>CM077504.1:35836902-36436902 GCA_039654745.1 Houttuynia cordata
GTTCTGCTGTTTTTTGAAGCCAAAGAAATTGTAGAAAAAAGAAGTCCGTCCTTGACTCCTTGTTAACCCCCGTTGCAAAAACATGCTATGCGATCCTCATGGGTCGATTTTGTGCATGGATGGGCATTTGGACAATTGTTGTACTCATTCCGTTTCAAAATATTGTGTACACTTGAGAAAATTTTTATTTTTATTGGACCATGAAGTCCAAAAGGAAGTCACGTGATTTCTTCTCCTTGATATCCCGTCCAACTCACATACTCGTTCATAAACCAAATTCAAGTCAATCCTTCCAAGTCTCCTCTAATTTTGAAAAGAAAAAGTTATGTGATTTGGTGAAAATATACATAGTATTTTGGAACAATAAATATTTCTAAATGTATATAGTATTTTGGGACGGAGGGAGTAGGACTTATAAACGGCTAATAGACCCCCTGTACTCGTTTTAGTATGAACCCCACATGCAATTTTAATTTGTTCCGGCCTTGTGGCTGCATGGATGGGGTTGAAAGAAGAAATTAAAAAGAGATGTATTCCCTCTTCTCACTTTTAATTGAGACAATTAGTAAAATATTCAAACCAAAATTTGATGCTAATGATCTCTAATTATTCTCCGTCCAAAGATGTCTTCTCCACTCGGGCCCTCTTTGTGCTTCTTGCACCTAGATCTAATTCTTGACAGGTCCACCCATATTCTAAATAGACTCCAATACTGTATAAAAAAGGCTCCAACATAAGCCGCAATAAGGATCATATTCTTTCTAGTTCAAAAAGCGGTATGTGCTTTCGAATGAATTCGGCGTTGAAACACAAAAGGTTCATCTGACGATGATACAATCAAGAGTACAATGATACTTCCCGGTTTCGTATTATGAGTTGCCTCTGTAATTGAAAATGCTAGGAAGAAATGCGTTTCAGGCTGAGCGGCAGCACATTATATGTGAACAACCTACACAACCTCAGATGGATGCACTTCATTTTTTTTTTTTACCATACTTGAAGCATCGTCTGGGGCTGTGCCTGCCAGCTCTAGCAACGTGTCGCACCTCCGAACCGTCAAACGTACGACTTACGCTGAACGCGGCGTGCTACAACGCCCAACGAAAACCAGAAAAAGAAGCTCTCCCGCTTTAAGTAGCGGCTCTCCTGCTGGCAGAAAATTTAGGGCGACTTCCTTGCTAGCACTATAATAGAACCAAGCTCCTCTCCATCGCCGTCTTCTTTTCACAAGGAAAGCTCCAAACAAGATGAGCGTGGTGATCTTTGACGGGGTAATGGTGACGCGGTTCGTGGAGGACAGCGACGCCTTCGACGTCGTGCATCAACGAGCGGTTTGCCACCCTCGACGAGGACGGCGACGGCGTACTCTCCCGGTCGGAGCTCAAAAGAGGGTTTGAGGGCCTCGTGCCGCTCGGAGCACCTGACGCAGGCGGGGAGGAGACCGACCACACGTACGACGCACTCTTCTTGCACAAGTTCGACTCGGACGGAAATGGCGCCGTCCACATTGGGGAGTTCAGGGCGGTGATGAAGGAGGTGATGCTGGCCCTGGCGCGGGGCATTGGGGAGTCGCCCGTTCACATTGCCACCGAGAAGGATAGCTTGCTCATGAAGGTGGTCGAGCACGAAGCAGCCTTGAGTACGTAGGTGAACGAAGACAAAACATGGTGCTCATATACGACCAGTTTAGCTCTTTTTCACATTTTTCAATCCTCATTTTCTTTTTTCTTTTCCTTTTTTTTTACAATAATTGGTTTGAGTCGAGGAATGAGGGAGTGGTGTATGGGCTCGATTTTTTTTGTAGTTGAAGTGCAATTTTTTTTTTGTTTTTCTTAGCAAAAAAATTGTATTGCTTCTGCCCTCCGGGCAAATGTGCAATCTTTTTTTTATTATTATGATGAAGCCACAGACAAATGTGCAATCACAAGTTCACAACTGTCTATGTCACTCTTTGCGCTCGGTAACTTAAACAAATCGCGGAATAGCGCGTTTATGAATGTAAAGCACTTTGTTTGAAGCCACTTTCCCCTATAATCTCTTCTTGACAGGGTTAAGAAAATTAATTCTCTTGCTGCTTGATGTGATGTCTAATGAAAGGAAAAAAACCGCTTCTTCACCCATATCTTTAGAAGCAGGCGCTACTTTACCCAAATGCACCTTTAAGTATCAAGCAGTTGTCTAAAAGTTAGTTTTAGCACACACAAAAGAAGTCATTTAAAATTTGGAATATTCTAGTTCAGGTTAAATTCTCGATTGGTTCATGAAAATTTGGAAAAATTCCATTCTTTCAAATAAAAGAATATCTTTTTTCTTTAGTTTATTTCATATTGATCTCCATTGTTTTTCTTTTGATGGACGGAAGATCTCCATTTTCACACAATTAGTTATATGCTTCATATCGGCTGTGGTGAACAGCAAAGAGATATGCCAAAGTAGGATTGCTGCAATCACGCTTAGCACCTATGCAATAAAACGATTACCAAGTCAACAGTTAAAAAAAACCGTTGGACAGCATCTAAATTCAGCCATCAGGGAAAAAACAAGAGAAAAAATTGTGTGTATTTAAATGGAAGTCGGCATTGCTTACAAATGCTTATTTGCTGACATGTAACTAACCACATTTAAGAAGTAAAAAGCCTTTCTTATCCTTTGTATACCTCGAAAATTCTTTTCTTTTTTAATCTCTACAATGAGAAAGCTTGTGTTAATAGGAAAAATCAGTCGAGGGTAAAATGTGCTTTATTTAAAACTGGGATATAGCTATCGATCAGGATGAAATCTTCAACTGCCTTCCACACCCCTTGGATTAGAGTGTTACAAGAACCAGAATCTAGATCCGTTGCTTTTAAAGGGGTTTAGAAGGATTACTGATTTCAACAGGCAATAGAGATTTTCGCTGGACAAGCTTATCAGATAGTAGTTTTTTATATAAGGGCTTACTTGTGTATACGCCAGCCACAGAAGCAAGATCCTGGTTTCCATCTCGATTAGAGGTCTTCAGTTGTTCCTTCAAAGTTGTTAGATTTTCACTGCCAGGCATCTGGTCAAGGTGAAGCACATCTGCAGCAACTGTGGAAGCTATCAGAGGCTCTGTCTTTGCATCAAATTCCATATGCAATAGTTGTGGCTGGTGCCAAACATTTTATAATTGAGCAAGCCTGTTGTGCAGCTATTAGGTTGTGAAGATGGACCCAATCCATCCAGATGACTTTCAGCACAACGATGAGGACCTTGATAATGACCCAACCTGGATGACGGAGGAAGCACTGGAAAATGTGAAGTTTGGCTAAAAAATGACTGTTGAGGGGGTTGTGGTGATTCGACATAAGTCCCTGCCATATCATTTGCAGGTTTCTGGCCTCCCAAGACAGCTTCAGTTGTAAAGTCTACCCCGTTTTTTTTCACCTTCACATCTGTACTTGCGTAGAGGCAATTATGACTTGAGCTCACAGGGGAAGAGGACATTTCTCTACTTTCTGAACGTTGGCTAGAATCTTCAATATCTGAAGTACATGAATAATCTGCAACTTGAGCTCCTGAATATTCAGTAGCACTTTCCTCACTAAGACATGAACAGAAGTTACTGCTCAGCAAAATATGCTGACTTCTCCCCACATCTAAGTCCAATGGTGCAGCTGTCCTGAAATCTCCAGCTAGAAGACCTTGATTGTGCCTTTAAATCCTCATCATATAGGTGCATGAAGGAAGCAATAGTTTGTACGTCATTACCAGAGAAACCAAAATTGCATTCATCGTCATTTGGACTGTAAACAAGTCCAGTGCTCAATATTTTATTCTCCCCTCCACATGATCTCATGATCACATCAGCATACGAGGTGTTTCTGGCCTTCATCTTCTGCCACTCAAGTGGTTTCAATGGGTTCTTGATGCAGAAGCAGTCTTCTCTACTAACTAGTGTGTAACTCTCAGCATTCTTGTTCATCAAGTGATCATAGTAGTCAATTTTAGACTTGCTGTCGTGATCAAATGATCTGGTTGAAAAACCAAGGTTGCTATCCAAGTTGCAAAAAGTTTTTAAATTCTTAGCTGACTCATTAAAAGAGGAAGACGCTCTATCTTCTCTTGTACAATCAATATGTTGGTTGGAGCTACAGAAGTGACAGTTAAATCGATCATTGGTGCTATTTTTCGAAGATCTTCAGTAGATCTGGGGCCACAATGTCGGGCATTTAACTTCACAGAATTACTTTTTGCATTCCTGTGTAGCCCATTCATGGGCCTTGAACTTGAGCCAAATGCATGGCACCTTGCTTGCCCATCATTGGTCCGAAAGTTGATCTCTAACAAACGAGCATCAAGTATCATACTGTTTGGAACCAGAATCGGCAGCACAAATGATTGCAAACATTATTATCCATCACGCTATCAATTCCATCCCGTAAAGGGGATTGCAAACAATCATCTTCTGCAAATTCTTGTCCCAACATGATTTCTCCCGGAGGTTGCTCTGAAATGGTAGCACAAATGGCCATATTTTCTACAGTTTCACTAATTGTATCCCCTGAGTTTGCAGAAAACTGTTCATGAGCAATTAGTGACGACTTTGTTCTAGACGTGTCAGATGCAGTAGAAAGTTCCTTTGCTTCCACATTTTCATTTTCTTTTCCTCTTGACCGTTCTTTCTTTTTGAGTTTCTTCTCTTTTTCCTTTGTTCTTCACCTCTCCTTGCGATCTTCTACTTCCTTTTTCTCTTTCTCTTCTTCTTCAAGAAGTTGTCTCTGTATTAGGTGAAATATAGCTAAATACACCAGGATGAGAGAAAATATATGCCATGAGACAAAATATATGCCATTCATTGGAACTATAATCCCATAAATCTGCTTCAGTATACCTGTTTTCTCACGGTGATGATTTCCTTGCATGCTATTTGGATACGCTCTTCCAACATCTTCAGTGCCAAACCAACAAATGTACTATGAGCATTTCGTCTAGCAGTTCCTTCCCTGGAAGCTTTTTCTACCTGTAGATGTATATAAAGCTCCAGTTTCAAAGACATGCAACTCTACAGGTGCGCATGCAGTAAGTGCGAATATGCTACCGATATCATGACAATCACAGTGCCTTATTTTAACAATGTGGCATTAGTGGCAAATTTGACAGTATGCGACAACTTATTTGCGAGATTATAGAATTGTCATGTCATCTAAGTACGTAATTTAATAGCATTCAAATGAAGTAACATAATTCCAAAAGTTAGCCAACAATGTCGGACTGATTTTTCTTTAATGGATTATCCTTTGTCTGAGAGAAAATGCATTGGTTTTTACACTAGTCAGTCAACATATCCTCTTCTTTCATCCAAACTAAAATGTCTTTTTACTATTAATTGTTGATCACTTTCCCAGAATTATATACCCCCCAAAACAATATAAACTTCAGGTACAGACAGTAAAGTGCACATAAAAAAATTAAACCAAGTAAGAAGCAGAAGGCCTAACACATTTGCAACTAAGTCAACAAAATTCACCTATATGCAAGTCTTTCAACAAAATCCTCTTCCTTCATTCGAAACAGAGATTGCCGAGTTTCATCACTCAATCCTGATCAGAAATCAGTCAATGTGCTGCAAGAAAGTCTAGCTGTGTGCAAAGCACAGGTCTCTCTAACTCCATGCCCTCTTCCGTAATTAGCCATTCCTTGACTTATCCAACCCCAGTTTCCGCCACCACAAGCATTACGGTGTAATAAACCTGCACCTTCTTCAGTCTCATGCATGGCTATCAGCGAATAGTTTTCGAGGATTAACCCATTGCACCTAGAGCAGTATAAGTTTTTTCGAGCTTGCTCAAGTAGAGTCTGTTTGTCGAACCTGAAAAGATTTTGCCGCTCCTGACGTGATAACTCACTCCAGAACTGATAACAGGCCAATAACAAAAGATGGAAATGACTATGAAAAATTGTGGTCATAGCCAAGAGAACTACATTATAAAAACTATAGCTAGAGCGAACTTGTTAGCACTCATGAAACTTGATGAAGGGGAAGGTGTTGTCTCCCATACATTACCAAAAACAGAAAATATATTTTGGAAGAAGTGATAGAACTGGGCAATGGCATACAAAGTTGATTCCACTAAGGTACGTTACACAGTGAGAATTTATTCTTTTCCTTTAAAAATTGAATTGTAAATGAACAAAACAATCATCATCTTAAACTAGCTCCAACTGTGTTAAAAAGTTTCAATGGATCACAAGAGGAATCCCCTCAAACCGAAAATAGAAATGCATCTACATTTCATTTCCATGCTTGGTCTTTTTCACTCTCCTTGGACCGTAGATTCAATTTTTTTATTTGTGTCTGCCTTAAATGATAATTCCATCCATTATGCCTTGACATCATATATAAGTCAAATTCCAAAGATTCTAAAATCATGATGAATCGCCAATTGCGATCCGTATGCACGCACACCGGTACACAATCCTCGTAATGTTATTAACAACAATTACAACGTAACCTTTTTATAAATCAAGTTCCGCAGATTCTAAAATGAGCATAAATCATCAATTGAAATTTGTATGCGCGCACAGTAGCACACAATTCTCGCGAATTCTGTCAACTATTCCAATCATGTCGAAACCATAACAAGAACACTCCACAAAAGATGCAATATACATAAAATCAAAACAGGAAACGAAAGCGAATGACAACTACCGTCTGTATTTGATCGAGAGTGACACCGTGAAGATGCTCGACCAGATTCCACTCGCCAACTCCAACCCCAACGACGACAGACGCGCCGAAGCATCGCCGAATTGCGCATTATGCTGAAAGCAGCCAGGCATCTTCTCAACCCCTTCCTTACTCCGCTTTCCCCGCCATCAACATTCCGATTCCCCACTTCCAATTATGATGATTCTATCTCCACTCGAAACGATAAAAAAAAAAAAAACACAACAAAGACTGCGCCGATCCAATTGCGATGATTCTATCTCCAATGGCGGCTATCCCAGGACTGGATCTATCGCGTCAAATCGAACGAAACGGCTATCCCAGGTTGCGAGCTGCTGCGGACGGGTGGGATTAGTAAGCCAAAACGGGTTTTCTCACCTCATGGACGCGATCGTGGAAATGCCAAAAGCTCCTAGAGTCTTCATGCAATTGGACACGCTGATTACAATTCTAGGTGATATTTGGAAAGAAAAATGGCTCTTTTGGCATGAGGGGGTTGTCATAAACTTGAGTCACAGAGAGGTCTGGCCCGTAACGTGAGTGTCTTCGGATTTGCTGTCTGCTGGTAAATTTGGAATGCTGTCCGATGGTCATGCGAAACACGACCTAACAGTTCCATGCATTTCTTTTGCAACCATATGTTTTTTCAAAATAAACTAATTTTGGTTTTATTTTCAAAAGAAGATTATTACGCGGCCAATGAATTCAAATAAAAATATTTGATGTTCGTCGTGACACTGGAAGTAAGTGCCATCATACAGTCTCGACGACGTGATATAGGCTTTGTTTGGTTAGCACTTTAGGAGTAGTAAATTCAAATTCTTTAGATGAATCTAGGTTTAAGAAAATAGGTGTTTTGTTGGCCAAAATTAACTTCATTTGATGAATTTAGGTCATAGTGCAAAATTGTAATTTTTAAAAGAAGATAAAAGCATTTGATAACAAAAAAAATTTGGGAAACTACATTTTTTTTAACAATTACCCTTATCATTTTTGAGCATTTACACCAAAAGAAGCTGGAAGAAAAGGCCATACTCTCTTATCAAATCAAAAGGAGGAAAAAATAGTACTATTGATTCTTTTAGAAAAATAGCACTATTCTGATACTCCCTCAATCCAAAATCACCTGTTCGATTAGAAAATGAACTAAAATCCTTTTTCTAATACGGACATGTAAACTCGTGAAGTTTTAGGACATGGACTCCTGAGTCGTGCCCACCTATTCAAAACTGAGCCCATTTGTAGCCAACAAAACTGAGCCCATAAGTGCAAGAAGTAGAGTACAGAGCCTGCAGCCCGCCCACAACTTTAACTGGGTCGTTTCTATTGCCTGTCCCAGTGTCTCCCCAAAGAACCAACTCCTCCATAAGATCCTTGGAGCGGTCTTCATCGGCGATCGGAGGTCAGCGACCACCTGTGATCGGGGTCGATGTCGTCGTTGTTGTCGCTCCGTTACGGGGATGGCCTGATGGTGGTGGGGATCTCCTTTTGCACGGCCTTCCTCTGTGAGTCCATCTCCTGGCTCCTCATCTACCGCACCGCCTCCTACAAGTCCCTCCGCTCCTCCATCGACAAGGCTGCCAAGAAACTCGAGACCATGAAGTCCCCCGCCCTGCCCGCCACCAAGAAATCGTCCAAGACCAAGAAGATCGACCGCGTCGAGACCAGCCTCAAGGAG
This sequence comes from Houttuynia cordata, assembly GCA_039654745.1. Classification (NCBI taxonomy): domain Eukaryota; kingdom Viridiplantae; phylum Streptophyta; class Magnoliopsida; order Piperales; family Saururaceae; genus Houttuynia; species Houttuynia cordata. The sequence continues at coordinate 35,845,269 of CM077504.1, forward strand.
TCCTCCCGCGACCTCTCCCTCTCCAAGTTCAAGTCCGGGGCCGTTGTCGCCGCCGTCCTCATCGTCGTCTTCGGATTCCTCAATTCGCTCTTCGAGGGGAAGGCGGTGGCGAAATTGCCCTTCGCCTCCGTGGGGATTGTGCAGAAGATGAGCCACCGGGGGCTCTCTGGGGACGACGCCACCGACTGCTCCATGGCGTTTCTCTACTTCCTTTGCTCGATTAGCATCCGCACCAATTTGCAAAAATTCCTCGGGTTTGCGCCTCCTAGAGGTGCAGCTGGTGCCGGACTCTTCCCCATGCCAGACCCCAAGACGAATTGATGCGCTTGGAGGGAGGACAGCGACGAAAACGAGGTGCTCTTACCGACCTCTCTGCTTTAGAAACTCTTTTGATAAAGAGCTGATTGGAATCTGTGGGTTTAGTGATAATTTTAACTCGATGCTGCAGTGTTGTGTTTAACAACTGGTTGCTTATTTACTAAATTGTGGTGGATCAGATGAAACTGGTCCTTGTAGCTTATTCTTGGTTTGTACCGTTTCGAATTTTAATATCTTAATTGTTGAGAGAACTGTTAGCAGTTATGTAGTTGATGATTCCAACACGCGGCTAATTAGTCTGACATCCATTATAGCACTTGTGGAATGAGAAAGAAAGTGAAAGTCTTCTCCTTGATTGGAGGCTATGCTCTCTCGGGTGTAGATCTGCTGCTCGAACAATTGACTTTTAATAGTAATAAAGCGCTTAGTTTAAAGTAGACATGTTGATTTATTTTTTTTGTCTGAAATGGTTGTTTGTGCTATATATGTACGATCAAGCATTAGAAGTATATTTTTGGTGGTTTAACTAAGGAGGATATGTGTTGTTGAGTGTTGACTTGTTGCCAATGCAGTGTAGCCATAGATTTCACGATTGAGGAAATTTCTTTTGACGCTGATAATGAAATATGTTTAGATGGATTGGTTTATGTTTAGATGGATTAAGTATGTAGTCAAATGATGCAATGTACATTCTTACAGTTATATTTAAATCTTTCTTCCTCTCAAGCGCATGGAAGAGGCTGAGATGATATCACATAAAACTTTCAGTAGCTCTAGTGCATATATTATACTCTTTTGCTGTGTTTTATAGTAGATAATGACGGTTATTTCTTTTCTAAATTGGGTTACGATAACCATGTTCTATAGTTGCATTAGCATATTAACACTGCGGCCAATGTTTAACTCATCAAATTTCCTAGATTGATTTTACCAATTTGAACAATCCTTTCTTTATTTTATAGAAAGAAAGTAAGAAACAACAGTACTAGGGATCAGAGAGAGAATGTGAGCAGAGTGAGGGAGATGAAGACAAGAAAGAAAGGAAAATCTGAAAGAAATAGATGGTATGGATGGTGGTTGTGCCAAAAGTGGTTGTTGAGAACTTGTAGGAAATTACAGTACTAGGGATTGGAAGAGGATTTGATGCGCAATAGATACCAACCTCCTAGAAGTTTTTAACTGGTCCACACGTTCCGTCACTAACTGCTCATAGTTGAGGACCGATCGGCTTTTCATTATTCGAACATTTGCAGCATCAATAGCATATTTTCGATATTCGTCAACATCTTCTGGAACCTTTTTCTTCTCATCCACGTGTGGAAGAGGAATCTGCATCAATAGAGACAAGTATCAAAATCACATTCTGTTTTTTTGACATAAATGGATGATACCTTGATCTTTCTCATTTTATCAGTAAAGTGTGAATTGAACTCGAAAATGTCAGTGTTGGAGATATTCTTGGTGTTCGGCCCCTTTTTAAGAATCTTGTATTTTCTATTTTGTGCACGATAGAGAATGCAGCAACCTAACGAAATCATCATCGCTCACGTTCAACTGGGATACAATCTCTTTGTAGTTCAATCTGTCAGATGTATTAAAGAGAAGTAACAAACAGGCCTGAAACAGAAAAGATATCAGAAAGACGCCACTATATATGAAAGCAGAGCCAGAGGCCAAAAAAAGTTAGAAAGCAACAAAATTATGTCATTGAGAAACAGTATTTACATTGGTCAAGTGCTTCAGTTTACCTGATAAGTTGTTACTATCAACTCGATTTTCTTTTGCTCGAACTTGCCAATTATATTGCGCATACCCAGCGAATATATCCAAGTGAGCTTCCTGTGTTTGCTCACAGTTCAATAGAATTCCTCGAACACCTCAACGCGCTTGACCTGTCCAGCGAATATGTCAAGTCAGCTTCCTGTCTTTGTTCACAGTTTGATAAAACTCCTTGAACACCTCAACGCGCTTGACCTGTAAACGTAAGATGAATTAAAACTAGTTCATATCTGCTTTTTCAATCCACACAATTAGTACGATACAGGGGAGTATAAAGCACTAGTTTTAAATTTGGTTTCTAAACTTTATTTGGATGGAGATGGTTTCTTTCAACTCAAAATAACGCCGCAGCAACAAAAGAAGGGCGATTACTTAACCACTTAAGTGCTGATAATTTATTGGAAAGAAACAGAAACCTGTCTTGTTTGATTGGTAAGTGAAAGGACTCGAACTGAATTCAGCGTATTCTAGCTAATCTTCGGGTCAGAATTCTCTATGCTGTGATTGTGGAGTTGCACTGTGGAGATGAAGGGATTGGTGGAAACTTTACTGTGCTTGAAGAAGGAATGGGCAAGAGAAGAGTGATGGGGATTGCCTAAGGTTGTAGGACGGGCGGCGGGGGCTCACGGCCAGTGATGGTGGTGTTGGCTCTCTCCAAGGGGCCGCCCTTCTGCTACTCTATGACCACTCTGCTAAAAGCTAGGGAGATGAGGAGTCTTGATTAGGTAATGAGCCCCTACGGACTCCCTATATGATAATGGACACCAGTAAAGCATGCATTTAAATAAGCAAATAGGCATAAGCTAATTATCAAAAAAAAAAAAAAATAGGCATAAGCTACTACTACTGCTACTAATCTCTGCCAACAAGTGATAAGGCAAATAAAGGATAGGTTGAGGTTGTTCACAGTTGGCTAAAGTAGCATAGAAGAGTTTTTGGTCCCCTCAGTTGCATCCTCCAGTATATCCTTCACCTTAGAGGAGCCGTAAGATCGACGACACACACATAAAGCATGTTTTGCTGGAGCGCACAAGAACTGTGTATATGACAACGAACCTGGAGTTCAACGGCTCCTGTAACTAGAGGATATCCGGAAAATATCTCCGGGAGGACAAATAACTTTTTGAAGTAGAATGTGTTGTGTGTCCCAGAATTGTTAGTCTGGGCAACCATGGCTGCAGTAGCTTATTGTCCAAGAACGTTGTCATAAATTATACTATCTAAGTTTTGCTTTAATTCTAAGTTTTGCTTTAATAGCCCGATTTGGTTTCAGCTGATCTACGCTTCCAATGCAAGGAAATATTGTTGCAGATAAAAAATATGGTCGATGATACAAATCCAAAGTGTGTTGAAGACATATTGCCAAATGATTTTGTAATTTTGTATTCTATAGAGTTTGGAAATCATGTAATGTGGTAGTTTTTTCTTGCAATAAATCAAATAGGATGCTTTTAGAACTTACCTATTATTACTGTTTGGAGAAGGGAAGAGGAAGATTGTTTCAACAAGGATAAGCTTATAAATCGTAGATGACATTTAACCATGCATATCAGCATATGTCTTATCAATATAGTTTGCTTCTGATAACTTAATTTTTATCACACCCCAAAATCCCTGACCTTGATCAGAGTGCGGAAGTCTTCTTAAATACCATCTTCGGTGAGGTAGGAACCTTGTAACGAGACTGGGGAGAGTTGAACCAACCAACCAATTACATCATCTCAGAAGGATGTGCAATCAACAATACTAGGACTACTCAAGAACATGGGAATTCACCATCCAATCTCAAAATAAAACATTGTAATTGTATTAAATGAAACTTACTAAGTCTTTATTATAGCAAATAGCAATAATTGTCAATATAAAGAATTTATTAAAGTTGTGGCACATAACAGCCAGCAAATATCAAACTAAGTGAATAACTGAAAATTTTCTAAGCATCTTCACGCATCTGCGTCACCTTCCTGTCCTGCAATCATCTTGAATCACTGATCTTTCACTCCTGCATCAGAGGATGCATGAGTATTCCGCATAAATACCCAGTAGGATGTAAAACCCACCAGAGACACAATAAACAACGTGAAGAAATGTTTACATAATAGAAACAGAAATCTATATATATTCGAATGACTGATCACAATGTTTACTTCACCTGAACAAAAAGGTCAATTAACAACAATAATCCTAACTCGCAAGTACATGGAACAAACATCAATAAGACTTTGAACGATCATATGTGTAAGGAGAGAATAATAATTTTATCAAAGGCCTCAAGCATATATAGTGCAAAGAATTACAATTTCTGCTCGCTGAACTTATCACTCGTAAGTGACTAAATAATCATACCAGAACCACCCTAGGGGTTCTCTCTTTAGAACCTTGCCACACGTCTAGGATGCTGGCCCCACCAATGCTTACAGACACGATGGACGGAGACTGAGGACCTTCCGTAATGTCAACAGTCTAACGTACAAATAATTGGAAACTTCACAAGATTTAGGAATAGCTTTAATAAGCATACTAGGAATCCACTTCCGAGAGATCCTCGCAAGGTCTCTAGTGGAGAAAATAGTCATATAACAATATGAACAATATTTCAAAGGAATAGAGGTCACAACGCTCAAAGGTTTTAAGGTATCTTTCACCAGAATAGACTCACTCTTTGGAGTACAAATAAATCATTAATCAAAATTGACTCACTCTTTGGAGTATAATTAAACCATCAATCACTCAATAGAATACACTTCCTCGTAAGGACACTGTTGAAATTCAAAGATCTTTGATCAACAGGTAACTCGCCAAAAGAGAAATAATAGATCGCAATCATAATTCAAACAACATGCTTCATGTCTAACCTTAGATAGGAACATCTTTGGAATTTGGGTTATACTTTCTATAATACTGAATTAAAGATGAAAAGATGATTAGAATGGTTTGATCTCCAACTGGAACCCAAACTGACACAAAGCTGTAAGTAGATAATAAGACTATAGTTTATAGTAACTTATTTATAATATTAATCCTTTAGATCCACTAGTCTTTCAGTAATAGTTCATTTCATGTCTTACACCATATATTAGTGATATTTTAATCAGATTAGATTGTATCATTAAGTATTAGTATGTACTAGTGGCTTAGACCTTAATTATAGTAAACTGTGTTGATAACAACAGCTCCCTTCCGACTATCCCCACTGTAGGAATCTAAGTCTGAACTTTTAACAGTAGATTGTCCTATGAGTCTAGTTTCCAACCCAACAGACGACATATTTTCTGATTTTTCTTCAATTAATTATGATTTTTATACTGTAGGTCGTTGACACAGGAACAGTTTTGGCCGAGACCCCTAAGTCTTAATCATGCATACTAATATGTATTACTAAACTTTAATCATGATAATAGAATCTTATTAACCTTAAATACTCCCCTCCTAGGATTGGTATAGATCCTTATATATTATGGAACTTAGTTATTACAAGTTTTTATACAACTTTTATCATATAACGAATCTAAGATACTCCCCCTTTGAGACCTTAACACAAGAATCACAACCAATACTCATATGGTACAATTAAACCATAACTTTTACAGAAACAAAATAGAAATTTTTGACATCCAAAAGATCAAGAGATGAATAATGTTCTCATATAAAACCATCATGCAAGCATTAGAAGAGATAACACTTAAAGAAAAACAATAATCATACTCATAATCATAATTAATATAGAATCTCTCAACAATTCAAGCATTCATATAATCTATATATAATCAAATAACTCATCATATAATAAATAGCAAGAGTTTAGAAACAATTTAGTAGGAAATTCATCTTACCCTCTTTGTAGAACGAAAAACTGCACGTCCAACATAGGTCCTCTTCTTCTCTACGCAACAAGACCTTCGCTCATTCGAATATGATGAGGCTTGAATGAAGAAGAATGTTGAAAAGGTTGCTGGAACAAGGGAGAAGGAGAGAGAAATAAGGCTGGGGCGTTCACAAACTCTCTAGTGTAATAAAATACAAGTTAACCTCCTTATGAGTGTTTATATAGACCATATGCATATTCCAACTAAGATATTTTCCCCGTAGAATTCCTTCCCAATCCAATCTCTATATTATCTAATTAGAAGCTTCCCCATAAGTAGAATGGACGTCTTAAATTTAATCCTTTTTTATTAGTTAGGATTTGATGTCTACTTTATTTCTAAAAAAAAACACTTTTCGGACTAAAGATCCGCCGGTGTGATCGATCGCTGCGTTAATTCGCACGATCACAGTACGGCGATCGATTGTTGCCTTAAATTGCCAAATTTCCAGTAAAAATAATCGATCGGGGACAAAGGCGATCGATTGCGTACCCCGACAATCAATCGCATACCAAAATTCAAACTAGCATAATTTTTTGCTCCAAACTCCGAATTACGCACCGTCGGTGGCGTTAAAACGCTCTATTCGCGTACTCCAACCCCACATTACAAAACATAGCAAAAACAAACATCAAAATTTCATATTTAAGATCAATCAATTTTAGTAAGCATACGATTTTTTTTTCGGGTGTTACAATTGTTTTTTGAAATATGTTCTTAGAACTTGCTTTTACCAATATAGTTTTCTTTTGATGGCTTAAGTCTTCTTCTTTTTATAATCTATTTTACAACTTGAGGTTGAAATACCCTGCTTCAACGATGGAAAAAAACTGGTTTGTTTCGGCAAATTTTAATTCTTTAGAAAGTGTAGTATACTCATCGTCTCTGGCTGAAGACTTGTATAAATAGTTGTTGGCAATTTGGCATCCTTAATGGAATGCGTTATAATGCGAGCATGCAAGTGATAACTTCCTCGTTTGTTTTGTTTTGTTCGATTTTGAGCAAACTATCTGTCAAATCTTAATGTTCATCAAAATTAAATCGTGTTCAATTTTAGGTTGATTAGCTGCAGCTATCTAATACCACTGCAAGCAATTGCATGATCACAATATACCTAATTACTCAATCGAAGTATCTAAGTTTACAACCAAGTGTTCGCTGCACAAGGGCTACTTAGCCAATTGATTGTTTTAGTATTCGTCAATGGCGACTCTTTTTCAAGGGGAGTGATAACCCTACATCAGATTTCTCACACATTTCCATACACATCAGTATAGGAAATCTGATGTACAAATACCGTTTTCCCATTTTCAAAGGCGTTGTTGCCTGATTTCAATGGTCTAGGAATTGCTGATTGATGTAGAAAAGACGGGACACGAAATAACAATACAAGATTATTAAAAAAATGAGAAGATTTTAATCTTAACGGCGACACTTTTTCAAAAGCGTTTTCGCCTGATTTCAATAGTCTAGGAATTGCTGATTGATGCAGAAAAGAAGGGACACGAAATAACAATACAAGATTATTGAAAAAATGAGTAGATTTTAATCTTAACGGCGACTCTTTTTCAAAGGTGTTTTCGCCTGATTTCAAGATTATTGAAAAAATGTAAGATTTTAAAAAGGTGAATATGAATGTCCAAGCATCCGAATGCAAAAGCCATATCGTGAAAATGGCCCTTGCCAGAATCTCAGCCTGATATACTTTCGGCAACGTAAAGCGCTGAAAACGCTATTGAGCAACGCATCAGAGACTCTAATTTATTGCCTTGCATTACTGCTTAAAAAAATGTGATCTTTCTAGAGAAATTAATAAACGAGAGAATGGGCTCAGAGACTGTCAAAGATATCAACACAAGCTAAGCTTTCAGCGTTTGATGGTATTTTAACAACATCTTCACTGCCACAAACCTTAAACATAGTTGTCGCAAAAATCTTTCTATAACTTAGGAAAAGTTTGTTAAAAAATAGAGAAGATAAGAGAATCGGCCTCAGAATATTGAGAAAGATAACATCAGCGACGCTGTTAGACAGATCTCAGATGGTACAGAAACAACAAACCCCTTCTGAAGAAAACAAGTTTAATAATACTAACACCAGCAAAAAGCAACAAACGACTCTTGAGAGGCGGAACAACAGTAGCAGCACCAGAGACGGATGGGGATGGTGGTGATGTATATAAAGCCGCTGCCACCTCAAAAGGATGGCCAACCCTAAACCAAATCTGGTTAGTTGAAAGCTGTTCAATTCTGTTTGCAGGCTGTATGTGGGCTATAAATATGAAGATCTTCCCATGCGGTCTGTGGGCTGCTGTGGATAGTAGCTTTCTCGCCCAGTGAGTCAGTGACCAATCATCCTTCGCCACTAGCGAGCCCATGGGCTAACTTCGTAATGGGCCAGTTATACATTCTGTTTGCAGGCCCACAAGGCTATGTACTCCAACGTCGATGCGTTGACCCTACTTTAAAGGACAGTGGTGATTTAAATTTGGAGCCCAGCCCTACTTTAAAGGACAGTGGTGATTGGAATTTGGAGCCCAGCATTTTCACTGAAATATTCCTATTCCTCCCGCTTTTTTATCACGTCCAAACTCACAGGTGAAAGTAATATGGGCCCACAACATTTCTAGCACGTGAAGTGGCCGTGAAAATAAAGCGGGAGAAGAAGAATTTTTATTTTCACAGGGCCACTGCCATTTAACAAATGAAGAAATATTTAAAAATTTGGCTGTCCGCGCCTCGCCGATCCAAAAATCAAATAAACCGGAAAAACCCTCAAAATCGGCCGCCCCTCGCCGATCCGCCTCACCCACCCCGATTTCCGCCATTTCCCCCCTCGCCGATGCGGAGGAGAGCCTCCGCCTCCTCCGCCGCAAACCTTCCTTTTAGGGTTTTTGGATCTCGTCTCAGCAATGGACAGCGACCGGGGCAAGACCTTGGATCTCGTGAAGGAGCTCGTCCTCCGCCTCGTCGCCTCCCGTCCTTCCGACCAATCACCCGCTCCTCCCCGGCCGCCCGACTTCGAAAGGTCCCTCCGTTACGCATTGCGGATTCTCGGCAGCCGCATGGCGCCTTCTGTCGCCGCAGACGAGGGTGCCATGGCTGAGTCCATCAAGCGCCTTCTTGTTAGTGAAGGTAAGTCCTCTGACGCCCTTAATTTCGCCGATATCTACTCCAAGTTCGCCTCCAGATCCGGCCCCGGTACCGTCAATAACAGATGGGCCCTGCTCTTTTTGCTCAAGATGGTTGCCGAGGGTTGTCGCAAGGAGAAGAAGCCTGTGGGTATGTTCGAATCGCCCGTCTCCAATGGGCTCCCATCGTTGGCTTCTCCGGAGTCTGATAGCATTAGGGGTTTGAAGAACCCTAGAATTCTAGATTCTGCCAGCAAGGGTGGAATTTTGTTTGTTTCTAAAGATCCTGACACCATTCGTGATATGGCACTCCGTGAGTTTGTGGATTTGGTCTCCGAGGAGACGGAAGTCCCTGAAGGTTCTCTGGTTCGGGATGTGCTGTTCGCGTGCCAAGGGATTGACGGGAAGTACATAAAGTTTGATAACCAGCTGGATGGGTATGCATTGCCCGATTCGTTCTTAGTTCCGAGAGCAACTAGGGTTATGGTTAGGAAGCTTTGCGAGTTGGGGTGGTTGTTTAGGAAAGTTAAGGATTACATTTCTGAGAGCATGGATCGTTTTCCAGCAGAGCATGTGGGGACAGTGGGGCAGGCATTTTGTGCTGCATTGCAGGACGAGCTTTTGGATTACTACAAGCTGTTGTCTGTTCTTGAAACGCTTTCACTGAATCCAATTCCATTAATCGCAGAAAAAACTAGTTCAGGAAATTCCTGTAATTATCTTTCCTTGAGGAGATTGGCTGTTTGGTTTGCTGAGCCCATGGTGAGAATGAGACTAATGGCAGTCTTAGTGGATAGTTGTAAGGTATTGCGTGGTGGTGCTATGGCAGGAGCCATTCATATGCATGCTCAGCATGGGGATCCTATGGTTCAAGAATTTATGCGCCGGCTTTTGCGTCGTGTGTGTTCACCACTCTTTGAGATGGTTAGAAGCTGGGTTTTGGAAGGGGAGTTGGATGATATTTTTGCGGAATTTTTTGTAGTTGGACAACCAGTTAAGGCAGAGTCATTGTGGAGGGAAGGCTATCGCCTTTATGAAGGTATGCTTCCTGGATTCCTTTCGCAGTCTCTTGCAAAACAAATTTTGAGGACAGGGAAGTCGATCAATTTTCTTAGAGTTTGCTGCGAGGATCAAGGATGGGCCCAAGCTGCTTCTGAGGCAGCGGTTGCTGCTGGGACAACCACCACTCGGGGTGGGCTTGGATATGGTGAGACTGATGCCCTTGAAACACTGGTTGTGGAAGCAGCAAAAAGAATTGATAAGCATCTAATAGATGTTATGTATAAAAGGTACAAATTCAAAGAGCATTGTCTCGCAATCAAGCGGTATATACTTCTAGGCCAAGGTGATTTTGTTCAGTACTTAATGGATATTGTGGGACCTGAGCTTTCAAAGCCTGCAAATACGATTAGCTCTTTTGAATTAGCTGGATTACTTGAAAGTGCAATTCGGTCATCGAATGCCCAGTATGATGATCCCGGCATATTGGACCGGCTAAGGGTCAAAATGATGCCTCATGGTGCTGGGGATAGGGGCTGGAATGTCTTCTCGTTGGAGTATAATACACATGTTCCTCTGGACACTGTATTTACTGAGTCAGTAATGGCTAGGTACCTCAGAATTTTCAACTTCCTTTGGAAGCTCAGACGTGTTGAACATGCCTTAATAGGCGCCTGGAAAACTATGAAGCCAAATTTTATTAGTTCCGATCTATTTGCAGCTAAGGACAAGTCATCAGTTACGTCACAATTTTTATTGATGTCCAGGCGGTGTCAAGTGCTTTGGGATGAGATGAATCATTTTGTGACCAATTTGCAGTATTATATCATGTTTGAAGTTCTTGAGGTGTCATGGTCGCGTTTCTCAGATGAGATGGAGGCAGCCCAGGATCTAGATGATCTTCTAGCAGCTCATGAGAAGTACCTTAATTCAATCCTGGAGAAATCCCTTCTTGGGGAAAGAACCCAACACATTTCGAAGGCGCTTTTAGTGTTGTTTGATCTGATACTGCGATTTCGCAGTCATGTTGATCTGCTATATGAAGGCATATATGACTTGCAGTCCAGGTATTACCTCTTATATATCTCTTTTGTCACTTAGATACATAATGCATAGGCTTTTTATCTGAAGCTTAGTGAGATATACGGCAATTATTGATGAGAAATAACTTGTTTATGATGTTGAATTGCAATTGAATATTTCAGTCTCAAGGGAACAAATTCTAGGAGTCTGAGAAAGTCAAGCGTAAAGTCAGATATGAAGCAACTGAGAAGTGGCAGATGGGTTGGCGAGGGAAGAAAGACATTGACACAATATGCTGGAGAATTCCGTAGAAAAATGGGAGGAGATTTGGATTCAATTGCTAATGATTATTCATTGTCACTTGGGGCATTTATTGCCCAGTTGCCAGTCGAGCAAAGTGTCGATTTGAAGTTTCTTCTTTTCCGGCTAGACTTTACAGAATTTTATAGTAGACTTCGGACCAAAATGTAGATTAGTCAGCATTAGGAAATATCTGAAAGTTTCCTGCAAGATCAGCCTGGAGGTGGTATAGCATTAGATGTCTGGCCCTAGCCTTTTCTTCTTCTCTGATTTTTTCAGATACAGGTAATGTACATGATTTCATCTCATTTTCCCAGAAATTAATTTGTGCAGGACATATTGCTGTCTGGCTTATTCTATTGTTTGTGTTGCAGATCTGACACTCGCAGCCACCAGTATATTTGAAGATTCTAGCAGGATTCTTAAATCCCATATTGATCTGATTAGAGTGTTCCAACTTTCAAGTGTCAAAAATTGATTTGCTTTCTCTTTCTTTTTTCCCTTTCTATACCTGATGGCGCCAGCGCTTTGTTGGTGTTGGTATTGGTGTTTTATGTGGTAACCACAAGCCCATGCCAATCTTTAAAGTTTGCGGGTTGTATATTTGTACTATTATTTGATCATTTAGTGTAATTTTTTGAAGTGAATGGCTTCTTGATTGATGCCAGTATTCCATTGTCTTGTCCCATTGATTGGACCGGATCTCTGTTTATGTGAATATTTTAACCTGAATGAAGTGCCATAGTTGCAGACTTGCTGGTATTCATTAAGCTTTTTAGATTTTACGGGTGTATGTAGTTCTGTGCAATTATCATCTCAAAAAGCCAATTAGGCATATGATGAAGATGATTTTGCTCAACCTTCGTTCGATTGTCCCCTCTTTCGAGGGTTGTGTCAGGAAGGGCATCCCGCATAAAAACTTGCCATCATGTTTACTTACATGGATTGCATACCATCTTTTATAAAATCCATATGGTGTAAAATCTATGTGAAGTATGGTATAGAATCCATGTCGCGACCCCAGATAACTGGGAGAAGGCATATGATGATGATGTAGTTCATTAGTCATTCACTCTGTGTTGTCTCATTTTCATATCTAATGGCAGTTGAAAATATTGTTACGATGGTGAGCACACAAGAAATATTATCTGCCATGCGATTATTTTACGATTTTCATAAATTGTGGATATTGGTGAACAGAAATATTTATCTATATACTCTTGCATCACTCGCCATCTGACTGGTTATAACATAGGTTAAACATTGATGTAAATATCACCTGTGTCAAGTTTTTCAGATTACCTTTATCTACTCCTGCAAATCCAAAGGCTGTGTAATTTAGTAATTACTGGCTGCTTGTGAGAGATGCAAATTTGTGTAGCTTGCTTCCTTTCCCACAATTTTTACAAAGTTCTCCTTTTTCCCTCTCACTACGGCTTTTTTTCTATAGAAAGAAAAGGTATATTTTTGGTAGAGTGCAACCGGTACTTGTCTTAGTTCTTACAATCTGAGTTGTGATTTGATTTTAGACCGAAATACTTCCTGTTCCTTTATCAGTTGGTGCACAAACATAAATTGTTAAAATCAAGGTGGGTGCTGGGATGCTGTTTAGGCTACATACCCCTTAGATTTAAACCTTATATAGGATTAACACGAACCTTGTGAACTTTGATTAGACAAACACAGAAGCAATCCCCAAAATATTTACCTTGTGTACTTTGAGACCCGAGAAAGAAATAATGTCACAAAAGTATGTAATCACTATTGAAGCATACTATCGTCCCTGTTGTAATTACAATGGTGACATTCCTCCAACTTTCCCCTTCCAATCCCACCCCATTGACCCCCAGCCCCAAGGTTACATGCTAAGGACTAGATGGCAATATGTTTTTCCATATAACAATTCTGGTACTGTTGCCCCACCCCATGCATGCGCCAAAAATCAGGGATGTCCCAGTGTGCTTTTCGGTGCACTTATCCAGGGGCATCCGGCAATAGCAAACCTCCATGGCGCATTCACATGCTCTGGAAGAGCATAATCTATGCCAACTCGGGGACCGACCACTATGTTCTCCGGTTCAGGCCCATCCAGGAGTTCGAGACCGCCTAACATGATAATAAAAAAAGAAAGAAAAAGAAGATGAGATCAGAGTTGCATGCTATCAACTGTGCATATGACAACCAATTTTAGGGTATACCAGGCATGTAAAGAGGATGGTTAGACCATGTAGTTGAGATCCCCAGTGCTTGGCCGACCTGTAAGATAGGGGCACAAACAAAAGGACCAATTACAAATGGTTCATTTATTCTTAAAAAGGGTCATGAATAAATTTAACATAGAAGAACAACTTCATATTATGAATTTTACTTATTTTCTAGTGGTTTACTATGCATTACTGCAAATTACAAGAATGAAGAGCAAAAAAAGCATAAAGCCAAAACTACAGTCTTGCTTCAGGAGAACCTTGTCATGCGTGAAAAAAAGAGAAACCTCAGGAGTACATATATATATTAAACATGTTAATGCTATAAAAGTTCAGGAAGATACTGTCTCTTGTTGCAAGAAAATCAATGCAAGGGAGAAAACGAGAAGAGATGTTCACAGCTTAGTAAAGATGGGTGTTATTTGTTAGGTTTCCTTGTAGTGGGAAGCCAAACAGGACATGTGACAACAATGGGAAGCGGCATAGTGAACCACAGATATAGGATTTAGCAATGCATGACTGGGATCGGTGTGTCATTTGCCATAAGAATAAAAAAAATTGTTCAAAAAACAAACCAAAAATAAGAGGTAAGAAAGGTCAAAGGAAGGATATATCTTGCACTACATTACAGTGTAATTGTGAAAAATGTCATTTGGTAAGTATTGTTTTCTCTTGTAAGTAGAGAAATTAGAAAAACTGCAGTAATGTCCCCTAGATGTTCATCTGCCATAACAATTAAATATTGAAGGCTTATGATGTTGTTAATCCAAAATAGTCATTAACAAGAGGAGTGAGTTGACCTGATTGAGGTTTTAAGTTACAGAGCCACACGTGCTCTTCAAAACAATTATTTGATTTATGTGACCATCATTGATGTAGTTCTCATAACCAATGAGTTGCATCACACAGAGTCAGACTCTCAAAAATCATAATGCAAACAATAGAAGTTCTAATAAAAATATCTAAAAAAATTTCAAAGCAAGAACCGACCTTCCCTGGCCCTGCAAGGAGAACAGGCTTTATAGCCTTCTGGCCGCGTCGCTGTTGAATGGTCTCCAACCCTGAAGAGTTTCAAAATTTTAAATACATAATTTTCACAAAGATCTATATCATAGTCAACAGTACTAGACGTGCTATATGAAAAAACATATCATCTCCAAACTCATGAATTTCCCCGGGGGCATTATCAGGTGTATGAATGGCCAAGGCTGCTCAAGTGAAGACCATAATCATATTTTATCCATAGATTAAAGAGTTTCTATAGGAAGACAGATTGAATAAAGTAAAAGTCTTATGAATGGATAGGTAGAATGCTCATAGGAAATAACTTGGACTAAAAGAAAATAAACCTGCAGTGACTAAAATACCCTCCATAGTATAATAGACTAATACTAAGGACTTGACTAAATAAAGCATAAACATTAATTTGATCTGACCCAATTTGTTCTGTCGTGCATTATGGATGTAACCATAACTCGACAACACTTAAATACCTAATTATATCACAATCTTCTATTCTTAAAGAAAATGTATGTCACTTTTAAACAATTTAGATGGCAAAAAGATTACTTATATGTGAGCCATACCACTGACGGGAGCACATGAGCGTATTAGGACTGCGGCACCCACACCTTCCTTGTCGGCTACTACATTTAGCATGGTATGGAGACCGTAGCACAGGTAAACATAGGCATGCCCTCCTGGTCCAAACTAAGTAAAAAATTGATATACTTAGCTAACGAATAAGAGAATTGGAGTTCAAGATTAAAGGAAAATAATATATTACATCCATAGTAATTTAGCCACATGGTTTGCATCTTAAATGCACATAGACCTAATAATCAGACTCTAATTTCCTGAAAATAAACATCAAACTTGAAAAACAAACAACCTAAAAAACTGTTTAGTGAATACACCCTCCTCTTATTTGGTTTTTCAAGATGAACCATTTTTATTCAATTTGAAAAGCCAAGTCGGACTATCAAAGTGGGATAGAGGAAGTATTTTCGAAGTAGGAAATTATCCATCCGCCCGCCAGCAGCAGAGGGGGTTCGATCTTCAAAACTAAATGAAAATAAACACGCAAAAATGAACCAACCACACTATCAAGTGCACCTTAAAGGTAAAACTTACAACAGGGGCAGTTCTTGCGGTGAGGCCAAATCTACCATGGCAAGCTGTGTCATTAGGTAGGTAAGCCTCCACCTACGTTACATATTACAGACCACGTCACGAATCCATTAACGACTAAACAAAATGAAGTTAACTACTTAATTTGTACTACTCCCTCCGTCCACTGAAGCTCGTCTGCATTACAAAAAAAAAACAGAGTTTCTCTCGCTCTTCCCGTGTTTATGGTACTAGAGAGAGCAAACCCAACTTGGACACATGTTTTTTTTCCAAATCCAGATGAACTTCATTGGATGGAGGGGAGCATTACTAAAGTCTATAACTTCATCCAAAAAACGAAGTGAAGTTGCAACATTCCAAGCGTTTGGCAAACTCCTCAACAAATTCATTGCCAATGGAAACAGAATTTCTCCTAAAGAATCGATTTTTACCTCAGTAATCTGCAAGACAACGTCGTCCCTTCGAAGGAACTTGCCAAGGAGGCGCGGAGCGAGTTGTAAAGCGTCCACTTGGAAGAAGTCTGCAGACAAGATAGACAAGCCGCCGACCGGCGCGGACGTTAATCTAGGAGCTGAAACGGAACCGACCTTGTAACGAGAAATGGTCCGTATGCTATGTGCTTGGCTAACATCCACCTGCGCCGTCTTCTTCACTGCCTGTAATCGCCTGGATCGCCGCGTCTTCCCCATTTCCGTGACGGCCATGTACGCGGCGGTTCGGTTCGTCCGTTGGCCGCCGGGGCGGCAGGAGAACATCGGTTTGGCGGGGCTGGGCAGGTCCAACCGTCCAAGACTCCAAGGTTAGCTCCGGGTTGGGTCGAATCTGGGAGAGCCGGTCCGGGTCAGATGACCCCCTTCTAGATCCTTCGGATCCACCATCCCTGGAGAAGCCCCCAGACACTCCCTCCCCCGCCGCCCCCTATTTCTAGCTCCGGGACCTCCCCTTCCGGCAACAGCTCCGGTCGCCGTTTCTGTTCCTTGTGTTTTTCTGAGGTCGATTGGCTTGAGAAGAAGAGAATGGCCAAGTACGGAGAGGGGGACAAGAGGTGGATCGTGGAGGACCGGCCGGACGGGACGAACGTGCACAACTGGCACTGGGCGGAGACGAATTGCCTCGAATGGTCGCGCAATCTGCTCAGCTCCCTCCTCCAGGACCTCACCATCCTCGACGGCGAGGGCGGCCTTTTCATCCGCACTGGCAAGGTGGGCAAGGTTGAGGGCGAGGCATACGTCAACATCCGCAAGGGCAAGATCATCCCCGGCTATGAGATCAGCCTCTCCCTCTCCTGGCAGGGCGAGGCCAAGGACTCCGACGGGAATTCCCTCCTCAAGGTCGAGGGTTCCGTTGATGTTCCCTATATTGCTGATGAAAACGCCGACGAGGACCCCGAGGTTAGGATCTCCGTCAAGGATGAGGGACCTCTGGGGAAGCGACTCAAGGATGCGTTTTTAGCCAAGGGGAAGGGTTTTCTCTTGGAGAAGATTAGGGTTTATGTGGAGAGCATGGCTAAGGGTGGACCTGCCAAGGACGAATTGGAGGTCAAGAAGGCTAAGAAGGAAAGTGGTAGCAATAATAGCGCAGGCGCTGCCGCGCCGGCTGCGGCAGCTCCGGCGAAGAAGGAGGAGCCGAAGGTGAAGCAAGGGTTTAAGACCATCGCTTTGACGGAGAAGTTCCATTGTCGGGCGCAGAATGTGTACGAGATATTGATGGATGAGAGACGGTGGAAGGGATTTACGCAGAGCAATGCGAAGATCAGTAAGGAGGTCGGCGGGCAGTTCAGTATCTTCGATGGTTCAGTGACTGGTGTTAATGTGGAGCTCGAGGAGGCGAAGCTTATTGTGCAAAAATGGAGGTTCGCAAACTGGGCTGATGGCATTCACTCTACGGTAGTGGTCTTATCAACTAAAAGAGTGAAAATTTTACATTTTTTCCTTTTGCATATATAATGTTAGATTTACTCCTTTACTTTTAGTATGATTTTCCAATGTGAGGTAGAAATGTCACGTTTATTATGATTTGATATTGTTTAAAATGTCATATCGGATTAGTACATAAGCTTTTTTTAAGGAAGAGATTATAAGCATTTCTTTTATACGAGTTTATAAGCATTTTTAATCACTAAAGTCTTAGTGTGCTTTTGTAAATCAAGGTCTAACTTGCATTTATGCTCTTCTTATTGTTCTAACATTGTTTTCTGTATGTGTCTAGTACTCTAGAATGTAGGTTTTTAGTTTGAAGTTATGGTTGCAATGTTGCAGACTGTTGCTTTCTTTTGAATATTGATTTCAAATACTATTCCAATAGAGGCCAGAAACAAAGGGTACTTTGTGGGAACTTAGAAGGGCTTCTTCTTGTAACTTCAATCATACTTGTTATTTTTGTTTTTGCTTAAATCATTCATTGCATATAGGAAGCGTATAAAAACTAGAATAATCCTTGACAACATCTAAGAAAAGGAGGACAAGAAATAACCATACACAAGATCCAACACTGGGACAGCATTGGCTAGACAATCGGCTGCCCTATTGCCCTCCTTAAACGCATGGTTAAACTGTACAACGGAAAACTTACATATTATTTCCTTAATATCCTGAAGATTGTTCCCACCCTCTACTACATATCATACTTGATATGTAGAGTGAGGGGAAGGAATGCCTCTGCTTCTTGATGAGGCCCATACTTAGAATTTAAGAAATGCTTTCATGTTTTTTTTTCAAATAACCTGCTTATTCATTCTTACTTGTCCTTCTCTAGAATTTTGATGTAATCTCTTTAGTTGTGGTTCTTCCTTCTCCTGGGTTGGATGCTCATGTATTGCCTTTTGTTGGTGTATTCATGTGCTGTCGGCACACCTATAGAGTGCTTGTGATCCTAGGGGACTTGTTTCTAATTTGATATACTGGAATGACTTGGGTGTGATCGAATATCCTGCAGGTACGATTGACATTTGATGAACCAGAACCAGGAGTGACCATTGTTAAATTAGTACAGACTGATGTGCCGGAGGAGGACAGGTTGGTTTTTATTAATTGACTTGGGATTAGTTCGTTGAGTTGGTGTAACTATGATATCTGAAAACCTGCATTGGTATGTGCCGCAGATATGGGAATTCTACTGTTGTTGAGAACACAGAGAGGGGTTGGAGAGACCTGATCTTCAACAAGATTCGAGCAGTCTTTGGGTTTGGGATTTAGGTGACAAACTCTGTGCCATTGGGCGAAAAAATTTCAATAATTTACTGCTTTTTTGTTATGTTGTGCTTCTGAGTTTGTTCTTTATATAGACATGAGTCTCATTTGCATGACCTCGCAATTTAAGAGGTTCACTTGTCTTAAAATCATCATTTTCATCTGTGTACTCCCAAGTTATTACATTAGAGATGGATTTGCTGTTGTTTTTCGTTGTAGAAGTTTTCAAGCTAAGCTGTAGTTGTAGGACCAACAAGATCTCGTGTTTTTTTGCGTATGAAGATCATGTGGTTGTTGATATGTTTCTTTTAGCAGTGTCCCAGGTCTTCTCCACATACCACTTGTCTCCCCGCCTGCTGTGGTGGTCTGTGGATGTGGATCTGACCCACAGGTGGGGGTTCGAGACTGGTGGAGAGGAAGAAAACGAAAAGGTCTTCTCCACACACCAGTGGTTTTCTCTACGTACTGATGGTCTTGGTTCATGGTAAATTATCGTTTTGTTTTCTATTGATTAGTAGTTATGTTGTAGATAATGTAGACTATTTTGATCCCAGTAATCTGATGTAGTCGATCTCTTTCTTGGTCATTCTAGTGCACGAATTGAACTCGGGGCGGTAATAATGAGATGATTTCAGGTTGGATGTGTGTTGGCGCTTATCGGCACGAATTGTTTTGGGTGTTTGCAATGTCTAGGCTGATAGTACTGTTGTCCCTTTACATTTTATTGCTAGTGTTGCTTCACCTGCTCTGTTAGGTCCTAACGCTCAAGCGCTTCGACAAGTTAGCGTCAGCATTAGGGCTGCACAAAAAACCCGGAACCGACCCAACCCGGATGGAACCGACCCGAGATTAACCCGGGTCGGGTCGGGTCGGGTCCTATCTCGGGTAGGGTCGGTTCCATATTTTTAAAACCCGGGTTCTATCTCGGGTCGGGTTGGGTTTTGCTTTAAAATACCCAAGAACCGACCCGACCCGAGATATACCATTTAAATCAGTTTTTTTAATATATATATATATATTATTATTATTATAATGATATAAATTATTTTATTAAAAAAAATTATAATTATATTGATTATTTTATTAAAATCTCGGGTTTTATCTCGGGTTCTCGGGTAGGGTCGGGTATTATGGGTTTTATCTCGGGTCCGGGTCGGGTTTAGGATCTCGGGTTTTATCTCGGGTCCGGGTCGGGTTTAGAATTCCTGGGTCCTATCTCGGGTAGGGTCGGGTTTAGCAAAACCCGACCCTACCCGACCCATGATGCAGCCCTAGTCAGCATACAATTAACCAATATAATGCACAAGCGTCTCGTCCACTTTTTTTTTTTGTGTTTTGTCCTCTTTCTGATACAATCTCGTCTACTTCTTTTTGCGACTAGGTGCTGTACTGGCAAAGCTTGGCTAATTCCACTAAACGTATTTGCGAACCATGTCTCTTCGTCAACCACGAGCCATGCTTTGCGACCGCTGATCACCTCTTCCTTCATTTCTCCATCTCTCCATACCTGCTACACAAATGTTATTTAGTTATTGTCTTACATTTTCTTAACGTTTCAGATGGCTACGTGCAGATAACACAATGCAATCGAAAGCAGCAACAAACTGTCACAAATCAATAACTTGCCTGGTTGGTGGGCATCTTCTGAATATTGGTTCAAGTATTGACGGGTGAAATCAGACAAGTGCCTTGTTAGATTGTATTAGAGAAGTAAAACAATACTCGTAGTGAAGGAAATATACACATTAGTCGTAAGCCAGTGCGTACCAAGATGTTTCCTCGCTTAACTAGAGCTTGGGGCACCGTGTTGACATTCACGTAATAAAATTTTATTCTGTGACAGAAAGCATACCTTCGTAAGTTATATTTCTTCGAAGTGATGGATCAAAAAGAAGAAATTTGTAGTGAGTAGACCAGTCTCAGAGATTTTTCAAAAAATTGGTAAACAAGGTTGCACACTTGATTTGAACAGAGATAGGGTGTCTTACTTTGATCGAAACTCGGCGGCAAGCTTCTCCAGCTTGGGTTTTAGATATATGCACTTCCTGCACCAGGTGGCCATCCTAAATGTGTGAACGGAAACGAAAGAGATCACAGTAAGCAATCCAATACAGAGAGCCGGATAAGTTGAACTTACGTAGCACTTATATGTGACATTCTGTATAAGAAATGTACTGGAATCTTTAGATAATCTATTAAACACATAAGAACATGCTTTGAATTATCAAAAGATGAAGCGAAGGGAGGAGAAAGAAGAGACCAGTCAATTAGAACAGGCTGGGATTGTTCTTGAGCTTGCAGCAAAATTTGATCCAGGTGATCGGCCCCTGTGCTGGGCTCCATCTCTTCCGTGGAGGGTCCTGACAGTTCAGGCCAAAATGCCTCTGTTTTAGATGCACTTCTCAACCACTGTCGATCTCTCTTTCTGCTGTTCCTGCCAGAAGTAACCGCAGTGAATCCGAGGTTAAAAGCCGATACAGAAGAACACGAGCTTGATGGAGTCTTGCCTCAAATTAAGTTATATTCGCAAGCTGGTTCATCTTACTGCTGACTCTTATTGGATTTTAACGGTGAGTCTCAAATGAGTTCTGCTTACTTAAGCTTAGTGAAATTATTCTATTTTAGAAGGTGGCTGGCATGGTAAGGCATGACTACATGAGCCCCCTGGTCCTGCATTTATTTGAGCCCCTCCTGCTTGCAACCCCATCCCATACTCAAAGATATGGTCAAGGCCAACTCTATGAAATATCCTCTCCTCACTTTTAGGGTTGTGGATTTTCAATGCTATTTTTTGGTTGCTCACCGGAAGAGTCAAGTCCCTTTAATGCAATCCCTCCACAACACCTGGTCAACTTGTGGGACTCAACATTCTAATTCTCCACTTAGTTTCCTTCCAATCTGCTTGGCTTGGGCACAGGACAAGAAGCAGCTTAGTACAATGAACCAAACACCTGGAGATGAGGTTTGCCGTTACTTGATACTTTTGAATTTTGCAGCAGTACAATTGCTGCAAAATTGTGCCTAAATATAACATGAACACCCGTTGGCTAGAAGTAAATTTAACATTATTGATGGCACGGCGGGACCCTACAATCTTTGGTAGCCTCTTAGTACTTCACTGGCAAATGCGGCTAGAAAATGTTGGTCTATTCAACTCCCACCAAGTGAGGTGGACCCACAAGGGAGGGCCCAGGAATCTTTCTCTTCAATACCAATTTATGCATTGTCCCTTCGTTTTGTCTATATATAGAGAGGTTTCTGCACCTTGCCATGCACACTCGGGCACTTCTTGGCAATAGAGGGGAGGAGAGCGTGCTCATTTCTTCTAGCCTCCTTTGTGTCCTCTCTTTATCCTCCAGTCAGAGAATATGATTAGGATTAGAATCCATCCGACTCATGGCAATGCTTCTGCTACGGCAGCTGCAGCATCTGGGCAAAAAATGCTGTCTCAATACAAATTCCTTGAGAGAAAAATGATACACCATAATGATGCTTTGGACCAAAATTTTGATGCACTGAAAATGCTTTGTGAAACGGCCATTAAGTTCGATGTTTGTCAAATATTTTCACTTCTTTTGTTTTTGCTTCTTTCAGACTCCCTTGTGAAACATTAGAGTACTCACTGTTGTGCATTACCATTTTGTTTATTTTCTCGTTGCAGGAAAGACAAGACGAAAAAGATCAAAAAGAAGAAAATTCACCAATATTGGGCAATATTCAAAGGTAATTTTCCTTCTCACTGAGAATGTTAAAACTATATATTTGCAGAGAATGTAGTGTTGATCTTTTTTATTTAGTATTAATGCTACATACCCCAAGTTCAATACCAATATGCAACTGCCATCTATATGAGATTAATATTTTAATAACATTTTCCAATTTTTATATAGTGATCCAAGGGAATTAGAATCCACTGCAGAAGTTGCTCCAGTGCGTCCCCCTATTCATGGTAAACAAATTTCACACATCCCATTTGCTTTGCCAAATTTGATACTTACTTACCATTGCTACCACCTTTCCATTGATTTTATTTTACTTTTTGAATAGGGGGAGATCCAATATGGAGCGTGGAGGACCAAGCAAAGCCCATCAGAAAGAGGAAGATTATTTGTTCTCAACATGAACTCAATGGGATCATTAGTACACATGATCCAGCCGTGCAAACTAGACTTCAACGGAGAAATAATCTCATCAGAATAAATGAAGAAGGGACAAAATCAAATGCGCCCATCTTCAGAGCACAGAGGCGCGGTCGAGGTCAAAGAAGTACAGCCGGAGGCGGAG
The DNA here is from genome assembly GCA_039654745.1 of Houttuynia cordata. Lineage (NCBI taxonomy): Eukaryota > Viridiplantae > Streptophyta > Magnoliopsida > Piperales > Saururaceae > Houttuynia > Houttuynia cordata. The sequence continues at coordinate 35,868,490 of CM077504.1, forward strand.
AACAGAGGGTTTCAAGGCATGGTAGTCATGGAAGAGGGCGAGCTCCCATGAAGGAGTCATCGAGGTGCAGCCGCTACAATGGTAGAGGCTGGAGATGCTCACGGAGAACCTACGTGGGCTACTGTCTTTGTGAGTACCATCTTGAGAAAGCAAGGACGAAGATCAATACCAATTCAAATGGTCATGTAGTGAAGACTCGTAAGTTTGATATTAACGTCAATAGTGAGACAAAACTCGACTATGAGAAGGAGGAAGGAGAGATAACACCGAACGAGAATGAATAGACAAGGGTAGTAAGTGGCACGAGGAGGGGAACAATGTAGTAAGAAACCAACACCTAATGTTTCTCACTCTATTTTGCCGAAATGTGCAACATGAACATGGCAATATGATAATTCACTCCTCATGTATTGTCGACAATAAACTTCATATTTCCAGTAACACTGGTAAAGTTTAGGTATAGATATATTCATGTACAATCATATACTCGTTTGGATGATGAAACGTGAAAGGTGACAATTCTCGTCACCTAAAAAATTAATCACTTCAATTGGAGAGCTGACAAAAATAAATGCTGAAAATGAGGTAAAGATTCTTGTTATATTTATGCTCATTTTGGTATTTCATTGAGCATTAGTGTTTTAGGCCTGATAGTTGACAATTTAGGGGTAAAAGGTAAAAATTCCTCGTCAGCCCCTGATTTGTCCACTATCACCCAACAAACACTTTTTGGCATGACGATGGATTTTTAGCCTGACTTTTTGGCTCCTTGGTATTGCGTGCAATTTTTATTTACCTTGGACGAGTTTTTATTATCATGGACATGCCTTAATGTGACAAATAAATGCAATGCTTGAAAATATAATTAATTTCAGGTTCCTAAATGGATTTTTCATAATCAGAAAAATCACCTACAAATCACCCTAAAAATTTTCAAGTTGACTTTTTTTTTCACATTTCTCTATCAGTATCCCCTAGATATAAGAATGTTTAAGAGAAGATGGATATTATAGTACATTATGTTGTTGTTTTAATTAGTCTCCTAATTTTACTCGCAAGTGTACGAATCAGATTTGCAGTATAATCGCACAATTTTTACGAGGTCGAACCCACAGGGACTTGTGTAGCGGAATTCTAATTCGAAGATCAGATTATTACCCTTGTTGAAGAATTAAATTGATTTGATTCACTACAACTACGATTAATCTAAGGCTCAATGCAATTAAACAGCTTTAACTAAGAAATTAATCTAAAGACAATTAAATAATCTATGAAAAAGAAACTAATTGACAATTAAAAATTGAAACTTTAATTAAGAATTTAAGACACTAGGGCATAAGAATCAGCACATGACAATCATAGGAATATTTCTTTTAAAATCAGCAATTGTTTTCACGATTATCTCGTAGAGAATTGGAATTCAATCTATTCTCCTACGGAAAATTTCAGCATTAAAGCATATAGATTTTTAAATAGGATTTTGCATTCTCTTGCATATCAATAGATGAGATTCAAATCATTAGCTGTATCCATTATATGATGAATCACAGGTAATACCCAAATATCATATTCAACATATAATCCAATGCAATTAATTTGAGAATAGCAATCGTTAAAACGCATTAATTTAGACAAAACAATTGCATCGCATAAATACTATTCCTACAACTAATCATGGCTTCATCTCAGCCCTAGACAGGGATTTAGCTACTCATGCTATAGAAATTAACTATAAAGATAATGGAATTTATTTGATATAACTGAAATTAACTTACAAGACTTTTGGAATAATGGAAAATAAATCAGAAGTACTGTTCCTCTTGCTTCGAATTGAAAACACTGCTGTCTCCTATGTTGCTCGATCAACAGAGGCCGATTGCAACAACAGCAAAGGTGAAACAGAAGGAGAAAAGTAAAATTTCGAACTGTAAAAAAAATGGAAGAAAACACTGTTGGTCGTCTTCTCTGTCTCTCGGACTGCCGGTCTCTGTCGAACTGCCGGTCTCTGTCGAACTGCCGGCTCTGTTCTTATATAGACTCCCAATAGTTCTTTCATTCCCCCTTAGGATGAACCCGAATCGAGTAGGATTCCATCTTTGGCACGCCTCTCCACTGGACAATCCCCAAATCCGTCCCAAAATAAAGGTCTGGACTTTCCAAATCGAGCTTTTCCAAAACAGAGGATGCTCTGTTCACTCCAGAACCGCCGTGACTCCTCCTCTGCCGGTTGCCGAGCTCTACTGGTCGCCGTCGTCGAGCCCAGCCTTCATCGCCGTCGTGCTGTGTTGCCAGAACCCAGACCCGCCGCCATCGACCGCTCCTCTGCCGGTTGCTGGCCACCTTCGTGCTTCTTTGCCGTCGGGTTCTTCACCGGGACCTCGCCGATCTTGCAACCACCGCCGCCATGGTGCCGCCTTGCCTTAACCGCCGGAATCCAGCCGCTGTCTTCCGCTCGAACAGAACAGAGCCTCGAGCGCTCTGTCCCGACTGAACAGAACACCCGAGCTCGGCTCGGGTGTTGTTTTTTTCTTTATTTTTTTTTCAATGAACCGGGCCATTGAACCGGTCCGGATTTCTTTCTTTTCTCTTTTTTTTTTTTCTTTTCTTCCAATTAAACCCCTCGTATCAATGTCATTCGCTAGATTGAATCTGAAGGCTCCTCATTTAATTCCACGCCCGTCTTCTTCATCAGTGAACATCAACGGATCAGATCTTCTCTGCGCGTGATATCTCAGATCTTGGGTCGCTTTGGCATTTCAAAACCCGTCTAACGGCTTTACTTTTGGCTGTTCAGCAGTACGAGCACGTGAACCTGTACAAAATAAAACATGTCCCAAATTAGATGTACCAAATAATTATAAAATTACGGAACAATGTTAAATTGAGCAATTTCGAGAGCCTTATTTAATTAAATCCTAATTACTTAGAAAATTACCAAAATTCACTTTATTCCTCGTTTTAATCAGAAAACACAACTAACAAATAGGTAAAAAGGCATATAAAAATGTGTATTTTTCATGCTTAACACATTACATATATCATGGTTGGATTCTATGGAAAGAGTTTCTAATTATTGTTGTATTAGGGGCATTATAATCCTATTATCACATTACCGGCTCATTAAAAAGCCTCAATGGTAGGAGATATGCCTAATCATTTTATACTTCATTTGGTCCATTTGATTCATGAACTTAATACATTCATTCAATTTGGGCGTGTATTGCACATTATTTGTAATCATAGTCCCAAGCCCAAGCAAAGACGTAAGGACGCCTCAAGTAGGCCGTGGTACAAAACGTCGCCAATTATTAAGCCCTCCTCTTCCGAAACATTGAATCACACATTGCCATTTATGTATCTTAGAGATAAATCTTAATGTTTTTTCTTTATAGCAAGGGGTGCTAGAGTCCTTAGGACCCGACTAGAATGGGTAGGGCAACTAGCCTCTTAGAGCACCGTATCTGGCCGCCAATCCCCTCGGGTGCATACACAGCCCATATAGCATACACATTGGTTAAATTGAGATATAATCCTTGTGCGTGGACAACAGAATGAGGGTTGAAACTTAGGACCTTTGTTGAGATAAATCTTAACGCTTATGAAACTTGTAATAAATTTGAATTACACTAACTTTTTCTTTATTTTTTTTGTTCTTCTTTTTTTACTTTCATTGTTGCTTGGTGCATGGACATGTTTGGAAGTTTATGCATATGCCAAAATAATCACAAGTTTTATATCAAGGGTATTTTTGTACAAGACTTGAAATTGTCAGTTCCTCCCCCTTTATATATAAAAATAGCAGTACAAATCATGCAATAAAAGGAGTACAAGTTTTTAACATGGTGCATCATCACCATCATCATACGCCTTATCCCAGCTATGGGGTTGGCGGCATGGATTATATACCGCATTTGACTCTTATTAGAATTAAAATGGAACAAAATCCATACAAAGAAACATAACCACAAGTTTTTACGCCGGATGCCCTTCCTCACGCAACCCTCCGAAGAGGGGACAGTGCATCATCACCATCTATGTCTTAATTTGAATACTCGTGTTACAAATAGTAGTTTCTGTAATCCCATTTGAAGCATTTTTGCTGGTGTAAATTGTGCAGTAGTTGTCGTAATGGAACAACAGAAGACACGCACACAAAACGATTTGCGTGGATCGGAGATGTGCCTAATACCCATATTCACGAACTTTGAAATATGGGATATTGTTTAGTTACAAGCACTCTTTTGGCAGCATGATTTATGCAGAAGTGTGTTTAATAACACCTAGATTTGATTTATCATGCGACAACAGATTTTCAACAATCTAATTCGTGTTTGGCATCACATATCTGTCACAATCTTTGCTTTTCTCCCAGTGCTTTGCTACAAATTGCCTTAAAACTTGCGACAGCGTTAAAAAGTTATCAATCAAATTAAGGAGAACAAACTCCTTAGGAGGAGGCTTTCCAGACATCCTATGGATTTAAGGGCTGCAGATTTCTAAGCAAGAAAATTTCTATTATCAATGATGCTTTTGAATTTTCCCTACACCTGCAATTCCTATCAAATCTAATAAGAAATCCTTTGCCAAAGTCACAAAGCTCATCACTCTCAATAGAGTTCATAAAAGCTCACTCTCTCATTCTACATCCCAGAGTATCACACAAGTCTGATCCAGTCGCGTATCTGCATGCCAATTGCCAAGGAAGAAGAGAGACAGCTGCAGGGCTGCTGGAAAGATAACCCCATTAGCGAGGTGCTGCGCTGTGCGTGCACTGGCTCCATTTTCAAAGCCGGAACCTGGTCCCACCACCCACCTAAAAGGCTTTAAATTTCCATTATAGGAGGTTTAAGCCGGCTAGGCATGTTTTATTTACCTTATTCCAACAAGTAACCCGGCTCAGCTCGTTGGACGTTGGGGCCTAGTCCGGCTGCAACGAATTTCAAATGCTACACATGAAAAGCCCATTTGGCCCACAGGACAGCGCCACACCACATTGCGTGGCGTCAAATTCCAAGACTTTTGCAGGCCTCTCTCGCTACAGCTGGATGAAACGACTATCGTTTGTGATTTGTGACAACTGCAGTTTTCCCATCTTAAATGAAAGCACCACCAGCCCCGACTAAATTAATTGCGTTGTTTGTTTTCTAAATACAAATTCTTTGAAAACTAAGAAACCAGGACACTCAGCATGAGCTAGTTTCGATCAATCGGTGATCACATTGCCCCCCTCAACACCAACTGGGCCCGCTTTGCATGATGGTCACAGATCTCTTTCTTTTCGAACAGGCTCTGATGTCTTCTTTGAATTTTGAAAGAAACTATATGCATGTCGGACGTCCCGTCCTTCTCGATTAATTAACCAAAGCCGTAAATTTAACAAAGTTAAATAACAAAGGTTAATCCATGTCGGCGTCCCTTCCGTACATCCAATTCTGGGCCACCGCGCTCTACTCCTCCCTTTTCTTTTCTCCCCAAAATAATAAAAATAACGAACTGCAAACTAAACTAAACTAAACTAAACTAGTATATATAAAAAAAAACTAAACTAAACTTGCAAAGATTCCGGATTAACTTTTTTTGTTTTTTAAAAAAGAACAAACTAACTAGTAGTGTAGTCCACTTGCTTACAGACTCGAGGGTCCTACTAAAGTAGTCGTACTAGCTCATTAGCGTCGGTGATTTATTAGACACGAATCCATATTTGTAGACGTTATGAATAAACAAACATTATGGGATGACAACATTCCACAGTTCCACTGTTGGACGCGGTGAAGACCCAGCAGATCTAAGACCAACAACTGACCTCAAGTCTTCCTCACTCCTTAATCACCCCCCCCCCCCCATTATTACTACTTAACTACTTTTATTAACTCCATTAATCATACTACTTTCTCTGTCTCTCTCGCTCTCTCTGAGAGGCTCCCCTGGTTCTGTTCCTCCTCTTGTCATCCCAATTCCTCCCACCGACCCTTCTTCACTCACACAAATCACTCTCACCCGAACACACATACACAAAACGTTCATCTACTTTAAAATCTCCACAAAATTCTTGCCTTGATTTCCTCTTCTGTGCGACTGTTTTCTTCCAGACTCGTTTTCAACGTCTCTTACAGCAGCGGCGACAACAGTAAAGTACTTATTTTTGGCAAGAGTTTTCCTCAACTAGTCATGGCCGATGGGCCTCACAAGCACTATCTCTCCACCGGCGGCGGCGGCAGCGGTGGTCTTTTCTCCGACTTGCAGGCCATGTCTGGCGTTTTCAGGGCGCGCCGCGCCAAGATCTTCACCTACGGCTTCCTCTTCGCTTTCGTCGCTTTCACGGCCTTCCTCGCCTTCAATCCCTCCGCCGCTCCCTCCTCTCCTTGGTTCGACCGCTTCTTCTCCTCCTCCTCCTCCTCCTCTTCCTCAACTTCCACTTACCCATCCCAATTCTCTTCCTTTTTCTCTCAAATCTTCCCCTCTTCACCACCTGCTCATCCGTCAGTCTCCCCTCCATCGGTGACTGTCTCCTCCGTTCCCGGCTCGGTTTCAAACGCAACTCAGCCTTCGTCTCCGGTAGGCGGGGTCTCGAATCGGACGGCGGACAAGGTAGTTGTGACTGGTAGTAGGGTATCGAACTTCACTGCTTCACTGGCGAGGAAGAACGCCACGATCGGTGCTTCGACGAAGGCTGAGAATGATACCAAACAGGTGGCTCCCGATACGTCCACGAAGAATAAAACGGCTACGGTGCCGGTGCCGGTGCCGGTGCCGGAGAAGGCTAAGAATGGGACGAAGCCAGAGAATTTAGATAAGAAACCCCTCAACAGCACGAAAAATCAAACCTTTGTGGTGAATCAGAACAAAAGTAAGACAGTCGCTTTGAACCGGAAGAATGAAACCTTTGCCGGGAATTCTACTACGACGAAGGTACCGGAGAAGCCGACTCGTGAGATTTCGTTAGAGTCGCTGAAAAAATGCGACCTTTTTGATGGAAAGTGGGTGAAAGATGATTCCTATCCGCTTTACAAAGAAGGCAGTTGCCCTCACATTGATGAGCCTTTCGATTGTTTTCTCAACGGGCGGCCGGACCGCGACTACCAGAAGCTCCGGTGGCAACCAAGAGGCTGCAACATTCCTAGGTGACCATTTTTTGAAGTTGTCGAGATACTGATTTTACTTCATTTTGGAACCAAATGTATCTAATAATTCCAGAGTGGATTTGCGTAGGCATGGCGATTAATCCTTGTTATGTTCGCTTGTTTTTTCGTCATTTCTTTTCAGATTGAATGGGATGGACATGTTAGAAAGACTGAGGGGGAGGCGTCTGGTCTTTGTGGGTGACTCGCTCAACAGGAACATGTGGGAATCGCTGGTCTGTGTATTGAGGAATTCGGTGGAGGACAAAAACAAGGTGTTTGAGGCATCTGGGAGACGAGAATTTCGCACTGAGGGGTCTTATTCTTTTGTTTTTAAGGTGATTGAAGCTAATGCATTTATATTTTTAGTAAAAAACTTTGTATGTCCTGTTCTGTTTGGCCACCAATTTACATAGTTTTCCTGCTATAGATGTTCTACTATGTTATAGCAATCCACTTAGTGTGTGACTATTGTAGGACTACAATTGCTCTGTGGAGTTTTTTCGGTCGCCATTTTTGGTCCAGGAATGGGAAACTCCGGAGAACGGGTCTACCAAGGAAACTCTTAGGCTGGACTTGATTGAGAGAAAATCGGATAGGTATAAGAAGGCAGATATTATTGTATTCAACACTGGCCATTGGTGGACACATGAAAAGACTTCTCTGGGGTAATTTCTATCGATTTTTTTTCATCTACTTCTATATGCCAAAACATCGTATTGAATGGAATTCAACAATTGCCAATCATGTTACAGGAAGGATTACTATCAAGAAGGTAGTCATATCTATGGCCAGCTTAATGTAGTTGAAGCATTCCGGAAAGCTTTGGTTACATGGGCAAAGTGGGTTGATACAAATGTGGACGCTCACAAAACTCTTGTCTTCTTCAGAGGCTATTCGGCCTCTCATTTCAGGTAATTCAATTCTATTCCAGTAGTTTCATATGCCTTGTGTATTAGCGATGACCTTTAGCTGCTTTCTTTATATCGTAAAAATTAGCCAAAGTGAAAACTTGCAATTATATGATTTCTTACCCTAATCAAACCGCAGAAATTACAAGAAACTGCACTGAAGGTTCAACTGTTTACAACCGCAAACCAATATAGATAAATGCTTTATCCTAATGTACAAAAGTATGACCATTGTATGCATCAACTTTGAATTGTTCCTGAGATTAAAAAAAATTGAATTATTCTTCCCATAAGCAGGTAAAATTTCATTTCATTTTTAAATTTATATTATAGTTAAGACTTTCACACTCCTACACTATGTATGCCAATGGGATTTGATCCTTGGACCTCTCCTACAATTGGGAGAGATCCAACCAGCCCGACTAAGGGTGGATTGGCAAATCGAACACTTGTACTCTGATGAAATCTCTCAATGAAGATTCAAGACCAATATTTTACTGAAATTCAACTATATTCAACTTGAAACTACTGCTCTCTCTCACCCACATTAAGCTTCCTATTTGGTTTCAAAATAGGACAGAGGGAATATTAAATAATGCTGATCCTATCTTACAAAAAACTTGAATTTGTATAATTAAATTTCACCTCGCCTTCTGGTTTCACCAATTATCTGGTAAGTAAACTTTTTTATACGATTTCCATCAGGAATTATGTCTATTTCCTTCATTAACAATCTTCTTAGCAGTTTTTTTTTTTTGGATTTGAAATTATAAAAAAGTGCTTTGTGTAGAGGAGGGCGATGGAATTCTGGCGGAGCATGTGATGAAGAAACACAACCTATCACAAATGACACGTATCTAGCCAAGTATCCTGCAAAAATGAGGGTTTTAGAAACAGTGCTCAAGGGAATGAATACCCCCATTTCGTATCTGAACATTACCAGGATGACAGATTACAGGAAAGATGCTCACCCTTCGGTATATCGAAAGAGACACCTAACTAGTGAAGAACGAAATTCACCATTAAGGTATCAGGACTGCAGCCATTGGTGTTTGCCTGGTGTTCCTGACTCATGGAATGAGCTTCTGTACGCGGAGCTACTAATCAAACTTTAATAAATCAATGACTTATATAGAAATTGCGCAACGAGAATAGGGTATCAAGTGTCGGTGGTATGAGTTTTTTGTCCCCGAGAAGTAAAATAGAAGCTTTGTAGTTTGTACCAATGAAAAAGAAAATAGAAGCTTTGTGAGGGTAGAGGTTCACGTACAAAAATGCAAATTCTACTGAAAGAGATCTGTTACATTCCATACTCGAGATGATGGACAAGTATGCACATCAACAAATTCTTTTGAAGCGTTAGGTTTGTATAATATAAAATCGTGACTTCTTTCATACACGGTCATTGTATTTACTATTTAAAAATACTATTATTTTTTAATTTATTGTGATTCTTTCCACCAATTGTTGTCTGATAACATTTGCAAAAAGCCCAGCATTCTTAACACAGCGCATTTCAGGAGTGGTTGGAGTCATCCCAAAGGGGGATGATGAGAAGGGTATATAAGAGCATGGCTAAGAACTATAATTACTAAATGTAAATAATGTCCGTAATTGGTGTGTATTAGAAAAGTGAATGTATTAAAAGGTTAGATATGTTCGCATCCTTTTATTTTTACCCAACCGGAGTTGAAAGCAAAGAATGTTAGATATCAATAAAATATCGGTCGATCAAAGAGACAAAATATCGGAGATATTGTGTAAAAAAATATCGGTAGTCTAAAACTAGTTTTTATCATATATTTTCACAATATAATTTCTAAAATGAGTGATATTCGTTTAGACAAACATAAATTTTAAAATATGCATTAAAATACGTATATAATTCAAACAGAAAAATTTATTTTTAAAAAAAATAATAATTTTTTTTTTAAAAACACCGATATATCGGATCGATATTTTAAAAATAAAATAAAATCGATATTACAGTGTATCGTTTTACCGGTTGAAGGCCGATATCAATATATGGCAGATACAACATTCCATGGTTAAAGTGAGCTGCCCTTGTTTCTTTTTTTGTAAGGACTGAACAAATAGACAATCCTCGTGTAGTCAGGACGTTTGAAGTGTTTCAGGAGAAGTTATTCAATACTCACTTCCTAGAAGGGAGGGGAAATAGTGATTTAACCGGCGCATATGATAGATGGGTCTTATACGTGCACGAGGGGATGCAGCGTGATATAGTGCTAGAAGAGGCTGGTTGCCCTGCACCGTATATTGTACCCCTTGTTATAAAGGAAAAAACACGCGTGATAGCTCGTGTGCCATCAATTCTGAGGATCAAGTACTTGGAAGTACTTAATGATTTTTGCACCAGACAGCTAGAAGCTTATGTGCTATCCTGCACGCACTCAATACCAGCAGTTCAGCACTTCCTCTTCGGAAAAACGTCATCCGAAGTCTAAATCACACCTGTCGACACCCCCCTCTATTAATATGCGCTATTTGATACCAATCCAAAGCCGTTGTGCTGCTTTGAAGAATGCAACAAGCATAAGCCGTGGTGGTAAATGATACCCTCTTCCTTAAACACGGTACAATGTAATCTTTTAGGAAAAATTTCCACCCCGTTAGCCATCACACGAAAGCCCTTTCCCTGAAACCCTTAATTTATCTTCTCACGCACTACCGGAAAGCATTCACTACTACCGTAGTACCAACTGGGGAACTGCTCTGATTCCACAAGAGGCGAGGAGTAGTCCAGGAGCACAGAATAATTTTTCACATCCTACACTCGCCCTCTCTACCACTCTGCAACCAGGCCTGCCAAAAAAGCAGCCACGGAAATTCGCCTTTCGGCATCGGGCATACCAAATAAATGTTCACCCGCACAATACAGGATTGACACAACTTGACAATCATCACACAAATACTAATCTGAACTACTATAAAAATTGTTTTCACCTCGCAGAGGCAAGTCAATTCCAAAACCACAAATGAGTATCCAAATATAATCTAGCATGGTTAAACTCAAACAAAACATTAAATATGAGCTCGGCACAACCTAGATGCTCAAAACCACAATGAAGACAACAAAATCCTCGGGAGAGCTTTAGTAGCCGCCTTTAAGGTCATTGACGACATCGTAGGGGATGGGAGTCACAGTCTCTAGAGTGGCACCCTCCACCATAAAGCCAGGCTTGGGTCCTTTAGGCTGCCTCTTAGTGCTAATCTTTTCTCCACGAGCCTTAGCTTCAGCTTTCAGTTCATCGTTTCGGATTTTCCTCAATCGGAACTCTTCCGTGCACCTTGATGGCTGAACATGCTCCACTCGCACATGGATTCTCTTCCTAATAATCCTGTTTCCTATCTGAAGCATAAACAATAAAATACAAGTGTAAGTTTCATATTGCATCACATATCTCATTACACACTCCAGCCAATTCCCCTGATCAAAAGGCTTCAAATATTCTCTGATTTCATTTGCAACAATAAAAATTACACCACAGCAAGATGCAAGTCATATGGTAAGTGCATTTGGAGAGTGGTAGCCAGAGAATACTCACACTGTAGCTTAAAAACTCAATTGTTTACACTGTTTATTTTATCTGCCACAGAAACAACTTTACTGCACTAATTATTTCAACTTCCATCAAATCTATAGCAGAGCAGTACCAGGTTGAAAAGAAGATAACAAAACAGCATACCAGTTGCATTTCAAGCATATACTAAGATCATGGACGGGAGGAAATCATATAATCTATCGAGTACATTCCATACTAAACAAACGTATGAATTCTCTAGAGCAATTATAGTCAGCTGTTTCGACCATCTTATATATTACAAACATAATAGAAAATCAATACAAATTGACAATAGAGTAGCATATATCAAAGCAGATGCAAAATCGACAACAAACATCTATAAGAAGCACCTGGCTTTATGGTTCACTGATTAAACGAATGTTGATAAAAAAGTGAAAAAATAAACCTCAATCAAAGTCATTTTCCACTGCAACAATAACATAAATGTTGACGATTCAAAGTGGTGTTCTTTCAAATATATTACGCTGTATGAATAAAAAGATGACTCATCATTTCAAGTTCCTGCTACATTTATCAAAACACCAGTGGGATCTCAGACGCCCAGCACGAAACACATACCCAAAGTTTAGCCTAACTCGAGTCATTGGCAACAATGCAAAACAATAACATGAAATGCAAAATATAATCAATAATCCACAAATGATCAGCAACTGAAACATCAGTCAATATAATAATATCTTCCACATATTTATATTCCACCCAAATACATCAAATCAACCCCATCAAATGAGTACATCCAGCATTCATCACAATAGGAAAGACCCAAATAACATGCAATGAAGCTAAGATTCAAATCAAAATAAAAAATAAAAAAACGAAAGAAAAAAAAAGACCTGCTTGTTGATCTCGACGCCAATGGCGCGCTTGGTGACGTTCCAGACGCGACCGGTGCGGCCATGGTAGAACTTGTGGGGCATGCCCTTGTGGATGGCGCCATTAACCTTGACGTCGACGAATTCGCCGATCTTGTAGTTGCGGAGGTAGGTGGAGAGAGGGATGTAGCCCTTCTTCCTGAAGGGCCTGGCGAACAGGTCCCTCGTCCGAGCCCTCACTCCGTGTCCCGCCGGCATCTTCTCCTCTCTTCCTCTGCTCCCGCCGCTGCCGACTGCTGAGGCCCAACCAAGAAACCCTAATGTCTCATTTATAGTTGGATGCTTGCCACCTGACCCGGCCTTGTTGGTTCAGATTTACGCTTGGACCCGGCCGATCGGAGCTGTTGGTTTGAGGGAAAAACACCACCCGACCCGGGTACATGGGCTTGTAAGATGTATCTGGATTCTTTTCATAATCCCTCCGTCTAATATTAGCTGTCTGCATAAGAAATGCTTCCTTCATGCTCTCATATTTGATAAAAGAAATGACAATAGTGTTGATCATTAGTTGCATAAAACTAGAGAAAACATGACGGCATGTATCTGTTGTTGATTTGAATATCCTATTTATCATGTCAAGTTAGGCTCTTTTTGGATTGGTGGAAAGCAAGGAAAGGAAAGGGAAATTTTTTAAACCCACTACTTTTCATTGTTTGGTGAGGCGGGAAAGAGATAGGTGTGGAAAGCGGGGGAAAAGGAGTGGAAAAATACCCCCAAAATTTACCACCCCTCAAGGGTTGGATTTTGGGAGAAAATCAAGGTGTTGTGGGCTTCTTTGGCCAACTGCCTATTCCTAAGAAGCCATGTCAGTAAGGGTGCTCACGAGCCGAGTCAGCTCACGAGTTTTTCCGGCTCGACTCGAGCCCAGCTCGACTCGAGCTCGACTCGAGCCCAGCTCGACTCGAGCTCGACTCGACTCGACTTTACTCGAGCTCGAGCCACCCCGTAACTCGATTCGGCTCGACTCGAGAATGAACTCGAAAAATAGCTCGAGCTCGAGCTCGACTCGAGACTCAGCTCGAAAAAAAAAATCAAAAATTTTCCATACCTCGCCATCGATCTCGCCTCGCCTTGCCGTCAGCTCGAGCTTCGAGCCCATGGCCGCCGTCGCCTCGCCTCGCCGTGAGCTCGAGCCCCGTCGATCGTGAGCCCGTCGCCTCGCCGTGAGCCCGGAGTCCATCGAGCCCGTCGCCTCGCCGTCGATCTCGCCTCGAGCCCGTCGCCCCGGAGCCCGTCGATCTCGCCTCGAGCCCGTCGCCGTCGCTCATCGAGCCCCGTCGCCGTCGCCCGTTGAGCCCCCCCGCCTGTCGCCTCGCCGTCGCCAGTACCCAGAGCCCAGAGTCCAGAAGCTTCTGGCCTCTGGTAAAACACCCGAGCCGAAAAGCTCGGGTTTTGTTTTTTTTTTCTTTTATTGGGTCAAGTCACCCGTTGTATCAACTTCATCCGCCAAATCTAATCTGAACGACTCTTCATTTAAAATAAAAACCCATAGTCTTCTCGGATGTAAATCAGCGACTTAAATCTATTTGGCGCGTAATCTCAATATTTTAAATAAATTAGGCTCTTTAAAACCTGTCTGCGTATTCAAATGAGTTATTAGATTTTCCCTTCTGTAATTTTTGTATATTTTTTTATTATTATATTATGTTGTAAGGAAAATATTTAGGTTACCGATTTTCAATACCAGATTAAATGACATCAACCCACGTGGGTTTGGGACCTACCAAATTAGCCCAGTTATTTAATCTGATATTGAAAATTGGTCACGTTAGACAAGTTCATGTTGTAAATGCAGAGTTCCCTGGGAACTGGATTGACTCGGGGTTTGGTATTATGAGGCAACATTAGTGAAGTTAATCAACAGGGTGTTTGTGTGATGACTGATGAATAGAACATGTTTCCTTTGAGCGGAGGTTACCCAATTGCTGGGCCCCATGCCCACGTGGGTTAAGGTCATTTAATATGGTATTGGAAATCGGTCACGTTAGATGAGCTCATGTTGTAAATGTGGAGGTCCCCGATAACTGATTTAACCCGGGGTTTGATATTAAAAGGCGACATTAGTGAAGTTGATCAATGAGGTGTTTGTGTGATGAATAGAACACGCTTCCTGATTTACTCGATGCGTATGATGGGTGAGCCTTATATGCACCCAAGGGGATTGGCGGCGGGATATAGTACTCTAAGAGATCAATTTCTTTGCCCCTTCTAGTCGGGTCTTATTAGATACCCGTCGTTATAAAAGAAAAAATATCAAGGAAGCCCACTTCGAATATGTAATAAAGATTTGTTTTGTACATAAAAAGTATATAAAAAGCGTAGCCTAACTGGTTAAGGCGCATGTGTGGTGGTGCTTTGTCTTTGGGTTCGAGTCACACCAAAGGCAAAAATCTTATTTTTGCCATTCGAGCTTCGGCTCGCTCGAGCTCGAGCTTAAGTTCTGGCTCGAGCCCGAGCTCGAGCTGTCAAACTCGAGAACGAGCTCGAGTCGAGCCCAAGATTTGGCAGCTCGACTCGAGCCGAGTCGAGTTCGAGCCCGAAATCTAAATATCGAGCTGAGCCAAAACTCGACTCGACTCGGCTCATGAGCAGCCCTACATGTCAGGCCCATCCCCTATAAGCATCACCCGTATTTTGGGAGAAAATCAAGGCGATGCGTCTCTCGCTCTCTCAGCGCCAAGGCAATGGAAAATTTACATCTTCCTCGTCAAGTTCTCTAGCACAACCAAACAGTGGAAATTTGGTGAAAGTCCCTTAATTTCTCTTTCTCCGAAATTCACTTTCTCTTCTCCTGCTTTCCACCAATCCAATCAGTGGTAAAAAATATTTTTTGGGCAAGGAACAGAGCAGCGTTATGAGCCAAACCAAGAATGGCCCTTAAGTTCCGGGACAGGGAATGGACATTGGTCTCGCCAATGTTGTGGGACTTCTATTCTACCATTCGATGCTGCCCAGACGAAACCCATATCGTCGCCCCCAGTTATCGACGTGAGGCCCCATTGCACGTCATGGGTGCGTGAACACCAGGCGTGGGTAAGGCTTGACGGAAAGGCCCTTCTAGCCTCGTAGTAGGGCCGACGAGCAGGAGGCGGCGCTGAGATTCGTAGTTTTATGTTGATGTCTGGCTTTATCGCAAGTCCAGGTGGATGCAAAATTACCAGCTTTCCTAGTGTATGGTGTTTTCTTTTAAAAAAATTATTTTTACTCAAGGAGGCTTCTTGCAACTTCAAATGTGGGATTAAAAACCCATACACTCTCTCTTTTGTTGAGATATTAAAGATTTATAACAGTCCATTTCCTAACGGCTCCAGCTATTAGAAACAATATTGCTTATTTCACTTGATATCAAAGGGCTTGGGTCCGAATCAGGCAACATTTCCCCCATGTCCCTAGTTTCAAATCCCGTGATATCACATGTGCATGCGTTTTGAGTTTTTCGTGGGCTTGAAGATTATTACTGGAGTAGTTTATTGGTAAAATATATTTTGAGAGGGACATGTTGTTGAAGAGACAGTAGTTACATACTTGGAGAAAATATGTTCTAGAACATGATTTCCAAAAGATTCGAATTGAACTTGCCCATTTGCCGTCAAAATATAGCCTTTTATAATGTCGCCATCAAAATTCTTTCGACAACAAATTGTTAGAAGTGGGTATACTAACCCATGTTAAAACTCACTTATATTGATGTGAATGAGTGAATTGGGTGAAAGATGAATAGTCTCACATCCACACCAAAGAGGAGTTGTGGGGGAGAGAGATGTTGGACCCATGCACCTAGGTGGGCTAACCCGCGCGCGCGCGCGCCACCGTCCGGCTCAGCTCGGTTCGGTTCGCATGCGCGTCCGGCCGAGTCGGGTTGGGTCAAAAAAAAATATTATTTTTGGACAAATTCAATGGTTTAGTTTTCTAATTTATTTTGGTTCAACCAAAATGGGTCCGTTTTATTATGACCGTTAACAGACGGACGGAAAGGGTTTCAGCGGGCTTTAACGGGAAATGGTGTGTTTTCAACGGGCTTTAACGGGATTTCTATAAAGCTTATAAAAACGGATTTTTCCAGTACTTCTTCTTCTTCTTCTTTCCTCCTCTCTTCTGTGAAAGCATTACACATTTGTGGTTCGCTGCGCGTACTGTTTGGAGTGCTCCTACAGTACGTGGTTGATCGTCTTATCCTGGGAGGCAGACGCCCAAGAGTCCTAAGCACCGTAGGGAGGGCGCATTCTGTCTTAAGGACAAAGTGCTTCGCTTGATTCGATCATAAATTTCTTCTAACGTTTTTTTGTGTTTGCAAAGGTACACATTTCTCATCCTTGAGACAGTAGCAGTAAGGGGCCGTTTGGGGCGTGATTATTGCAAAACATCCATACTGGATTCTGGATATTTACTGTAGCATCCATGTGGATTTTTACATCCAGCTGAAACACATCTTGAGGTGTTTTAGCTGGATATATAAAATATCCAGATGCTACAATGTAGCAAAACATCCCATCTGGATGTTTTGCTTTTAATTACGCCCCAAACGGCCCCTAAGTAATTTTAATAACACAAATCGCTTCAGATTGCACACAAATACTCACAAAGCCGATGCTCTTCAAATATCTGAAATACATAGGAAAAAACAATCTGCTTTAGATTCATATATATTCATATGCACGGATTTAGTAGCCTCAGTTCAGATTCTGCGTCCAAACCATAGAGGAGTAAATACCTACTTTGTTTGAGACCGTTTACTCGTCGAACAACTACAAATGTATAACAACTGAATCACAAGTTGACGACAGAATGACGTTATATCCGAAGAAATTTTCATGGCCTGCACTGTAGATTCACATCTTCCATTGACAAACTCCTGATGAAAAGGCCAGTTATAATCAAACAATAATTTCTTTCATATGTCTGCGATGTGATGACCTCTTGAGGGGCCGATTCGTGTCCATGTTCATCCACTTGTAGAGAGCAAGAGAGAAAACAACACTTCAACTAATAGCCCCCACAGAGAAACTTCGGAATGCCGTCCGCCATTGCTGACTGCTCCCAACTACCCCCTTGTTTCTCACCTCTCTCAGCCGTGGGAAAGCTCCATATACGATGGGAAGATACATCCAAACGTGCCTGAACCGCCATTTCGATCATGCGAAGAAATGATTGAGCTGACTGGGATATATACATATTGGCTTTCAAAGGCAGGAAAAAGTCTTCAGGCCACATTCATGCAAGTGGGATGATAAGAATGAGAAACTAGAAAGGATGTGGCGACAAGTATGACAAGCATGAAATATAATTCCATAACAAAGTAGGAGTAATTGATACAGTACTGATGTCAGATAAAAAAAATAGGCGCTTGTTTGAGGTGCAAGTTCTCCTCTTTTGCGCTAAGGGACACTCTAAGATTATAAAATTCGAAATGCTTAGATCATGGCTTTAATTGTTCGCGTTGAGGGGATAAGGGTAGGAAGGAGGTATGAAGCTTTGTGGCTGATGTATTGAACGGAGTTACCTTTGTTTATTTAACTTGATTGGCCAAAGTCAGAGATGGTTTCTTTTTCAGCATTTTTTCTATTTCTACTTCGCCAATGATTTGAAGCTGCGTGTTATGAATTCTACCTCATTATGTGGGCATGCTTTCTCATCTTTGTTTCATTTTCACGCTAGCCTCTTCCAGACTTTAAGAAAAGGTGATTCTGTCTTTTTCACCCATTATATGGCCTATCTTCATCTCATAAATAAGTTGATTTTAATCCTTGGTACTTACACTTAGCACAGAGAGTATAACAGACGGACCAATCCCCCTTATATGCCTATGTAAGGGTGCGGTAAATTACATGCCATACTTGCATCAGCAGTCGTCATCATCTATCTCGGTTTCTAGCTCTGTCCTTTGTGAGTGCATGACCAAGGATTATCTCAGTTCGCCACCTTTGTGCCTCTGATTGAGTTTTTTTTATAATCTTGACTATTCAGTCGAGCTCATCACATAGCATAAGTCTTAATTTTATTGATGGTGAGGGCGTCGAGACAAGGATATTGTACATTATGGGTCTTGCCTGCCGACCCGTGCTTGGCAATAGTAAATTACATCATCTTTATCATACTGTTCCCATGAATGCAGACAATCGGCCGTATGCAATGATAAGAGAATGTAATGATAGGAGATGTACGGCCAGAATTAACAATCACATAAACATTAGAGACGATTTTCTTTCCATAATCACGAGCAACCCATCTTTCAAATGCCTGCCTGAGTCTTCTAATCGTTTTATTTTTGAACACTCATCTTTCAAATGCTTCCCCTTTGAACTACCTTGCCATAAAAATACCATTCCCTTGTTTGAGCAACAAGTAGAAGATGTTATTGTTACATGCAATATGTATTCAGCCGCTCATTGAAGTCTTAATATTCTCTGTTGATGATCAACAATTAAATGATTCGATTTTCATGATTCATCTAATACGGAGCCAAAAAAAGGTGAGAATATAATGCACGAACTATAGTTCTGAAAAAATGTATGATTTTTGTGTTCACAAAAGAAAGTATGGTACGTACTTGGCCAAAAAAGAAGAAGAATGTATGGTACTGCAAATTGCATAAGTAGTCGATTAATATCTCTCTAATATTTCTTCATAAATGTATTAACATAAACAAATAGAATGTTAAAGGGGGACACTTCTACAGTCCTGCTAGCCTTGACTATCCAAAAAGAGAACAGATAAACGAAACAAATAGAGAATTCGATGTATGTACAAAGTCCAAGACAATAGTTTCTTCATCTCAAGCATCGAATTGGTGCGGCCGCTGCTGGAGTGCGTTGAAAGCACCGTTCTTTGAACACTCATCTTTGAGCAACAAGTAGCAGATGTTATTGTTACATGCAAGATGTATTCAGCCGCTCATTGAAGTCTTAATATTCTCTTGATGATCAACAATTAAATGATTCGATTTTCATGATTCGTCTAATACGGAGCCAAAAAAAGGTGAGAATATAATGCACCAACCATAGTTCTGAAAAAATGTTTGATTTTTGTGTTCACCAAAAGAATGTATGATACTTGGCCAAAAAAGAAGAAGAATGTATGGTACTGCAAATTGCATAAGTAGTCGATTAATATCTCTCTATTTCTTCGTAAATGTATTAACATAAACAAATAGAATGTTAAAGGGAGACACTTCTACAGTCCTGCTGGCCTTGACCATCCAAAAAGAGAACAGATAAACGAAACAAATAGAGAATTCGATGTATGTACATAGTCTAAGACAATAGTTTCTTCATCTCAAGAAGCATCGAATTGGTGCGGCCGCTGCTGGAGTGCGTTGAAAGCACCGTTCTTTGCTAGCTCAGCGGAGGGGCCTTTGGTGGTGGTGGCCACGCGTTCGCATGAAGGACACATGGTGAGGGTAGTTGCAGGCAGCTGCGAAAAGAAAGGGCTCGCCGTCTTCAAGGCTCGCAGTTCCTGCAGTTCCTTGTGCAGTCTACGGTTTTCTTCTGTTAAAGATTCACAGCAACGCTTCAAGTACTCGCAATCAACCTCCGTCTGCTTCAACTTTGTTCTGCCAAAAAAAAAAGCAAGACGTTCTAGATGAATCACATAGAGGTATCAAAGTTTTTTGATAAATACAAAAATCTGAGCGAAGGAGACGACAAAAGTGAACTCATAGATTTACCTTGCCCTCCTGTTTTGGAACCAAACTTCCACCTGCCGTGGCCGGAGGTTGAGCTGTCTTGCAAGCGCTTGCTTCTGTTTCTGGAAGAAAAGAAAATACATAAAAATTGATTCCAATGGTTAAGACTAAACTGTAATCCAACTTATCCTCAAGGCGCTCTGTGATATTCATGGTACTTACTGGGTTGAGGGTGTTGTGCTGTTTGAAGCTTTCTTCGAGAAAAGCAGATTGTTGTTTGGAAAGTCTGAGCTTTTTCCTGGTGAGACCATTATCTTCCTCATCGCTGACTCTGGAGACAGCCCTCTCAGTCTCCAGTTCGTTTGAACCTGTTTGATCACTGTCTCTTTTACGTCGTGCCGTCCCTCTTGTGCATATGGAGAGGTCCATTCCGAAAGTTGCCGAGGCCGTGCTGTTTGGGGAGGAAATTAGTCCTACTCCGTTATCCACTTCTTCCACCAAAGGAAGTTGATTCACATCCAAATTTCGACTCGAAGAAACTTCTGAATCACAGTAAGATGCCATCATTAACAATAGCCAAATATATCAAAACAAATTTTTATAGTCTTTCCGAATGCAAATCCAGAAATTTAATGAGAAGTCTTGGACTTACCATTATGGCTGCGCCCAGAAACACCGGCCAGTGAAGTCGAACAACGAGGGACAGGAGCGGGGGGCAACAACTCTAGCTGAACTGGTGTGCCACTAGGTGATCTTGCTCCTTCTCCTTCATTCCTGCTACCTCTTTCTTCAAACGCAGCCTGTCCAAGCCCGAGTTGCGTATGATAACTATACATGGAACCTGGTTTAAACGCCTTAGGAGCCTCTCCCAAGCTTAGCCCGAGCTCCATCTTCTTGTCCAATATCAAAACTCCGAAGGATGAGCTATATGGGAAAAGCACCTGTCTATTCTTATAGAGAGTTTCTCTTCTCCCTCTATCTTCTCTCTCTGGTTTGACCAAAAATCTGCTGAGGTTGACAAACGCACGTGACAGACAGAAAGGCAGGGAACGGAGTTCAGTCGTTTAGATGGAACGGGTTTATACTTTATTTGCTTTCTTTAGTTTGTGTTCAGGGAGAGGCGCCAGCCAAAGATGGAAACAAAACGCAGACTAGGTTGAACGACATGCAACCAAGTCCAGCTCTAAAGGCAACCTGAGGTCCTGAAGTGTTCAAAAGATTGAAAGATCTTTGATTTGCCTAGTTTTGAAAATCTTTGATTTGAATAAGGTTTTATATCACCAAATTGCACCCAAATGTCAAAAGGGCAAGGCTTTTTCTTCTACTTCCAATCTTTTTTCCTTTGCTACATTCTTCTTCAAATCTATCTGCGTCATCTGGTTGTTAAGATTAGTAGTACCGAGCACCAAGCGACGCCTGACTACTGATCTGGAATGGAGTGGGTCCGGTGCAGTGGGAACAGTACTGACACTGAATAGAAGCGGCAGGTAAACGGGAATGTAATCAGGGAGGGTGGGGGTGAGGGGGAGCGACTTTAGGTCAGGAATGTCATGCTTTTGAGCTCACCGCAATAATGAAGGTCACGAGGACTTCAATGATAGATTGCAGAACATGAGAGAATCATTAATTACCTCCACCAATGGGTGCTTTCACTGCACCCAATTATCCGGTGCTGGCCGACTCCAACCTCCTCGTAAGCACACTTAAACTCGTACACGTTCAAGCCTCTCTTGCTAATTTGAAATCTTGGATACGTAATTGCTAGTTTGCTACACATAACGCGCACCGTAGATGCACTTTGTGTTTCCCTGTGTGATAAATACAGTATTTCGTGACCTGTGTAGGCTGTGTTGCGAGTCATGTTAAACGCATGGGGAGCTTAGTCACGTGAGTTGTGTGCAGAGGTATCTTAGAAAAGAGACACGAGGACGGGGAGTTGCAGAGTCCAAATCCAAGAGTCAAAAAGAGGAAGCAGGCCGAGGACGCAATACTCCGAAGAAGGAGATGCTATGATTTGCGAAATAAAAATACGTAAAAGGATGGATATCGTATAGATGGTAGGACGGTGGGGGCAGAGTAATAACGATTGTTGGGGTGTTAGGTGGGCAAGTGCCTCCCAAGGAGGGAACAAGTCTACAGCGGCAATCATTGGCTTTAGCCAAAGGGCAGGGTCAAGTGCCAATTATCAGCAGTTAATTGTACTAAGCATTTCCTTTCTTAATACTTCCCTCAGCCCCAATTTAACAGTCTCATTTGGGAAATCAAATAATTTTCGAGTATTTATTTTCGTTATTGAGACGAAACTATTTAAAATTTCATCGAAGGAGTATTAAGTTTATTGCTAGATTTCTTAATGTTAAATGTTTAGATTGAATGCTCTATAAAAACAGTGGCTTACATGAGTTACTGCCGATATATTACCGAAAATTGAGAGCGAATTCTCTTTTTTTCTGTTTTTTTGAGAAATCAAAGAGAAAATTCTCAGGGAATGAGCTAAGGAGATGGGTTGAATGGTCAAGCGCTAACTCAGCTGGGAAGCTCTCCAATCATTAGCTATGCAGTTCTTGCCAAATCCACACCCTCTTTAGATAGAAACTAGTGGATTTCATCTATAGTGGAACCCTCTGGACCCCTACGCATGGCAAGGATATACATAATTGATCACTGGTAAGCAAATATTTTGTAATTTCTCGAAAAAAACACTCGCAAAATTTATGTCTCTAATTTGCTTGTCTAAATCAATGTCGCATGCCTGTTGTCAAAAAACAAATACAAAAATCGATGTCGCATGGGAACCACATATCATTACCATCTAACTTCAAGATTTTCCGGCAAAGCTTTACCTTGGCTTTGCAAACAAAGCCTAGGCTTAAGTTCCCTATTTGTAGCGATGATTAAAGTCTGGTATACAGAGAAGCATGCCCACCGCCAGGGGCCAGCCAACGGCGATGATGACGGCATGACTCTCTGCTGGTTAAATAGAGGGAAGCTTAGATAGGGCAGTCAGGTGTGGCTCCTGATGATGAAAGTAGACTTTTCTTTGCTCATACGCTTCTCGTGCAGTCAATCATATCCTTCTCTCCTTTGCCATCATAATCATATTCCTTTAAACAGCCTGAACGAAAAAAGATCGACAGGTAAAAAGAGATTGTCAGAGCCCTATCGTCAGAAAGGCTTTTTATGGATAGGGATTCCCTAGCACCAACGCTACATGTCTACACCGTATATACAAGGGTAATAGCAGTGCCATGAAGTACTGATGTTGGTAATAGCAGTACCATGAAGTAGTGATATCGGTAAAATATTGGTCGGCCTAAGAGACGAAATATCGAAGATATATCAGAGATATTGTGTAAAAAAATATCGGTCGTCAAAAATTAGTTTTTACCATATATTTTTACAATCAAACTTTTAAAATGAGTTATACTAATTTAAACAAAGAATAGATTTCAAAATATGCATAAAAATACATATTAGGATAGAAAACAAACACTAAAGTTTTTTTTTCCTAAAAAAAAATTTGTTTCAAATTTTTTTTTCAAAAAAGACCGATATATCGGTCCGAAACGGCAATATTTGGAAAATTTCAAAATTCCGATACTTATTGGTATCGGTGTATCGGTTTGTGTCCGATACCGATATATCAGTGAGCTGGCATTCCATGGTTGCATCTTGGGTCGGGTTGTCTCGAGTATAATAGAACCTGACCATACCCGAGATAGCACCCGAGATTTCGACCATATCAGAGATAGAACCCGAGATAATGTCACGCCCCGAAATCCCACACCTCGATCGGAGTGCGGAAGCCAATCAATGATATACATTTGGAGGTAGAGATCCCGGGCGCGAGACCGAACAGTCGATTTCACCACCAATCACGACCATCTCAAAAGGATGTGTAATCGGTCATGCCCATAATCAGTGCAATACAAATACAAACATTAATGAATACTATGGAATGGAAATTTACTTAATAATACTGATAATAATCCAGTCAAGAAAGTCAAATCAAATAAACCTATAAATCTATGGCACACAATTGCCATTAAATGTCATAAGCATCAAATAAGCAAAGCAAATAATATAAACTCTAAGTCTTCACGGCTCCTGCGACCGCTTCACTACTGCAACTTCCTGATCTCAAATTCCATTTGCGCCTGCATCAGAGGATGCATGAGTATTTCATAGAAACACTCAGTAGGATGTAAAAACCCACTGAATTAGGACAAACAATATGAATAGGATAAGAATAACGAAGGTTTATGAAGATGCCGCAACATCTGGACTAAACCAAGGATTTATACACTTGAAAGGTTAGTCAATAATAATTCCAACCCGCAAGTAGGAAAAACAACAATAAGGCTCCTACTACACATATGAGTAAGGAGGGAATGATAATCATACTAAAAAGCTCCAGACATTAAAAGTGAAAGGAGTACAATTTCTGCTCGCTGAACCGATCACCCGCGAGTGACTATACCAGAACCACCCTAGGGGTCCTCTTTTTGGAACCCTGCCATGCGTCTAGGATGCTGGCCCCACCAGTGCTTACGGACACGATGGGCGGAGACTGAAGACCTTCCGTAATGTCAACAATCTAACGTACGTATGTTGCCTCTTTTTGGGCAGTGTGGAACCGCAGTACCACAAATATTAGTGACCCCGCAAGATCAAGCAATGGCATAATTTGAGCATACTATGAATCCACTTCCGGAGAGAGTCCCGCAAGACCTCTAGTGGAGGAATCAATCAAATAATCATGATGAATAATAATTCAAAGAAATAGAGGCCGCAACGCTCTAACCACATAAGGTATCAATCACCGGAACAGACTCACATACAGAGTATAAGTAGGAATGTCACACAAAGAGAATAACACAATCCATACATACGTTCATGCTCAGCCCTAGATGGAAATTCATATAGGTCTTATTGAAATATATAAATCAGAGACAAGGTATTAATGAGTCCTAGATGATTTGGATTCCAAATGGAACCTCAAACCGACACAAGCGCTTTATCTTCAAATACACGATTACAGTTTTCTTAACATAGGTATTACCCCATTTATCATATTAACCATAACCCAACCTTACTGTGATAATTATAAGGATATAGTCTAGTATTAGTTACTAGCACGTCATATCATCTTCACATCTTATTAAGTGGTTTTACTTAAGTACATAGTATTTTCACTTAGATTCTGCTCACTGTCTTATGCACAATAGTCCCCTTCCGGCGGCTCCCAGACACTGTACCGTTAAGGTTATCTTCTGAAAGTTTTACTGAGAATACCCTTGTGGGTCTAGTTTCTAACCCCACCAGTTTTATATTTTTCTGATATCATATGAATTAGTTATGAATTATTTACTGTCGACTGTCCGTGCAGAAACAGTTCTGGCCGAAAGTGAAACACATGATTAAACTTTAATATTCTTATTCCGAACCACTTATAGATGATAATTTACTCATGATAGATGATAGTACTCCCCTCCTAGATTAATTACAGATCCTGAAATTAACTAGGATTACCAAAAGATTCACTTTTATCATGTTTCTCCCCATATAACACAATCTTAGACCAAATATCTTTCAATTAAGTCAATTTAAGCAAAACGATCATTAAAGCATAAGACTCAATCATTAGACATCATAATCAAAGCAATATCAGAACTTTTATCTTCTGTAAAATTAATAAAGCATCCAACTTTGATCTGATTTACCATCTAGACATGAAGCATGAAGGCATATATGCATGTATCGCAATACACATGGAAAACAAGACATAAATCATTAATCCCGCAAGATTCAAAGCAATACTCCAAGGAAATCAGTAAGAACACTCATCATATAATGTGAGAAAAGAATAAGAAGAGAGGGAAAAACCATCCTACTCTTTATCACCAAAAGACGTCGCCTTTCTACGCGATGTTCGTCTCCTCCGCTTCCTTCAAAGCTTCCCGATCCAAGCTCTTGAGCAATTCCCACTAGAAGAGGTCTTCTAAGAGAGGGATGAACGTGGGAAGGAGAGGGGAAAGCCTCTGGACGTTCTAGGGTTTAGTTTTCAAAAGCACAAGCCTAGACTCTATGGGTTTATATAGAGTTTTTAGAAGATCTTTGCCCAATCAATTCTACCATATCTTGGGCACTTTCCACCAATGGGAGAGTCCCTAAATCACCCTAGGAACGTGCAATACAAGTCTAGTTAGGATATGACATCTTTCCCAATCAAATCCGCCTCAAAATTAGGTTAGAATTCGCCAAACCGCAACTGGCGATCGATCGTGCAATACGGCGATCGATCGTCCTGCGCTGTTTACAAACTGCGCGATGGCGCCGATCGTAGCCGATCGAAGCCGATCGATCGTGTTCCATAAGCCGATCGATCGTTTTCAGCGCGATCGATCGTGTTTATTCAATTTCCCATATCTTTTTACTCCGAACTCCAAATCACACAAAATTGGTGTCGTTGGAAAGCTCTTCTCACCAACTTTAATTTAAACAAAGCATCACACGGTCAAATCAATCATTAAGAGGGTCAAATTTCAGTTTTAAGATACTTACTAATTTTTCGGATGTTACAGATAAGAACCCAGATTTTAATAAAATAATTAATATAATTACAAAAATCTTCAATAAAATAATTACTATAATTATAATAATAAAAAATAAGCATTATTTTGATTTGTATATATTAAAAAATTAAGAGTTTAAATGATATATCTCGGGTAGAATCGGTTCTTGGGTATTTTAAAGCCAAACCCGACCCTACCTAAGATAGAAGATGATTTTTAAATCTTGGAACCGACCTGGGTCAATATCAAGTCGGTTCCATCGGGGTTAGGTCGGGTCGAATTTTTTGGTGCAGCCCTAATGCCGCCTATCATCGCTGCCACCAAAGAGGAACAATGCTCTTTACTCCCTGATGCTGAACCCATCATCGTCTTTACTTGATCCACTTTTTTATGATTTTTAACACAATATATGGAGTGACTTAGCAATTGCAATAGGGTTAATCCTTCTCAAAGTCAAATATGCTGGGAGTGGGGGTAAACCTGTTGGAATATATAATGGAACTTGAAATTTAAACCAAAGACCCTAAAACATATCCTCAGATTACTAAATCAAAATACTTTATAAGTTGTAGCAAGTTGAAATGTGTAACAGTTTAAAATAATAGAACGAAACATAAATCATATGAAAACATAAGAGATACATGGTTTGCTGATTTAGCTACATCCACCGAGAAGAGCAACCACTCAAGTTTTTACTATTATTATGAAGTTTCCAAAACAACTTAAAAAGTTTCTCAAAATTCTTCAACCTTGCTTCACCTTCATTAACTCTCACTTTCCCCTTGGCTCCCTATCCCTTTCTCCCTTTGTGGTCATTTGGTTTCATCTCCTTCAAGGCTTAGTAATCACAAAATAATATAAAGAGTATATTTATTGTGGGCTAAGTGGGCTACAAAGTTTTCCCATGGAATGGCAAGTTACCCGTGTAAGACCCAACCCAGGGAAAAAAAACCCCTTCCTCTCGAGTTTGAAGCCAAACCCAATCATGGAGGGATGCCAAAGAAAAGTCATACTAAGGCCCTGTATGGTTAAGGCTTTTAGAAGTAGGAAATCTAGATTTTTTTTATGAAGTTAAGTTTTTAAAATAAGTTGTTTGGTTGAGAAGAATTTGATTCTTAGAAAGAATTTTGATGTCGGTGGTAGGATTCGTAATTATTATAAAAGGACAGGGGCAGTTATAAAAAAATACGATTTCTGATGGAATCCTAGTTTTTTTTAAATGCCCCTGTCTTCTTGTAAAAATTACTAGATATGCCATTACAAGAAGTAAAAGCAGATTTCCCATTAAAGAATCCAGCTCCTTAAAGGGCTGCCAAACAGAGCCTAAAGGAGCATTTCTTCGAGCTGCACCGTGAAGAAGAAGAATCCAACCATCCAAATGCACCACCAATTATGACTTGCAAAGAGAAAGGGGGTTGTATCAAAAGAAAAGAGAAAAAGGGGCTATCCACACTGGTCAACGGATTTCCTCGTCACCCCTTTAGCTGAGAAATTCTTCCATACTCCACCCACCAGTACAATTTTGAGGCCGACCTCACTTAGGACTTGGGAGGGGCCTGAGCCCATAACGGGCAATGGTATTAGGTTGGGCCCAAGGGACGACCCACTTCTTTTAATTTGCAGAAGACGATTTCCGGCCCAGTCTAGTCCTTTAGGCACCCTACTAGCGATCAATCTCATTCATACTGTGACATAGGTCGTGTTAATTACATGCCATTTTCATGACGAGAGCTGGAAGCCGCCGTCAGATCGGCTTCCACCTTAAACAAACATCGCATTTAGAGTAGGGATGCCACCGGGGCCAGGTTTTTACCCGACCCGACCGGACCCGGCCTTATTGGGGCCGGTTCTGGGAAACGTTATACAGTACCGATTCCGGTTCCGGGTTTGAAAGAGGAACCGATGCACCGGGTCGGGGGGGGTTTGGGTATTATATTAAAACCCGACCCGACCCGATATATAAGTACTCAACTCAAGTTAGGTCTCTCTTCTTTTCATTTTTTTTTCTTTTAGTGCCCTTTTGTAGCTTGAAAGAGTGAAAAATAGTCAAAATAATCAAAGTTTAATATACAAGTTTGAAAAAGAATAAAAATAGATTAAAAAAATTTGATTTGGTATCGGGGCGGGGCGGGGCGGGGCGGTTCCGGGTTTGGTACCGGGGCGGTTCTGGGTCCAAAAATTGGACCCGTAGTGGGTCTCGGGTGGTTCCGGGTTTGAAGAATTACAACGGTTCCGGGGCCGGGTTTGCCAAGAACCGACCCAAACCCGCCCCGGTGGCATCCCTAATTTAGAGCACAATTTCTCAGTTTTATACTGTTTTCCTCATAACCTTTCCAACAGCGGGATTGAGTACTTCCAGAAATTTATGGATCAGCTAGGGGTGGCAAGAGCCCATCCTCGAGTTTTATAAATCCTTCATATAATTTATTGTGACTGAAGGCCTTGTGTTTTCATAGAATTCTAGAAACCTTTTACTTTTGTAGATCTGCCCCACCTTCTTCATATCCTTTTTATACAAATATGACGAATGATTAAAGCTGTACCTCAACTTTTCACAAAATTTTGTAAGCTAAGGCACTTCCTAAATTCTCATTCCTAGTTACTACTTACTAGTTTGATGTATGATGATACTGTTACGTTGAAGTTGTCCAACATTAAAGAAAATTTATAGTAAGCTTAGGCACTTGCAAAGCTTATAGGAGGAAATTATATAGGAGTATCAAAACAAACGTTTTTAGGAGGAGTTGTGACGCAGCGATATATCCAACAGGGAATAGCAAGATGAATTGGAAAACGAACAACTTGTATTGAATCCAATTTGTACAAAAATACTAGTTTTTTTTACAGATTCAACACAATCACTCGAGAAAGCAAAGAACAAAAGAGAAAATCAGAAGGGAAGAAAGACTTACTGAATCCGCAGCAAGCCACAGGCCCACAGCTAGAACCCTAGCTAGATGAGCTTCATGCTCTTTCAGACACGACACCAAATTCGTACAAAATCAACAACCAGCTAAAATGAGAGAAGAAGGTCCTATTTATAATCTGAGTTCCCGGGGTCTTCAAATGGTGAGAAAAGATGACGTGGCTAACCATTTGAAGTTACCAAATACCCTCATCAGGCAACTTAAATTTGAAATGCCCTTAATGCCTTACTTGAGCCACATCCTGAGTACATCAAGTTGATACATGTCCAACAAGATAAATTACTGGGTGTCCCTGCCCCTGGCATACTATCTACTTCAGGGCACCCAGGTGGAACCTACATGATTAAACACTCTTTTTCCCTATGTACACGACACAAACATTCGAACAAAACAAACAAAGAGACAACGTTGGTTGGAAAAGGAAATGAACAAGGAGCTGGACCACCAAACTAGTCGGTGCATCGAGGCGATATTTCTTTTTGGCGATAAAAAGAAGAGCCTCCAAATCTACATGCATCGACGCTATCGAACCTACAGAAGAGATTCGTTTGAAATTTCACTAGCTCATAGAGTCCTACTCCTAGTTTACATTTTATCCGTTCGCCGCCCTGAACATCTTGCGAA
Source organism: Houttuynia cordata (assembly GCA_039654745.1). NCBI lineage: Eukaryota > Viridiplantae > Streptophyta > Magnoliopsida > Piperales > Saururaceae > Houttuynia > Houttuynia cordata. The sequence continues at coordinate 35,898,743 of CM077504.1, forward strand.
TCTGTAAGTACTTTTGTTCCAGTTAGTGATGTTTGATCCCCATCTTGACCATGGAATTGGCAGTCCCTGAAGGAAAGAGAAGCGTCGTGACTCAGGTGTTGGTCAACATTTAGTTTGGTTGTTGATGCAGCCTCGTCTCCCGAAAATAGCAGCCGGTCCGTCACCAAGAAGCCTCTTCCAGTCAGCAAGCTTCTTCAGGTAATGGTCATCAAAGAGATCAGTGGAGAGAGAGAGAGAGTTCCGATCCAGTGTTGTTGTTCTTTTGCCATCATGATCAGTCATTTGGGCACAACTTCTGCAGAGCGCCTGTGTGACTGAGAAGTTGAACAACCTGTGACCGAAGGAGGCACATCTGGCGAAGCCATATAGAGATCTCATATAAGTGACTCGAAGGGAGTTGGAAATGCAGCGTGAACTCCTGTATGGTTTGCTATCAATCCGTCCCTTCTTCCCAAAGGAACTTTCGAAGCAGGCCTGCCACAAAGATACTGCTGACTTTTATTTACAAAAATACAGAACCACAATCACACAATCACAATAGTTTACCTAGCATTTGTACCAAAAAACACTTTCATTGAATAAGTACGTAGACTGAATGTGCTCATGAGTGTAAGCTTTGATCTGACTTCAAGTTTGTGTTTATTATTAATTCGACATCGTGAGTAAAGTGACGACGTACGTTTTCAATATGCAGCTAATATTTGTAATAACACGAAGGTTACCAATTTTATTTAACTCACGGACACTTATCGGCTCTAGCTAGTGATCCACCACTGGCCTTGTGTAGTATATTAAGAAAGATTCGACCCTGGGAACTCTTCCACAACCAGACGTTCCGATCTTACGATTTAAGCAGCCTCAGTGGGCATGAATTTTACCTATCAGATTCATTATCTTTGCTTTCCCTCTTTAGATTACGGTTGTAAATTTGTACCATAATAAAATTTTGTGGAAGAAAATGCAAATTGACAGTAAAAGGAAGGAGAAATTTCTTCATGCATGTAAGCGCGTGATTCTTTTGATTCTAATGCATTAATGGCCCCTAGAGGTCCGTTGTCTACAATCACGATAATAACTGCATTTGACATTGTCAACATGGTAAATCCTATCGAAAACTCTTTAAAATATACTCCCTCCTTCCAGAATTAGTAGATCAATTTGGTTTTCCAAAATAAACTGTTTTAGTTTAATATAGGAGTATCTACTAATTCCTGAAGAGGAGGGGGGGAGGGGGAAGTGATTCAAGCCTTTTTTATGTCATCTTTACAATAATTGGGTACTACAAAACATATCTTACAAGAATAATGTAAGTGATCTTTCTTTGTCATTCTTATGCTCTAAAGTCTCAACAGGTTTCAGATCAGGAACGGTCTATTTGGTGGTATTTGGCAAGCCACATTATAACAAAATTAAAATAATTCTCTTTTTCTTTAATGCACTCTCATTTTTTCATTTCATGATAATTCCATTAATCCACCAGATAAGATAGGAACAACCAGATTATTTTTTTGATACTGAACAAACCAGATTGGATATATTCCAAAGACCTGGTTTTCGCCGGCATGATCAATCACGTTTAATAATTCTCGCTCTATGGTCCATACTACTGTGTTAAGAAACTTATATCAGTGCGCAAGAAATTTTCGGTGTACGTCGCACACCACGGTGGCAACCTATGTCACCATTAATGAATGAACAAGTCAGGTCGTGTGAATGAACAAGTCAGACGGTCCTATAAAATTGATGAATGGTGTGATACACCGCCAGTGTGGTGTGCGACGCACACTCTAATCCTTCCATGGTTTTGCAAACTATTTAGTCCAGTGATGCGACCTCCTTACCGAACAATTTAAAACAATGTTAGGCCCATTTCTTGAGGCCCACAATCCCTGAACGATAAAGAACTACCCATGTAGTACGACTAGGACGACGAGAGGATAAGAAATAAATTTTTCTTAAAAAATGTTGACATCACAGCTAGGAAAGAACTTGGGAGAAGACAGATACAAGAACTGCATTTCAGACCACACAACAACAATTTCATCCATCACCAAAAAAACATGCTAGCTACATTCTACGCAAACAAATATCCGAAAGTTCTTCATTTCCAGCTTCCAACTACAAAGACTCATTACTACACCAGCTCGTTCGTCAACTGACCTGGATTAGTCCGACTTGCACCAGCCTCAGCAGCATTAGCCTCAGCGCCGCCAGTGACACTGCCATCGCCCGATAATGCAGCAGACGCCCCCAGTAAGCTACTGATCGAACGTGCCTTCACCACCCCAATACTCTTCCTAGCCTTTCCTTTCATGGCCTCAACGAGAAGCTCCTGATCATTTGCCGTCGATAACAAACTCGTATCGCTGCTAGTCACGTTATCCTTCTGAGGCGAACGAACAGCATTGTGTCGGCCGCGAAGGCTGCTCATGCTCTTGAGCCTTCCCTTACCTAGATGGTGCTCGCAGAGAGAATAACCTACCAGAGTCTGCTGGCTGCACCTCCACCCCCTACCGTTGATCCGGCTGCACCGTGAACCTTCCATCAAAACGCCAGCTTTTGCTCTACCACCACTAGTCTTGCTGCCTCTTTTGCTCTTTTTGACAACATGGTCAATAGTAGCATCTTCTTCTGCTGTTTCCTTTTCCTCTTCTGCTGAATCTTGTTCCTTGCCTGCAGCATTCCCTCTTGGCTTCGTCTTCCTCGCTACGGGCAACAACCCTTCTTGGATTCGGTTCCTCTTCTTTACTGGAAACGTTTTCTCTCCTTCCTCCCACCCCCCACTTTCTGTCTCAATGCCAACCAAAGTACTTAACGATAAATGCAGTGCAAAAACGAGCAAAAAGAACCAAGCACGAATCCAATGTATAACATTACCTTTAGAAGGTTTATCTGAATCGAGAGGCTCCTCCATCTTCCCATTCCTACCAAAAATGCAACAAGGAGAGGAACACACCAACAAGTTGAGTCAATATCGTCACTCAAAAATGCACCATCACTGAGAACTGGCAAGTTCCACAACAACGTTGGGGTACTAGTGTGGTGGATTTACACACTAAAGAAGGACGTGTACGCCGCCGTGGTGGGTGCCAAGTAAAGAAGGGATGGTGCACTAATTATTTACACTCATAAATAAATAAGCATATATGTTTATTTGTTTGCATTACACCCTCCTCTATTCCTTCTTCATATCCTAGCACTAATACAAGTAATCACCAAAGAGGATGATAAAAAGTTAAATTGTGCACTTCAAATAAAGTGAAATTATTGAGGGCTTTTACCTTGCTCCGCCGTTCTTTTCTATGGCCAACAATCTGCTCCCTCTATCTTGCCATGCCTGCAGAAAACCCATGTAATCACATGCACCCATTCCGCCAGTACCACTCCTTTCAGTGGACTAACAAAAGATCGATTGCACAGAAACGCCGACAAATTTATGATGAGGGAAAAAAAAGCCCACAAGAGAGACAGCTAGAAAGATGAAGATAATATGTGCACTTACCTCCTTGTCAACAGGAGTTGGAACTGGGAGCTTGATAGAGTCTTCCATTTCGAGAAATCCTTCACCCACCATAGAATCGAGAGCCCGATGGGCTGGGGATCCACTGACTTGCCGCCGCTGGATGAGAAAGTAACGGCTGAGGTCGATCTGCCTCTGATGGGACCCTTTACTTGTCTCCCTTTGATCATCTCCTTCCTGGGCTCCTCCCTCGTCCTTCCTCCTACTCAGGTCTACATCTTGCACCCCAGGTTTGGCTTCTACTTTCTCCAGTGATGGTTTTTGGAGAGCAGGAATATCTGAGGGTAGGGAGGGTGTGGAGAAGGGGGAAAGCTGGGACGGCCTATTTCGGATCCTCATCTGGAAAGGGAAAGGGAGAAGAGAGTGGAGATCTTATTTGCCGGCCGGAGTCCTGGCGGCGCCTTGGAACAAAGGCGGAGATGGTGCACTCGCAAGCAAGCAGACGCACCCCACTCTCTCTCTCTCTCATAAAGGCCCCTCTCTCTCCTCTCCTCTCCTCTCCTCTCCGTCAGCCTCTTTTTCTACTTTTATGTGGCAAAACACGTGTGAGATGGGGTGACCGGCAGCAAGCCGTGGACAACGTACGGACAGTTTGGGGGGTCGTCTCAGTTCATGTAGCACGCGACTTTGGTGTGGAGACTAGAGAATAGAGAGTCAGAGACTGACTGGTGTGAGGGGGTCCCTGCTTGCAGAATGCAGATGACCAACTAGGCCTGAGCTGAGCCGAAGGTGCCCTGAGATTGCTTTGCTTTTGGGTTAATGCATATTTAATGAGTGTTTTACGATAAAGAGTTTTTATTATGGTGTGGGTGAGTTGGTTTGACAGGACGCTCTTCGTCTCATCATCCATCAGAGTGTTAGCTGCTTATAATAGGGGGAAAAATGCACGCCTAAACGTCAGCTTGGCTACTTATTTGGGAAACTAGGATATAAACATAAGACCGTTAGAAAAATTGTAAAACCATAGGATGAAAGAGAGATGCTAGCCTCAGTGACATCGTGTCAGATGTATTTGAAAGATTCGACACTAGATTAAAGAACCTTTATTTCTACCCCATTGATCTCATGCTTAGCCTAAAACACTCTCATCTACCCCATGTATCTAGGCCAGAGCTCAAAAACAGAGGCACGAGTCCTCAACTCATGCCTGAAACACCTTGAAAACAAATTATATTTTGAGGCCATTCACAGTTGTAGCACCGTAAGGGAAGGGAATTGCATGGGATATGAAACCTGGTTTTGAATTTCTTCTGCCTCCCTTAAGATCACTATGGTTGGAGATGGCAGCAGTACTTCGAAAAAACTGGCCAACATTTACTGCAGGTTAACGCTCTACATCAAGCTCTCCACCCCTTCTCATGACTCTTTTCATAATTACTCCAAAACTAACACTCCCAACTCCTCCATCCTCACTCTGCTTAACCCCTCTTGCCTCTCTTTTTCTGACCGTGTTTCCTCCTTTTCAGCCTGATAATGAATAAGGGGAGAGCTTTTTATGGAGCATGTTTTCATCCAGATGCTATCACATTTTCTAGCCACATTTTGAAAAGGTCAACTCAGGGTTTATCTTCCTTCTTCCAACCAGATCTAAGTTGATCTAGTAGGATGAATGAAGATGAAGAAAAGGAGGATGAGAGGAGCTGTTGTTGGTTGCCACACCAAAGGCGAAAGAATAGAAATTGGGTAATAAAAGAGAGATTTAATGGCGTGGACACAAAGCGGTAAGTGAGAAATAATAAAGTTGTGGAGAAGTCTCACTTCAGTAGGAAAGTGGGAGATTATTGGGGTGAGAATAGAAGCAGTCTAATACTCCATCCGTTCTAAAATAATTTGTACATTTGAAAATATTCATTGTTCCAAAATATTGTATATATTTTGCCAAATTGCATGACTTCGTCTTTCTAAAATTAGAGGAGACTTGGAAGGATTGAATGAGCATACGAATTGGACGGGATATCAGGGAGGAGTGGGAGAAGGAGTTACATGACTTCGTTGTGGGTTTCATAGTCCAATAAAAATGAGAATTTTCTCAAATGTACACAATATTTTGGAATGGATGGAATATAAAATTAAAAATATCAATATTTTATTCTTTTCTTTTTTACCATGGCTTATTTTATAGCAAAGATTTTTGTCTTTCTACCTAGTCCCGCACAGGTACCCTCCATCAGGTAGTAGTCGGTTGTGAGGATCTACGATACACATTACACATGAGACTTAAACCAACATAGTATGCATTTCAGGGGTGTTTCCCAAACATCCACTCTAAAAAATCCACCTGATTTCAGATGGTTAGTGGATAATCCCAAAAATCGACCTGGTTGGTGGATTTTTAGGAGTAGATGTATGAGATTTTTCACGATCCAAACGGCCCCTTAAACCAACATGGCATGCATTTCAGGGGCCCTTCCATGTGCTAGTGTGTGTACTGATAATCATCACGATGATCAAGTCTCTTATTGGTTTACCAGGATATCCAAGTGGACCCAAAAAGTTTCCATTAAACACATAGCATATAAATCTCATCCGTTAAAACTTTCATCACTAGCAAATTTTCTTTGCCAGGTTCATCGGTCATCACAGAAAATTTGGTTCGCATATGGGACCGCAACTCTAAATATGTCATAGCCAATGTGTCATTTCTCTAATGGTTTTGGCCACGTCGGTGGGTCATTCTCCTAGAAAAGTTTTTTTGTGAAGCTAAATAAATATTGATATGTTTGACTTTAAATTATTGAGAAAATGCACTATTTAATTATATTTATGATTATAATTATGAAGCTAAATAAATATCCTTTTGACTATGGTGAAGCTTATACTTTTTTAGGTAAAATTAACAACAAACATTTGTAAAGTGGATGTATGTGCATATAAATGTTTTAAATCATAAACATCGAAATTCATCTTGACGTCACGATATAAAAACCTATCAGAAATTGCGAAGGGGGAACTTGAGCATGGAATGTCGTATCGGATATCGGTAAAATATCGGTCGGCCTAAGAGACGAAATATCGGAGATATTGCGTAAAAAAATATCGGTCGTCAAAAACTAGTTTTTATCATATATTTTCAAAATCTAACTTCTAAAATGAGTTATACTAATTTAAACAAAGAATAGATTTCAAAATATGCATAAAAGGATAGAAAACAAACAAGAAAGTTTTTTTTTCCCAAAAAAAAAAAAAAAAAATTTTCAAAATTTTTTTTTTCAAAAAAGGCCGATATATCGGTCGCCGATATATCGGCGATATTTGGAAAAAATAGAAAAATCGATACTTAATGGTATCGGAGTATCGGTTTGTGTCCGATACCGATATATCGGCGATATATCGGCGAGCTGGCATTCCATGAACTCGAGACAAAATTAAAGAAGATGGCGTTTAGAGTTATGTTTGCAATAAATAAAAAAGAATACAAATAATAAATGGTTTATGTGTAGGAGCATTTGATTTGGTGATCACCCAAGTTGGTACTTGTCTACAGACTGTAGCCGGTCACCCCACACGTGCTGAAGACAGCACGGCCGCTCCTCGTCGTTCACCCAGGCTGACCCAGCAGGTTCCTTTAAGCTGTGCTGATAAAAAAATAAGAACAAAAACAAATTCAGAAAATAGCGGTCCAGATTGGAATCTTTTTATGTTTTTTGGGAAATACCAGGCCAAATTGAAATCATGAAAAGAAGAGATTAGAGAGTAAACACTCGTAATTATTTAATTCTCAATCTGGGGAGGTAATTGCAGTGTTGCACTCGCTTCATCGCCATATTGGCCTACAGTTTTAATCTTTAACTGTTCATTTTGCTTTCTAAGACAAAAGTCTTATCAGTTCGATCATCGATCACAGTCCCAAATACACGGACTTTGTCTTTCTCTTTCTTTATGTCCTCCAAATCGTCTGTAGGATCGGAAGTCGTCAAAACGAAAAACCACAAAAATCAGTTCGAAAAACCGGAGGGAGAAGAAGGTTCAGGATGGAGCGTTTCCTTAGATCACTCGGATGTTACTCTTGTTCGAGGAATGGAACCACATCCAGAAGTGGAGAAGACCACGCAGCAGATATATGAGTGCAGAAGCTGCTTGCGCCTTTCCGCTTCGGATCAGAACAAGTAGGCGTTAGGTGCCTCGCCGACAAGTCGAAAACCCATCTCTCTTTTAATTACTTCTTTGACGAGCAAACCCACCAAGCTAAACTTGGTCGATGACGAGATCGATGGAGTGCAAGGAGAGGCAAAAAAAAAAAGGTTTGGGCACTTCATGGCTATGTGCTAGCCTTGCAAGAGAAGATGGAAAGTAGCTGGAAGTGCCAGAAAAGAAAAGAAGAAGATAAAACCAAAGTTTGAGGCAGAATGGAAAGTCGCCAGCTCAACTTAACAAAAGCATCACTGCATCGCAGATAGACGGTAACTTCTAGTGTATGTTCTTCTTCTTTTTCGTTTTACTGCAGTACTATGGTATGTTTTATGACGTTTCTACGGCAATATCGATCTGGAAAATATTATGCTCGATTGTTTTAAGCATACTTTGTGAAACCTATAGACCAAGTCGATCCCCATCTGGTGGACAGATCATTAACGGCGGGAGGTGACCAATGTAAATATACAATGCAGAGTTTAGTAAGTAGTGTAAGTACACAGATCCTAGGACAAACTCTGCACATCTCTGTTATTTTTATTATCTGTATGACCGTATTTGAATTAACAGGTACACCAACATGAAGCCGGCTGGCTTAGATGCTTTTCAAGGTGAAAGTCCACTTTCATATTTCCTAAACGGGTTTTTGTTTATTTGTTTTTTATCAGTTCCTTTGCCATTTTCTGTCGTATATAAGCAAGCAGGTGATGAATGGGGAGGAGAAGAGACGATAGCAAAGAAGAAGAAGAAGAGATGAGAAGAAAACACGGCTGATGAACAGGATCACAGCTAAGCAAACAAGAAAAGAAGTGGGATGTGATTCGAAAGCAGAAATTTGGGCTAAGAGCCCAAGACTGGTAGTGGAACGATAATGGAGGTGACTCGCTGCAGTCGCAATAATGGGCCGCGCTGTAGGTGCTGCCAGCAAACAGCCAAACACTCGTTGGTTAGTCTCTGAGCGAGCACCATTTGGGAAAGGGGATGTTGAAGAGTATGAGTAGTTTTGGCAGCCAGGCCACTCATAATAGCCACTTGGAAGAGAAACCTCCAATTCATATCTCAATTGGTGCTTGAACATGAGAAGCAATGGGCAAATATGAAGAAAAAGAAAACGAATGATGACAAAAGATTACTGAGACAACCCAACCATTAATCGAAGGTACCACTTCAAAGGTAATGGTATGAACTATTATCAAGTGTGACTTCGATGCTCAGCTCGTGTTAATGAGCTCATAACCACTGGGAATGCTTTTGTTGTTATATTGATTCTTTTCTTAAACAGGAGTATTATATATGTAATTGTTTTGGGGCTGTAGTATTAGTTTGCCAAGTGGGCGAAAATGAATCTGGGATCTGAATGTTGATCCGGTCAGTCTCTCATATACAGCATAAACTGGCGGTGACAAGTACTGCATGAAGTGAATGTCCGCTGGAGTAGTTCTTGCTCGTAAGTGTTTCTTAAATTCCATCGTTTTCCATCGCTGGTGTGCTATGCAGGGCAAATTTCGAATTCATTGTTTCATTTAATTTCCTATGTTTTCTTTTGCTGCTGTGGCCATATCTTGAGTGCCACTATTTCTTGGATAATGAGCATCTTTTATTGAAGAAAGAATTAAGCAACAAGTCTAAATTTCAAGGTACCGCATACGAAACCACAACAGACACATACATCCACTCTGTTACTTTCATGAAATCACAATACACACTGCAGTTATCAACCCAGCTTGTCATATATTAGTGCCATCACATGTTAGAGGGACCACCTCAATTAAGGGAGAGAAGAGCAACTTTCAGTGCCAGATAAGATACGGATGCTTAAGCTGGAAATATCTGCTTTGTTCTTTCCAATGCAGAAAAACAAACAATTCATCTTTGACAAACATTGATCAAGTGAATAAGTAATCGGGGCTCCTGGACGTAAAGCTGGAGAAAAAAATGCTCGAAGGGGAGGCAAGTAAAAAAGAGAGTTTCTCTAATTAAAAAAAAGGTTTAGTTTTTCTTTATATGCATTGCACGTATTCATTTGCATAAGGCACTACTACTTGTTCAATTTGAAAGACCAAGTAGGACAGATACTATGGGACTGAGGGATACAATGCAGGCAGATGAGCTAGTCCGTATGCATCCCAATCAAGCCTATTAGAAATGCTTTAAGAGAAACAATTTACTCCATTTTTTTATGCCTCCTGTCTCCTTTTTTTTTTATTTGCGTAAAATCCGGAGCTTGCATTTTCTACCAAAAGCAGTCTCCAAGTACAACAGAATAGCATATGCCACAACAGTTGGTATGTTTCAGTTTCTCATATTTAATACACGAGGACTAAAATGGAAAAGTTATTCTGTTGTCAGAGTTTTCCCTTTGTATTTTCAAGAATTTATTCCCATAAAATACTTACACTTCTATTGGGACAAGGGAATAAAATATTAAAATATTCTTTCTGTTCTAAAATACTGTCTACATTTTTGAGACCATGAAGCCACAAGGAAGTCACCTGACTCCTTCTCTCCGATATCCCTGTCCAACTCGTATGCTCGTTCACAAACCAAATTCAAGTCAATCCTTCCAATCTCCTCTTAATTTGGAAAGAGGAATAAACATTTTCAAATGTACATAATATTTTGAAACGGAGGGAGAATATTTTTTCACCTTCAACAAGAAGGAAAACAGGTGTTAAGTATATTAATCATACAGCATAGTTAAAAAAAAAACGAAATAATTGACAAGCACCGACTGCTATTCAAAATTTCAAACGACAAATTGTGTCCAAATAAAAAAGTTCTCCCTCGTTCCACACCTCCCCGTTATAACCTCAGTTCAGACCATACACGTACAAGTACCATTAAGGAATGAGGAATGGAACCTAGAGCTGCATCTCGGTTTGGGTTGGGCCGGTTCCTGTAGAACTGATTTGACCCCTCTCGGCTTTAAACCCTCAAGGCTTTAACCCTGGCGTCTCTTTGGGGCCAGCAAGGATGCCCTGGTGGGTCAACACACTCCCAAGGGATCCGCTTGTTGCGATTTTGGGTAGAGCAGGAGGGGCCAGTTAGTAAACTTAATCCCCGTATTTAAATTACAACACACTCCAAAGGGAAATAATAGTGTGATCCCAACAACATGATGGGACGAGTGAAGAGCTAACCTGCAATATGTAGCCGTTTTGGTATTTCAAATTGAGCTGATTTTAATTCAATTTTTATAATTCCAATAGGACTAGTGATATGGCAAGGAGGGAGTTTATGTTACAGAGCATGTTTTTGTATGAACATTCATGTATGATTTTCTTTACGATGTAGAGCTATACATAGAAACCTTACGAAGGAATTTCCATCCTACGTAGTTCAGTTGACCAAGCGATCATGGCTATTTGGGCTATCTTTTGCGTTTTAGACGCTTCTGCTTGTATCTCCAAATGACCTGGATATAACAAGCTGCCCTTTCTCTCCAGTAGGGTGATTCATACCTGCCGTTCAGAGAGCAATTTATGTCAAATTCAACTAAGATGATAAGGCTGAGATCACTTGGTTCATCCCCACTGGTTTCACTACCATTGAACCATGTCACAGAGAATTAACTACTATGCTAAGTGCAAGAGACAATATTATCATTATAGTTAACGTGGAAGTGGGAATAAGCAAAGAAGAATGCACCTTATAGCCCTCTGAAGATGGGGATTTCGTAGATGTATCGCAAAGAGTGAAGTAACCTCTTCAATGTCTGCAGCTCGAAGTGCAAAAGCCTCCACATTGGTTACACATATCACCGTCCTATTCGAAAGCTCTCTATGGCCTGATGCACTGCTTTTTCTTCCTTCTATAACATAAGAAATCATCCTGACTCAATTCTTTCCCCTCAAGGGACTAAAACAGGGTACCAGATCTGGATATATAAGTACTAACAATTTTTTGGAATAGAAACTTACCTCTATTCATTGAGCAGTGCTCAAGGTACCATATCAGAAGCTCCTCACCACAAACATCCCCTTCTTTTAGGGGAGTAACACTTCCATCTCCACCCTTGCTCTCAATCCTTCCACGAACAATAAACATCATCTTGTCTATGGGCCCTCCTTGATATAGAATTCTGCTTCCTCCAATATACAACTTTGGTCTTAGTCTATCACAGATGGCATCCAAGATGGGAGTTTCCAGCAGAGCGAAAATGCGAACCTGCAATTTTTGAAAATAAAAACAAAGTTCAACCAATTTACTGTAGTTAGATCCTTGTCAGAGCGTTCCTGATAATCTGGCAATTCCTGGCATGTACACAAGACACAACAACAATTCCACGCTTCTTTTCTTTATTTTGGCAAATTTAGCTTAACTGGGACTTAAGTAAGAAGGCTAAAAAATTGATGGCAACCAGTTTTGACAGATTAGCCATACTTGATCATATCCATTTCCACTTATCTTGACAAAGTTTAAAGCATTCAGTTTTAAAATACAAACACTTGGACAAACAAAATTTGTGCAGCTAGAAAAAATGTGCAGCAGTCACCTTCTTAACAAATGTAAAAAGATGCCGGCGGAGATCTCGTTGAAGGTCTTCTGGCAAGTCATCCAGCAGCATTTGTTCATTTACACCTCTAGTGGCAGCCCAACTAAATCTTTCCGAATTCCGTACTTTTCTACATTTAACATTACATAGTAAGAAGCAAATTAAAGTTGCATCATGTTCTATGCAAAATGAACAGACTCAAGGGCCTTGGACAATATAGATGGAAGAAAAAATGGCAACGCTGCTAGTATACACATCGAAAATTCTTTCATGTGCGTACCTCCTTAAATCTTCAGGAAGTCTTCTATGGCTCATCCATTGCTCAACATCACGACGCCTTAGTTGCATATCTAGCCTCCTTCACATGCAAGTCAGTAGAAATCAATGGTAACAAATGAACAGTTTGACAAGGTGTGAATTATCAGAAAACATACATAAAATACAGATCACTAGTAACAAATGAAAAGCTTGACAAGATATAGATTATATAAAAAAACATCAGCAACTAAAATGTCTGGATATTTATGGTAACAGTGCCAAGAATGAAAAGAGAACTTACCTACGGCCAAGAGCCTGGAGAAAGTTCTGCATGTTTCCTATGAGTAAAGCAAAGAGAAAAAGGCCGAGTCCAACAATGCCCATAGTAAATAGCACCTCCCACTCAAAATCACTAGGAACTTGGTTTCCTGCTAGAGTACTTATTTGCTAACAAACAGTCAACAAAGTTGAAGATACATATGTCAGACATTGAGGCAGTTAAGGGTCCAGTATAATTGGAAAGGAGAAAACTATAGTGTCTGGAATCACCTGGAATCCCCAAAATAAGGAATATATGTATCTTTTCTCGGGACTTTGCTTAGTAGATATCAGGACAGCTTGTTTGTAAATCCCAAAGTAATTGTTTTCGGCATCAAAACAACTAGTTTTTGTAGAAACATTTGTCCAATTATACCACTCTGGTTGTCTGTGGAACTTTGTTATGGCATTACCTCGCCCACAATCTATAAAATCTTCGCAGTGCTTGATGCCAGACATGCGACAATCATCTTTTAGGCATTGATTAACCCTCTTACGTATGAAATGCAAAATGGACATTATAAGTATCAGATGAATTTTAAAATTATAGAGTACTACGAGTATATCAATTTTAACTGAAAAAAGTTTATCCTACGTGCACAAAGAAACAAAAAACTCTTACAGTCATACATTACTGCAGCATGTATTCTTATGGCAAGTAGAAACTATGGTGCTTTTCATTACCTGGAGGCCAAACAGGTACCAACATGAGCCGACCACATGACCTGATAACACAAAAACAAGAAGATTGATGACAAAGTTTGCCCATGCTGACTCAAAGATGAAGCCACTTGCAGATTGACCAGCAAGCAAAGGCAGAAAACGGAAGATTCTTGGGATATACTGAAGAAGCACCGTAAGCCTCAGAAAGTTTTTTGCATAATTTGCAGATGATGATCCCACATACATCGGCAGGACTACCAATATCATGATCTTGAATACCAAGCAAAATGAGATAAACACAGTTAAAACATGCAGCTAAATTATGATGATAACACAGAACCATTTAAGAGAAACACATAACTCATCAAAATTTGAAATGAAATGGACTTCATGGAATAGTTTACTTGGAAAAAGCTTAAAGCATGAGTGAATTACCTTAAATACTAACATCTGAGAGAGGAAAAATCCTCACCTGGGGAAGGGGTATTACAACAAAAAGGTCAAGTAGAAAGTAACTCTTAAGATAATGGAGAGCAATTTTCTTTGGATGATCAACTAAATCTCCTGCGCCCACAACTGTCGACTCAGGTGCAACATAGGCCAACCTAAACTGTAGCATGTGGAGGCAAATAATTATATCTTTGCGAACTTTAAGAATTAATAACGGTAGATATTTTTGCTGTGAAACATGCAAAGTATTATGTCCAAAATAATGCAGTTATAGATGTTTGAGACAGGACTTTTTTCCCATTAAGATAACAGCAAGCAATTAAAGTTTTTCCTCCATATCTCATCGAATTGAGATAAAAAAGTTAAACTGATGTCATTTACCACAGGTGATATATCTGTATGAAAGTATATGACCATTTGAAAAAATAAATGATTTCATGTTACCTGCAGAAGCATGTGCATAAGGTAAATAAAATCTGTCAGACTTCTCACAATCGCAATTTTTATCGCTAAGGGCCAATTCAGAACTATGCACTTGTTTTCCTGCGAGCAAATGACAAAATCTGAACACTTACGAATATATATACAACTGTTGTATTCAGAATGTTAGGTTGAGATTGATGTGTTAGCAAATGACAGGCATGAACAGGTGTAGAGACCTAATATGCTCTTATACGAACAAATGATGGAAAAAAAACAATAATAATACGAATCTCACTACTAACATCCAACATATACCTTCTGTGCTGACAGCAGGAAGAAAAATAATGGGTCTATAAATATTGCCACCATGCAAGAAATAACAAAAAACTTGTTCCATTGTTGTACAGCCCTAGCATGAGGATTCATTATTCCAGGAACACAAGAATCCAGGAATGAAATTGTTCTCTTCATCCAACCTTTAGCATCTCCATAAAGTGCACTGCGGAACTGCAGACATAGAAGGAGAAATAAGTACAACGTAATAAAATTCAGCATATGTATAAGCAAATAACTTGCTGGCTGAAGGGGTGTTCTCAAGATTGCAAGTAACTGGGGCAAATGCAATCTTCTGAATGTCATTGGGGGAAAAGGGGAAAAAAATTATTAGCCATCTATATTGTTGGGAATACTGCTGAATTTCTTTCATTACTGAGTTGCCTGAGTCTTTAAATGCTAACAATATATATTCCCAATAGTAGTTGTTAGAGAACAATAGAACTATTCAAATTTTAACCAGACACTGTCATTAAATGTCCTACATTAATAGAAATATTGTACAACATAATTTGGGAAAGATCTAGGAGGTGTCCGATCAGTTTTCACTTTTCAGGTACTTTGAAACTGGGAGACAGTAGGAAATGCATTGTCATATTTTTAGCTTCTTGAAGGGGGTGTAATCTCCTTCCAAATATTCTGGAAATGATCAATGATAACTTCATGAGTTTTACCCTACTGGAACACCTCACTACTGAGCGTGTCCATTAGTTTATCTTGCTGGAATATTTTGATCTTTAAAGCAGGAAAAAAACCAAAACAAAAGAAAATTCTGATCCCACTGATTTGTTAGAGGTATCAGGTTTTATTTTTCTTTGTGCGCACTTTTTTAAGAATTCTAGCGATGACTATCAACTTTTAACCTTTAATTAATCATGGATACTGAAAACTCCACTCTATGACGCAAGTTTTTTACTGTAAGTAATAATTTTTATTAAGCATTAAAAGATGTGCTGAAGTAATAGAAAGCAACCAATGATGAAGTTTTTACATTGATACTATCATTCATCGACTCGAAGATTTAACATTTGGGTTTTTCCACCAGTCTTGTAAAATGCGAAAGCTACTGATTGCCTTCAAATGAGACTGCTAAATTCGAATTACGACTACAAGATAAAGATATCGGATTCATAAAAAGGAGAAAGACCACCTTCACCTCCAGTTCAGCTGAAGCTTTAGATTGCTTTTTTCGTGCCGGTTGATCATAATAAGTGGGGCATGTGGTGCAGTAAGGATCATTGCATTTCCCAAGTTGGCCAGATTTCAATAAATGCTCATTCCTAGCTGCAAAATCATCGTCTGGCCAGTGCTCACCCAGTCCTGCTATGGTTGCTGAATTCTTGCCTCCAATCTTCTGATGCACCCAAGAACCATTCACAGATATCTTTTTGGCTTTTAATGGACCACTCTTAGGTATTATTGGAGGACTTCTTCCCGGCAACGGCCCAGTGTGGTAGAGGGGACTGGATTCACTTTGATCAAAATCCCCATACTTGGGGAGGGTCATGGAGGCACTTCTTGTTGGATGCTTGGTAATATGTGCTCTCAGATTGCCCATCATAAGTTCTGATTGTTGAGGAACATCCGAGAGCATAGGTTTCTCATCAGAGTAGCCACCAGCCACTTCTCCAGAACTAGATCAAGCAAAAAACATTACAAACTTTTACTATACAATACAAAGGCCAGTTGTATCAAGTGTTCTGCTGCAATTCAGTGCTAAAGATGGGTCAAGCATAGTACGATAGAATCCTTTGCATGAATGAAACATCACTGCAATTCCCAGTCAATAGATACTTGCCGGTTGAGTAATATTGTCAAATAGAAAGAATAACATCATGACAATGGAATCAAGAGACCCACTCTGAAAATTGAACCACGAAGAGGACACATCATATACCATTTAGCAGGATGTTTTGACTAATGTCTAATGGTAAAATCAGAATGTGGCCTGCCCAGAAGACTTATAATGAAAACTGCTAAAGAGGCCTAGAGTGAAATAGCACAAACAAAGGGGTGGATTACAATCACAAGAAAGGTCTTAAACCCATTTCTCAACTTAAAATTTATCTTAATTCAGCTGAATTCGTAAGGAAAAAAGATTGCATATGTTCGACGTTATGCATGCTAAATTATTATTCCCTCTTCTTCCTAAATAAGAAGAGAAACAAAAAAGAAGAAAGCTGAACTCTTTCCTTCATGAAAAATCTCAGTTTCCTAGTTATCATCAGCTGCAGATACTTTCCACCCCGATTGACTCAGAAATTCGTTTAAGAACTTGTCAAAATCGCATCAGTAAAGTAGTAAAACGGAGCAGACACAAACCTGTTCATGGTGGGGAAACAATGCTGGCGCTTAAGCAGTTAAACAAAGAGCCTTCTTGTTGTTTCACCACCCCAACTATGCCTCCTCTCCTGTGAAGTATATCAGCAGAGAACAACAGATACAGGGATTCTCATTGCGGCGGGAAAGCAGGGAGGTAATGGGTAATGGGGGCTGCTTCAGCAGTTGGAAGAAAGAGTGCTAGCCCCTAGTCAAGGCCTCCTGCCGGCCTGCGAAAGGCAATAACCATTGAAATGACTTACGCAGATGTTGGTGGACAGGACTGGTTTCAGCTCCGTTCACACGGTAACTTATACTCCAGCATTGTACGACGTTGACTCTGGTTTTACTTCAACCGATTAAACTAACACATCTTCTAGTTCTAAGCAAGCACCAAGCAGCTTCCTAGTCATAACTAAGACCTTTGATCAGATGGACGTGCCCTGTCGTTTGGCTAGGGTGTTATTTTATGATCGATAGATGGTGAGTTTTGGAACTGCAACGATTACCTTTTCCTCCATTGCATGCTACTACGTCAGCTCAATTTTTTTTTTTGCCCGGTTGCTTTCAAATGGGCTAGAGATTAGGGCTCCAATCCATAACTTACGAGTTCTCATGCAACGGACCATGGGTTGTTCCATTTTCGCTAAAAAGTTTCAATCGAACAGTTGTCATTTGTCGAGACTAAAGAAGAATATTGTACCAGAAAAAAAGGATGAATAAGTGAACAAGGAAATGCCACGAAGACGACAGTGCCCATTCGCCGGCCGGAAGTTTTCGGGGAAGTTCTTAGTCTCCATTTTCTTGCTTGACTAAGGACTCAGTTGTTTAATGTGGAACGGCAACGGTTTGTCAAAAGGGTCATCCAGCACGCGCGTTGATTTTGCACACACAGAGGAACAGGAAGTTTCATGCAAATGAGGTTTGCGGGACCCGCATAAGCAGATTGGGGGGCCGCCTTGGACTGGAATAGGGCCCACGTAACCTTGGTCTTTTTCTTTGACATGTACACAACTTTGATCTGCCGGAAGTTTTCGGGGAATTTCTTATTCTCCATTTTCTTGCTTGATTAAGGACTCAGTTGTTCAATGTAGAACGGCAACGGTGTGTCAAAGGTCCAGCACACGCGTTGATTCTCCCCCCCAACACAGGAGCAGGAAGTTTCCTGCAAATGAGTTCATTAGTTTGCGGGACCCACACAAGCAGATTGGAGGGGACCCCTTGGACTGGAATGGGGCCCACGTAACCTTGGTCTTTTTCTTTGACAAGTACACAGCTTTGATCTGTCTTGTACATGCGAGTCCCCTCCAATTCTATGTATAATAAAACGTCTAGAACTTGAGAAATGTTATTGCGGAGTGTAAAGCATCAATGTGACATGAGGGCCTGCGTAGAAACGTGGCAACTAGCAACCCTGTCTGCTCAGCATTCAGCAATCGGTCTTCGACAATCCGTTTTCATGGGCTACGGCCCACGGCCCACCTAATAACTTCTCATGAATTTTGATTCACAAAGATACCAATCGCCCACATGCCTTCCAATAAAATTATTAAAACCCCAATTTGATGGGTCTCTTCTGTAGTAGCTCTTTTTGGATCCAACCCCCGATGAGTAGTCTACCATCTCAAGTGCTAGCCAGCCCACCCCTTTCACAGATGGTGGATATCGGACTGGCTAAACCCAGGGGTGGTGAACTACTCACCCAATTTGACAAATCAGAGACCCTCTGTTCCGGGTCAACTATTACAGGCTCACAAATGATCACCAGGGCTAGCTCTTGCAAAAAAAAATTTTAGCTAAATCGAGATGAGGTAGGTACCATGGAAAGATACCTACCTCATCTGGTGAGGATTATGCAAGTTTTTTACTTTTAATGAGTAAATTCATTGTTCGAGATTGTTTTTTTGCTTTGATTTCTCACAGCCTTTATAATTGTAGCGAGCGTTGTTTAGGGCCTTGTATTTGAATCGATAGTTTCCCTGCCATTAGGGGCTCTTGCAAATAAAAAAAACCGTAACAGGTTGTCAATGTAGGACAAAACAAATACAATTTGACAAGTAATCTTAATCACTTCGCTCAAGCAGACTGCTTCTTCAATCAATAAACGTATTCTGATTGACAACAAAATCTTGATGATAAAACTCATCAAAATAATTCGTGTTTAAATTTTGAGACAACAAACAGACAAAAATTGTACTACTAATTCAATAGTTAGGAGTCATTATTGATTTGCCGCGATAAGTAGAAGATCCGAATGCTTCACTTAACAGACGCCGTTGGTCTTGCGCGCCATGACGAATTTCTTCCAAGCATCGGTAACCTCCTTCTGGGTCTCCAGAGCTGTCTTCTTAACAGCACCGTTGCGCACCGTCAGTACCTGCTTGGCCGAGGCCTTGGTCAAGAGCTTGGAGGGGAGGGCGTCGAGCTCGTGGAGCACCTTCTGGATGTCCAGCACCAGGCGCTCGGCGAGGGTGCGGCTGAAGTCCTCCCGGATGACGACGCGAAGGACGGTGATGTGCTGGGCGTCCGGGGGCATGGTGTAGGCCGGCACGATCCAGCCGAAGCGGCGCAGGTACTCGGACACCTCGAACTCGTCGTGGCGGGAGTTGTCTTTGAGGGAGAAGGCCACCAGGGGCACACCGTCGTCCTTGGACACGATGTTGAACCGCCCCGTCTTCTCCAGCCCTTCCTTCAGTACCATCGCGTTCTCTCTGCAGTTCTCCATTATGTTCCTGTATCCCTGTTGATTAATTGCACAAATATTCAGTTTACTCCTACTACCACATTGTTTAAAAACAAAGAAACAGGATTGCTACTAATTACCTCATATCCCAGTCGAATTAGTTGATAATACTGAGCAATAACCTGGCTGGAGCCTGAAATTTGTTTCAACAACCGAATTAATTAACTAACGTTCAGCTGAAAATCAATCAAGAACTAGTATTTTCATGGCAGAAAGCCAAGCTTGTACCTTTTGAGAAGTTGAGGGTGAAGGTGGGCTGATCAGCTCCGAGGTAGTTGATGTGAAAGATGAGCTCCTCAGGCAAGTCCTCTTTGCTCCTCCACACGACCCACCCGATGCCGGCGTAGACAAGGCCGTACTTGTGCCCACTGACGTTGATGCTCTTCACCAGTGGCAGCCGGAAGTCCCACTCCAGCTCCGGGTACAAGAATGGCGCGATGAACCCACCGCTGGCCGCATCCACATGTATTGGCGTGTCCCATCTTCATTGATACATGCAGAGTAAGAAGGATTATTATTAACAAAGAACAGAACATCTGAAAATGAAGCTGAATAAGATGAACAGAGTATGGATTACCCTGTCTGATTGTTCTTGACTGCGAGAAGATCGTTCAGGCACTTGACATCTTCGAATTCTCCATTAAGAGTAGAGCCCAGGATGGCTGCAACGCAGATGGTGTTCTCGTCCACCAGTTCCACTGCCTTCTCGGGGTCCATCACATAGTAACCTTCCCTCAGCTTCACTTCCTTCAGTTCCACTTCGAAGTACCTGGCGAATTTCTCCCAGCAGACCTGAACACAAGCAAGTTCGGCATCTGCTTAGCAATGTGCAGCAAGTCAAATTACGCACATTTTAGATGATTGGCAGTCAAATTTTGTACCTGGACATTGGCGCCAGTGACAATGTTGGGCTTGTCGTAAGGCTTCCCCTCGGCCTTCCTCTTGTTTTGCCATTTCCGCTTGAAGGCCAGACCGGCCAACATGATGGCCTCCGAGGACCCGACCGTGCCCACCCCCATTGCGGTCTCCGAGTCGCCCAGCGGCGCATTGAACAGGTGCGCAATCATGTTGACACATCGGTTCTGCCATAACACAAAAGTTTTTTACCTTACTATTGCCGTCTCCATCTACACAAAATTACTTAACATTTACATTTGCGGCGATGTGCTTCCAATTTAACAGTTACGATGACACCAGCACCATATATATTATGGAAAAACCTACCCTGAGCTGTAGCGCAGTGCAGGCCGCCTCATATATTAACCTGTTTTAGAGTTGCCATTCTAATAAACGACTATTTCAAGCATTAAATGCGCTTGTAACAGATTCATGGATGTCTCTGAACTACTACAAAAGCTCTTAAGTAAAAGAGATATTATAACTCTAATCTGTGGGTCAGAATTTAGAGTAGTTACGGCGTGTTGCTGAGTAGGTGCCACCTTGCCAGGCCTACATAGCAGACGGTGAGCATACCAATGTTTTCAGGCTTGGGATAAACCAACATAAGCATACGACTTTAATTCTAGTTCTTGTTGACGGCGGTGGTTGAGAGAGCGAAGGGCAAAGAGAGATTTTACCTGGAGCTCGGTGGTGACTGGGTATTCGTCCATGTCGACGTAGTTCTTGTTGATGGCGGCCATCATGAGCTTATCGCATTCAGGCTCCATCCACGTCGTAACAAACGAAGCTAAGTTAAGCCTCGGATTTCCGTCCAGCATGAGCTCGTCGTTGATTATCTGATATGCTGCCTCCTTCGGAATCGAGTTCTCTGGCATCATGAACCTGTAAAGACATAACAGGATTTATACTTCATAAATTTACTACTATGATACATCCCTTTACATGCAACAGAAACCAGGCTTACCTCGGAAGGGAAGCTCTAACGTATCTTGATGCAAAGGTGGAGTGGACAGAGACATCAGACTCCGACGACGTCTTAGAGAGCACCATGATGAGAAGCTGTTTTCAGTTTGGTTATTAATTTATCTGTGCTGTTGTACGTGGACTAGAGAGCAAGAAATCTGGAAGAGGTTTTTGTTGCTTGGGAGATGGACATAAGCCGCTGATTTATATAGGGGAAGTTGTGGAATACTTGGAACTTGGAAGAGACCTTTGATGCTGAAATAT
Source organism: Houttuynia cordata (assembly GCA_039654745.1). Lineage (NCBI taxonomy): Eukaryota > Viridiplantae > Streptophyta > Magnoliopsida > Piperales > Saururaceae > Houttuynia > Houttuynia cordata. The sequence goes on from CM077504.1 coordinate 35,920,523, forward strand.
AACGACTGATAATAATTGGCAAAGGATCGGGCAATTTCTCCCCTGATTCCTTTCTAGAAGTTTAGAAAAAAGGTTGATGTGGCTTTATGCTTTGCAAGTTTCTATTACTTTGAAGACTAACACTGCCTGAGGTCATGGAATGTCGTATCGGATATCGGTAAAATATCGGTCGGCCTAAGAGACGAAATATCGGAGATATATCGGAGATATTGCGTAAAAAAATATCGGTCGTCAAAAACTAGTTTTTATCATATATTTTCAAAATCTAACTTCTAAAATGAGTTATACTAATTTAAACAAAGAATAGATTTCAAAATATGCATAAAAGGATAGAAAACAAACATGAAAGTTTTTTTTTCCCAAAAAAAAAAAAAAAAAATTTTCAAAATTTTTTTTTTTAAAAAATATATATTTTTTTTTCAAAAAAGGCCGATATATCGGTCCGAAACCGATATATCGGCGATATTTGGAAAAAAAGTAAAAAACGATACTTAATGGTATCGGAGTATCGGTTTGTGTCCGATACCGATATATCGGCGATATATCGCCGATATATCGGCGAGCTGGCATTCCATGCCTGAGGTTGATGGTCTTTATTTATAAATGTGAGAACCCCGTATGAAGGAACATGGGGGCGAAGACCAAAAGGCAACTGACCAACGGCCTTTCTATATTCAGGCACTGTTTAAGACTTCTAATTTGTGATGATACACCATTAATTAGCTACAATACATGGCAGGGAAAGAGGACAAAGTATTACCCCTAAACCTTAATTAAGCATGTTTAGCAAGTAAGAGAATATCGAGACAGGATCTGCTCCGCTGGTGAAGTTTCACCAGCCGTTGATGGTACGGAATCGACGGCGCACACGTTTTATTTCAGCATCGGCTCGGTCAAACAACGTGGTTTTGACCGAGTGCATGCATTTTCCGTGTGCGCTGTTCATTCCGAGATGGGATCGGTGAAGCTTCACCAGCAGATCCGGACTCGGGAATATCTGTTTTCAAAAAAAAAAGTAAGAAAATATCTGAATGTCCATTGGTGAGCGTCCGATGTTTTCATTTTTTCTGGTCAATGAAGGAAAGCCAGTTAGAGGCGGCAGGGATTAACATTCAACGGAAACCATGACAAAGGTGAGGGGCTCCTTTCTCCTTTTTGTACTCTCCTCTACTTAAAAATAGAATGGGCAAGAAGCCTACAACACAATTAATACACATGAGAACGGGCAATTGAATTTGCACCCAGTAGGAAGGTAAGGTATCAAACTATCATATAGGAGAAATTGAAAAGGTATGAAGTATTGACCCATCAGATCTAGATGCGGCAAACCACTACCGTGGGACGACCTTTGACCCATGGCCTCAATAGTCCAGTGACCTGTCAAAATACATTTCAAACCCGTTCCGATCTAGTCATGATTCCCGGCTTCCTTTTGCCAACCATGGCCCATAAGCTCATATGCACAAGATCATCACTTTTGCTTTGTTATCATGGAACATATCTAGAACAATAGTGATTGCTGCCTGCCTGTCACAAGTGAGAATGGGAGTTGTCGAGAATCCTTCCCATATTTACCCAATATACAGACGAACATACAGTACATACACATTTATGATTTATGTATTCCGTTCAAGCTAAATTAGCTTCTGAATTGCCTTTTTCTTCCCCTTTTTTTCAAGAAAATATGTAGGAAAAAACGTTGATGTCTCACTTTCCGTTGCATTGATGTGAATTCGCTGCTTGCCATGAAAAAGTTTCAACAAAATGGGATTTCTCTGTTGTCCTCAGGCTGCATGTTCCCTAGAGATTTTACTTAATTCAGTATTCACTTCATCATGTATATAAAAAACAAAATATTTCTTCTAAAGCAAGCATATTTCTAGTGCTTGGACTATTGTAAAGAACAATATCCGGGTACGCAGGTAACTTTAGTAATTTAACCTTCACTCGTCTATGAAGTTGACGAAGAGCTTGTCGTATACATATATACTGGATGACAGGCTCATGCGCATCCGCGTGAGCCGATATGATCTGAGATCCGACTGCGCGCAGCACCGGCATTGATTCAATCTTTTCTGCTCCCTGTATGAATGTGAGCTGTGATCGAAATCTGATGGCTCAGATTGTCTGGTTCACGCAGAAGTAAGCGCAGCTCATATAAACAAGATTCATATATATAAGCCAAAAGGATATATGTATTCTCTTCGGCTCTTTGTCATCACACGAAAAACACTTTTCATGCGTATAATGCATTAAGTTCAGTTTGGGTCTTTTGTCAACTATAAAAAAATTTGGTCTCTTGCATAATAAAAAAAAAAACAAGAAGAAGAAGATGGAAAACAAACCAATGGATCCCTCCAATATCCTCCAAAAACTTAGGCGCAGCTGGCTTTCAGGACGGACATGGTTTTACCAGTCCCTATTTTCAGTTACTTCGTACCTTCAGGTTAATTTTCACCCACTTCTACTTTTTAGCTTTGAAACTGATTGAAGAATTGGCTCTTGTTTTCTTATAGAACCTATTTGTCTATGGTTTTCAAGTGCATTTTGCACAACATGCATTAACATTTAGGGTATGTTTGGTTAGAGAGAAAAAGAAAAAAAGTTAAATCAGAAAAAAAAAACGAGTTAGACTTTTTTCTTATTTTATTTCTATTTGAGAAAGAAAAATGAATAACTAAAATTTTTATGTGGTCTCCGAGAGAAAAACAGTTGTAAGCAACTTTTATGTCCATCCAAACACTAAAAAAAAAGAAGATTTTGTCTTTTCTCACTTTTTCTTTTTCTCTAACCAAACACATCCTTAGTGGTCGACACATCATTTTAACCATAGTTTTCAAAACCGGACCGGACCGGCCGGTCCGGCCGCGGTTAACCGGAACCGGCCGGGAAACCGGTCCGGTTCATCTGGTTCAGCGAACCGGGCTGTTTTTTCAAAACCGGCAGGTCCGGTTTATTTTACAATTTTTTTTTTCGAAAAAATTGTTGCAAGAGGGGGGATTCTGATGTTACTATTATACCACAAGAGACTTAACCACTTGAGCTACACCTATTTTGATGTTATTATTATACAAATTATATATTTATCACATAATTACTACTCCTCTCACCTAAACCGGGTCACACCGGTTTGACCCCGGTTTGACCGCGGTCAGACCCCGGTCTGACCGGACCGGCCATCAATCCGGTTCGATGGCCGGTCCGGTTTTGAAAACCTTGATTTTAACCTATAATTTATTCGCAAGGGACGAATCAATCAAACAGCGCATCCATACGAAAGCAGTTCCATGTTATGTCCAAGATTGGAAAAGTAATCCACCTACTCAAACGACATGTTATGTCCAAGATTTGAAAAGTAATCCACCAACTCAAACGACAATTATGTAAATGCAGCATGTCACACATGACGTGAGAGACCCTAAGTAGTCTACACCTACATCAAGCGTTTGCTTTTTTAACAAGTTCCTTTCGTCTTGCCTTCCGTCACTACTATATTCTCGGATCCATACTCCGCTGGTTCTTCGTTCCATCCAACGGTGCGGTTTCTGCTCTAGCATTTTGCTTCATATCATTGTTGATAGTCAATCTTGGAACCTTGACTATCTCTGTCAATACGCTTCCAATGTGTGTGAGAAGCTTCTCCACAAGCCCTCGGCCGAAATCATCACGAATGACCACCCTGAGGACAGCCATGTGCTCCAATTTGGGAGACATGGTGTAGGATGGAACTATCCAACCGTAGCTCCTCAGAGACCTGGACAGCTTTTTAGCCAGGCTCTTCTCCTTGTTCTTGAATGAGAAGGCTACCAGTGGCACCCCCTGCTCTTTCTATATGATGTTGAAGAGCCCCATTTTCAACAGTCCCTCACGAAGAATCTTCGCCTTCCCCATACAATTCTTCATCACATTCTTGTAATCCTGCAACATAATACAAACTTATTCCTTGATTAACGTAACAATGTATCTTGCAATGATACTACTAAATGAGATTAAATGGACTTGCACCTCGAAGCCTAGCCTGAGAAATTGATAATATTGTGCAATGATCTGATTGGATCCCATACAAGGCAAAGTAAGAGTTAGGAGCTTAGACAATGTACATGTTAGGCACTTCCTTTATACAAACAGTAGTAAATTTTTATAGCGCAATATACAATGTTGTTGTTGTTGTAATCGGGAGGGATTGTACTTTACTTGATTGTGTTGAATTATATTACAATTGAACATGAAATTATAGATTGAAATCGTCCGAAGCACAGTAATTTGGCACTGCTGACTTCGAAACAGATATTGCCGCCCTCTTCATGCACAGGCTTTCTCCAGCAATCTGTTCCCAAGATACAACGGACTCCTGGTTGACGAGAAGTGCACTCTAACATGTCTGACCCCAGACTCGGAGAAAAAGTAATTATTTCCTTTACAGAAAAAAATTACAGATAAGGATGAGAGAATTCCAGAATAAACTGTGTTTTATCTGTCTTTTTTTTAAGGCAGCCATATATACACCTAAATCCAACATACTCTTTTCACTAAATGAAATAAACGGGCATCATTTCACAAAGGGAGATGAACGAACACCATTTCATAAAATGAAATAAACAATTTTAATAGTCCATTTTCTACCCAATTATCTGTCTCACCGTTTGATCATAATCAACGGCTCCTAAGATCTAAAAATAATTAACCATTTAATAAAAAATCAAAGATTCTATATACGAATTGTGAAGTGCAAAGTGCTAAGTACGCATACGTTTGCTAAGTGCACCATTAAAGCGCCACAATGCGCCCACCCCACGCATACGTGTGTGCACCTTCGGTGCACCCACAAATATGTACACCTTCGTTTGAGGAGAGTCACCACACCAATAATATATACAAAGAGGAAGAAAACTTATATATAATATATATATATATATATATATATTATGACACTTACATGTCTTTTCTATGTGGGATTAAAGAAATCTCCCAACATAGAGATTTTTTTATTTTCCCTCCAAACTTAGTAAAAGTCAAAATTAAAATACAAATGAAATTCCCTACAATCCTATTTCAATCAAATAATCAATGTGGGCCTAAAATGAGCCTAAGGGGCCGTTTGGGGGGGTGATTAAAAGCAAAACATCTACAGTGGATGTTTTGCTACACTGTAGCATCCATGTTTTTTCCATATCCAGTTGAAACACTCAGGTCGTATTTCACGCTGGATATGAAAAAAATATGGATGCTACAGTGGATCTGGAAAATCCACTGTGGATATTTGCTTATAATCAAGTCCCAAACGGCCCCTAAGATGAGAATTCTATTAGTGCACTTTACTCCATATTAGAATTTTGGGCCCACTACCCACAACCCAACACACAAGTGTACGTACCTTTAGAGAAGTTGAACATCCAACATAATTGATGTGAAATACAAGCTCCTCTGGCAATTCTGCTTTATTCCTCCATACGACCCACCCAACTACAGCATAAACAAGGCCATACTTATGTCCGCTTACATTGATGCTCTTTGCCAATGACGACGGAAATTCCGAATCCGCTGGTGAAGCTTCACCAGCGGGCCGCTAGTGAAGCAATGCCAGCGGACCACGTAATACAAATAACGTGCTCTCACGTGATTCGCATTTCCCGCACCTCCAAACGGCGTAATTCCTCACTGCTGTCGTTTCCTGTGCGGGTCCCACTCCCACATCACCTCCATCACGTTATTCTTCCTCGTTTTACTTTACCCTTTCATGTTCACACTTTCTCATCCTCTTTAATGGCAATCAAATAAGAGAGCTCACAAATGGAAAGTTCCAAAGTTTATGAAAGTTAATAAGGGAGGAGAAATTCCTCATCCTCTTTAATGGTGGCCCAAAGCAAGAACTTTTCCTCATCCTCTTTAATGTCTGAGCTACTCTCTGCATTAGGTACAAGCAGAAGCACTTTTCCTCATCCTCTTTAATGTCTGAGCTACTCTCTCCATTGGGTACAAGCAGAAGCGTCCAAAATAAGAACTTTTCTGCAGGTTCTAAAGGCATGTTTTCTTATTAAATCCTTTTTCTAAAGTATCATTATTAATTCTCTAATCCTTTTCTCTAATTATGATTAATAATTCTCCAATTCTACTTCAGAGTGAAGCATTTATTTCAAGAATCTCTAATTATGATTATTTTTTTAATTGTTTAGGGTTTCATATAGGTGACATCATCTTTATTATTTCTTGACAAAAATCATGGATGATCAGGAATTTAGTAGGCCAAATGTAGGATTGGTGTGTAGACTAGAGTTTGATTCATCACTTGAAACCGATGGATTTTAAAAGATTCTAGTGCCAATGTGATGGATAAAGTTGAATCAAGTTTCGTCCCTGAAATTGGTAAGGAATTTGAGAATGAAGAAGATGCATATGCTTTTTATAACAAATATGCTGAAAAAATGGGATTTAGTGTTAGAAAAGCATGGGTGTCTAGGGACAAGGATCAACTGGTGCGTGTTAGAAAATATTGTTACTCGAAAGAAGGTTTTAGAGGGGATGATAAACGATGGGAGGCTAAAAATCCTCGTGCAATTACACGAACAGGATGCAAAGCACATATAAAACTTGTTTGTCATTCAAATGGTAAATTGAGCATTACCGAATTTGAGTCCGAACACAACCATGGACTTACATCCCCTTCAAAAGTGCACTTTTTGAGATCTCAAAGGAAGTTGACAAATGCCCATATAGCTACTGCAGACCTAGCATATAGTTCAGGAATAACACCTAAAACAGCTGTGGAATTCTTGGGTAAACAGGCGGGTGGTGTGGAAAATATAGGTTGTCTTCCTATAGATTATAAAAATTACTTGAGAACAAAAAGAAAAAAAGCAATGTGCAAAGGAGATGCAGGAGCCATGATTGAGTATTTCAAAACTAAACAAATGGAAGATTTATTATTTTTTCACTCTTTTCAATTAGATGAAGATGACCAAATTACCAATATTTTCTGGGCTGATTCAAAATCTGTTGTTGATTGTGCACATTTTGGTGATGTCGTATGTTTTGATACAACCTATGGAACAAACAAAGATGATAGACCTTTTGGTGTTTTTGTTGGAGTAAATCATCATAGGCAAACTGTCATTTTTGGTGGAGCTCTTTTATATAGTGAAACTGTTGATTCTTTTATATGGTTGTTTGAAACTTTTATTAAGGCAATATCTGGTAAAAGTCCCAAAAGTATTTTTATTGATCAATGTGCTGCAATGGTTAAAGCAATATCTATAGTAATTTCGGAAGCTCACCATCGTCTTTGCATTTGGCATATATATCATAATGTAGCAAAGCATCTCAGTAGTATATTTAATGCTTCCAAAACATTTAAAGCTGATTTTAGAAATTGTGTTTTTGATTTTGAGGAAGAGACAACGTTTTTAGATGCATGGAATTGCATGATTGAGAAATATAAGTTAGGGGATAATAAATGGTTGAAAATTTTATTTAAACGGAAAGAGAAGTGGGCTTTAGTATATGGGAGGAATACATTTTGTGCTAACATAAAAACTACCCAAAAAAGCGAAAGTATGAACGCCATATTGAAGCGCTACTTGAATTGTAAGCACAATCTACTTAAGTTTTTTAGCCATTTTGACGGGGTTGTAGAAGGTCAACGATACAATGAAACTGAAGCTGATTTTCGAATGAAAGAGACAACGGCAAAACTATATGCGCCTGTTCCAATTTTAGAACACGCTTCTTCTATGTATAGTGTATACACTAGTCATATTTGCTATGTTCGAGCAGGAATTCAAGATTTTTCTAAATTGTGCAATTCACCAAGGGGGTGATGAAGGAACAACAACCGAGTACAAAATTAGTGTGAATGAAATATATCATTAATATATAGTTAAGTATGACTCGTCAGAAGATTCACTTGTATGCAGCTGTAAGAAATTTGAATTTGTGGGGATCCTATTTAAAGTCTTGAACTTTAGAAATATAAATGTGCTTCCATTGAGATATATTTTAAAGAGATGGACAAGAGGGGCTAAAAGCACAATTGTATTTAATAGTCATGAGAAATCAAAGGAAGTTGATCCTAAAGTGTCAATGAGAAAGCATTGCAATGACTTATGTCGTGACTATGTGAAAATATTATCAAGAGCTGAAGAGTCAGAGGAAGCATACTTGGTTGTCGAGGATTATAAACACAAACTATTTAAGGCCGTTTAAGAGAGCCTAAGTGCCCTTAGTATCAACACACATACAGAGAATGCACCAAGTGTTACTACTGATGAATAGATTGATTTGTTTCATCAAGTGGAAAAAACAGCAAAAGGGATTAAAAAGAGAAAAAATAATAAGGGTGAGGGTCACCGTACTAGAAGATTTTAAAATTGCCTTGAGAAAAAAAAGTCACAGAACAATAGTAGTGAAAAAGCAACTCCACCAAATATAGCTCAATCCTCTTCATGTGCTCAAGTTAACGAGGTAGAACTTAAACTATAACTTCTTGTATTGTCTACATCATTCTAATTACTTCTAATTAATACTTAGTAATATGTTTTCAGGGAGTGTCGCATTCAAATGCAAATGTTGTTAGTCTTATGAACACTTGGCAACCGTATGCACATGGCATTTCTCTTTCCTTTCCACAAAGTCATGACCCTTACACACAATTACTATACATTAATTACTTACTATTATAATTTGTGGTATCGTCATATACATCAAACTAACCTAACTGTGATCAATTCTCAATGTAGCATGTTTTTGCAAACTCCCATCTAGCCCCAACGAATGAAGGTTCAAATTAACCACTCAAGTATTATCTTGTGTTTGAGGAACCATGAGTTGCTGAGTATATATGAAGTTCATGGTGGCCAATTGATGACACTTTTTTTATTACAATTGATTAACGACATTATGTTTGTCTAATACTATTGTTTTGCGAACTAAAAATGTAGAGATGTTTAAATGGATCAATCATGTTGTGAAAGCATTGATGTTTTAAACCATAAGATCTTCATGGTTCCCATGTGAAATTGAAAATTTCTTTAGTTATATATCTTCAAAGTGGTTTTTTTTGTTGAGTTTATAGCCAGTGTCACGGCCCGGGTTTTTAAAACCATTTTTAAATCAGAGTAGTAGCGGAAAATCAGAGGATTACTCCTCTATGCGATAAATCATGAGTTGAAAAATTTTCGACAAAGCATCTAGGCCATGATAACTAGGGTTCACAAATATAGATATAAAACCATATATACATATAGTATTACAAGATGCAAAGTCGATTAAACCAACGCAAGTCTTCTAAGTGCAAGTCTGTCATCCATGTCAAAATAAACTAGAAATAGTTGGCGCTCACGCCTTAATACAAAGTTTAGAACAAACCCGAAGTAGGAGATATGCTCAGCAATCTGAACGTCCTCACCACCTAGCTCCCAAGCGCATGTGAAGTCAATCCTCCACAGCAGCACCTACATCACATAAGGATGCTGAGTATAAAAATACTCAGTGGGATACCATAACATAGTCATCAACATTACAATAAACCAGGATTTGCATTAACATATTATGCAACCTATTACAGGAATCCACTTGAATCTTTTATTAATCTTTCAAGCAAGTCTTTTATTGCTTCCCAAGTTCAAATTCAATAATTAAGTCTTTGTCCCATATAGACAGACTCACTGAATGTTATACCTACATGACAGACAGCATGGAAACACTGTGACTATCACTCCGGTTAATACCGGTAATCACGGCACACCCTGAATCCCTCAAGGGTGACTGCCTCGCCCATTCCTTACCTTAAAAGGTATGACCGTCGGAAGGGTCTGGCTCCACGTCAGCATCTAGACTCGATGTGGGTCGGGAAACGCAGCCTTCTAGGATCCTAACGTCTCCAATGTGCACAGTAAACCACCTGGCAACCAAGGCTTAGGATGTGTGCAGAGCTTCTGATCTATACATGAAATATATATTTTATTATCTCCTAAACTTATATTTATGCTAGTGTTTGATTAAAATTATTGCTACTTTAATATAATTTTTGGTTTTGTAGGAAAATGAGAGCAAAGATGCAAAAATATGGTGAAATAAGACTTTAATGGTTAAACCTCCATAACTTCGTGTGTATATTTCTGATTGGACTGATTCAAATCTCATATTAAATTTCAAGAAGTCAGCTTTCCAACGCCACTGACCACGCATAATTCAGAGTTTGGAGCAAAAAGTTATGACCATTGGAAAATTGTGCTCCAGGATAAATAGTAACCGATCGATCGGCTAAATGAGGGATCGATCGCCTGAGGAAAAAAATCGAAATTTTCACGATCGATCGTCGCCGTTTGATCGATCGTATCTACTGGAAATTTTTCATGAACAGTACCGATCGATCGGAAATAGTGCCGATCGATCGCCGTATACGAAAAATGCAATTTTGACCTATTTCGACTCGGATTTGGAAGGGAATTTCGTGGTTTCTCTTCAAACTTATAAATAGGCCTTATGTCACGCCCCAAATTTCCAAGACCCAATCTACGCGGAAGCGTCAATCCAATGACGGTTATAGGGTAGGAAACCTGGGACGGACCGAATACTCGAGTCTACGCTTATCCCATTTAAATATTATGGGACTTGCAGGATCGTCATGACTTAAATAACATTTACTTACAAAAAGTAGAATAACGGAAAGGAAATCTAAATATCTATTACAATATCTGAAAATGTCTTAACAACCACAAACAGAGTTTAACATAAAGCAAATGGCACGCAGGCCGCAAGTTCAAATGTCAAAAGATAGCAAAACATAAGAGATGAGTCTTCTAAGCTCCAACATCAAACCATGCCGCTGGAAAACATCACTTCTGTTCCACCTTAAATCCTGCATCAGAGGATGCGTGAGTATTCCATAGGAAATACCCAGTAGGATACAGAAAACCCACACCGGAAAAATAAGAGAAGACTCCAAAGATGAATGGTTTAACAGACTCAGGTTCAACAAGGACTAAGATCACTTACCTGGAACCAACTGCCATTCAAGACGCATTAAGGTCAAAGATACTTCAAAGACTTTCATAAAGTAGTGAAGGTAAGATAATAAGCATTGGACAACCAAAGTGTCAAAGTACAATTTCTGCTCTCAAATCTTCATCAATACCAGAACATCCTAGAGGTTCTTCAGAGGAACCTTGCCATGCGTCTAGGGATGCTGGCCCCATCGGTGCTTACGGGCACAATGGGCGGAGATTGCAGACCTTCCGTAATGTCATACAATCTAAGCGCACGCGGTTGCCGTCATCGGCTGAACTACAGAGGTTCAATAAATCGGAGATCTCGCAAGATCTAGCAATGGCTTGTGAGCATACTATGATTCCGACTAAGAGCTTTAAATGCTACTTAGCGGAGAAACAAATCAACTAGCCCTATTGTAAAAAGGCTTAGAACAAGACTTTCTAAAGTTCCGACTCTTCATAGGAGTGAAAAGCATTATCCAAATCAAATTATGAATTAGTCTGGGAACTCAAGTGAGACCCGACTAAGAGAGACACACCACAAGATTTTTCAAAAGTTCAAGTCCACTTTCTTCATAGTTGTATTTATTCCTAGAATTGATAATCCCCGACTTAGAATGACGTGTCTCAGGTAGACCACGTCAGAGACATAGAATTCAAGCTTTGATTATTCTTGCGTCATAAATGGACCAAGAGAAGAACAAAAGGACTATTATTATAAGACACCTTATTTGGCTCTAAGACCTTAAGGTTACTGTTCTTAGAGTCTTATAAAATCATATTAGACTTGATTAGATTCTTAATTAATTATTCTCAAGCTTCTTAGGTTTATTATGATTTTAAGTCATTTAAAGTCAGAAACTGTGTTCTGTCCAAAACAGAACAGCTCTCTTTATCAGGTTACTACGTTCTGAACAATTTGATTAAATCTATGAAATTTTTATCTTATATAGCCTCTGATGTCTAGTTTCCAGATTGATAAAGAACTTAATCTTCTGATCATTGTATAATTAGTTATCATTTTTCTACTGAAGTCTGCCTGCGCAGGATTGCTCCTGGCCGAGACCAAGTTTCTATGTCATACATAATTTACTAATGTATAAAGTGTAATAACTCCTTATTAGTCTTTTTCATACATTAATCTAGTCTTTCTTAAGATTTTTACAGTGCCTTTATAGTTCCAAAATCTCAGTTTATGATTCCACTTTTCGTAATCTTTACTACCCGATTACTACAACACTTTCTTATCTCATTATTTAAGTGATATTATCATATAATCCCGGACAACATTAGATCTCAAAACACGCTGACAATAAAACGAACTGAAATCTCAGAGACAAGATCTTACAAGGGATAATCTTATAGTTATCATTCATTATACAATTACCCATTTAGTTGATATTATACAAGTAGTAATAGCTATGATAATACATATAGAACACGAAATACGGAAATGCACCAAAGTGCCTAAAGATCAAATCTTTACTCAAGAGAGTGAGCATGGATATACAAATAGCATTATCACATGCGATCATGATTTAACATAGAAATCCAAATCCAATTTTCATTGGTCAACATACAAAAAAAAAGATTGAGTTGAAATACAAATACAATAGAGTTATGAATCAAGAGGGAATATCAATTTAGGATCAGCAATACAAATTCCAGAAATGAGTACTCAACATCAAGGCATCAACATTCAACAAATCATTTTATCAAAAAGAAGTGTAATGGGAAAAAGGCATCCTACTTGGTTGAAAATACCGAGACTTCCCGAGCACTCTTGAATTCGACAATGCCGCACCAACACCACGCCGGTCGACCTTGCTTGGACCACCACGAACCACCACGGACCACCGCCGGAGTAAGGTTGCCGCCGGCCGGATAATGAGAGAGAGAGAGAGAGAGAGAGAGAGAGAGAGAGAGAGAAATGCTCAAGATATCAATCAAGACCTTGCAAAACCACCCCCCTACTAGCCTATTTATACTTTTTGAACCATTCTCCACCATTGATCACTCCTTAATCCAATGGCTTAGATTCAGTAGAAAATTCCAGATTTTACCACTTTCAAGATGACTCTTGGGTTTACAAGGAATGAGTTAATGGGGGTCAATTAATGTTATCCATCAACCACTTCCATTAACCCATCTCTCAACCACCTCCACTAAGGCTAACCCGACCCAAGCACAAATGGGTTTGGGTTTGGGTTTGGGTTTCTCTTTTAGAATTTCCATTAATCACTACTAACCCACTTAAGAAATATCTAATTCATAATTTTTGCTTAATCTCAAATTAATTCTATTCCCAAAAATAACACAAACTTCATACAAAAACCTATCCAATAATCTTAGGTCAAATGAAGTCAAACCAACATGTAACGCCAATCATGAATCATATAATCCAATAAAATCTCCGATTAAGATCAATTCAAAAAAATCACAAATTTTACGGTGTTCGATCGATTCCGGCGGGAATTGAATTTTCAAAAGATTTTCGAAAATTTAAATATATGCATACCGTTGAGCCAAGAAAATACTATAAAATTTACGGTCGTCACACCTTATGAAGGAAAGTTTTGGGGATTAGAAGGTAGACTAGAGAGCATACTTTGGAGGCTAGAGAGGAGAAAGAGAAGGAGTCTTTTGGAGCAAAGAAGAAGAAGGATTCATGACGATGGATCTACATAAATAGGCTTCTCCTTTCTTTCTTTCTATGTGTAACTAAACTTTCATTTAAGGCTTGATGAAGCCCTAGATGTGTATTGCTACTCTTGATAGTTTAATTTTATAAAGTTGATTATGATTTATGCTTAATGCGATTTCATAAGTATTCTTTTGAGTGCTTAACCATAGACTGGATTAATTATGAATGAAATTAGATATTGTGATTGATTTTATGCCCGATCAAGGATAAGATTAATTGCATTATAATAGAGTTGTAATTGATTCTATGCCCGATCAAGGATATGATTGATTACACAATAGTGGATGAACTTTTGTGTCCGATCAAGAACGTTAGTGAATTCATTAGTAATTCGTGTGTCCGATCAAGAACACGAATTACCATATCATGTCAATGTATGCTTAATAATAATTGAGAGTGGTAATTGCATGTTTAGTGGTAGATTCATTGCCTTGATAATTCTCCATATTGATTAAATCTCAGTTAGATTAGCTAAAGTTCATTGCTTTCTTTAGAATTAATTAAACTACATCTTTTCTTCTTTTGAATTTGGTAAAATTATTCATCCGTCCCTGAGGTTCGACAACCCTTTAATACTTACTGTAATACAATTGCCTTGTGCACTTGCAAGGGTTTATATTTAAACGATCAGTTTCCACCGGTCAGAAGATGAAAAAGCTCTCTCTAAAATCCATAGAGAAGAGGTAACAGTTTAAGCCTGGCAAATAGAATATGTAATGCTCTCTCTAAAATCCATAGAAAGATGCAAACATAGGCCAAAATAACATGTAAATACTCTCTCTAAAATCCATAGAAAGATATAACAGCTTAAGCGTGGCCAATAGAAGTTGGTCCTTATTAGGTACCATGACATAGAGCTTCCACCAGTCGGAAGATGTGAATGCTCTCTAAAATCCATAGAGAGATGCAGACGGCAGAGCTTCCACCAGTCGGAAGATGCAACACCACCCAATCTATACCTTGTGATCCTTAACAGGTATCACAGTATTACTAGTATGAACCCTTCTTAGAGTTATAACATACCATTCACAACTGTTGTTCAATAGCTCAACAGATAGTCTGACCTTTGACTTAATAGTCATTCGGTCGCTTGATCGGAAGTCACTCACACTCACACACTGACTCCCAATCCCAAGGGCATTTTAGTCTTTATCTTGATTAAGTTCTTCCCAACCCTCAAGTTTAGCCCTCAAGTCATCATTTTATTATCTTTCATAAAATGATTATGTCTGTAAACCATCTAGGTTTATTAGTCGGGTTTTTCTTTACCATTTAAGTCCTCAGCTTTCAGTCAGCATAAATTAAGGGACAATTGCCCTTAATACAATAACATTAAATACATGAAGCTAATACGCCAATTAGGGCTTGAAATTATTTATCATATAGCCCAAAACCAATAAAAAGAGCCTATGTACCTCACTGGCTATGTATGTACCAAACTGCATTCAATTACACAGACAGTCAAGCTTCACCGTCAGTTGTGAGCAGTTTTAACCATGGTTTTAAAAACCGGACTGGCCCGGCCGATTCGACCCGGTTCAACCGGAGCCGGCAACCTTTTCGGGTCGAGTCGACCGGGTTGGCCGGGTAGGTTGACCCGGCTGGGTCAGTTTAACCCGGTCGGTCGAACCGGTGACCCGGCCGACCGGGCCGGTCCGGGTTTTACTCCCCCTTCCCCTGTCGACCAAACCACTCCGCCGCCGTCGCCCCGCCGAGCCACCCCCCTCCCGCCGTCGCGCTCCACCGCCACCCAGACCCACCCGCCGCCGTCGCCTTGCCGCGGCCGCCCCAGCGACCCCCCTCTGTCCCCCCCACCCCTCTCCCCGGTGAATCCCCCCCGCGACCACCGCCGTCACTTCGCCGAGCTACCCCCCACCGCCGTCGTAGCCCCGGCGACCACCCCTCTCTTTGATTTTCTTTCCCTCCGGTCTGTTCCCCCCCCCCCCCCCCCCCTTCGTTGGCTAAAAAAGCCCAGTCAAGTAAGAGAGGTCGTCGTAGGCTCGTAGCTATTCAAGAGTACTAATCAGAAGTTCAGAACAATAAATGCCGTCATAGCCCACTGATTCATATTGTCCAGACTGATCAGATAGGTTGAAGTCCAGCAGTGGCCTGTGTGACTGAAACGAAACATGAGAACTATGACTCTGTGAGAGTTGTCATGTAGCCGGGGCCTGGGGCAGAGAGCCAGAGACAACTGCATCTATTATTACTTATATTCATATAAAAGGTTTGGAATCTGATGAGGCAACTGGAGGAGCACCAACTAGAATACCACATGCTTTTACACCGGGAACTGTGATGACGTCGGCAACCGGGTCAACCCGGGTTGACCCCCGGTTGAACCCGGTTGGACCTACCCGGCTGAAATTCTGAGTCGATCACCGGTTTGGTTTTTAAAACCTTAGTTTTAACTGTCGGTTGAGGTCCACCGGCAGTTTAAAATCTAAACCGGCTTATGAACTAGGTTTATCGTTGAACCGGGGTTCGGTTTGGAAATGGACCGGGTTTGGTCTAATTATGAACCGGGTTCGGTACATCTTAGTGGCTGTTGACTATGTTTCCAAGTGGGTAGAGGCCATCCCTTGTAGAAATAATGACCATAAAATTGTTATACGCTTTTTGAAAGAAAATGTTCTGTCACGGTTTGGTATACCCCGTGCAATCATAAGTGATGGGGGTTCTCATTTCTGCAATAAACCTTTTGAGGCATTAATGAAGAAATATGTAATTACTCATAAGGTGGCTACCCCTTATCACCCACAAACAAGTGGGCAAGCTGAACTTGCCAACAGAGAGATTAAACATATTTTAGAGAAAACGGTAAACCCAAATCGCAAAGATTGGTCTTTGCGGTTAACAGATGCACTTTGGGCATACTGTACAGCCTTTAAATCTCCTATTGGTATGTCCCCTTATAGACTTGTTTATGGAAAAGCTTGTCACTTGCCTGTGGAGTTGGAGCATAAGGCATATTGGGCTATTAAAATGTTTAATTTTAATTTGGATGATGCCAGTTCTGTGCGTAAGCTTCAACTAAATGAATTAGAAGAAATCAGGAATGATGCATATATGAATTCAAAAATTTATAAAGAACGAATGAAGGTTTTGCATGATCAACACATTCATCGAAAAACTTTTGAACCGTCACAAAAAGTTCTTTTGTATAACTCTAGATTGCATTTATTTCCTGGTAAGCTTCGTTCTAGATGGACTGGTCCATTTATTGTTAAAACTGTTTATCCTCATGGAGCTGTAGAAATTGAAAATCCAATGAATGGCAATGTGTTCAAAGTAAATGGTCAAAGACTTAAGCCATTCCTGGAATTGATTCCCTCAGAAGTGGAGAGTATTCCTCTGTCTGATCCCACTTATCATGATTGAATACTCTTCCACTCAGTCTGGCTGAAGACAAGAAACTTAGCGCTCCTGAGAGGCAGCCCAGCTTTTAATTTGTTTTTAGGATACTTATTAGTTAGATGATGTTTTCTGGTTGGATATTGTGATTGCTCTCATCTTTTTATTTGTTGATGTTTTTCACTCGCATGGGATTCTAGTAATTTGCAGTTCTCCAGGTAACATCTATCATTTATTTTATTTATTTATTTATTTTATCCTTCATTTTATTCTTAACATTGAGGACAATGTTTAGTTTAGGTTTGGGGGTATATAGGAATAACATTGTTTATTTTCAAATAAAAAAAAATTTAATAAAAAATAAAAAAATTAAAAAAAATTAAAAGAAAGAGAAAAACAAATAAAAATTTGATTAGTTTTTAGGTTGTTTGTTAGTATTTTTTTATAGGTTTTGATAGTTTATCCCGTGATGATGCATATTTCAATTTTTAAGAGATTAATTTATATTGGAAGTGTGAGTAAGTATACTTGAGGATAGAAACACTTAACTGAGCATATCTTTCTGTTACAGTCCTCTTGGATCATGTGCTTGAGCTAATAAAACTCACTCACACACACTAGTACATAAAGTAATACCCTCTAGAAATTTGTTGAATACTAATCTTCAGTGGGATGTCTTTAGTCAAAGTCATTGGATGATATGTGGTTGTCTGTTGAGCTTAAAAGATCATGATAGACCATTTACTTGGCTATGGCAAGGGATTGGAACCGGAAATAGGTTGAGAGTATAATACAGCCTGGACAAAATAAGATTGCTTGAAAATATATGCTGAAAAAAAATGATAAAAAAAATGAAAACAAAAAGCTAGAAAGGGGCTGCTTGACTTTATAGGATTAACTTAGGCTGATGCTCGGGCCTGAAGCGGTCTCTTAAAACCTAATGCCCTAAGCCAACTGTGCTGGGAGTCATTGGCCTGAGTCATTGCTAAATCTAAGCATCTTGAAGTCAGGCCTTACACAGTCCTGCTGAAAATAGAAAAAAAGAAAAAAAAAGTCTATGGTGTATTATCCTCTCAAATCTAGAATGTTGGACCCGAAGGAGGCACGCAGATTTGTGCTGTCATGAACCTAAAGATTACGATGACTATGTAGATTCTGATTTTCTTTGGTTAATGGGTAACACTGGATATGTGTCAAACAGAAATTTAGGGTGTATTGCTACAATGTTCAACACTTTTAATATTTATATTATCATTTCATATCATATTGAGCAGAAATTTCCAAGAAGGTGTAGAATAAAACCACTTACTTGAGGGCTTCTATATTCCAGTTGATTATAAATGCAAGTACATGTGGTTGATTTTCTTAAACATTGTGGTATGCATTTGAAGGGATAATAGGATTGTTTGTTTTGAAGTGTTTATTTTGTTTTTGCACTTAGATTAATAAGGTTAATTTCATAAGTACATGTTTGTGGGTAACATGGCTGTAAACCCTCACGAGACAAAACTCGTCCTACTAGGGACACCTAGAGGTTTAACGGCTTGTTGCATACGCTCAATGCAATCGTGTTCCCTACGAAAGTGGCATTTACTTTTCTAGTTTAATTTACTTTAGTTTTGTTTTGTGTGATTTTGTTTTGTTTGTTTTGCTCGGGGACTAGCAAAATATAGGTTTGGGGGTATTTGATAAGCGTAAAATATACATATTTATATGCCTTATTTACCTATATGCTAGTGTAGTTTTTGTGATAAAACATGAATAAAATGGGTTATTTGTGATTAGGGTAGTAATTAGGGGATTAATAATTAAATTACTCTAATTACTTATTTTAGATGCATTAAAGAATTTAATGAATTATATTTTTATCATGCGTCTAATTTTAGTTTGGTTTTGTTATTGTAGGTTTAAAAATGCGAATTGCAGATCAGTAGCAGACGAGCGCATTAGATGTGTTTTGAAATGCCAAAGTGACCCAAGAGCTGATATCACACGTATTGAAGAATCTGAACTATTGATGAGCTACTTTAGAGAAGACGGGCGTGAAATCTAAATACGGACGTTCGGATGAGAATTAGCGGTGGAAATCGTTACGACGGGTTTTATTGAAGAAAAAGAAAAAAAAAAGAGAAAAGGATGAGAACCGGGGTGGTCCGGTTTGGTTCGGGAAAATAAAAAAGAAAAAAGAAAAAAACAACCCGAGCCATCGGCTCGGGTGTCGAACAGAGACGAAAGGAAACAGAGCGCTCGAGCAGAAGCTCGAGCGCCGGTGTGACAGAAGCGGTGTCGAGCTAGAGACGGCCGGCAAGGTGATCGGCGATGGGTCACGGCTGGGCGGCACTCGAATGGATCGGGGATTTGACGGCGATCGAAACGGCGGAACACAGAGGAGCACGGCGGCGAGAAACGGTGTGAAAGAGGCGGCGCTTGTGCTGGTGGTGGTTCTGGTTTTCCGGCAACTACAGAGACGACCGGAGCAGAGCAGAACAACGGCGGTAATGGCGACGGCGATGGTTCTAGACGGCGGCAAAGAACAGACCAGTAGATTTGAAGGCAAGGTGCTCGATTGGGAAGGTTTCAATTTGGAAAAAAATCGCGTGTGACAAAACTGAATCGGGTAAGACAAGTTTCCAATCTGTTTCAGAGCGAATTAAAGAGCAAATGGCCGGATTTAGAAGAAAGACTTGATTTGGAAGGACTGGTTGCTGAATTTGGAAGAGGGGAGCTGTTTTGCAGTCTATATAAACAGCACTGCCAGAAACAGAAGAGAGCGCTTGTGGATTTTTGGCGGATTTTGGGACTGTTCTGCTGCTCTATTTTGAAAAAAACAGAGTTTTGTTGTGGCAGTTTTGGGCCGTGTTCTTCGTGATTTTCGCTGGGAGTTGAAGCGGAATCGAATGGAGAGAGAAAGAGAAGAAAAAGGGGTGATTTTTGCATCTGCTACAGTGCACACGAACTGCTACAGTGTCGGGCATTTGGAGAAGACGATGAATAGTGTCATGTGAACAGTGTTCTTGCAATAGTGTTTTCCAATGAAATTTCTTCCAAAACTAAATCTGATTTTTCTCTTGAATATGAATAGCTAAATCTTTTGTCAAAGCTAAAGGTGACGTTATTTGATTGATATTTTTACGTCTATGAAAAAGTGTTTAATGCTTATTTGATTGAATGCGATGTTTTGATAAAGTCATAATCTATATAATTATTTGATTTGTCGTTAACGTAAGGTACGACGAATGCTTATAATTCCCTGTGATTAGTAAACTATGCTTGTTAATGATAAATATTCGATCGATATTTTTATGTTAATGGATATGATGAACGTGAATGAAATATCTTCCGATTAGGTCAAATCATTATTTGAATCTAATTACGTAATTAAAGAGACGTAGAATATTAATTAAATAATTGATCCTTGAAGCTTTGATATCTCTCATCGATTATCTTTGCCTGTCTTTAGTTAGTTTTAATTGAATCTTTAATCGTCATTTTAGTAGTTAGTTAAATTACAATTTCTCTACAAAATTTCCAGATAAGAACTTTAATTTGCTAAGCTAAGTAGTTTTAAATTAGTTAGGAATAATTCTACATCATTCCCTGTGGTTCGACCTCGGACTTACCGAGTATATATTACAATTTGTCAACCTTCTCTTGGGTTAGATCACCCATGGTCCGGGCAGATTTGGAGAAAAAAATAAGGTCTGGCAGCAGCATAAAGCTGCTGCCTTTGCTTCCTCCACCGTGGCCGGTGGCATGGCGGAGGTCGATTCGACCCCCAGTGACCCGCTATCGGCCCTTATCTCCTCCTTCGACATCCCCGTCACCTTCCTCGACAAAGAACTCAAAAATTAGTGCTTGATGAGGGGTATGGGATCCTACCTCGTGAATGCCGTTGAGTCGCCGTCTGTCGGAGTCGTCAAGGTCGCCGGAGATAGCCAAGAGCCGCCGGATGCTGGAGGTCGTCGAGCTCGCTGGGGCTGGCTGGAAGACTGTCCAGCATCTACCTCCTCACCCACCTTGAGCTATGCAACGTCATTGACGAGCAGATGCTGGGAGGATCGACGTTCGTGCTGCCGGCGAGCAACTATTTCATAGAGACGGGGAAAGGGGTGAAGTGCATGGCACTGCAAATGGTGAGAGGGACAGAAGGTTTTCGGAGATTGGGAAATCTCCTGCAACAGAGGTTCTTGCTCGCCTCCGACTAGAACAAATCGCAGCTGGGCTTCTCCTGGACTGGCCGTATTGCACACAAGCACTTTTTGTATTCCCTCCATCTGTTACTGATCGTTTAAATATAAACCCTTGCAAGTGCACAAGGCAATTGTACTACAGTGAATATTAAAGGGTTGTCGAACATCAGGGACGGACTAATATTTTACCAAATTCAAATGAAAGCAAATTCTGTTTTAATTAATCTAGAGAAAGCAATAAAATTTAACTACTTTAAAATGGATTTTAATTAATATGGAGAAGTGACAAGTCTTCGAATCCACCACACAATAAACCAGCTTATCGTCTCTCTCTTTTGAATAAATTCCTGATTGGCTAGTATATTCCTCTCGGACGTATACTTGTCAATTCAAAATGTAGTGCTCTCCTCTCGAACGTAACACATAAGCAATTAAAATATGGAACTGTGATCTATCTCTCTCGAGCATAAACCAATGAAATCTTATTCCTTTATAACACCCTAGTCTACTTACGTTCCTCTCGGACACGCAAATATTCCTCGGATTGAAACTCACAAGAATTCACTCTAGCCTCTCTCGAGCACATAAAATAAACCTCAATAAATTAACAGTGATTCTATAATAAGATTCATACACCAATCAAGGTAAAATTAAGATTAAGATGAAAGAAAACAATACAACCAATTTACTCGGGTTTCATCTACGCCTTGGACAAGGATTTAGCCGGCCATCGGACAAGGAGAATGTTGTTGATTCGTTGGCGTCGTTTTGCACTATTCACCGGAAAAATACTGTTCACTAGCATGGAAAATCGTCTCGCCGATATATCGGTATCGGCCCTAAACCGATACATCGATACCAACCCATCTCATTTTTTTGAAAAATTCCAAATATCGCTGATATATCGGTATTTTTTTAATTAAAAAATTATTTAAAAAAAATTTTGAAATTTTTTTTTTTTTGGAAAAAAAAACCTTTCATGTTTGTTTTCTATCCTAATATACATATTTTGAAATTTATTCTTTGTTTAAATTAGTATAACTCATTTTAGAAGCTAGATTATGAAAATATACGGCAAAAACTAATTTTTGACTACCGATATTTTTTTACACAATATCTCCGATATATCTCCGATATTTCGTCTCTTTGGCCGACCGATATTTTATCGATATCCGATACGACATTCCATGTTCACTAGAGCAAAAATCACTGTAGCAACACTGTTCACGCACAGGCACTATTCATCGTCTTCTCCGTTCGGCTGTGCACTGTAGCAACTGGAAAATCCAGTCTTTTCCGGCCAAAAATCCACGCTCCTTCTTCCCTCCTCCGGCCTCCTTCTGTTCCGGCGAAGCACCACCGGAATCCGGCGCTGTCTTCCTCTCCTCCGGCGGCTCTGTTTTTTCGTTCAAGCTCCAAAATCGTCCTCTGTTTCTTCGTTAAAACTCTCCCTTTTCCGGCGGCTTTGGCTCTGTTTTTATAGACTTTCGTCGTTTCCTAATCGAAGAAGCAATCCTAATTTGATCCCAAATCGAAGAGCTTCCAAATCGAGCACGCCGGTTTTTTTTCTTTTCTTCCGTTTCCAATTTGGACACCCACCGCCGCCGTCTTCGTCCATCTGCCTCACCATCACCGTCAGGATTGCCGCCGTGAGAGTCCATCCTCGCCGTCTCGCTTCACCGTCACTGCTCAGCTTTTCCGATCGAAGCTTCTCACAGTCGATCGCCGCCAGAGCTCACCTGCTTCGCCGCCAACCTCTCTGCCGTGATCATCGCCGTCGCCCTTAACCGGTGGTCCTCTCCATCGCCGCTGGCGAAGCTCAGCCTATGCCGGCCTTCTCCGGCAGAGCTCGAGCTCTGCTTCTGGACGAAAGGCCCGAGCTTTGGCTCGGGCCGGTTTGTTTTTCTCTTTTTTTTTTCTTTTTTTTTAACTGAACCGGACCGGAACGGAACCGGTCATATTTCCTTTTTTATTTATTTTTATTTTTTTTATTAAACAAAACCCGTTGTATCGATCTCATCCATCCAATCTCATCTTGACGGTTCTTCTCTTTAATCGTGTCTCTTTCGAGTGCGATATTTCAAATGATCATAACTTTTTGCTCAGAACTCCGAATTGTGAACAGTCAGTGGCGTTGGAAAGCTGACTTCGTGTACTTTAACATGAAGCTTAAATCAGTCCCATCAGAGATATGCAATCGAAGTTGTTAATATTCAATCATTAGAGTCACGTTTCATCCCATTTCTGCGTTTTGCTCTTGTTTCCTACAAAAATAAAAAACTATATTAAAGTAGCATAAATTCTAATCTAATACTAGCAGAAACATAAGTTTAGGAGATAATAAAATGCATATTTCATATATAGATTAGTTACCCGTATTGCAAACACCTGGTCTCCATAGTACTACACCTGGCCAATACCAGCTGCCAGGTGTTGCAGCCAGTCATGTTGGGAAAAGAGACTATGAAACACCAAAGAAATTCCACAGCTAAAGACAGCATCACCCTTCGAAGCACAGATGGCACGTATTTATACCATTGATATCTTTAAGAAATTTCAATTTGAAATTACTGGAATTCCTGGCTGCTTTACCTTAAATTTCTAGCAAGTCTGGGACACAATCACTTACAATGTGAGATATCTGCATGCCAAACTGGATTACAAGGTCACATGGACTCAATTAGGAGCAAATACTTCCTGTCTTTGCCGTACATGGGAATTGCAAGGATATCTTTGTAAATATGCCATGTTGGTCTTGTTAATGTCGGGTGTACATGAGAATCCTAGTCATTATATTTTGAAGCGTTGAACAATAGAGAGGAGGAACAGAGTTCAAGTGGATAGAGCCTTTCTGGAACCTAAACTTCAACATTACAATGATTTATATCAAAGATTCTGCATGTAATATGGAATAGTCATTGTGCTCATGTGGTTTGGCAAGAATAGAATGAGTTGCTTTCCCGTTTGCAGTAGCTGAGGAATTCTAGCGAGTTAGTCCTGATGAATGCAATAGTTTTCTTACAAAAAATCAATGAATGTAGCATTAATAAGTGTTTTTTCACTACAGCTTGGTGTCTTTGAAAAGAAAAAAAGAATTCCAGTTATATTTTTTGGTACAATAATTATTTTCAACTTATTTATAGCGTGCATGCAGATCGTTAAAAATTAGAGATAACTCATGTGAATAGGGAGTGCAATCTCCTTGCTTGCTAGGCAAATAATGTCCTGTTTTAATAGCTCCATCAGGACAAAACAGAGAGCCATGTATTAGATGCTCCATCTATCTCATTTTAAATGGATTCCACCAATTAGATAAAAATTAAAATTTGTCTCAATGGAGGTATTAAGACAAGAGTGCGGATATGATTGGATGAGACATTTCTTATGATGAAAGAGTATCCTCCCTTTGTGAGCTTTTTTGTTTGATGGTCAAAGCGTACAACAGGGGAGAACTTTGGAACTTTCATAAAATGTAACAGGGAAGGACTTTGGAACTTTTATAAGCATTATCTCCATCGCTGTTGAATTTCTCCTCTATTTGGAACTTTTCCTCCGTGAGCTCTCTTGTTTGATTGTCATTAAAGAGGATGAGGAAGCGAGCACATGAAAGAGTAAAAGAAGGAAAAAGGCGTGATGGAGATGATGTAGGAGTGGGACCTGCACAGGACAGTGAGGAATTATGTTGTTTAAAGGTGTGGGGAGCACGTGATTTATATTACGTGGTCCGCTGGCATTGCTTCACCACTCAATAGCGGATCCGGACTCTAAATTCTCTGGGTACAAGAATGGGAGACAAGATCTGCTGGCACCAGCGAGTTTCTCCAGCTGTCGATTTCGAGATGGGATCATGGAATTCCGTATCGGATATCGGTATCGTATCGGTCGGCTTAAGAGACAAAATATCGGAGATATTTGTAAAAAAATATCGGTAGTTAAAAACTAGTTTTTACCATATAATTTCATAATCTAGCTTCTAAAATGAGTTATACTAATTTAGACAAAGCATAGATTTTAAAATATGCATATTAGGATGGGAAACAAGTGGGAAAGTTACTTTTTTCCCCTTTTTTTTAAAAAAAAAATTTTTTTTTTCGAATTTTTTTTCCGAAAATATTATTTTATTATAAAATAGCGATATATCGGTCCGAAACCGAAACCGATATATCGGCGTTCGGTGATATTTGAAAAAAAAACAGAAATCGATATTTATCCATCTCGTTTTATCGGGTGGGGCCCGATATCGATATATCGGCGATATATCGCCGATATGGAATTCCATGGATGGGATCGGCTGGTGAGCTTCACCAGCAGATCCGGACTCCAAGAATGGCGCCACAAAGACGCCGGTGTCCCACCTGCCCAAACATCAATGACAAGAAATGTTCTTCAAAGACATTGAGGTTTTAATTAGCGACTGAATATAATGAAGATCTTCCTACCCTGTTTTCTTATTTTTCTGCATCAGAAGTTCGTTGAGAAGTTTGACATCTTCAAACTCTCCGGTTAAAGTCGAACCAAGGATTGCTGCAATGCAAATAGTGTTCTCGTCGACCATCTCCACTGCCTTCACAGGGTCCATCACGTCGCAGCCCTCCCTTAGCTTAACTTCCTTGAGTTCCACCTCAAAGTACGCAAATTTTCTCCCAGCAAACCTGCGTCGTCTCCATCATCAGTCTCCAGTTGGCATCTGTTTCTTCTACTTATATATTAACATACCTGATCAGAATTACCTGAACATTGGCGCCTGTCATAGGGTTTACCCTCGGCCTTTCTCCTATTCTGCCATTTCCTCTTAAATGCCAGCCCGGCCCAACATCATGGCCTCGGAGGATCCAACTGTTGAAACCCCCACGGCTGTTTCTTCCTCATCGACGGGGCGTTGAAAAGGTGAGCAATCATGTTTACTCACTGATTCTTCATGGAATCGTGAGTCAAGAATGGGTTTGCATCAGAAAGTTTTTCAATAAATGAACCAAATACAATATTTTGTTATCATATATGTGCATAGTGATACACTCTATGACAATTTATCACGAATTCTTTAGCAGAGTAGGACCAATGGATTTGTTTATCCTTGCCCCTTGAGGTACGTGGAATTATGGAGTAGTATGTTAATCAATATATAATGTTGAAAAGAAGAAAGAAGTGAGGGTTCATGCCTGAATCTCGGTGGTGACAGGGAACTCATCCATGTCGACGTAGTTCTTGTTGGTGGCCTCCAACATCAGTTTGTCGCACTCGGGCTCCATCCATGCTATCACAAAGGAAGCCAAATTCAGCCTGGGACTGCCATCCAACAACTCCTCATGCATCATGGATAATTTCATAAGCTGCCTCCTTAGGGGTCGATTTCTCCGGCATCCTGTATCTGAAAATCATAGCTCACAAGGAAAAATGAACATAAAAAGAGCACGTAGATCAAAACAAATAAGGCACCATTCATGACTAGCATCATAGAACGTGTTTCGAAGTAGTTAGGTTCATTGTATACAGAATTACAAAAATAGGGACCTCGAGAGAGGATCTCTAGCATATATGGATGCGAAAACAGAATCAACAACGGAGGGATAGGCTTCTTTCAATGGTTGGACGACTGTGAGAACCATATGCTAGAACTTAGGCGTCCTTTTTATTTAACGTTAATGAGTCGATCCATCAGACTTGTATACATTGACAGGGGAAGCCACAACTCCTATATTGTTTCTTAACTAGCCTTTCCAGCCATTTCAAGGCATATAATTGGAAATGGGCTTCTGTGATTGTCATCTAGGCGATCCTTTGCTTTTCAAGTACTGTTTGCTTAGCTCGTCCTTCCTTCCGTTTTTTAACTACATTTCATTAATATTTCTCTCTTTCTATAATTGCTTTGTCTTATCTTGAGCAGGCTATTACGCAGATTAATGGAAAAAAACGTAGGTATTGGATGTGAAGCTATTCTGCGTGAGCTTCACAAACTTTTCATGTAGCTAAAAAGGGAGAGAGAAAAAGTAACATGCGCTCAGCATGCCACGTGGGATTAATGGCGCACGCACTCGCGCAAGTCAGCACTCTCCTAACACGCCAGAGAAATTATTAATTACAACAAGCAGCCCACGTCAGCTATTAATTTTCAAGATTGACGGTGCACACGTTATACATATGTGCTTTAACGGTTTGATACTAAAGCGCATATCTATAAATCGTGTGTCATCGATCTTTGAGATCGATGGCTTCCTTATGCACGGAGCATTGTGCCAGGGACACCCGATAACATCTCAGCATGTGCATCATCAATTTTCAAGATGGATGGTTCACAACTCCTATAATTTATAATCGGCTCATATCCTTTGTGGCATGCAAGGCGCAGTCAATAGCCTTCAAGTTTTACATATGTGTTTTGTGATTGGTACATACGTAGCCGGACCCAGCACCTTTGTGGGGCCACAGTGACGGGCTCCACGGAATAAGATGCGTGCACGAAAGAGTACATAGACCACATTGTAGACTAAGACCTCACCGGTCCCCGTTAAGAGTCTAGCGGGACTTGGAGCTTGCAGATAGGTTGGATCTGGTGTGCTTCTTGTCCGCGTATCTAACATGTTGTTCTTCCTGTTCGATACATGTATCTAAGCTGTTCTGAGATCATCAAAACCAGACAAAAGCTGTTGAACGGACCTCAGGAATCTCGTCAGCCTCCCCAGATTCCGATTCTCAGTAAAAAAGAGCCAGTCTCTTCACTGCTCTCTTCCGGAATTTGTTTTGGCCGGATGCTTCGATCTTTGGATATTTTCTAGCTTCAAGGCTTTCGTGGACGGGCGATCTTTTCTGTTTTGTGTTTCTGTTTTCGAATTAATGGGTTCTCAGGAGGAGGAGAGATTGCTGTTGGAGGAGGGGCTTCCAGAGGTTCGTTATCTGTCTCACGCGTAAGAGTTTTGGCCAACTATGAACCTACTATTTGTTTGGTGATTTTGGCCTTGCAAAATTCTGCCTGCTGATTGTGCTTGTTGGTATTTGGTTTAGTCTTTCACAGGGAGCTACTCATTGTTGAGATTTAAAGACATAAGTTGAGATAATTATTGGGTCCAATTTGATATTACGCTCTTCGAGATCTGGTTATTTAGGAGTTAGGTCCATATACAACGTTCAGTTTCCATGTTCGGATTCTTCCTCGCAGTTGTTTCAGTTATCTATGTGACACCAAATTTTTTGTTGCCTAGAGTATCGAATTTCGACATCCATAGAGTCTAGAGGCTAAATCAATGCAGTTTGTGTTGCAGTCACGTCATTTTTCTTATGATTGGACCTATTTTTTAGATGATGTATCTGTCCTACGTAGTGAGTAGTGAAGGAGTCGTCTCAAGCTCTGTGTTTTCTCATTTTATACTGATGATTCTTGTATCTGCCAATGAAATTTATGACTAAGTTTACTCAAGCACCAATAGGTTAAATAAAAAAGAAAAGAAAGTCTTTGAGTTTGAGTTTTTTTAACAAGTTTTGGGATATTGTATCAGCTCAATAGAGGTCTATAAAAAGCTTATCGTCTCTTATGATGATTAGGTTGACTGCTGTGGTTATATTAAAATTTTGCAATGTTGTTGAAATTAGATGTAATTAATCCTTAGATTTTTTTGATCTGCATGGTTGTTCTCTAAGTAATATGTTGAACATCGTACTGAGATACTGGTATTTCACTTATCATTTTTTCAGCTTGTTGTCCCTATTTTCATGATAACTTTAATTTTGAATAAAGAACTAATAACTTTAATTCATTTTTTTGTTATTGCCGCTCTTTTAATATAGGATGAAAGGAAAGGTCCGTATACAGGAGATGGATCGGTTGACATTGCTGGAAAGCCCGTTTTGAGGCACAATACAGGAAACTGGAGGGCCTGTCCATTTATTCTAGGTACTTTGATATTAGTTTATATGCTTATTGGTAATTAGTGATCCTTTTTAGATTTATGAATAGAAACTTTAGACTTGTGATATGCAGGGACAGAATGCTGTGAACGTCTGGCCTACTCTGGGATTGCAACTAATCTTGTTACATATCTCACAAATAATCTACACGAAGGCAACGTCTCCGCGGCTAGAAATGTTACCACGTGGTCTGGAACTTGTTATATCATGCCTCTTATTGGAGCTGTTGTAGCTGATGCATACTGGGGAAGATATTGGACAATTGCTGTTTTCTCTACCATATATTTCCTTGTAAGTTGACATACCAATATATGGGCCATGAACATATTTGCTCTTTCTACTTTCATAGGTCTATAACTGCTATAACTGCTTGGCAGATCCTTTGTAAACGTTTTTTAACTTGCTTTGCTGTTGATGGAACACAAATAACTGTACTTGTGTCATTAAGTTTGGCGTGATGGGCACATTTATCACTGGAGGGATAATGTCATAATCATAATCAAGTAGCGCCTTTACCCAACTATTTGGGGTCGGCGAAAATTATTTAAATGTCCTAGAACTTAAATTACCCCTTCAATTAACATCTTTAAGATTCATTATGTAGTTGAATTTGGTTAATCGATGAGATTTTTTTTTTAAACTGGGATCATCTACTGTCCAGCTTCTTGTTCCTAAACATTGACAATTGGTTCCACAGTTTGTTATACTGATTGAATATTGTGCACTGCTGTGCTGTTTATGACTTTTTTAACATACAGTTCTCTGACACGAGGTGCATATATTTCTGTATTGCGTGTAGGGAATGAGTACATTGACCCTATCAGCATCAGTCCCGGCATTCAAACCTCCCCCTTGTGATGGTTCAGTTTGCCCAACCGCAACTACTGCTCAGTATGCTATATTTTTTATCGGTCTTTACATGATTGCACTGGGAACTGGTGGCATAAAACCCTGTGTATCGTCATTTGGGGCAGATCAATTTGATGATACAGACCCATCTGAAAGAGTGAAGAAGGGATCATTCTTCAACTGGTTCTATTTCTCCATTAATATTGGTGCTTTGATATCAAGCAGTTTAATTGTATGGATCCAAGACAATGCTGGGTGGGGCTTAGGCTTTGGGATTCCAACATTGTTCATGGGTATTGCAATAGTGTCTTTTTTCTCAGGTACAGCTCTGTATCGGTTTCAAAAGCCAGGAGGGAGTCCTCTGATGAGAATGTGCCAAGTTGTGGTTTCATCTCTGCGCAAGTTTTATGTAAATGTCCCTGATGATAGTTCTCTGTTGTATGAAGTACCTGAAAAATCTTCTGCCATTGAAGGAAGTCGGAAGCTGGAGCACACTGATGAGCTCAAGTATGTTTACTCTTATTTTATTCACAGTTTTATTAAAAAGAAACCCTTCGAAAAACTGGCCATATTTTTTTCTCTTATATTTAATGTTGTATGGTGTTTCTCATGCAAATATAATGGCATCTCAGTGGGCTCCAAGGAATTTCCTAAACAAAATATTTATAGTTTTTATAGTGTGCTATATTATCTCCCCTCTTCAGAAGGTTGCGTCAGGAAGGGCATCTGGCGTAAAAACTTGCCACTATGTTTCTTTGTATGGATTTTGTACCATTTTGATTCCGATAAGAGTCAAATACTTGTATATAATCCATGCCGCCAACACCAGGTAACTGGGATAAGGCGTATGATGATGATGATAGTGTGCTATATTATAGTTTTAGTGACTCAAGTCTTTCATGTCTTCAGGTGCCTTGACAAAGCGGCCACAGTGACAGATCTTGATGTCAAGATGGTAGAGTTCTCAAATCCGTGGAGGCTTTGCACCGTCACTCAAGTTGAGGAACTGAAAATACTAGTTCGGATGTTCCCTATTTGGGCCACTGGTATAGTTTTTTCTGCTGTTTATGCACAAATGTCCACTATGTTTGTTGAGCAAGGTATGGTTATGGACACCAAGCTTGGATCATTCACCATCCCTCCAGCATCACTGTCCACCTTTGATACAATCAGTGTCATTATCTGGGTCCCCATCTATGATCGGATTATAGTTCCAATTGCAAGGAAATTTACAGGCAAGGAGAGAGGATTTTCCGAGTTGCAACGAATGGGCATTGGTTTATTTATTTCCCTTATGGCAATGGTTGTAGCTGCACTGGTGGAGATTAGACGTTTAGCAATTGCAAAGGAACTTGGCTTGACCGACGTTAATGCTGCTGTTCCTATCAGCATATTTTGGCAAATTCCGCAATACTGTTTAATAGGTGCATCGGAGATATTTACATTCATTGGGCAGCTTGAGTTTTTCTATGATCAATCTCCGGATGCCATGAGAAGCTTGTGCAGTGCTTTTTCCCTTCTAACTACTGCACTGGGAAATTATTTGAGTTCTTTTATACTGACTGTTGTTACATCTCTAACAACTAAAGGTGGGAACCCTGGGTGGATACCTGACAATTTGAATGAGGGGCATCTTGATTACTTCTTTTGGCTCTTGGCGGGATTAAGCCTTTTGAACATGTTGGTCTACATTTCTTGCGCAGCAAAGTATAAGCCAAAGAGAGCCACTTGATGTGCACTCTGTAGTGCCAGTTAAACTGTAATTAGACATGATGAATTTCAAAATATGCGTTGAATCTTGTGAATATTTTCTCTTTCAGCTCTTTGCTAAATTCTTGTAACAGTTTTCAAAATTCAGGAATATGGAATTTGAAGTACTTTTGGAAGTTTATAACATCTTGATAATTTATCAATTAGTTGGTTTATTCAAGACAACTTTAACAGTGTTTCTGGGTGAGAACTCGTGCAAAATATTAGAGTATGTTGCTGTTTTCAGATTAATGATGTACACAATCTTGTAGGGCCGGGTGATCCCTGGATCCTGGCTAAACTTCTTGTTCCTTGTTATTGCACATTGGTGGAATCTGTTATGATGCATCTCACATAGTTCACCTCGCTGTTTGCAACAATTTTTAGGGCGTGTTTGGCAGCCACTTTGCGTCAAAATTGTTTTTGTTATAGCAAAGCAAAAGCATGAGCCAAGCAATGCCCACTGCTAAAATAATTTTTTGAAAAGCCAACCCTTAAAGCATTGGGTAGATTTTAGGACAAAAAATAAATATTTCATGCGATAATTTTACCTTTAAAGTGATGAATAAAAAATGAACTTCAACCATCCATTTATGGGGGGGGAAGCTTTTTCTTACACACAAAAGTGCTCTTTGAAAAATCTTGAAGAGATTTTTTAAAAAGTGGTTTTGGGACCAAGTTCTCATTAAAAGCCGAGTATTTTAATATGACTATGATGCGTGAGGAATGTCGCTCAGCCATTTTGCATTGTACTTCCTTGGGATGTATCCTACCTAATAATTTATGGACAAAAATTTAAGGCCTATACCTGTATGCTCTGTGACAAAAAACACGTTTAAACGTTTTTATGTAAAAAAAAGTTTTTTTTCAAGAAAATGCATTTTATCGTGCAAAACACGTTTTTGTAATTTTATCCTTGGACTCCAGCTCGTGTTGCCAATTTATAGGACGCCATCTGGATCTCAAGTAAGGTGTATTGAAGCAAAGTACTTACACCACTAAACCACCCATGTTTTTTATGTATTGCAGCACCCTAATGGATGTTTTTATTACATGTTAACAAAAAACAGAGAGTTAAATGCAAGGCAGCCCTTATAGGAGTAATAGGTTTTTTATACTATATTATCTCGTATAAATAAATTTTATTTTATTACTTACCCATTTTTTACGTTTTTTTTCAGTATATTATGTTTTCTGCAATTCCATACACTTATCACAGTTCTTTATTACTTAACTTGTATGTTTGAAAAGGTAAGGGATGCCGAAAAAAAGAGTAAGGGGATAACACTCTTCACATTTGGTGGATACATCCCGGGTTCGAATCCGGATGTATACTTCAGTTTTTTTTTTCATAAACAAATAGCAAGGTTTTGGTTCTTCTCAGGCCTCACTTTGTTTTTCATTTTTTTTTAGTTTTTTGTTTCATACCTCTTCTTTCGGAAGCGAGGGGAGGGCGGGAGGCGATGAGGAGGAAAGGGGCTTTCAAGTTTCCCGCCAAAGCCAAAACCCCTCTCGTGCTCCTCACCGTCACAGCCGTCGCCGCCTTCTCCGTCCACCGCCACCGCACTGATCCCTCTTCCCTCCCCGTCCACAAAATTAGAACAGGAATCCAGGGCCTTGTTCGCTCCTCTCGCGCTCTGTACACCGTATTCTTCTCGAGCTTTCATCCTTTCTCCCAATCAACTTTTTTAGCTCCCATTCTAGTTCCTCCTTCCTCTAATAATTAGCAATGCTTTGTATTGATCCTGCTGCAGATTACTTACAACATTGTAGACTACAAGTCTTCTTTGGCCGGTATTCCTTCGGATTCCGATGAATATCGCCACACATTATCTGAGGTCTCTCTCTCTCTTTCTCTATGACAATATTTCGATGGCAATGCTAAGAAAATAATATTTTCTCCATCGCATATTAATAGCTCCAATTGGAAAAAGTTTGTTCCATATTAATAGCTCCATTTGGTTTAATTTAAGTGGCCGGGTACCTTAGAATTGGTGAAAAGTAGTGGTTAGTCAAATGGAGCTGTTAATACGGGACGGGATGAGTATGTATTTTTTGCCCGTTGTGTTTATCAAGTTTCATTTGCAAATGGGAAGAGTGAATTTTTTTCTCTGATCAATTTTTAGCTTGAGCGTGTAGGTTCATCTTCGTTCAGCGAATAGGATATTGAAACTATGTGAAAAGAATAAAGGCTTTTACGTGAAAGCTGGCCAGTTTGTTGCATCTCTCCGTCAAGTTCCTAAAGAGTATTCTTCTACTCTATCATCTTTGCAAGATCAGGTGTTTCCTTGTTTTGAAGTTTGCACTTATATATTTACTTTCTATTATGATATGCGATAACTGATGGCTTTTCCACGTTGTCTTTTGTATTGATGTTTCAGGCTGTGCCTGTTGACTTCAAAGCTATTAAAAAAGTACTACTAGATAATTTTGGCAAGGTTGTATCCGAGATGTAAGTTATTAGCTATCACATAGTTAGCACTTCAGTTAGCTAAAGCATAATAGTGTGGATAATTTGACTGCGATCTTCACGACTTTCAGCACTTATCATGAGAGCAACTTTGGTATTTCATTAAGTGCTACAACCTTTTTTCTCAATGTGTGAGCATTTCTAGTTAACTCACAGATCCTGGCCTATCTTACTTTTCAGAAATTACCGCAGAATTTTGATTGCACGAGAAAGTGTTGGATGATTGCTTTGTTTTTACCCTTCATAGCAACAAACATTAGTTCGTTTTTTCTTCTAGTCTCATTTTAGTGCTTCCATTAATGCTGATTCTCAAAGATGACAGGTAATATCGCAATGAAGGTGAAAAATAGAAGTATAACTTTTTAGTACTAAAATTTAGTCATTTATAATCCTTGGCCTAGTGGCTCATTTACAGACAGAAAAACAAGATGTGAATACATTTAGCTTTCTGTTTGTTTGTTCATGTCTTTGCTTGATGATTTCAGATTTCTGTCATTTGATGAACAGCCAATTGCTGCAGCATCAATTGCTCAAGTGCACCATGCTGTGTTAAAAGATCACCAGCAAGTGGCAGTCAAGGTAGATCGCATTCATGACAGATACATTTTTTACAGTCTATCATATCTATAAATTATAATATTTTGGCCATTATGACTATTGCCACAAAAAATGGTAATCATTTGAGAATAGATATCGATGATGTGATGCAGGCTGCTAAGTAACTAGTGAGATTACAGTACAAATAGATGGTAGAATTAATAATTCTACAGGAAGGGGTAGAACTGTCAATTGACTAACAGTTAGTTATAACTGTTAGTAACTAAGGGTAGTTGAGTCTTTTACTCTGTAATAAAGCCTAACAGTTAGTTATAACTGTTAGTAACTAAGGGTGGTTAAGTCTTTTACTTTGTAATAAAGTCTATAAATAGGCCCACAAGTCTGTTAGAAGGGTCAGTTGATTGTATTCTTAGAATTTCCTTTTAGTTCTCTGAAACAGAGGATGTCTGCTTGTGGATTCAACCTCCAGACTGTGGATTCAGTTTGTTTATGATGTAAATACCTTCGTGGATTCGAAGAGCCCTATGGATTCAGGCATTGTAATCCTTTCTTTTCTATCAAATCAATACAGTTTCCATCTATTTTGATTTCCCTGTTAGATTGCTGCATCATGATGGCATTGTCCATGATGACATACAGTATACCCAAATTATACAAACAGTCTAATATTGCATACCTTTCAGAAATTGTGTTTTCTTTCCCTTTATTCATAAGTTTCAAGAACTGTGATATCCCTAGTGATATGCAGGATGCCATTATGGACAAAATAGGAAGTTTGTTCTCTTTTCTACTAATTCTACAGTCTACAGGACTAAAAAAAAAAATCCTGGATAGCATATTAGGCTGTTGAGGTCAATCGATTTTGCTGTAGCAACATGCTTCTGATAATTTCTGTGATATTTTGTGAAAAAGTTGTGTCATGTCTTAAAGTTTTGTAGTAATTATGTTCTCCTTTATATAAATTACTATGATAATAAGAAAAAAGTTTATATGAGCTTGGGTTGATGCATTCTGCCTTTGTATGAAAGCCCGCCGTCAGATCAAAATCTGATGACCCAGATCGTCTCAGCTCACGCAGGCTGGGACTCATATAAATGGGATTCTTACTATAATATTGTTGAGGGTCATATATGGAATATTGAATTTGAAACATGTAACATTTTATATTAGAATATGTTGTATCTCCTTAATATGCTTAAGGATCTACAATAGATTAAGTAAGAAAGTTGGATGAAAGGGGAGAAGTATAGAGTGAAAGGGAAGAGAATAAGATGAAGAGGAGAAGGAAGAGACTAAAAGAAAACTACTGAGCTGTTCTGAAATCACTATTCACGTTACTATTCATGTACTGTAGCAGTAGGGCTAAAGCCTTATTTATAGTATTAGGCATGTAGCCTTTACAATTGCTGAATTCTACTATGAATAGGAATATAATCAAACTAGGAAATAAATCCTAATAGATGTAGCATGCCTAGGAAAACATAAACTAGGAAAGTAATAAACTAATCCTACTCCAACTAGGATTAACTAAATTAGGAAAGTATCCTAATCCTTTTCCAACTAGTATTCTAATTAAGGATCATAACAGAATAATTGAATTTATATTTGTTTTTATACATTTAAATTTTTGTTTAATTTTTCTAAGTTGGCCAATTTATGATGAGAGGAATGTAAATTGAACTAGTTACTCTGGTTTGGAACATAGGTACAGTATCCTGGACTAGAAGATCAGATGAAGATTGACATTGCAACTATGGCTCTCCTATCTAGGCTTGGTTCTCAGGTATGAATAATAGCTACAAGCTTCTTTTTTTTTTAGATTTCCATAATACTGACCCAGTTTTAGTTCCGATGGAATCCTTAATATACGTAAAAGCTTCCATCTTTTGATATTCATCTCTAGATCTCATCTATATGCTTATGATAAAGTAATATGAAACTTTTTTCTCTTTTAAACTGCTTTTGCTTTTCACTGTCACACTCATAAATAATAATCACTAACATTACTACGTTGGCATATGATTTTTGAATTTTGAGGAAAAGATGTAAAAATTACGCTATTTTATTTTTCATTCTTTTCTTTCTTTTTATACTTTTTTCTTCTTTTTAAGTGGTGCATTTTAGAGTACACAAGATTTCTGTATTTAGTTTTAAAGGGTTTTATTCACTTCTTCTTTTTGCAGGTTTTTCCAGAGTACAGATTTGAGTGGATAGTATCAGAATTTCGGAGAACAATCTCGTTAGAACTTGGTTCGTATTGGTTCATGTAAAATGTTTCTACATTAGTATTCCAGTTTCATACTCGTCGTGCAGCAGAATTGTGGTATAGTTGTTATGTCCCGGGGATTCTATATTGATTAGTCACATTTCTGCCTTCTTTCCCGGGTTCAGCATAATTTTGTGGTATGATATACTAGGGTGCACACACAAAAAATGAGGAAAACATGTGATGGCGTGCTTTTCTTTCTGAATGCAAATGGATTTTATGTATGTACAAATGAGTCCAGAAGAAATAGAAGAAGGACGTGAACTTCCACTTTTTAGGTTTAATAGCCCTCAGGGGTGATTTATGCAGATTTTGTTCAAGAAGCGAGGAATTCTGAGAGAACATCAAGAAACTTTAAAAAGAATGATGTGGTGCGGATCCCATGTGTATTTTGGGTATGATATGGAATTTCCTACGTGTTTTTATTTTCTTCAGTTTATTGACAACTATTTACGTGGGCTCTGACAAAGATTCTTTGATTATTGTCATTATCATTGTCTTTGCTTCAGCAACATGTACCCAGATCTGCTTACTAAATAGTAAAAAAACGTGTACCCAGATCTGCCTTTCTGCTGATTATGAGTTAAAATTTCCTTTTGGGTTGGCTGAACTTGGGGACTTATCCCCCCAAATCAGACTGTAAGAAAGAACATTCAAGGAGCTATATAAGTAAACTTACACATGCTATCACTTTTCTAAAGAAGGAAATTTGAGAAGAAGCTTAGAAGGATGAGTATGAAAGGTGATATAGTCTCTGATTTCTTATTCTCATCTTTTCAAGGGCAGAATCTTATGAGAACTCTAGAGTAACTCCAAGAAAACAACGCTAATAGGAGAACAACTTCAACGAAATTCACAATGCCTGCAACTGCCCGAGTCATGCCTGAGGACCTTAGAAAGAGCTGGAAAAATCCTTTAGAATAACTGCATAAGAGGAAAAATGATAATTGGATTCAGTCATACTTACAGAGGGAGCACCTATAGCAATAGAAATACCTCTTCTTTGGAGCCTGTTAAGAGTTAACAACCCACGGACCATTGGCCAGGATATAAAGGAATGGTGAGGAATGTGGTTCTTTCACAGCATACAAAAAATTGTTTCATGATCAACGGAATTATAGTTAGTCTATACAAACTAATCTTGGAATGTTGATCAGGATTTGACGAGAAGCCAGGTTTTGACCATGCAGTTTTTCACAGGACGCAAGGTATTGCCACATGCATCATCTGGCTTGGGATCTTGTTGAACCTATTTTAATTGACAGTGGTAGTGGTAATACATGGATTCTTATTTTAAGTAAAATCTGTAAAACGTTTTCTATATGCTCTCCAAAAGGCTATTGAACTATATTCATATGTCGATAGAGGCTGGACGCCTGATCATGGGTTCCTCATAATATTGTTAAAAAGAAAAATTTTGTCTCTGTCATGAAGTTAATTATTATTCCAATTATCAGAGAAGAACATGGGGAATTACTCAGTAGAGATGAGGTGTTAAATAATTTAAAAGTGTATCAGACCACCTATCTGTTGGTGGGATGAATTTCCTTCATATTTTTATCTACGTGTATTACGGCTGTTTTGTTACAGCTGTTTGCTTATAAATTGCATTAGGTCGCTGCACAGGTTTTGTTGGTGTTGTTCTGTTTGTATTATAAGTAGTCATTAAGCTAATTTGTGAATTTGCCTAGGAATTTTTCTTCCTAATGGGTGGTATGGACTGCAAGGAAATGAATCATTTTGAAGAAAAACCTATCCTGAATCATATTTTAGTGTGTCTGCTAGATTTTCTTCTGAATACATTCTCCAGTCATTTGATTCGTGTTAGTCATATTACAGCTCAATGTATCATTTTGCTAGTCCATATTTATACCTATTGACAAATTAGCTATGTCAAAGAAATCAAGTGCAAACTTGTCAAGCTAAATGTCTTCTTGGGTTAAGAGTCCAGTTTTTATCCTCTGCTTTGTGTAATGAATCACTTCTGGGAAATGAGATATATGGTCGTAAGAGAATCTAGTTCAATTTTTTCCCTGGTTCTGACATGATTTTTCTAAGATCAGCATAATTTTTTATCTGAAGCTCACATGCTTTGTTGAACTCTCCAGGTTGATGATGTGGAGTATATTAAGGCCATGGGAATAAATCCGACAAAGGTTGGCTATCTTTCAGTAGATAGTGATTTGGAAGATGTACTTGTTCAGATTTTCCCAGCGCATGATAGGTCTTTAAGTTTTACCTAGTTTGTATGGCCAACTGCTAATCGAAATGATGAGTCCTATTTTGAAGAAAAAGGTTTGCTATTCAACATAATGTGGTTTTAGCATCAGGGTAGTATAATCAATCCGATTATTACCTATCTCTATTGTCCAGTATCTTCTTAATGGCAGGTGGCTTACTTTCGAAGATCAATATGTTGTACACTGTTGTGATTCATAATATTCTCTTTCTGCTGTTTATAAGTCCCCTTCTTCGTTTTTTACTGTTTTCTGGTCATTTGATCAAATCTTATGTAAGCAAAGAACTTTTAGGCAGTCTAATAAGTAGAAATATTTGTGTCCATTTTCTGGTAGTAGCTGTAGAATATCTTTTCTTCGATGTAATAGACCATGGATATTGAATTTGAACTAGTATTAGTTGATCCTAACAAAAGGCATTGGCATGTAGTGTCCTGATCTTTTCTGCTAAGAATTTTATTAATGTGGTCCAATATGTCTTCTTGCTCTTATTTTTTGTAGTGAACCAAAGTATGGAATTTGAGGTTGATGTCATGTTGTAATAAAGATAAACCAAGCCCTAGCATGTAGCTTCCTAGATATCCTCTTTAAATAACAGAATTGGACTGTCTCTCAGGTACAAGGTAACTGTTAACTAGTGCCTATTGTACATAATTCTCTGTCTTAATTGTGCTTTACTTGATTGTTACAGGTTGCGAAAGCGTTGGTTGATGTGTTTGCAGAAATGATATTTGTCCATGGTTTTTTGCATGGAGATCCACATCCTGGTAACATTTTAGTTTCACCAGGAGGGCGTAGAGGCTTCTCACTAGGTATGTCCAAGTTGTAGCTCTATTTTCATAGGTTGGATTTTCTGTTCATATGTTTGCATATGGAAAGAGTTAAACGCAGTATATAATCCATGCCGCCGACCCCAGATAGCAGGGATAATGCGTATGATGATGATGATGTTTGCACATGGAAGAATCTGTAAAGCGTGGTTAAGTTATATATTATTTAGCAATTATATTGTATCTATGAATGCATGTTGCAGTTATTTTGGATCATGGAGTCTACAAAGAATTGGATGAAAACTTCCGATTGGACTATTGCATGTTGTGGAAAGCTCTTGTTTTTTTGGATCAGAAGAAGATTCAATACTTTGGTGAGAAATTTGGTGTTAGAAAATATTCAAGATACTTCCCTGTTATTTTCACAGGAAGGACGATTGATAGGTAAGTAATATTTCCCCATAGTTACCGATTGGAAAAATAGTTTCTTGCAGAATTTCCATTTCTCAACAGGATGTCAAGCTACAAAATCTGCTTGCAATGACTCTTTGACATTAATAATAAATCTTAGAAATTGATCTTTAGGGATATGTCCTATAGTTGCTTAGAGAGCCTAAGATGTTCACATGATTTTCAGTCCTTAAAATTTATGTTATTGTAATTATGTTGACTGAAATTTGCTCATGTCAGTATTCATGGATTTAAGTGCTAGTCAATCGATTATTTCTTTATGTATTTAAATTGGCAAAGCAGCATGTGTTTGCATAGGGTAAGAAAATGTTTTCGTGACCGGCCACTATGACCACCCCCGTGAGATGTTTATGCACTATTTTAGCACATGGTTGCTAAAGTAGTACATACATCTCTACGTACTACCTTAGCACCCTACGTAGTAAGTTACGGGGTTCGGTGTTGGTGCCAGGTCAGACTAGACACATACAATACGGGAAAAGAAGAGGAAATAATTGGTGTTATGGTAAACATGAAAAGCAAAATGACTCATGAAAAGTAGACAAAGCTATAGGAAGAGGGAAGGTAGGGGACAAGGAGGGAAAGATGACAAATGACTGAGTGCGAGAAGAAGGGGGATGGGTTTTCTTGGGCCAAAATCCGTTTTAGCCTGAAGCCCTATTTCGTAGGTATTGAAATAGTGCCTGTCACAGAAGAGGGATAGTAAGGATCAGGAGTTGAAAGAGCGCCTGTTCGGGTTTTCACCCACTTCCATGGGGAGGAATGCGTGGGTGGAGAAAGAAGGGAGGAGTGAAATGGAGAAGGCGGTACACAGGGGTGGACGCAGGATTTTCAGGGATGGGGGTCATATGATACAAAGCCTAAAACAAAATTCTTTCCATGGAAGAAATATGCTAGCTCTCCTAAATCATAATTAGCTTTACCCTATACCTCAGCACTCAATTAAATCATAATTAGCCCCTGAATTCTCCTTCTAGCTCTCCTATAATTTCTTAATTCTAGAATTAATGTTGCAACTCAAACATATGTTACCTCTAAGTTGAACTTTCATACAAATTCAACCTAAAACTAATGAGAAACAAATTCCTCCCTCCAATAAAATGTATGCCCTAATTAGATTGCAATATTTATAAATCATTAGACATGTGGGCAGGTATCAATTAATTGACACTCCAATTCCTTAAAAAGAACTAGTTCTTGTTCGTCCACCCATTCAACAGATTATAAACAGTTAGAAATCAATAATTGATAGAAAAGGGGGAGGAAGAAGAAGCAAGAATGAAGCTTCAGAAGGGGCGCTGGCTGATGGGGTTTCTGATTTGGCCTTTGGGGGAGAAGCTAATTGCAGGAAGGAGATTTAGTCCCGATCAGTATTTTGGGGGCATGATTAGGTTGGTTCATGAGTTGTGGTAGTTTAGGTATAGGTAAACCAAACCAAAGGGAAGGCCTTCTTTAATTTAGACTTGGGTAATTGGGTTGGTTTACAGATTAAGATGTGAATTGATGTTTATGTGATTATAGCCTGCGATTAGAGTTGGGTTAGCAATAGGGGGTCGGGTCATTTTGAGATGGGATCAGGTAATGGAATTAAGCCAATTTCTAACCCAACCCCTGTACTAATGTATTGTGAGATTTAGTGAAATGGATGAAACCCATAGGGGTCATCTGACCCCCATCCACGGTACAGATGGAGGAGGGAAGGGAAGTGGTGGAGAGTAGCTGCTGCAGGAGGAAAGCAGTTGGGAAAGGGGCCAGGATGGGTTTTCAGACTTCTAGTTAGGACTGCTCTCAGTTGTAGGCCTAGTCCCATAAGTGCTTTGTTTCTATCAACTCTTTGTGTGCTCTTCTTCCAAAAAAATTGCTATTCCAATGCTATCAGTAGCTGCCTCTTCATCAGAAAGGCTCCTTGTTCTTAAAAACAAGTGTACTTTCTGTATCAGAACATATGGATTTAATGGAGATCCGGCAGTTTTAGGTGAAACCAAGCGAAATAGGGAAATTTATGCTAAGATGGACTGGTCAGACTTGAAAGATTTGTGAAGAGGAAATTGTGTTTAAAGAGACATAGTATCAGGGCAAATCCTCAATGCCATAACGCTTCTACTACATCATTGCTTTTTCTTAGAAAGAATAGATTATGAAAACATCCGTACAAAATGAAAAATTAGAAGTATATCGCTATTTTTATAATTGATTACAAATAACTCCTTAATATCAAATCATCTATCATAAGCTACCCCTAGTTATAATTTTTATCATTAAAAAACGTTTTCTGCCTTTCAAATTGTTTTTTTTGCTTTTTGAAATGTAAAATTTGTTCTCATAGTCTGTCACGTATTTTTCCTTAGTTTGTCACCTTCCTTATTAGTAAATCAGCTCTTGGCGAAGGAATGTCATTAGAGGAGAAGAGAAACTTGAAGCAGGAGTTGAATTCACTGACTATGGAAGATATTTCTTTATTCATGGAGTCTTTGCCCCCAGACTTCCTTGCCATATTACGGACAGAGTAAGACAGCCAACTATTGCAATAACCATATGTTTGTATTTTAACAGTGTCTGAATTTTTTTTTTCTTATTCCTTCCCTGTCAGTGGAT
Organism: Houttuynia cordata; assembly: GCA_039654745.1. Lineage (NCBI taxonomy): Eukaryota > Viridiplantae > Streptophyta > Magnoliopsida > Piperales > Saururaceae > Houttuynia > Houttuynia cordata. The sequence continues at coordinate 35,963,620 of CM077504.1, forward strand.
TACTGAAGTCGATTGTTAGCAAGTTGGGAGCATCACAAAGAATTAGAATGCTATCATATGCCAAATATGCAGCTTATGGTCTCTCCATTAAGTCAACCGCAGAATCTGGTGACGGTACATTTATGATCTCTATGTACTCCATCCCACTTTAGTGGTCCTTTTTGGTTTTTCCAAATGAACTGATTTTAGTTCATTTTGAAAAAGCAAATAGGATTATTAATATGGAACAGAGTATTATTTAGGGATTTGGAAATCAACACAAAGAAAGAGCCTATTTTAGGAAAGCATAACTAATGTTGTGCTTTTTTTCTCAGGTTCAATACTCAAGTATACTGTCTCAAGAATACTGGCAGGGATAAGTTATATTGAGATGAGGGTACTCCTCGGTGAGTATTCCTGGATTTAAACATCTTTTGGGAAAAGAAATGGAACTATAGTAATATACAAGTGATTACATGTACCGTTAATTCTTATAGAATGCTCTAACAATAAATTTCTGTGCAGAGATTTTTGAGTTGCTTTCATGGGTTAAGGCTCTCAGAGATTCGTTGCCAGATAAGTTCTTCACATACTTAAAGAAATGAGTTAGTATTGCCTTCCAAAGGAAGAGAATACCTTGGCTATGAAAAGCACAATGCAGGTATTTTAATAAGTCTGCCGCCATCCCACATTAAGTGACCTATTTGGTTATCCAAAATGAACAATTGGAGGGAGTAGAATGTTATGGTAGTATTTATAAGTAGAATGTACAGATTGCTTCTTATTTCTCTTTTGGGAATTGCAATGCTTATGTGACTATCTTTTCGTTTGTGGTCCAGGCCTTTTTCATACTAGTAAACTCATTCATAAGCAAGAAAACTTCAAAGAAACACCAGTGCCCATTGCAATTCAGGTTGCGCTGAAGTTTGTCAGCAGTTGCGTCCAAAACAGATTCAATCCCATTGTATGACTGTTTGAAGTTAGTGGCTGAAGCTTCTATCTCTCCTTATGTGTATTGCGTAATATCTGACTTCGAGCCGATAAGATACTAAAACTGTGAAAAAAAATCAATCGGTACCAATGTCCTCTTGGTCGCATGCATAAAACATACCTTTTTTTAAAAAAAAATCTTGTTGCCAAAAAAAATAAAAAAATACTCTAATATTCTTGGTGGCTTACAGTTGAGACACTCAAGCATATATTGTCAACTTGTGTTTCGATCAGAGCTAATCCAGCCGCTGTTGTGCAGATGCTTTACAATTGCAGGAAGTTAATAACAATTAACTGTTATTAACACCTCATGTAGGACGCTACTCATACTCCCTTAATTCTTCTGGCTGCAGCGCTGGCGCTCACCTCTAATCCTTCGTAGGTGTTGCAGGTGCACTCACTGACACCAATTCTGCCTCCCTTGGCTGCAGCCTTAGCTCCATGATAGGACCCTTCCTCCCCAATTTCGTTCTCAATGGGGTGGCACGCAGCACGGCGGGACGTGACCATCCTCCCTGGTCCCAGCTTGGGGGAGTGGGAAGGTGAAGACAACTTTTAATGAGGTTGGTGGTGGGTCGGATGGATGTGCCACTCTTTAATGAGTCCAAAATGAACCCCTTATTGCCGAGTCACACATGAGCCATGGCATGGAAACAAGGGGAGTAATCTTATCACCAAATTGAAAAAGGAAAACTGGTTGTCCCCCCATCCTTTATATCTGCACCTTCCGTTTCGGATTCCATGGCAAGCATCTAATTTTGGCCTAATTGCATACCGGTGGTGCATCTTAGGGTACAGTTAGGTAAACCAAACCGCTTCTTCTAAAGTCGGGGAATTAGAGGATTTTATGAATGGCAGAAAAAAGTCACTTACGAAGTAAGGGTGACAATTTTATTAGGGATGATTGATTAACGGAAAAAGTAAATAAAGAGATAGAGGATGATGAAAGTCATCGAATACTTTAGCAAATGATACTATCGGAAATCTCAATCCAATTCCCATCGTGCTGGTGCTGCATTTAATGGGTAGTGGCCCAGATTTCCTGCTCTCTCCACGTGCTACACACATTATACTTTTATACTCGCCTATTTCATCTATTTCATTTTAATTAATTTTTTATAATGAGCACAAGATCGATCCCCTGAACAACGTACACATGAGTTAAGTCAAGATATAACCCTTGTGGATGGCCAATCTTAATATTATGGTTATGGTTGGGACATGTATAGCATGTGAGCTAAATTTTATGTTATGTGAGGATAGTTCCACATGTTATCTTTGCTTTAGCTAAATTTTAATTTTTTAGAGGGTAAATAAACATTGAGGTAAAAATATGGTTAAAATGTATGTTATGTGAGGTCCTCTCGAAAAAAGAAAAAATTAAATGAACCAAGCTCACGCATGTCGTCCCGAGCGGCGTTGATCCGAGCCACGGGACTGAGATCCGACAGCTCACAGGGCAGACAATGATTCGAACACCCCGTATTAAAGCCCACCACCAGATAAATATCTGACAGTCCAATTGGTCTCGGTTCGTGCAGACACGCATGAACTCATATAAACGTGGTTCATCGAAAATTATGCGAAACAGCTTCGCCTGTTTTGACCAAAAATATCACTTCCACTCTAGCCGCGTAATAATAAGTTGTGCAAAACTAGACTGTTGCCGTTCGTGCACCTCTCCGCGTACACAAGAACCGAGACTCGTCGTGTCGCCCGCAAACACTCCACCACACCCACTGATCCGCATGGCGGGCTCCCACCCGTCCCATCTCCATCACCGTTGTCTACGAGTTTCCCCTTCTCAACCTCCGTTCTCCACTACCAAAATAAGGTGAAAGACAAACAACCGTGTTGTCATAAATATGAGTGTTTCTTGGCCAAGCATAACATCACTTTGGGACAGAAATAGAAAGAAAGAAGCAGAAGAAGATTTGGAGGAAAGCTTTGGATTCTTTACAAGAAAATGGTGATCTCGTCGACCATTCATCCGTCTGAGGAGTCTTTGCACTCCACCTTTGCCTCCAGATATGTCCGCGCCGCCCTTCCCAAGTATGTTCTTATTCTAGTTTTTCTGCTGCCTGGATGGTTTATGCATGGAGTAGTCGACTAGATTATCTGACTTTTTTTTTTTTGTAAATGAATTTGTACAGGTTTAAGATTCGGAGATGTCGATCCCAAAGGAGGCGGCGTATCAGATCATTAACGACGAACTGATGCTGGATGGCAATCCGAGACTTAACTTGGCTTCGTTTGTTACGACTTGGATGGAGCCTGAGTGCGATAAGCTCATCATGGCCTCCATTAACAAGAACTACGTTGACATGGACGAGTACCCTGTAACCACTGAGCTTCAGGTAAGATACTGCGTTCTAGATCGTCCACCCTTTCACTCTATGGTTAGTTAATTTCCTTCTTGTTTACTTTTCCTCCTTGCAAATTGCCAGGGGATTTTATATAAAAAATCATCGAAAAAAAAAATTTACCAAAATAGCGCACTGTAGCAAATAATTCCCGGAATGGTGTTCTGACAAGCCACGCAGGCGCCAGCGTGGCCGCTGGCGCCTGCGTGGCTTTTTTTTTTTAAAATTAACCCACATAAAGGCGTCGGTTCAACCGACGCCTTTCAGTTTATAAAGTAAGGCGTCGGTTCAACCGACGCCTTTATGTTATAAAGGAAAGCGTCGGATCAACCGACGCCTTTATGCTAACCGAAAGGCGTCGGTTCAACCGACGCCTTAAAAACACTTGGTTAAAAAAAAAAACCGAAAGGCGTCGGTTGAACCGACGCCTTGCAAACACGTTCAAAAAAAAAAAACCTAAAGCATAAAGGCGTCGGTTCAACCGACGCCTTCAAAATCACCTTTCTCTTGAGGACGAAATCTACAATTTTTCAAACCTGATAAACACACACATCACAATACAACATCACAACCTAATAACAAGATAAATTTTGTATTCTCTAATACAACATGACGCAAAATATATACAAAATATATTACACGACATCAAAGTATTACAAATGTATTTATAAAATTACAAGAAGTGTTTATTCAATTCTCCTCAACCTATTCCTACCCCGTCCTCGTTCTCGAACTGGAATATCCTCAGGCTCAACGTCAGGTAAAGCATCTGAAGACGAAGCTGCCTGACGTTGAGCACGAAGTGCACGCTGTCGTCGAGTATATACTTTCGAAGAAAGAGGCCTCTCAACTTGCTCCAGCAGGGCATCTGGAACAACAGGTGATGGGGTAAAACTTCTCGTGTCAGCTGATGATGTCAGAATCTCGGGTTCTGGAACAACCTCCAATCCTGGAATCTCAGTAACAACTGGTCGAAGTAATGGCAAACTCGCAAGAACATGTCCAGAGCGATCGTGTAGCGTCTGACAGGCCGCTAGCAAGCTCTCATATGATCGGTCCACCAAAGCTGCGCCCGTCTGATCAAATGTCTGTCGTGCAAGAGTAAGCTAGAAAGAAAAACACAGGTATGTTATCTACTCACTACAAAATACTAGTGAATAAAATCAAATATGAAGTTAATGATACTCACCAACGCCCGCTCAGTGTCGCCTCTTGGTTGATATAACATATCCGGCTCATGCATGGGTGGCATGATAAGTCTCCTAGTGATGCTCAAATACCATCTCATGTATGCATCTCGCTCAGTCATAGCAGGCTCCCCTTCAACGAGAGTGATCGTCCGGTCGTCCCATCTAGTAATGTAGGCCGCATGATGCGACCTCCAATCAAAACTACCTCGGCCTCGGCGCGATACTCGTTCAATGAACTCAACCATAAGAGGGGGAAAAACTTGTTCAAATCCATATTGTAACATGACCCGATCCGGAACATGCATCTCGACGATGTCCACACATATAAGCGGCGTCCTAGATAGCCACACATGCGCTCCATCCGTACAAATTCCAGGTAACTGTGCTAACACATCATCATGATATGGTTGCCATATTACCTACACAACATATGAATATGATACTTTACTTTTTGGTGAAATGTACATTTGTCATATTCATAACGCATGCAATATAAAGGAGTAATACCTGGCCGGATCGTTGATAGTCCAACTCCGATCTATACAACGCCAAGACACTGTGAGGATTCACAGTTTTTGTCTTCTTGGCATTCCACCTAACATAACGAGGATGAGGAATAAATTATCTAAAATATAACATCATCAAATACCTTTAAGAAATAACACATACCGAACTCCTAACGGTGATAAACCATCATACAAGTGAGAATTGATTTGGTCAGCCCACATGCTGCCAATCAGGCGCGTTTGTTCTTTAATCTTCAATTCAATAGTAGGGGTGTATGGGGTTGTCATAGCCAACCCGGCCGAATGTCGCTTCACAAAGAATTTGACAATTCTGTAGAATGTGGCCGACACTAAGGCTTGCACAGGTAATGATCGAGCCCCCTTCAACACGCTATTTAGACTTTCAGCCATATTTGTTGTGGTCATTCCAAATCTTCTAAAACCATCATGAGCAAGCGACCACAATTGAGGTGATAATCCACCTTCCTCACTGAGTAGCCATTTTGCCTCTTGACTTTCTGCACCGATAAGTTTCATCTTTTCATCAAACTCGTCTACAGTAAGCACATATGCAGCTTCCCCTATCAACCTCGTCAATACATCATTTTTAAACTTCTTATGAAAATTTGCCTTGATGTGCCGGATACAATATCGGTGACAAAAATGCGGCTCTGGAAACACCTCTGGCACAGCCTTTTGCAACCCTTTATGTCGATCGGATATGATAGTGATAGATATCCTATCAAGGATAACATGCTCCTTCAACATACGTAAAAACCATCTCCAGTTAGGATAATCCTCACCCGAAACAAGGGCAAATGCAAGAGGGAACAAACCCTTGTGCCCGTCGTTTGCAGTCGCCGCCAAAAGAGCTCCTCCATACTTACCTGATAGGAAAGTAGCATCAACACTTATGACGGGGAGACAATGTTTAAAACCCTCGATACATGGCCCAAATGCCCAAAACGCCTTCTCAAACCGTCGATATGTACCATCTTCCATTTCGGTCGTCACCAACCTATACACGGTTCTCGGATTGGCATTAACTATTGCCTCCATGTACATTGGCAACAATCGATAGGACTCAACCCAATCACCATAGATTGCTTTAATGGCCATATTCCTTGCCGCCCATGCTTTTTTATATGAAATATCAACATGAAAAATCTCCTTAATCCTCTCTTGAATAAGCACTGGTGGGATATCTACTTCTGCTCTAATAGAGGGTAATATATGCCGACAGACAAACGCCGCAGTACATTGTCTATGACCTGTGTCTAGCTCGGAATTTCTACAAGTGTGTTCGCCAGTATATGTCTTCACTTTAAAATCATTACTCCCCTTCCTCATTGATGCATGTACTCTCCATGGGCAGTCAGGGTATTGACATCTTGCTGTGTACTGCGTCGGATTTGTACGCAACACTTTATAGCGAACATTATGCGCTATTGAAAACTCCCTCAATGCGTGTACAAATTCATCTTTATTGTGGAATATTTGCCCCACATATATTGCTTCCTCATGATATGTCTCCTCATGCAAACCCCGATTTATTGCCCCATCTATTTCTTCATCAGTTAGTCGCGCCCACGTGGGCTCCTCCTCGTAAGGCAATTCTTCCTCAAAATCATCCAAGTTATCTGTAGCAATTGCGATATCCACTAAATCATCTCCCTCATTTTGAACCATCTCTTGCACACTATCCTCTCCTCGTACATCTTCAACATTAACCTCAGGTGAATTAGGCACCCACTCATCATTTTCCCCATCCTCTTCCTCATTAATATTTCCCTCTTGCCAACCACTTGAACCAGGGTAAGTATAGGGGTTACGAAATGATGTTTGTGTGTCAAACAATTCACCACCTCGTGCCATGCCAAGATTCATTGCTTCATGAGCTTGAGATGTGTGCCTAAATTATTCAAAACAGAACTTATATCATAAATAAACAATTCACTTAGTCGTAAGTTGAATGGTCAAACTACATTTTGTAAATAAACTTACCTCCAACTCGGCGAAAGTTGAGGTTCGTTGCACGCTAGTGATATAGACAAATCATCTTCTTCATTATCTTCCACACGCCTTCCTCTAGAATTTTCTCTCGACCTATTTATGCGAGCACTCCTACTTGTGCCTTCGCCGTCATTTACAAACCTAGGCATCCGCGCCTCTTTTTCTATAAATAGCTCGAAGCTAAACACACGAGGTGCAAAATAGAGCATGACATGCATAGAATTATCATCATCAATTGGTATTATAGTAGTCCTTGTTCCCAAAACAGGCATCTTGTACTTCATACGAATTTTCCACAATCTTTGATCCCATCCCAATTTATTGACCACTTGCATCTCTAGTTCATCGTAAGTACTTGGCTTATTAATCAATAATCCTACGCTCTCACCGCCTTCGTATTCACCTCTATCAATTCTACCACCATACATCAACACAAACGGAAGCATTTCTCCCGCCATCTTTTCTCACAAAACAATTAACAAACACTAGCTAATTATTTTCAAATCATACAAAAGCTAAATCAATACATCAATATGTATTTTAAACGGATATTAAACGTATATTACCGGTGAGACGGAGCGGGGTCACGACTGGCCGAGGTGTCCGCGGAGAGAACGGCGGCGACGGCGTCGGTGGGGCGAGAGAGGGCGACGGCGGCGTCGGTGGGGCGAGAGAGGGCGACGGCAAGGCGAGAGAGGGCGACGGCGGACTTGTTCGAGAGAGGGCGACGGCGGCCTCGTTCGAGAGAGGGCGACGGCGAGAGAAGGCGACGGCGGCGACGGCGAGAGAGGGCGACGGCGGTGAGAGCGAGAGAGGGCGACGACGGCGAGGGAGAGAGAGGGCGACGGCGGCGTCGGTGGGGCGAGAGAGGGCGACGGCGGCGAGGGAGAGAGATGGCGACGGCGGCGAGGGCGACGGCGGCGGCGAGTAGTTAGGGCTCGGTGGGGAGGAGGCCGAGCCCGCGCGGCCACGGGTATATACGAAATAAAAGGCGTCGGTTCAACCGACGCCTTCCTGTTATAAAGAAAGGCGTCGGTTCAACCGACGCCTTTATGTTATAAAGAGATTTTGCTAAGGTAGTAAAAGACGTCGGTTGAACCGACGCCTTTTGGGTTAATTTTAAAAAAAAAAAACCACGCAGGCGCCAGCGGCCACGCTGGCGCCTGCGTGGCTTGTCAGAACACCATTCCGGGAATTATTTGCTACAGTGCGCTATTTTGGTAAATTTTTTTTTTTTATGATTTTTAATATAATTCCCAGAACACCAGCGGCCACGCTTTCTATTTGTTGGGGCTGCTTTTCTTGGTAGGATTAGTAAGCCTTCAATTGTCCTAGAAAGTTGTAAGAGTGAGGGATGAAATTAAAGCAAAGAACAGTCATCGACTCTGAACATACAAAATTAGAAAGCTTAGCACAAATGGTTAGGAAAGAAAAAGTGTATCTTTACAAGTGAAAGCGATGTTTGGTAACCATTAATGAACTACCGATATGTTCGGAAAAAAGAAAGAAAGAAATAGGCGAGATATAATTATCCAAATAAAAGAATAGGCAAGATAGAATCTTTAATAACATGCCTTTTTCACGAAAAAAATATCATGCCTTAACGTAGTCTCCATTGAGGTTCTGAGTGACAAATACGTGCAATTAGCTGATGTTGTATTCATGATTTTTTTTTTGTATGTGTTGCTTTGCTTGATGGTTGGAAAATGTTGATTTCCTATTTTCGTGCTCTTAGAACAGACATTGTGTGAGAAAGGAACGTTCAAATGGGTCCATTGTAGGTTTTTTATTAGTTTAAGAAAATATGGATTGTGAACCAATGGTTGAAATTAATTATTCTATTCCTGATGGTTTCACCAGAACCGGTGTGTCAACATGATAGCAAACCTATTTCACGCCCCCGTCGGAGAAGGTGAAGCTGCAGTTGGTGTAGGGACAGTTGGTTCCTCGGAGGCAATCATGCTAGCCGGACTAGCATTTAAGAGGAAATGGCAGAACAAAAGAAAGTCAGAGGGAAAACCTTATGACAAGCCCAACATTGTGACTGGCTCCAATGTTCAGGTTAGCTGAACTCTAAGTGTAGAAACATTATATACGTCCACTGTATTTAATGGAAAACAAAAACCGTTATTGATTTGCAATACTGCTGTCGTGATGTTAGGTTTGTTGGGAAAAGTTTGCGCGGTATTTTGAAGTGGAACTGAAGGAAGTGAAGCTAAGGGAGGACTACTATGTTATGGATCCTTTTAAAGCAGTTGAAATGGTGAACGAGAACACTATCTGTGTTGCATCAATCCTTGGATCCACCCTCAATGGAGAGTTTGAAGATGTGAAGCTTCTCAACGAGCTCCTCACAGCCAAAAACAAAGAGACAGGGTAAAGAAAACATCAAGTAGTTTAAATAATGGATATGCAGCTGGTCTTTGTGATGATCGTTGTTTTTTTTCCTTTTTGGAAAGTGACATGAGAAAAAAAATCATTACATATTAGATTGGTTCCGCAGGTGGGACACACCCATCCATGTTGATGCAGCTAGTGGCGGGTTCATAGCTCCTTTTCTGTATCCAGATTTGGAGTGGGACTTCCGTTTGCCACTGGTGAAGAGCATCAATGTGAGCGGACACAAGTATGGCCTTGTTTATGCTGGAGTTGGGTGGGTCATCTGGAGGAACAAGGAAGACTTGCCGGATGAGCTCATTTTTCACATCAACTATCTCGGAGCTGATCAACCAACTTTCACCCTCAACTTCTCCAAAGGTATAAACTGCTCGAATTTTCTCCATCTCTAGTCAACATGCATTTCGTGATTTGGTAGTTTTGTGCATGCTTGAGCTCTCTCGTTTGTGTCAATCCTGGGTCTTTATTCTCAAGATACGAAAAAATGCTTGTTGCAGGATCAAGCCAGATAATTGCACAATACTATCAGTTGATACGACTGGGTTTTGAAGTGAGTGCTCATTGCTTTCGATATGTTTCATCTTGCATCAATTACTTGTACTTCCAACCATACTGGCACCTTCTCTAGTCCATCAGATTTGGGACTCTTCTGGTTATCGTAGTTTCTTTCCGATCATACTGAAGGTGTCACTCATTGACTTCCGTTTCTTTAGGATAGCTGTGTGGAAGTTCAGTGGAATATTTTTTCACTTGGTGTAGTAGAGGATAATTGATTTTTCTTAAAAAAATTGTAAATTTACAGGGCTACAAGAATATCATGGAAAACTGCATGGAAAATGCAAAGACATTGAGAGAGGGTCTCGGGAAGATAGGTCGATTCAATATTATATCGAAAGACATTGGGGTGCCTCTTGTAGCATTCTCCCTTAAAGACAGCCGCAAACACAGTGTTTTCGAGATTTCCGAGAGTCTCCGCAGATTTGGATGGATTGTCCCAGCCTACACCATGGCCCCCGATGCTCAGCGCATTGCTGTCCTCCGGGTTGTTGTCAGAGAGGATTTTAACCGAGCTTTGGGTGAGAGATTGGTTTCTGACATTGCGAAGGTCTTGCTTGAGCTGGATGCACAGCCACCACGATCTACAATAGTCGCTCATGTGACAGCTGAACGGAAGAGTGGTGAAGCAGACGGCATTGTCATGAAGAAGAGTGTCAGTCTGATCCAAGAGGAAGTTACAACCTACTGGAAGAGGCTTATTGATCAGAAGACTAGTGGGGTTTGCTGAGATTTGAGAAGAGTGGAGCTTATCTTTTTTTATGCGTTATGCTCTGTAAGATGGTGAGTGAAGCGAGTTGCCTGGATTCTTGATTCTAGACCTTTTCAGTTGTATGATATTGCCAGCTTATATATAATGATATATTAACAATATAACGTCAACTACTCTTTAATCCATGATACTGTCGTGCTAAAAAATGAGTACTTTCAAAACATTTTCCCAACACCATCTTTTCTTGGAACAGACTCATCAAGTTCCATGCGTCGCCAGCTCCCTACCATAGCGGCCATTTGATCTGTTTTGTCATACAGTCCTAGCAAGCCGCCTGTGTGTATAAAAAGTACTTTTCTCCCTTCCCACTTCGCTGGATTTCCTGCCATTTCTTTCAACAGTCCGTATGCAGCTTTTCCACTATAATAGGTTTCCAAACAAGAAACACAAGCCGGATATAATAATCATCAGACGGAGAGATACATGTGACAGCATATGTAGGTATTCAAAGATAAAATGATTGACTCGTACCTGTATACAGGGTCCAAAATAACGCCCGTTCCTCTAGCAATATCGTTAACAAACTTGAGCTCCTCTGCTGTGTTCATGGCATATCCTAGACCCTTAGCCTGTGTCACATCATCCATGTTCATCAGTGTAACAAACAACCGAAAAAGAAGAAAGCCACCATGCTTTTCCAAACCTGATCTGGTACTTTCATAGTGCAAGCCACAATCAATGGAAGGAATTAACAAGAGTAATTTGCTACTCACGTCTTGTATGTTGACAATATCACGAGAACTAGTACTAGCTTGAAGCCCATCGATCAAGCCTTGGACATAGGAATAGAAGTAATCAGGATCATCACAAACAGAGAAGGCATGCACCTGTTGCATCAAATTGTCGAAAAAAACATCATTCAAGAAATCAAGGGAGCATTGAGAGATAGGGATATAAAAACGTACTTTTGCCTTCAAGCTGCTAAGGCACGATCCGAGTGCAAGGCCAGCAATGGTTCCTCCACTAAAAATAATATATATAAGAGGAACACACATTTAGGCAGCAGCTAAAAGAACACAATACGAACATATTCTGTCAAATCATGAAAGGGAGTATCATGAATCATCTGTAATCTTGAGAAATACGTCCATGTTGCTGACTCCTGGTGCTTCTAGATTATGATTATGATTATGATTATGATCATATGCATGTCAATGAGTACTACGGGAGTGGATAAAAAAACAACCTGCCACATGCCACAACGATATCATTAAAAGGACTCCCTCCAACATCCGTTTGAATTTGTCTCTCTATTTCTTTGACTGCTTCAATATAGCCCCTGAAATGTGAAATGCATCAGGTCAATAACAACATCCACCAGCTGCTCTCAGAAATTTCACACTCAATGCATTTAATGAGAATTTTATTCTTCATCAAGCTTTCAAGAACACCCAAGAGCACTTGTTTTGGTATAATGACTAATCAAAACATAGCAATTAATCACGAACACTAATTGTATATATTACCTACAAAGCTTAGGATGGTTAAATGTCATAGTAGCGCCAACAAAGAAGAAAAACAACCGATATGGATATAAGAAGTCAGTCTCACCAGGTGCCCAATGAGTTTGATCCACCAACAGGAATGACATAAGGCTTTCTCCCTTCTTTTACTAGCCGTTCTTTCAGCAAGTTGCCAAGACCCTATGCCGCAAAAGAGCATGCATTTAAAATGAGATCTTATAGACAAAAAATTACACATAGGAAAGAAATATACAGTGCTCATGTCATGAAAGGTAATTGAAAATGCCAAACATGTTAAGCTTTGGACAGACCACACTTCCAATTTTTGCATATTCTTCTTTTGAGACAAGGTCAATATGAGCTCCAACTAATCGCTCAACCAGGAGATTGCCTGTTAAGCAAGGGTCTTTGTCCACAAGAACCTGCATCATATATGAGGTTAAATATTTACAGTTTTTGGTAATAATTCATATGCTAAAAAAACTCCTGGTCTGCAACTTCATGTTCATTCTCTTATCAACTAACCACTCAGGAATCTTCAGAAAATATGTTATAAAGAATGAGGTATTCTGATATGACGTGTTGTAATTTGCAGTATGCACTAATATGAAGAGAAACAGATCCATGTAAATACGAACGCCATCCAGTAAGAATAAGACATAAAAAATTGGATGTTTTTACCCCCTTATTCAAAGTTTCAGATGTAATCCCAGAATAGGAGAATGTATGAACGTCTCCTGGAGAAGCTTCATATAATGCTGCCTATTGGTTTTCTCTTCAGAAACATGATGTGTAGTCTAGGAAGCACCGATACGGCAATTTTACCCCCGTATCCGTATCCGATACGTATCGGATACGGATATGTCACCGATACGGCTGCCTGCGTATCGAGGGCGTATCAGTTTTTTATTTTATTTTTTAAAAAGCCGATACGTATCAGATACGTTTCGGTTTAATTTGGAACTTTTTATGATGAAAACATTGCTTGATTCTAATGGTTCAGAAGTATGTTAACAAAAACTTACAAATTTTGTAAGCGACATGGATTAAAAATGATAACCTACTGCAATACATTGTATATAACTACAGATTCCCCTAAAATTGGAATTTCTTCATTGCAGACTATGTGATTCTTTATAATAAAAAATATGAGATGTATAAAACCCCCAACTGTAATTGTTTTAGGCGATTTACAAAATTTCTGGTATTTGCAATAGGAATCCCATAACTTTTTGTCTTTCTTCCTGTTGAGGAATCAGACAATTTATTTGGTTTCATCCTCTTGGGAGAAGGTGTTGTGTGAGAACTTGCGCATGACCCAACTGCTATCTCATCACTTCTATAGCTCAAACATGCAACATCTAACACCCCAATTGGACTCCGTGGCACCGAAAACATGAACCACTAGCACATTTCACAGGCTGCTGATTCTGAGCAAGTCTTGAATTAGCGCATAACACCTTGAAACTCTGTCCTGTAGTTCAGAGACAGTCCAATATTGAATGATTCAGCAAATGTTACTCAGGAACAGAAATTACTGTTTCAATGAACATTATATAGTTGACTAAATATGGAGCTGTCAACATTTTACCTCATCAGCATGGACTAAACGAGATATGGCATTGTTGAATTTTACAAAGATGGCCACGGCTGCTACAATCTCTGAAGGCTTAAATTCTAGAAATTCAAAACCTGCAACACAAAATAGGTGCTAACACAAAATATGTGCTTATTGTTTGTTTTGACACTAGGACCAACTTAAAAGTGTTTTAAAAATATAAAAATATTTTTTTACCAAACGTATCCCCGACGTATCGTATCGGGACTTTTTAAAAATTGTCGTATCGGCGTACCCGTATCGTATCGTATCGCCGTATCCGTATCGGTGCTTCCTAGTGTGTAGTCTCCGATCATGGCCTTTTTGTTTAATATAATTTTAACAACATTTTCTAGAAAAAATCCTACATCAAACAATTTACTTTCAAAACTGAATTGATTGGGAGAAATGACCATGACATGTTTTAAATTGTTTCAACAAATGTAGCAATTTATACTAGCCCTACTTTGAAGGGGTTTAAAGATAATAAAGACATGGCCACATAATATTACACATTGTCTCTACAATGATAACACAATCACGAAGTCAGAAAGTTGACAAACCTTGGAAGTCCTCAGTATCAAATAACAGTCAAGATTCAAATACTTGGCCGCCACAGCAGTCGCTCGGCAATGGTTGCTCTGAATACCTCCTATCGTAATCACGCAATCAGCACCTTGCGCAACGGCATCTGCCATCAAGAACTCAAGTTTTCTGACTTTGTTGCCACTTAATTGCATTCCTGAAAGATCATCCCGCTATATAAATTCCAGGGTGAGTTGTCGCACATTCGCTGAAATTCAATACATTTTATTGCAAAAAGACTGCAAAAGCTAGTAAAATGTATATGTGCAAATAGACCTAAACGCTTAAGCTCAAAAAGTGAAAAGATAAGAACTTTGGGTGATCATCACCTTTATCCATACTTCAGTGCCTTTGGGCAGGTTCGGGAGGTTCCATCTGTGTATCGGTGTAGGGAGCTGAGAAAGAATAAGAAAACCCATCATGAGAAATATAAGAAAAATGCAATGGAGAGGGTGAATGGTGACACAGGAGCAGGGTAACTTACATGTCCGAGGGAGTAGGTGTGAGAAGGGACGGGATGGAGTCCCGAAGCCCAAGTGGGCGGCTCGTAGGGCCTCTTGGAGAGAAACCCGGCCATGTGCAGCTGCGAGGCTATGTTGGGTTCCCGGAGAGAAGAGAGAAGCAGAAGCTGCTGGGGGAAGGCGGCGGGTCGCCGGCGAATTGAGGAGGAGCAGAGGCGGAGGCCAAGCGACGACGATGGTGATGATGGCCAAGCAAGCATTTGCAACATGCAGCGGCTTTTGATCTGTTTGCTTCAGCTGCAAATTGTTGGCCTGGGTAATCGACCCGTATCAATAGCCCTATGAATTATGAAAATATGATCGGATGATTTTATTTTTGATTCTAATTCAATTTTAGGCTCTATGATTGCCATGGCCTATGGAAACCATGCCAAGTAGCTATTTTTTTTATATTGAAGAAAAAAAAGCTGACGTATTACCATTGTCGAGAAATATATTGCCTGAGTCCGGTGAAAAGACGGGGTGATAAATGAAAGAAGAATGTAAATTTATTATTTAGTAATAAAAAAATGATAAAATTATCTGGTCAAGTTAGAGGGTGATATGCATAAAATATACACATTTATATGTTCTATTTACTTATTTGCTAATATAGTTTTAATAATAAAATATGAATAAAACGGGTTATTTGTGATTAAGATAGTAATTAGGAGATTAATAATTAATTTACTCTAATTAACTATTTTATATGCATTAAAGAATTTAAGGAATCATATTTTTATTATGTGTCTAATTTTGGTTTGGTTTTATTATTGAAAGTTCAAAAATGCGGATTGCAGATCGAAGAGCGCATTAGACGGGTTTTGAAGTGCCAAAGTGACCCAAGAGCTGATATCACGCGCATCGAAGATCTGAACCGTTGATGAGTCACTTAAGAGAAGACGGACGCGAAATTAAAGTACGGACATGCAGATTTGATCTAGCGAATACGATTGATACAACGGGTTTTATCCAAGCAGAAGAAAAAAAAATAAAAAAAATAAAAGACAACCCGAGCCGATGGCTCGGGTGTCTAACAGAAGAATGGAACTCTGCTCGAGCGACGACGGTGTCCCTGGTTTCCGGCGGCGATGCTTTCACGGCGGAGTGATGACGGCAACCCGACAACAGCCATAGATTCCGACGACGGTGTGATGGCTCATGATGAAAACAGAACGGCGACTGTGGAGATTTCGACGGATTAGAGAAGGCGTCTACAACTTGGAAACTGAAACGGAAAGCAGCGTGTTTGACTAGGATTTGGCCAGAGTTGGAGTCCAAAACAGCAACGGATTTGGGATAATCTTCAAGGTGATTAGGAAGGAGGAAAAAGACTCTTCTGCCGTCTATAAAAGTAGAGCAAAAACAGAACTTTACAGGACGGTTTTCTGAGAAAAATAACAGAGCTTTTGCAGAGAGTTGGGTCGTGTTTTGCCGGGATTTGGGTGGTGATTTTGGCCGAAAAAGGTAGATAATCGATTGGGGGAAGAAAAAGAAAAGAAAGGCGGAAGAAAGAGTCGATTTTGAACTGATTTTCGGGTTGCTACAGTACTGTGCAATTGCTACAGTGATCGCGGGCTCGTGAGGAAGACGATGAATAGTGCCGATTTGTGAACAATATTTTGCTACAGTAAATTGTGAACAGTAATCGTGAATAGTAAAACTGCTACAGTGATTTCTCCAATGCAATTTCTTCTAAAATTTGATTTTTCTTTTCTCATGAATATGAATAGCTAAATTGTTTGTCAAAGCTAAAGGTGATATTATTTGATTAGTATTTTTATGTCTATGAAGGAAGTGCTTTTATTGCTTATTTGATTGAATAGAGATGTTTTGGAAAAAGTCATAATCTATAAAATTATTTGATTTGTCGTTAACGAAAGGTACGGCGAATGCTTATAATTTCCTGTGATTATTTGACTGAGCTTGTTAATGATAAATTTTCAATCGAAATCTTTATGTTAATTATTACGATGAATTTGAATGCAATATCTTCCGATTAGGTCAAATCATTATTTGAATCTAATTGTGTAAATAAATAGACGTAGAGTATTAAATAAATAATTGATCATTGAAGCTTTGATATCTCCCATCAATTATCTTTGCCTGTCTTTAGTTAGTTTTAATTAAATTTTTACTCATCGTTTAAATTAGTAGTTAATTCAATTACTACTTCTCTGCATAATTTCCTGATAAGAATCTTAATTTGTTAAGCTAAGTAGTATTTAGATTAGTTTGGAGTAGAATAATCCTACATCATTTTCTGTGATTCGACACTTGGATTCACCGAGTATATATTACAATTTGTCAACCTTCTCTTGGGTTTGATCAAATTTTGGCGCCGTTGCTAGGGAGTGAAGTTTAGGATTAATCTTCCAATTAGTTTCTTTCTTTCTAGCATAATTTAGTTAATTTTAATTATTCTTAGTTTAATTTAGCTTGCTTATTTTGTTAGACATTTGGGGTATTCTGAGGCTGATCTAGAACAAAAAGCTTTTCATTGCATTTTTCTTCAAATTTGGTAACCTCATTCCATATCTCTTTTGAAATTTTTGTTGCTTGTGCATGCACTCGTGGAATAGAGATACCAGTGGACGAATGGTTAGAAATAATTCTGCTATTTTGATTGAGAATCCTTTGTTTGAATTTTCTGTTCCATCACACACACCTAATCAAATGGCTGATCAATGAGATTGAACATGATGCACCAATGCGGCCCTTGCATGATTATCTGCAACCTGCACGCACTAGCATACCCTCCTGTATTATATTGCCTCTACAAGCTCATCACTTCACTTTTAAGCCTGGAATGATAAACTTGTTTCCCAAATTCCATGGTATAGATTCTGAAAATCCTTATTTACATTTAAAGGAATTTGAGGAAGTATGTACAACTTTTGAGCAGGCTTGTAGTGAGGACATTATCAGGCTAAAATTGTTTCCATTTTCCTTGAAGGATAAAGCCAAAACTTGGCTGAATTCCCTTAAGCCTAGATCTGTAGGAACTTGGAAAGAACTACAAACTGAATTCCTTAAAAAGTTTTTTCCAGTTCATAGGACAAATTCTTTGAAAAGACAAATAACAAATTTTGCTCAAAAACAAAATGAATCATTTTATCAATGTTGGGAGCGATATAAAGATTTATTAAATTCTTGTCCACATCATGGGTATGAGAAGTGGCGCACCATCAGTTTCTTCTATGATGGGATGACGCCTTCAATGAAACAATCTGTTCAAACCATGTGTAATGGGGAATTCTTTGATAAAGACCCAAATGAAGCCCTTGATTTTCTAGATCAAATAGCCGAAGACTCAGATTCTTGGGACCCCACGGATCCCTCTGATGTTTCTAATAAGCCGAAGTCTTCAGTCTGCATCATCTTAGGGAGGAGGATAATTTGAGTGCTCGGCTAGCCTCTTTGGCTAGGAAGGTGGAGGCTATGGATTAGGGAAAATTAATGTTGTTAAGTCTATTGCTACAGAAGAGGACTGTGAAATTTGTGATGTCAAGGGACACCCGACTAATGAGTGCCCTACCATTTCTGCTTTTAAGGAGGTGTTACATGACCAAGCAAATTCCATGACCCCTTTTAAGAGGCAATCTCCTTACGGAGACACATACAACCCTGAATGGAGGAATCACCCCAACTTTAGTTGGAGGAATGAAAATGCTGCACAAACACCACCTCCTCATGCATCTTCCAATTATACTCCATATGTTCCACCTCCACACTTGAGGAGACACTACAAACTTTCATGCAAGGGCAAGCTACTATTAATCAACAAACCTCACAAGCCATTAATGACATAAAGAGCTCTCTCACTAAATTGACATCTTCTCTAGCTGTTCAAGAGAAAGGTAGGTTTCCTGCTCAACCCCTACCCAACTCGCAGGGGCAAGTTCACATAATGGACACACAATCTTCTGATTCACAATTGGAACATGCTAAGTCAATTACCACTCTTCGTAGTGGAAAAAAAATTGACAAAACAATTCCACTTAAAGCCCAGAAATCTTCTGAGAGTGATGAATCAAAACATGATAATGAGGAAATTGATAAGTCTGGGTCAAGTGAAGATGTGAGATGTCCTATTCCAGCTCCATTTCCATAGAGGTTGAAACCACCTCAAAAGTTAAACCAAAATGCTGAAATTTTTAAACTTTTTAAGCATGTGAAAATTAATATTCCCTTGTTATATGCAATCAAATAGGTACCTTCTTATGCTAAGTTCTTGAAAGATTTGTGTACTATTAAGCGTAAGTTAAATGTGCAAAAAAAAGCCTTTTTGACTGAACAGGTAAGTTCTATAATTCAACCCAAAAGCCCGCCCAAATATAAGGATCCCGGATGTCCAACTATTTCATGTGTGATCGGGAACTTTAGGGTAGACCAAGCCTTACTTGATCTTGGGGCTAGTGTTAATCTTTTGCCTTATTCAGTGTACACTCAGTTCGGTCTTGGGGAACTTAAACCCACCACTATTACTCTTCAACTTGCTGATCGTTCTATTAAAATCCCAAGGGGAGTGGTGGAAGATGTGCTTGTTCAAGTAGACAAATTTTACTTTCCCGTTGATTTGATTGTTTTGGACACACATCCTGTTATAAATGCAAGTGCAAATATTCCTGTCATATTAGTCGTCCATTTCTTGCTACTTCAAATGTTTTGATTTATTGTCGGAATGGTGTGATGAAACTTTCATTTGGCAATATGACTTTGGAATTGAATATATTTAATGTTTGCAAACAACCAGGGGATGATACTGATGTTCAAAAAATGAATTCGGTTGAGACTGTTGTTATAGATCAATTTCATGTTTTATCTCTTTCTGATTCATTAGAATCTTGCTTAGTTAACTCTTTATATGATGAATCTAAAGTGGATTTTGAAGAGGCTAAGATTTGTTCTTTGCTGAATTCTCTATAGGTATTGGAAGTGAATGGATGGAAACCCAAGTTTGAGGAGCTACCATTGAGAGATAAATTGCCTACACCATCAAGCATTCAAGCACCTAAATTGGAGTTGAAAAAGTTACCAACTGAACTCAAATATGCATTTTTGGGTGATGGTGAAACTCTTTCGGTGGTAATATCGTCTCATCTTAATCTTATCGAAGAGGGTAAGCTGCTTAATATTTTGAAGAAGCATAAAGGTGCAATAGGATGGACAATTACTGATTTAAAAGGAATAAACCCTTTGATTTGCACTCATTGTATTTATTTGGAGGGCAATGCTAAACCGTCTAGGGAGATGCAATGTAGGTTAAATCCAATCATGAAAGAGGCGGTTAGAGCTGAAGTTCTTAAGCTCTTGGATGCGGAGATCATCTACCCCATTTCTAATAGCAAGTGGGCGAGTCCTACCCAAGTAGTGCTTAAGAAATCTGGTGTAACAGTTGTCAAGAATGATAATAATGAATTAATCCCCACTAGAGCTACATCTGGCTGGAGAATGTGCATTGATTACAGGAAGCTAAACTCAGTCACTAGGAAAGACCATTTTCCGTTGCCGTTTTTAGATCAGGTTCTGTAGAGGGTAGTGGGCCACACATATTATTGTTTCCTAGATGGCTACTCCGAGTACAATCAAATTGAAATTGCATTAGAAGACCAGGAGAAAACTACATTCACATATTTTTTTTGGCACTTTTGCTTATAGGAGAATGCCTTTTGGTTTATGCAATGCACCTGCAACATTTCAAAGATGCATGCTGAGTATTTTTAGTGATATGGTTGAACGCTATCTTGAAGTGTTTATAGATGACTTTTCTATATTTAGTGATTCATTTGATGACTGTTTGTCTAATTTGTAGAATGTTTTAAGCAGGTGTGAAGAGAAGAACCTTGTGCTTAATTGGGAAAAATGTAATTTCATAGTTTCTAAAGGAATTGTTCTGGGTCATATTGTTTCCTCTAAGGGAATTGAAGTTGATAAATCAAAAATTGATTTAATTACTCATTTGCCTACACCTAAGACTGTTAAAGATATTAGATACTTTTTGGGTCATGCAGGGTTCTACAGGAGGTTCATCAAAGATTTTAGTTCTATTTCTAGACTATTATGCAATCTCCTATCTAAAGATACTGTTTTTGAATGGAATGCTGATTGTGAAAAAGCTTTTGCTAAACTGAAGGGAATGCTTACTTCAGCCCCTATTATATAACCCCCAGATTGGACTTTACCGTTTGAGATAATGTGTAATGCTAGATGCTACTTTGAAATATCTTCTATCAAAGAAAGATGCAAAACCTAGGTTGATTCGCTGGATACTCCTACTGCAAGAATTTGATATTACCATTAAAGATAAGAAAGGAGTAGAAAATGTGGTGGCTGATCATTTATCTAGGTTGACTGTGGATGATTTCAATGAGGCTGCGCCAAGTAGAGACACCTTCCTAGATGAGCATCTTTTTGTTCTTTCTGATTTACCACGGTTTGCTGATATTGTTAATTTTTTTGTCACAGGTCAAACTCCTTCTCATTGGACAACACAAGACAAGAAAAAGTTTATGGTGGAGGTAAGAAATTTCTTTTGGGATGGTCCATATCTTTTCAAATATTGTCTGGATCAAATTATTAGGAGATGTATACCCAATGATGAAATTCATAGTGTCATTTCCTTCTGTCATTCAAAAGCTTGTGGTGGTCATTTTTCTGCTAGAAAAACTGCTGCTAAAATTTTACAATGTGGATTTTATTGGCTTACCCTATTTAAATATACTCATAATTTTTATCGTACTTGTGGACGTTGTCAATAGCTTGATGGAATAACCCGTCGGAAATATGATGCCTTTAAACCCCATTTTAGTGATTGAAGTCTTTGATTGTTGGGGTATTGACTTCATGGGTCCATTTTCACCTTCTTTTGGCTATCTGTACATCTTAGTGGCTGTTGACTATGTTTCTAAGTGGGTAGAGGCTATCCCTTGTAGAAATAATGACCATAAAACTGTTATACGCTTTTTGAAAGAAAATGTTCTGTCACGGTTTGGTATACCCCGTACAATCATAAGTGATGGGGGTTGTTACTTCTGCAATAAACCTTTTGAGGCATTAATGACAAAATATGTAATTACTCATAAGGTGGCTACCCCTTATCACCCACAAACAAGTGGGCAAGCTGAACTTGCCAATAGAGAGATTAAACACATTTTAGAGAAAACGGTTAACCCAAATCGCAAAGATTGGTCTCTGCGGTTAACAAATGCACTTTGGGCATACCGTACAGCTTTTAAATCTCCTATTGGTATGTCCCCTTATCGACTTGTTTATGGAAAAGCTTGCCACTTGCCTGTGGAGTTGGAGCACAAGGAGTATTGGGCCATAAAGATGTTTAATTTTAATTTGGATGATGCTAGTTCTGTGCGTAAGCGTCAATTAAATGAATTGGAAGAAATTAGGAATGATGCATATATGAATTCAAAAATTTACAAAGAACGAATGAAGGTTTTGCATGATCAACACATTCAGCGAAAAAACCTTCACAAAAAGTTCTTTTGTATAACTCTCGATTGCATTTATTTCCTGGTAAGCTCTAGTCTAGATGGACTAGCTCATTTATTGTTAAAACTGTTTATCCTCATGGAGCTGTAGAAATTGAAAATCCATTGACTGGCAATGTGTTTAAAGTAAATGGTCAAAGATTTAAGCCATTCTTGGAATTGATTCCATCAGAAGTGGAGAGTATTCTTCTGTCTGATCCCACTTATCATGATTGAATACTCTTACACTCAGTCTGGCTGAAGACAGGAAACTTAGCGGTTCTGGGAGGCAGTCCAACTTTTTCTTTGTTTTAGGTTATTTATTTGTTCGATGATGTTTTCTGGTTGGATATTGTGATTGCTCTCATCTTCTTCTTTGTTGTTGTTTTTCACTCGCATGGGATTCTAGCAATTTGCTGTTCTCCAAGTAACATCTATCATTGATTTTATTTATTTATTTATTTATTTTATCCTTCATTTCATTCTTAACATTGAGGACAATGTTTAGTTTAGATTTGGGGCTATATAGGAATAACACTGTTTATTGAAAAAAAATCCATCACAATAAAATGGGAAAATAAAAAAATAATAAAAAAACAAAAAAAGAAAAACAAATAAAAAATTTTAGTTTTAAGTTGTTTGATAGTTATTTTCATAGGTTTTGATAGTTTATCCCGTGATGATGCATATTCCAATTTTTAAGAGATTAATTTACATTGGAAGTGTGAGTAAGTATACTGGAGGATAGAAACACTTAACTGAGCATATCTTTCTGTTACAGTCCTCTTGGATCATGTGCTTGAGCTAATAAAACTCACTCACACACACTAGTACATAAAGTAATACCCTCTAAAGATTTGTTGAATACTAATCTTCAGTGGGATGTCTTTAGTCATAGTCATTGGATGATCTGTGGTTATCTGTTGAGCTTAAAAGATCATGATAGACCATTTACTTGGCTATGGTAAGGGCTTGGAACCGGAAATAGGTTGAGAGTATAATACAACCTGGACATGATAAGATTGCTGGAAAATATGAATGCTGATAAAAAAAATGATGAAAAAAAAATTGAAAACAAAAAGAAAGAAAGGGGCTGCTTGACTTTATAGGATTAACTTAGGCTGATGCTCGGGCCCGAAGCAGTCTCTTAAAACCTAATGCCCTAAGCCAACTGTGTTGGGAGTCATTGGCCTGAGTCATTGCTAAACCTAAGCATCTTGAAGTTAGGCCTTACACAGTCCTATAGAAAAAAAAATCTATGGTGTATTATCCTCTCAAATCTAGAATGTTGGACCCGAAGGAGGCGCGTAGATTTGTGCTATCATGAACCTGAAGATTACGATGACTATGTAGATTCTGATGTTCTTTGGTTAATGGGTAACACTGGATATGTGTAAAACAGAAATTTAGGGTGTATTGCTACAATGTTCTATACTTTTACTATTTATATTATCATGCTATATCATATTGAACAGAAATTTCCAAGATGAAGGTGTAGAATAAAACCACTTACTTGAGGGCTTCTATATTCCCATTGGTTATGAACCAAATACACGTGGTTGATTTTCTTAAACATTGTGGTTTGCATTTGAAGGGATAATAGGTTTGATTGTTTTGAAGTGTTTATTTTATTTTTGCACTTAGATTAATAAGGTTAATTTCATAAGTACATGTTTGGGATAATCTTCAAGTTGGAGTTCAAAACAGCAATGGATTTGGGATAATCTTCAAGTTGATTCGGGAGGAGGAAAAAGACTCTTCTGCCGTCTATAAAAGCGGAGCAGAAATAGAACTTTACAGGACGGTTTTCTAAGAAAAAGAACAAAGCTTTTGCAGAGAGTCGGGTCGTGTTTTGCCGGGATTTGGGTGGTGATTTTGGTCGGAAAAGGTAGAGAATCGATTGGGGGAAGAAAAGGAAGAGAAAGGAGGAAGAAAGAGTCGATTTTGAACTGATTTTCGGGTTGCTACAATACTGTGCAATTGCTACAGTGATCGAGGGCTCGTGAGGAAGACGATGAATAGTGCCGATTTGTGAACAGTGTTTTGATACAGTAAATTATGAACAGTAATCGTGAATAGTAAAACTGCTACAGTGATTTCTCCAATACAATTTCTTCTAAAATCTTATTTTTCTTTTCTCATGAATATGAATAGCTAAATTGTTTGTCAAAGCTAGAGGTGATATTATTTGATTAGTATTTTTATGTCTATGAAGGAAGTGCTTTTATTACTTATTTGATTGAATAGAGATGTTTTGGAAAAAGTCATAATCTATAAAATTATTTGATTTGTCGTTAACGAAAGGTACGACGAATGCTTATAATTCCCTGTGATTATTTGACTGAGCTTGTTAATGATAAATTTTCAATCGAAATCTTTATGTTAATTATTACAATGAATTTGAATGCAATATCTTCCGATTAGGTCAAATCATTATTTGAATCTAATTGTGTAAATAAATAGACGTAGAGTATTAAATAAATAATTGATCCTTGAAGCTTTGATATCTCCCATCGATTATCTTTGCCTGTCTTTAGTTAATTTTAATTAAATTTTTTCTCATCGTTTAAATTAGTAGTTAATTCAATTACTACTTCTCTGCATAATTTCCTGATAAGAATCTTCATTTGTTAAGCTAAGTAGTATTTAGATTAGTTTGGAGTAGAATAATCCTACATCATTCCCTGTGATTCGACACTTGGATACACCGAGTATATATTACAATTTGTCAACCTTCTCTTGGGTTTGATCACAGGGGTTAAATGTTTATTCGACAAGTCATGGGGTTAGTCTAATTCTTTCTTCTGGTTAGAATAGTGGGAGGTAGATGCCTATTTGTCTCAAGGGAAGGGCCTCAGTATTGGCGTCGGGCCGACCCTTTGGGAACAAAAGTGCACTAGCACTGTGTATGTGGCGATAAAAATTTGTGTGGGAGTTTTCTACTACATTGTTTTTACTCCCTGACCTGTTTTAGATGGACCATATGAAAAAATGTTGATTTGTATTGGATGGTGGAAATCCCAACTAATGAATTGAAGAAGAGGTTGAAACTTGAAAATACATCTAAATTGACTACATGAAGCATCTTAAAAAAGGAGTGTCCTTTTTTCCAGAGCATCTAAAGCAGGGAGGAGGGAGTAATTTTTTTGCTAGAATTTCTACATTGTTACTTGTATACTCCTTTTGTGTTGATGTCTGTAATTTCAGCCTCCTGCAACCGGTTGTGTGGTGTGTATGCAGGACTCCTGTGAACTCCTTTGAATAATAGTCGAAGTTATTTTTTTGGCTAAAAAAACCTACATTAGCGAGGCTTGGACTAGTACCATTCTTGTATTCGATTTCATTAACGAAATGAAGGTTTGATTTAGCAAGGAAAGATACAAAAAATGGTCACAATTTCGATGTTCATTTCGTGAATCAAATTATAGCGAGGCTGACTGTATCCATCTACCACTGGTTTTTTTGGCTCTAGTATGCCACTGAATTTAACTCTTAAGGATTATCTGTACTAAAAAAAATAATCTTAACCTTTATGGTGTAAATAAAACTCTCAAGATGTTATTAGATAACCAAGTTTTATAAAAGCTCTAGCTATTAGGAAGTGAAAATCTTTATCCATTTATTATATATTCTAACATCCTCTTCACGTGCAAGCGTCCACTAAGCGTGGTGCATGAAACATAATGGGGGTATAAATGCCTCTAACAAGATTAGAACTCAGGACCTCTTCAAACTATTATGTTAGATAACTAAGTTTTCCGAAAGCTCGAATTATTCATTCTTCGATTATATATTAGATTATGTACTAAATAAATCAAGATACAATCCCTGTGCAAGACCAATGAAGTTAGGGTTCAACTCGGACCTCTGCTTCAAGGCAGCATAATGGCCAACTCACCATTTGACTAATACCATGTCTTCATATTCAAATACAACAAATCCATTAAACGGTGGAAACGCCGCAACTCACTCTGATCCAAATTTGCTATCATTATTCATAGATCGACAAATAGTAAAGTGAAGCAATATGCGAAGTGAAGTGAAGCAATACAAAAACGGCAAGGCCCTCGTATGATGGGCATCAATATCACAACTTAACAAAGAAACAACCTTCCTTGGCTACAAGCAGAAAATCACGTTTTCTGCATGGACCCAATTTCCTTCACCACAGTCACCGGACAAGTTGCATTAATCACCACGTGGTTGCTTACGCTTCCAAGCAACACCCTGCACCATTCGTGTTGATGTCAACTTATAAACTTTCATTAAGAGGGGAAATTGACCGGTAAAGATAGAAAATTTGGCATAGGGTTTAACACGAAACCTTACCTTTTGAGCTTCCCAAGGCCTCGGCTTCCAACCACGATTGAGTCCAGCTTCAGATCCTCAACTGCATCAGTGAGCTTCTCCCTCGAGTCGCCCCAGTAGATTTTGGACACCACCTTGACCTGTGCCAAGCCCATAACTATCTTCTTTTAATGGCAATCAGCTTATTGTATTATCGAGTTTCTATGAGCATAGATCCTTAATACAACCGATGACTATGTTAACTAATCAACTATTCCAATTTCCATGACTAAAAAGCAGAGAGAGAGACCCCTTTGGACTTTGAGACGGTGTCTAGAATATCTAGAGCTTCAGCGTCTGGATTCAGTCCATACAGCTTGGATAAATTCATTTCTCTGAATTCTTCCAATGGAATCAGAGCTGCAAAAGCAGGAAGACAAAAACAATAGATTACCCTATCACTTATCCAGTCATAATAAGAGGGAAAGCTCAAAGATATAAAAACGAAGTTGAAACAGATAAGTCCAGTACGTGATCCGGTGTCCTCCCACAACATCTTTTGTGCATGCTCTGACTTGCTCGTCTGAACATGGATTAAAATGATATGATCTCCACCGCCCACCAGGTTGTCAACTGCCCACCGGAGGGCCGTTTTGCTGCTCGCCGAGTAGTCCATGCCCACCCCTACGGTCTTGCCACCCATCTCTCTCTATCTCTCTCTCTCTCTGGGGCTTGGGAATATTAATGCAAGTTATGGTCTAGTGACACTGCTTATGAAGATAGTGGAAAGGGTGTGCCATTTATTCCTAATTGCCTTTATTCCCTTGCGTATAAAAGTGGTCTATACCATCATCTTTGTTCTCTTTGCGTATAAAAGTGATTTATAGCATCATCTGATATAAACCGACGTCTCTCTGTCTTTATCCTACTAGGGTGTTCTCGAAGAAGCTGGTTTTTAATGGAAGTAATGATTCACGTTGGACCTGGACATATAGATGTAGGGCCCCTTTAATATAGATGAAATAAACTTGAACTTAATTTAGGGGCTCCTTCCACTTGTTCAGTTGTTTGCCTAGTACTGTTGCAGAGGTCAAGAAAGACTTGTTGGAATAAAGGTCAAGCCTCGTACTATCTAAAATATATCAAGCTGAATGCCTGAAATCCACTCCGCATGCCATCTACAATGATCAAACTTTGAACTAAGGCGAGAAGAGGTTTGACACTTGGCACCCCTTGCTAATCACACAACCACCCCACTAAGATGGTTCACCAGCCTTTTCATTTAGTACCACATCTAAGAAGCCTTATAAATGTGCACCAAATCTCAACTATTGGAGTCATGTGAAGGTAAGCCATCTCCAGGGTCCCAAATTGCTAGCTAGAGATTGAGATTATACAGCTAAACATGGCTTCTTACTGGACAAAGATGTCCGTGCCTGCCATTGTCATCTTCTTGATATTCTCTCGCGCTTACATTGCTAGTGCTGCTGGTGAGTGTGGCAAGACGCCTATCAATGTGGCCGCTGCAAGCTTGACCCCATGTTTGGGGGCTTCCAAAAATGCCAAGGCCAAGGTCCCGCCAGCCTGCTGCTCTAAGGTTTCTGCGTTGATCACCAGGTCACCCAAGTGCCTATGTGCAGTGTTCTTGTCACCCTTGGCCAAACAAGCAGGAATGAACCCCGCCATAGCCATTACCGTGCCCAAACGCTGCAACATCAAGAACAGGTCGGTCGGCAAGAAATGTGGAGGTAATTAACTTAATTGCCATGGTTACCATTATAAGCCTCAATCATGTTTTTGTACCATGATATTTGGAACACGTATAGGAAGAGCTGCATCAACGATTGGAGGCTTGACATGCACATTTTTATTTTCGGCTTGTTTGTACTATTGCTACGAATTTGAAGTACGTCCTCAAGGACCTTAACCGTCTGCCCCCCTAAAATGTTTTTTTTTTCTATTTTGCAGGATATACTACTCCGTGAGACATGAATTACCAGAAGGCCAAAATATTATAGTAAAGCTAGGCATTATGGTGCAACACGGAGATTCACTGCATGATTCTTTTTGTTTTCCAGTTACTGCGTGATTGTGTTAAAGCTTTGCTTGTTTATATGTGTAAATGAGAGGAAAATAATATCTATTCCGTGGAATAGGAAATCGTAAGAGTATGACTGAAATTGTTGTGTCACAGTGGATGATGTAGTGAATGCTATATATACACGAGAAATCAGCTTACTGGTTACTGACTACAAGTCACTAAGTCAAATTGAAATCTAAAATACATAGGATAGTGTTCAGTTATGGCAAGAACAGCTAAAACTCGCTACTGTGTATCATGATATTTTTGCATTAGCTTCGACAATCATCGACAAACTTGGCCCTTTTATAAAAAATGAAATATGTTAGCAAAGACGCAAGAAGGACCCCCAGAGGGTCGCCGCATTAGACATATTAATTTAAGAATGGTGCCATTGCCCCCAGGGCATGGAATGTCGTATCGGATATCGGTAAAATATCGGTCGGCCTAAGAGACAAAATATCGGAGATATTGTGTAAAAAAATATCGGTCATCAAAAACTAGTTTTTATCATATATTTTCAAAATCTAACTTCTAAAATGAGTTATACTAATTTAAACAAAGAATAGATTTCAAAATATGCATAAAAGGATAGAAAACAAACATGAAAGTTTTTTTTTCCAAAAAAAAAAAAAAAAAAATTGAAATTTTTTTTTTCAAAAAAGGCCGAAACCGATATATCGGCGATATTTGGAAAAAATTGAAAATTCGATACTTAATAGTATCTGAGTATCAGTTTGTGTCCGATACCGATATATCGGCGATATATCGCCGATATATCGGCGAGCTGGCATTCCATGCCCCAGGGGCGGAGCCAGGGGGCAAGCTGGGCTTGACCTTCACATTTTAAGTAGTATATTACTACTTTTATAAACTATTTATATAATTAACTTGTCCCTTCTCAATGCCTAATTTTCCAATTCTCTTGTTGACCCATAAAAGTTGTCCTTTTATTACTATTCTTCTTATGTTTTGGTAAGATAAATTTAGACTTTAAATAAGCAAGAAGACAAAAAAAGAAGTAAATATGGGCTTGGCTTGACTTGCCATAATATCTTAGTATCTTAAGGAAACTATTAAAAAATGAAGAGAATCTACTCTAATTAGTAGTAAAATTTTAGAGTCTCTAGGCTATAAACACAACTTCTTAATTCTTACCTTCGTTCTTACTATTGTCACACACCTCCTTCATCTTTTCTACTATAATTTTTGTTAAATTTCGTCTTTATTACTATAATTTGCCGACCGATCACATATATTCCCTCCTTGCTACCACGATTTATTTGTAGATATTAAAAAAATAACATATATTTAAACTGTCTAGTTACACATATTGAAAAAATTGGGTTTAATGAGCTTGAAATGACTGCCTAGTTACACCTATTTGAAAAAGTTGTGTTTAGTGAGTTTGAAAATGAAGTTATCTAACATTGTTGAAAAATGGCAAATCGTTGTAGATATATAAGATACCGCAGACATTTTATTTTCATAGTATGTCTTGATTAAAAAACTATATGTATGTAGTTGTATTTTAATACATACTTTATTTTATTTTAAATAATATATTTTATTATACTTTAATTTCATCATTTGTTTTGTAAATTTTGAAGAAATTTTATGCCCCACCTCATCGAAATTCCTGGGTCTGCCCCTGATTGCCCCCCTATATCTTCCGAAGTCTCTCGTGTGCACTTAAACTGGATTTTGGTGGGTCTTCTCAGCTAGGGACTTAGAGGTGGTCTGTCACCGCCAATACATTTATTATTTTGCGGTGGGAAGTGGCCTCACAATTATCCAGGTTACTGGATGATGGATCTTCTCGGTTAGAGACCTGGTGGTATGGCACCGCCGCTTAGTTCATTATTTGGTGATGGGAAGAGGCGGCCACAGCCATCCAGTTGGTTTAGCAATATAATGGGTGATGCATGGGGTGAGCGAGCATACAAAAAATTGTCATCCTTTTCCTCAGGAAGCGAGCAAAAAGTTGTGCGGGGGAATATCAGCGTGCTAAATGGAATTCGAACTTGGTCGATAAAGAAACTGAGCTCGAAGGTGCCTGCAGCATTAGGCGCACTGATTAGATTCTTCCACCTTTAATTTGGTGTCTTAAAGTGACGCGAGTCGTCCTCTCGTCTGCTATATTCAAGTCATCTAATCGATTCCAATATCCAAGTCATTATTTCCAACTTCATGACTAATTGCTATTTCGTCTTGGTCATGAGGAAAGGAGTGGAGAAATATACACGATACTAATCATCCGATACAAAAAACAAAGCAAGAAATCAAAGCTTTCAATACCGTTTACTAAAACATAATTTTTCCATTTTTTGAACTAAATTGAAAAAAAAACATGTTTCCAGTTGTCTATTCGAAAAAAAAAGGACAGAAATCAAAATCCAATTTCGACGAAGTCAAGAAGTTCCAAAGAGAAAACAAATAAGGCGTTGATAGTAGTACCAAAAGGCACTGGATTACCAAAAGGGAGTGTTATGTCTTTTTATAGTTTATGAACCTTGAATGCAATGTAAGCCTTCAGAATAAGGTTAGCTGTATGCCAAAATCAGTTAGCTCTTTAAAGTTATAAATCACTCCTCACATAAATGTGACTAAATCAAATCACCGAAAGCTTGGCATGACTCATCAATCTGTTCATGGAATTGATTAGATAATCTACGTTTATTGCGTTTTTTCTGCACACTCAAGTATGCGCCCGACAATATTTGGGGTAGATTTGGGGAGCACCCACAAGTGCTTCAACATAGTAGTGGGTCGATCAATTGCATCATTATTAGAATTGCGGTGCTCATGTTAGTCATGAATTAATCATTCAAATTCCCAGGCTCCAGCTGTTACGAACTAGCTGCATAAAGGAGAAAGAAACTGCATTCACAAGCCAAAGTGCTCTCTTTACCTTTTTTCTGTTGAGCTGAACGCCCAAGTGCTCCACCTGCCGAAGAAAACCATGTTACTAAGTTATGATTAAGCTTTGCATGCGCAGCTTAGGTTTAGCATAGCATGCTTGACTTTCCTCCTCAAGCATGCCACAGGTGGCTCAATCTCGAACGGTGCACGTCCAAAAGGCATATTAACCAGTCAAGTTTAGCTACTGGTAGTGGGTACTCCACCTTTCTGCTTTTCCTATCATGTGATTTGTCTATAAATACGGTGAGAGATCCTTAATCTCCTGCATCAAGTCCCTGAGTAGAGACACCTTCGGTATTCCTCTTGGTTCTTGTTCTCTCTGCTGAGGCATAATATTGAAGAGATGAAAGGCTCGTACTTGGCTGCATTGGCCATTGTAGCGATGGTTTTGGCCCTGGAGGCCCCTGTCTCGATGTCGGTCACCTGTAACGTCGGGCAGCTAGCCCCATGCGCAGCGGCGATCACGTCGTCGGCTCCACCATCTGCAGCCTGTTGCACCAGGCTAACCCAGCAGAAGCCTTGTATGTGCAAGTACATGAAGGACCCCAACCTCCAGAAGTATATCAACTCACCCAACGCTAAGAAGGTTGCAAGAGCATGTAAAGTAGGTTATCCCAAATGTTAAACTTCCTCTTCATCTCATGGGCATGGTCCGTTGCCCTCACCGTCCTATATTATATATCTCAGACATCGATCATCTTGCTGTTTGTGTGAACTGCTGCATGCAAGTATGGTAGCCTATCAGATTATATATATGTGCTTGGCGCTTCTAATCTAGTTGTTTCAATTAATCAATAACAAATTACGTACATATTCTCTTACAACACTAGAATATTTTTTCAAAAGCACGATCTAGTGAAAATTTCTCTCGAGGGATTTTCTAGGTAAGATTTTAGATAAATTTTTTCCGCCACAATTGTTCCGATGTTCAGCATAATGATGGGAGTTTTCAAATAGAAAAAAAAAGAAAAGAAAAGAAAACCGTTTGTGTTGAGAGTGGGATTTGAACCCACGCCCTTTCGGACCAGAACCTTAATCTGGCGCCTTAGACCAACTCGGCCATCTCAACATCTTGTGGATGTATAAATTTAATTTATTATTTTATTTTAAAAGAACAGTTGTTCTCTCCGGTCAGCCACATTAGCATGCTCTATTCCACTTGCTCTGCATTTTTTTGGTGCGTAAATGACTCACAATAATCCCAGCAAAAAATGCAGAACTTAGATTGCAACCTTAGTGTAAAAACAAATGTATTTCTTCTTGCTCACGAAAAAACTAACATTTACTTGGAATATGTTGGTTTGCAAAATAAACGATATCTAGCAGCCTTTTATCAATTCAACTGTTCGCTAAACCATAATTGAAAGTGTGACAATTTTCGTGGCGCAAAGAAAAAAACTTTGATTGTTTGCCCCAGCCCCGGGCCATGTTGCTTTTTGGTTTCTTTTATCTGATAAGGCTATGGTTCTATTTGTTTGATCTGAACCTGAATCTGAAAAGCCATCTGAAAATTCTAAAAAGCCATTGATCTGAAATTTTGATATCTAATCTGAAATCCTAAATCTGAAATGGCCTAAAGAATACCAAAATCTGAAATCATAAATCTGAAATGGCCTAAAGAATACCAATGCACCCAAATTGGAAAATTCCGGAAGACGAGATTTCCTGGAGCTCCAACCACATCTAATCCGGCCACCTATCCTCAGTTCTTCCGACAACATATTTTCCGGCAGCATAGTCTTTCTCGGCCAAAGTACAAATCCAAATCAAAACCCAAAATCTGGTTACTTTCGAAGCTCATACTGCATCAGAACCAGATCGATGTTTCAGCAGATTCCTCTCCTTCCCATTGGCCCCATACCTCTGAATCTCAACTGCATCAAACAGACCTGAACCATCTTCTCTACTGTTCCTCCTTCTTCCTTCTCCTCTGCTCACCTCCCAACCGACCTGCAACTCTGTCTAAGTTCCCTTTTTGGACTCTTCACAGCATCTTTTTTGCCAGGATCTGAGCGTATGTCCTATGTCGGCTACCCTCTCCTCTTCCCCATGCCTCTGGTCCTCTGCCCCATCTCCTCTCCCGACGGTTGCTTGGGTGCTCGCCGGGTAATCTCCTCCCCTTTCCTTCTTCATGATACTTTTCTCCATTCCAGTTTCTTTACCCTTTCTCTTTCCTCTCATATGCCCATTTCTCTTCTTGCCAATCTGCAAATTTGCTTTGTTTCTTCAATGTTCAAACTTGGAGCTTTCTTCAAACCTGCAACTTTCACACATTTTTGTGCTCCAGTCGGCATCTTCTCCTTCTCCTCCTCCATAAAAATTCCTCCTTTGCTCCTCTCCAGGCCCATCCTCTCCGCCTCGCCACGACGCTCCATCCCTCTCGGCTCTAGTTGCAAAACAGAGTATGTTGCTCATGGCTTCTTGAACCAGACGTCCACGCACCCAGCAAAATAGAGTATGTTTGGGCCGTACCCACTCTCTGTGGAACACGCCGCATTGCTCTTCGGCTGAGAAAGCGGCAGGGGAGGAGGAGTTCGGGAGAAGGAGAAGACATAGAAAGGGAGCGTCACGAGCAGATCCATCAAGTTCACCCATTTAGGCCAGGGTGAGAAACCTCGATCAACGGAGGCAGCCGGGCTGCCCGTCCCTGGGAAAGCTCATCCTCGCCGCCGCCGTCGTCGTCGAGAAGCTTAATGGAGTGAAAGCTTCTCGATTTCTTGCAAACCGTATTTGAGATTGGAAGACGGAAAGCCTCCTCCTCGGTCGCCAAGCAGCAGCAGGCCGACAGAAGACGGGAGGAGCAGAAGTGGGATGAACATGAAGGAAAGGGGAAGTGGGGAGGAGGAGGAAGTAGGGGTCGGGCCTGGTTTTCAGAAGTTTTCAGAAAATTAAGATGGGAAAAGCCATCTGAATTTTTAAGCCTTTCTGTATAAATGGGCTTAATTCAGGACAGAATTCAGCACTTAAACAAATGGGCTGAAAAGCTTCAGTTCAGATCTGAATAAGAGTAAACAAACGGGCCCTATGTCGCTAATTCTTTTTTGTATATTAAACATCACATACAAAAACCAATTAGCTATTTTGAATTTGCACAGCTGGTCGTGGCTATTTGGTGGAGGTAAAGCTCAATTCAATTAGTAAATGAAAAGTCAAACCAGACAATTAGTAGAGGATCAAAAGATACTACCGTCTGACTGAATGAAGGCAACGTATTGTATTAAAATACTGGAAGAAGGTGAATTACAAACAAGAAAAGTTTATCCCCGCGCGGTTAACATTTCCGTAAATCAAATATGTGAACAACAGTATAAAGCTAAAAAAGACAAGGGACCTTGTTATAAAAAAACAAGGAACCTTACACCTAGCTTACGTAAAATCGACACAAAGCTTAAACCTAGCTTATGTACAATTAACACAATAACACAAGGCTCTTTACAGGTGCAAGAGATTGGACATCGGATTCCATCCAAGAATCCATGGCTTCTTATCAGAGGGCACCACAAAGAACTCAAACATCTCCTTGCTTTTATTTCTTTAAACGTTTTTTTATTTTTCATTTTTTTTGTACAGCGTTTTCTTTATTGGCAACACTCTTTTTTGGGGTACAAGTACAACTTGAGAAATTTCTATTTTGTAGCAAAAAAAAGGAGTATTTTATTTTGTTTTTTCGTAGAAAATTGTCTCTGAAATATGATCCTAATTGCAATTTAAATTCACCTGAGCTACGTGCATATCGAAAGAAAAGGCATGCTTATCTGCATTACAAAATGAGTGAAATTTATTGGACTCTTAAGGCCCATAATTTTTTTGTCAACAAGACTCGAAGGTCATATAAAATGCTTCTTCCGGTCACTTTTAATTGAGATCATCACATAAGTGGTCAATTTTATTGAGATATGGGATCCACAGTAAAAGCTTAGGCTTTTCAAGTGAGTCACTTTTCATCGCGGACACCACTTGAACTCAACCTAGGGTCGCTGCCGGTGGCCGAAAAGGGTGTCATATAATTTTGGTACGCTATTTTTACTAATTGTCTCAATTAAAAGTGACCGCAGGGAGTAACAGAGTTTCTCTCCCTCTCCCCATGCTTGGTCTGGAGAGAGCAAATCCATCCATGTAATGTTAGACAGTCTTCTTTCAAATCCAGACGAGTATATATTCATTAAACGAAGGGCATAGCTAGTAGAGAGAGGCCTCGAAAAGCCATAGACTTGAAATATAAAAATTACACGGTTATAATACAAATTGTGAGGTTATCTGTTTGAAAAGCAAACGGATCACCGCCGGTCGAAAGTTAAAAATCAACCGGTAGATCGTTGTATGCTCTAGTCCTC
Organism: Houttuynia cordata; assembly: GCA_039654745.1. Taxonomy (NCBI): domain Eukaryota; kingdom Viridiplantae; phylum Streptophyta; class Magnoliopsida; order Piperales; family Saururaceae; genus Houttuynia; species Houttuynia cordata. The sequence continues at coordinate 35,999,637 of CM077504.1, forward strand.
GCTAACGCGCCTTGCTTCAGGCCATTCTAACTTTGTGTTGCTTCGTAATGATTCGAAACGTGTGTTCCACCTTTTCCGATGAGCTTAACCAAATGTAGGTATTAATATGGGACGAAAGGAGTCGTACTTTGTCGAGAGTGGTCTTAATAATGCTATTGCATGGGATCAAAACAGGTGAGTGTTGAAAGCTTTAATTTGATGGGTGATATACATAGAGGTATATATATCTTTTTGTTATTCTATCTTCATTGTGCATGTCCTTCATCGTAGTAAGCTCAGTGTTCAATTGTACGACTGGTACTAACTACAATTATAACTAATTGACTTGTGTATTAGGGCTTGTTTCAGCTGCATCTGGGGTTGGAGATTTTTTTGGAGATCAGTGAATGGAGTTACTACCATGAAGATACATGTCAAGTCTTCCCCACGTCTAGGAAGTCTATGAATAACGGAACACTGATATTGCTTGTGTTCTTTTCATCTTTTCCCTCATCATTCATCCTGGTCTTATCCAATCTCGTGTCATCTTTGGAACTGGTATTTACGCGAAGAAAATCATAAAATCCAACCGGGTTCTCCCTGTCTGCAATGATTAGCACATAAGAACATGAATTTGTAGATATTCAGATAAAATGAAATTATTTTTTGATACCTTCTTCAGTTTCATTTGAGTGGCAGCTATGATCGGTTCCAATGACACACTCCTTGGACGTGCTGCCATGCTTATGGGCTCTCTCGTTCTCTGTTCTCAAACCACACTTGTACATGAGTTTGCTTAATTGTTGGTCTCCAGAACACATTTGATGAGATGTCTTCTTAGCAAGAAATCTGGATCTTTCTCTGTATTTTCTAGCCATGATCACGTGCCACTGGTTCTTCACTGCATTATCTGTCCGGCCTGGGAACAACCGAGCAATCACAGCCCATCTATTGCCATGAATACGGTGAGAAGCCAAAAGCCTTTCCTCTTCCTCTTCTGTAAAAGAGCTTCTATTGATCCTAGGATCTAACTGATTAAACCATCTTAATCTACAACTTTTTCCTGCACGTACAAGGTCATCTAAATAATACGTACTCAATTTCCTGATCACTAGTTTCAATATATTAATGTGAAAATATGCAGGTGCAAGTTTAATGGACCTGATCTTCCTTGGAGGTTCTCGGCAATGGCATTCCAGTTGTGGGGTCCGTACCGTTCCACCATTTCCTTGAGTTTCTCATCCTCTGAAGGCCTCCAGTGGCCTCTAGAGCACATCTCTCCGCCACTCAGAAACAAGAGGCTTTAAGTATCACTCTTTCACACAAAAAGATTCAGATGTCAATGAAAAAGGCGACTCGGCTGGAATGCATGCATGCATATGCAAGGGTGATAGGCAACGAGATGATCAACAACATAAATAGGTGCTTTTAAAAAGGAGAAGATCGAAGTTCTTAATTATGTAGTAATACTAAGAAGCTGTCCATAGTATTTCTTTAGAGAAGGTGGCTTTTGGAGAGCTTTACAGCAAATGAGAGATGGTTTTCAATTTGGAACATATAGAGCGCATGCATAAGAAGGAAAAAAAGTGGGAGGCAGAGAAGGTTGGAGAAAGATGGTGATAACTAGGTTGCTTGGTGGGGAGAATTTCGTTCAGCTCTCGACATCACTCCCAAGTTTCTAACCTACAATCTCTACTTAGTTAGAACCCCACATCATTCGTTCCCAACTTCTTTAATCTCTCTTACATTTCAGGTCAATGTCATGAAGAACTGTCCCTGTCTTTCGCTTCCAGAAAGCAGACCTAATCTAAGAAGCCTAAAGTGAATATTCCTAATATCTGTTCGTGATTCATGAGCTCATATGCCAAAAATCTCCTCTGTACACGTTCTAATATGTCCTTACCCACAAGGCACGCAGAGCAGAAGCCTAACGGTACGTGTGGCGGGGGCTAACTGGCCTTTCAATTGGTTTGCTAGATTGGATTCTTGTAATTAAAGGTTAAGCGCGTTGTATCTCTTCTAAGATTTTTTAGAAGAGATGGTTTTATGGCAAATTTGAGGGGGGTATAACTGCCGAACTATATTCAACCTAACAAACAATTTTCCGTTAAGGGTTGGCGTTGCTGTCTAGATCTTCTGGTAGGTCAGAAACAATTTCATTTCTTCTACCCATGTGCAACCTTTAAACACTCCCACAGAAGATAAGAGAATTAAAAGTTTTGTTATATGAGAAGCTGTTTTAGGGCAATGGCCTTTTTTTAAAAACAAGGGGTGCCTGAGTACTTCAAACCTGACTAGAGAGGGCAGGCTAACCGGCCTCTTAGAGCACCATATCCCGCTAGTCCCCCTCGGGTACTTACAAGGCAACATCATATTGGCCCGGTAGATCAAGATATAATCCTGTGTAATTGGCTACAGACTTGAAGGTTCAAACTTTGGCAGTTGAACACGTATGGAAAATTGACTTACTGTAGGATATGTTATCTTTTTTGAGGTGTAGGATATGTTATATCCTGCTGTAGGCACGCGAATATATTTCTCGTTAATGGCTAGAAGGACGCGTATATGGACGAGGTGCGAACTGTTGACCTACCTAAGTTTTTTTTTTTGCTAACGACCTACCTCTAAGTTATTTGAAAAGAAGGAAAGACGTCTAGTTTCCATATGGCCGAAGGTGAGGTGAAGCTGTACATCAGCTAGGTAAGTAGGAAATCTCTCTCTCAAAGCTGATAAAAGTCTCTTTCTCGCATGTCTAGCTCTTTCTCTTTATGTCATATGCCCCATATAGGCCATGCTTACGTTTTCTTTTGTTTTTGATGATGTTCATTCGCACTCTTGCAAATAAGCCTGTCTGGAATTGATGGTGACGCCCTTTCTCTTTGTGCATGCATGCATGCAATGGATCGATGAACTCTGGAGGGCCATACTATAGAAACTGATGATGTTCCTGCCCTCTTATTCCAATGATGAAAAAAAGCAAGGAAATGATCCAGGAGTTATCTATCATTACACATAGTTATAGAAAAGCATGATCTGTGGGAGAAGATATACCATGTAATCACAGCCAAAACTCGGGTAATCTCATATGTTAGTTTCTAAAAGGACTAGCTGTGCATATTGCATATCGGGCAGTCCATTTACGCTCATAAATCTTTAAATTTCATCCTGTCGAAAAATTATTAGGCTGGATGAAGCCCACAAAAATATACTGGAGAACATGAATCGCTGCATGACACATGGCCCTGAGTGCTAATATGGCATTCATGTTTGTGAGTGTTGCTCAGCCGATGGGGTACTTCTGCATTATATTTCCATGGGTTGTATCCCACGGTCCCACCTAATAGTTTTTCGATCGTATGGGCTAATTATTATCATTTTATAAAATAAATTACCTCACTACAAATTTATATAAACTTATTACCTATGGACAAATGTCAACCCTGAGCTCCCTGATGACTGAAAAAATATCTGCATTGAAGCAAACTTGGGGGCTTCTTTCACAATTGATCATGCATAAACAGTAATAGGCCTTCATGGGCCCGATGGCCCGGCAAAATTTGAGATCCACTACAAAATTATGCGGCGTGAATGGGCTGAAAATTGGGCAACGTGTGGGCCTATGGCGTATGTGGGCGGCCAAATCTGCGAAATGGAATTAGGTATTGTTGTCGCCTGTCGATTCATTAATAGAACTTCAATTTTTCGTTATTGTACGTAGAAGTACATTCTTATATCCATATGCTTCATTCCAGACGAGGTTCCTTCCTCGAGTAGAAATTTAGGATAGTGCCCTGCACTATTGCCCTGTTATAGCCTTTAGACAAACGACATACTACTCCACCGTAACACTCACTGGTCGTCCAAGTTAAGGTTTTGAGGTCTGCATGATCAGAATTCAGAAAGGCTATTATAGTTTAGGCTAACTTCCTGAAGAACCTGCTCTAATCTGTGCTACACCCGTGAGCTTTTCCGGTGTAGTCAACATGACTTTGGCCATGCTAGATAACGTGGAAATAAGGTCAGCATGACCACACTCACGAGGATCGCAATTATTGTGTCGGCTGTTGCTAGCACACCCCCACCGGCTGGAAGAAGGGGATCTACACGATTGAGCGGATTTGAGCCGATAGTCAAAACAAACCAGCTTTGGCAAAGATATCGCTCTCCTCCCCGTGCCATTTTGTCTCACTTTACCTTTCACATTCTGTTCCCATATTATAATGGTACTGGTAACTGGCCAGGATTTAGGATCAGCAAATCTATGGCATATCCTCGTGTCTGCTCTAGTCCACTCCAATAATATGGTATTTTTGTTCAATAATGGTTTGGGTCAATGGGATTCCGCTGCAGACTGCATTGCAGTGTGGCACATCTCGTATATGCATGCTCAGACTCTGTGTTGCGAAAAATGTGTGTGTCGGATGGCCAAGGACACGCGTGGGGTGTAGGTACTGTCCGGTACAATCAATCTCTCAGAGCCCAGGACTTCACTTTTGCTGGTGGGCGGTGGCTCCTTTACCCAGCCATCCCTTTCATAACACCAGAACGTCCGCAGGCCTCGGCCACTTCCAATGCCGTACCACACTAGTATTGTGTAGGGATTTATCGGTTAGTGTCTACACCAAGAAATTACAAATGGTTGATAACTGCTCAAGTGCCGAAGTGATCATACACACTAATTTCCTTATTGTTTTAATAATGAATCCCAAAAGTCTCCCAATTCAAAAGAAAAGTCTAAGGTATCTTACTATAAATATGGCCTACATCTTTAACATTTACTAGAAATTTTTGAGGTTTTTTCATATTACTTGGCCAATGAGCTTGAATTACTATATTACCTGGTTTTTCCGTCCTCGTCCTATATAACCTCGTTTCAGCACCTAATCTTCCCATTTTGCCCTCTTAAAACCCTAATTTCTGTAATTTTCTATATTAACTTGTTTTAAGTTTTACACTTTAAAGAATCATATCTCTTTTATTTTTAGTCCATTTTTACTTATTTTTTTGTTCTTCCTTATTTTTAATGTTCTTTTTTATCATCACGATATTCTAATGATCTTGATATAATATCGAAAAAATATAACAAAATCCACAATAAATAGCAAGTGGTGTCTCAACATCTTTATGATCAGAAATAGCACTAAAAATAAGAAAAAATAAAAAATGAGCTAAAACAGACCAAAAATTAAAGAGATATGCATCGTTGAAATTTGTCTCACTAAAATAGCTATGGTGTATTCGATGACACAATAGTAGTGCTATCGTGCAATCAAATACACGATAGTCCTGGCCTATCATGTCATCGATTACACGATAGCATTGTTATCGTGTAATCGCCCATTTTAGTAGAATAAAACTTTAACGATTCATATTTCCTTCATTTCTGATTAGTTTTACAAAAAAAATTGTTCTTTCTTATTTTTAGTATTATTTTTTATCATCATGATATCCTAAAGATCTTGATATAATATCAAAAAAATATAGTAAAATTCACAATAAATAGCATGTGGTGTCTCAACATCTTTATGATATCATTGTCATAAGAAAGAACACTAAAAATAAGGAAAAATAAAAAATAGCAAAAATGGATCATAAATGAAGGAAATATTAATCGTTAAAGTTTATCCCACTAAAATGAGTAATTACACCATAGCCCCAGCTATCGTGTCATCGATTACACGATAGTATTTTAGTGGGACAAACTTCAACGATTCATATCTATCATTTCTAATCGGATTTTGCCTATTTTTTTCATTGTTTTTTATTTTTAGTATTTTTTCTTATCATGGTGATATCATAATGATATTGAGACATTGCATGCTGTTTATCGTGGATTTTACTGTATTTTTTTCGATACTATATCAAGATCTTTAGGATAGCATGATGATCAGAAAGAGCATTAAAAATAAAGAAGAACAAAAAAGTGGGAAAAAATCGATCAGAAATGAGAGAGATATGAATCGTTAAAGTTTGTCCCACTAAAATTGGCAATTACACAATAACAGTGTTATTAATCGATTACACGATATGTGAGTTACCATGTATTCGATTACACGATAAGCCAAGGATATATATCGTGTATTCATTAATCGAATACACAACAATTATTATAGTGGGACAAACTTCAATGATGTATATTTCTCTTATTTAAATCTATTTTTGCCCTTTTTTTGTTCTTCCTTATTTTTAGTGCTCTTTTTTATCATGATGATATTATAAAGATGTTGAGATACTGCATGCTATTTATCGTGAATTTTATTATATTTTTTTATATTATATTAAGATCATTAGAATATCATGATGATCAGAAAGAGCATTAAAAATAAGGAAGAATAAAAAATATAGATGAAAATAGACTAGAAATGAATGAGATATGATTCATTAAAGTGAAATTAGGGTTAGGATTTAGGAGGGCAAAATGGAAAGATCAGGTGCCAAACACAAGGTTATATGGGACGAACCCGAAAAGACTAGGTAATATGGCAATTTGGGCTCATAGAAAAACCTCAAAAATTTCCCTTCCTTAGTAGACCCCTCGAAGCCACTGAGCACCTAATTTGAACTTAAAAATCTTTAAGCAAGGCATGCCATATCATTGTGGCACACGTGTTGGAGAATGACTATTGGCTCGTTGCCCCCCGGTAAACAAATGTCAATGGTTCTTGCTGGGCCCTCACGTGGAAATAGAAAATGAAGTGTAGAGACGAGAGGTCAGCTCGATCAGGAAGGAAGAAGCCAAAAGGGTTTGTTAGAAGATCCACCTGCGCTATCAAGAAAGATAGAGAAATAAAGCGAAATGTTTGAATTTTTGTCGAGCACATCCTCGCCCTTTCTCTTTTACGCGAACATAATAAATAGCCTGGCAATTATCCAGTCTCCTCTCTTTTCTCGATCGCTTCCACTCTCAATCACTACATTTTGATCATTTCGAATTTGTGTTTTTCTATACAAATTTGCTTTTAAGATATTCCTGTTTCTCCGTTCACATGCCATTGTCCAAAAACAAAGTGGGGCCTAGCGTGGAGAAATGAGCCAAGAATTGCACCAAAAGTTCTCAATTTTGGAAGTAAAAGAAAGGCAGAGAAAACCTTTAGCGTATCACGAGAAAGGATCGAAACACCAACTTTAATAGTATTATATATTTATATGTAGACTTTTAATTATTTTCTGTTCCTGGTCCCCAACTGATTGGAGTTGAATAGTATATATATACAGATTTTCTTGGCCCTCGAGACTGACAAAGATCAGGCAAAGCTATGGAGCACGACAATAATGTATACTCCTCTTCAGTGGATTGGGATCTCCACACATTTGGGGTCTTTAATGCAGATATGCCTTTGGGTTGGTATTTGCATCCGTCCACCTCCCTCTTTCTTACCCTGCCAGCCTTGTTGCCTTGTTTGCTGATGATCTCTAGTATGGTTTGTTTGTTTTAATTCTTCTTACAGTTCTGGACAGCAGCTCCTTCCTGTCGTCGGATTCGTCTCCCACTGGATATCTTCAGGACGCCATTACCGAATGGAACAACCGATGTAAGCGGAGACGAGTGCTGCCTTATCCTCAGGATCATCGAACTTCGAATGATCAAGATAACATCCTTCAAGTAACTACTTTATGCTCTGTTTGGTTTGTTCTTCCCTGTGATTCATGTTGTGAATTGTCTGACTCTTGTCTTTTTCAAATAGAACCTTTGGAACGTAAATTGCCAAGAAGAGCCATTTGCCAATTGTGGCGCACTCTCATCTTCAGGTAAATGCAAATTAGTATCATCCTGCTTAGAGTGCAGTTCTTTTCTCCGTATGTGACTTGTCTACTCTGAAGCTACTACATATCACCAAATTACCATTAACTTGTTATAATTAAACATGATCGTTATTGCTTCTCTTTCTTTGATCATAGACGACTCTCCAAACTCGTCCTTCAGTAGCGTTGGCATATGCAATGGCCCATCATCATCCACAGAAACGAAGGAAGGAGAAGAAGCACTACCGTATGATACATCTGCTACAACATACAAGACATTGGCTTTCGAAGTGCCAAGAGTCAAACAATCTACCCATTCCGTAGATCGGCCATCATCTGGTTCATTCATACATCCAAGCCTTCTTCATAGAAAATCTGCATTTATGGAGTATGTCATTCAAATTCCCAATAGCTAACACTATGTTTTTGGGCCACATGCAGATAAAGAATCAGCTCGTGGATTGAGGAGAAAAGTGGCATACCCATTTGAGCTAGTGAAGCCTGGAGGGGATGAAGGGGTTGTGACCCTTGACGACATAAATGCACGGATCCTCAGGCGTCCAACCCGGCCCATCAGGCACCCGATCGGTGAGTTTGCCTGCCTACCTTGTGTTCATTCTGCTGAGGGCCCTGGTCTGTCTGGCAAAGCTGTCGTGGCCCTCACCCGGATCCAAACTCAAGGTAGGGGCACCATCACCATCATAAGAACAAGCGGTTGAAATGAAAGAACAAGTTTCAACAATTTTGTATTATTATGGTGTGTTTCATGTTGGAGTGCATAATTGAAATGTACATATATTATATTGGGGATCTGAATGAGTATCTTAGCTGGATCATCATCGCTGATGGACCCAGTTTGACTTGTATGAGATGCCATGGGCACTCTTTCTTTGCTCTTCAATGAATATGAGAGCAAATAAATAGTGTCACAGTAAATCTTCAGAGGAAAATTCAAATTTCCTTGCTTATTGATAATTGGGATGTAAAGAAAGAAAAAGCACATACGTGCACATCAATGTGAACGAATTATATGCATCGGGCCCTACCATGAACTCATTTTCAAACTCAAATTGCAATTAGCACCAGTGGAGTTACATCAGCCTCCAGGTCGTAGACAATCTTCAACATAATATACTGTCCAAGATCAAGTATGGAAAATTAAAAATCGTTATGCATTGACTCTTCAGATATTCTTACGTAAATTAACTTTGTTAAATTTCAAATAAGGGACTTCGGTAGGTATAAGCCAAGTTCAAAACCTCAGGCTAACCTGATCTGATTAACAATTACATCTTCCTCAATTGTCACCTTAATCGGTGCTTTGGATCTTCCATTGAGCTGATGGGCTTGAAGCGAGGAAGGAGAGAGGATGTTGTGTTTGGCTCTTGCTGTTGTGCCTCCGCTGTCTTGGACTGCTGGAGCCATTTTTCAGGCAGGGTGCAACCCAAGCAGGAGGGCATGCAGCAATCCAAGGTTCAAACCAACAACGAGGAGAAGATACACGTTTAAAGACGATTGGGAGAAATGCAAGTTAGGGTTACTGTTACAGGAATTAGGACCAGACAACGCTCTCGCAAGGTCTGGAGTGAGCTGTGACCAAAACCAAGTCAAATACAAACATGGATTTGGGAATCATGAAGGTACTCACTACTCAGTGCTCACTCACCTTCCCTCTCCCATCTCTCTGTCACTCACGCATGGCCAATTTTCCTTATAGATGACGCCCACAGAAACTAGTCATGAATTGAAACCATGCCTGCCGTTGTATGGCCAATAAGCCATATCCTGAGAATTGGAAGTTGGGAGACACGGCATTGGTTAAGAGATAATATGCAGACCATGCAGTATAGAAAGGCCCCCTTATCACTCTCTATCAATTCTCACAAGGCCATACTCAGTAGTCGCCAATGCAACTCGTAGAATTCTTTACAAGTTGTGTTATGAAGTTTTAGTCAATCTTCTAGAATGCCTCCTCGTGTTGTTCCTTCACATGGCCTGTGGGCTGAACAACCCACTCATGTACCCAGCATCGCTAGTGCCTAGTGGGCTCAACAGCTCGAGTTTTTCATTTGCAGTCCATAACCAAAGGGGTAAAGTGGGTCGTAGATGGGGTCTCCCACATTCATGGGCAACTGATCAACCCCACGGAACCAAGTCCTGGGGAGCCTCCCCTGGAAATCAAAGTCCCCAAAAATGACATCGGCAATCCCCTTGCCAGCTTCGCTCCCCGGCAACCAAGCGGCCACCAGAGCATCCACGCCCGGCAGGTAAGGTTCTACCACCATAGGCCTGCCGGACACAAGTATCACCAAGCACTTGGTCTTGCCACACACCCTTTGGATGATATCTGGGCCTCCAAGTGGTATAATTAGCTCCGAATCGTCGCCCATCCACTCTACATAAGGCCTCTCGCCCACCACCACAATCGCATAAGAGAAAGGGCCGTTTGTCTCCAAGAAGTGCTCGCCAGGGTTTTCCTCAAATACCACTTCCGTCTCTTTGCTCACTGCCTTCTGTATGCCTTCCAGGATGCTAGTCCCTGAGGGAGAGAAGAAGGCATTGTGAGCAGATTTGGATAAGAGATTCTGGTAAATTGGGCTGGCGTTATTTGTAAAACTCACCGAGGGTGGTGTTACCAGACGCACCGGCCCAAGTTATGGTCCAGCCCCCGCACTGGTAGCCAATGTTGTTGGCGTGGGTGCCGGCAACCAGTATTTTGCTTGCTTTCTTGCTCAGTGGCAACATCGGCTCGCCGCCATCTTTGCCGTTCTTCAACAGCACTAAGCTCTTCCTAACCGCTTCCCTAGCCACTTCTCTGTGCTCCTGACACAAACAAGGAGAGGAGGGCATTAACAAATCAAATCAAACAGCATTCGTCAATAGGACATCTCTAGCTAAAATTATTTTCATTCAATCGTGGAACTAGTGCTAGAACAATCACCCAAGCTCGTTAAAATGTACACTATTGTTATATGCTATGACGTTCCATACAGGCCCCTCGTAATATGAATAGAAGAAGAAGCCAACTGACCAGACATCCAACCACACTGAAGAGGGAACGATCGGCCATGGGTGGCTGATCGAATAAGCCTGCCACGAACTTGACCCGCAGAATCCGCCTCACGGCATCGTCGATCCGATCCATGGGAACGTCTCCGGATGAGACCAGGGCCGTTAAATCAGCAATGAACTCCTCGTAACGAATGGGCACCATCACCATATCAATCCCAGCATTGATCGCCCTCCGCACGCTGTCCTTGTAATTTACTCCATGTGGGTTTGTGATCCGATCAACCCCTTCCCAATCCGAGATAACAAACCCCTGATTGCAAATAACTTGGACAGTTCAAAATTTGCATAACTGTATGAGAGTTGCATAAGTAATAGAGAGAAATACTAGCCTGAAAGCCCAATTCCTGTTTGAGGATAGTGGTAAGCAAGTAATGGTTGCAATGCATCCTCTCTCCGTTCCAGCTGGAGTAGGAGGCCATGATGGTGGACACACCTGCGGCCAGGGCGTCGAGGTATGGCCTGATGTGGAGGTGATGGAGTTCTTGATAGGCCCCGAGGGTGTTGTGCTCGTCGATCCCTCCCTCCGTTCCTCCGTCCCCCGCATAATGCTTTGCGCAAGCCACAACTACCTGAGCGCGCCTGTCCCAGTCCAGTGCCACAAAAAATTAAATTGCAAGTGACACAGATGTTTGCTAGTCTGGCCTTAGCCTTACTTACAATTGGGCCACAAAGGGGTAGCCCCCAGGATGGTTTTCTGGAGGAGAGCCCTGCAACCCCAAGATTATCTGCTTCCCCATGCTTCGGACAATGTCTGTGTCTTCGCTGTAGCTCTCATAGCACCGTCCCCACCTTGGGTCTCTGCACACCTTTCATATCCCATTGCTCGAAGTTTAGCTCATTGATCTGTTCTAGATCGCCATGCTTTAGATCAAGTCAATTACGCATAAGACATGTACTTGCTAATCTTACAGCTATACAAGGCGCGAAAGCATAATGCATTCCGGTAGCTCGTGCTTCCAGAGCAGTCACTCTACCAATTTTCAGCATCAAATCTTCATCCCTTCCAAACAACACAAGTCCAAGGAGTAGGTTTAGTATGCCAATATCCTCAAATCAAGAGAAAAAGATATGTTATATGAAGAATGCTGATATGGATGAGTAGTAGAAGTCTACTTTGCAGCACCGAGGCCTATATTGTGAGGGAAAACAGTTGTTCCGAAGACATTACTATTGCCATGAACAGCATCAACGCCATAGATAATGGGAATTTGAAGACGTGTAGACATGGCGCCTTGTTGGAAGCTGTCAATCATGTCCACCCACGTTGATAGAGTAGCGCTCGGAGGAAGCGCACTATCACCTCCGTTCAACACACTCCCTAAACAATAAGCAAAACTAATTCTGAGTGCAAAAGGGTCGTAAGACTTTCCATATGGAGGAGATCATCAGTAGCTAGCTCTGCTATTCCTGTGATCATACTCCCCTCCGTCCAGTATAACCTGTCTGGACTAGTAAATGAACTGATCTCTGTTCATTTTAGTTTTCTAATCTAGACAAGTAATATTGGACGGAGGATTACAAAACAAAGACGCATAATAAGAATTTACCGATATATAAGTCTGTAATCACTTGTGGAGTAGCAACTGTTCTGTCGATTTGAGTCATCTGGCCGATCTTTTCGTGAAGTGTCATAATTGAGAGCAGGTTCGAGATCCGGTCTTCGATGGATGCACAAGCGTCTTTGAACAGAGGACCTTGGAGGTTTGCGGTGGTCGCCATTGTTGGGGCAGTTGCCGGAGAAGAGGAAGAAGCAGTAGGGTGCAAAAAGCGTGATTAAAAAGAATGGAAATATGAGGACCGGCCTCTGATTCCACAATTTTGTTCTCTTTATTGTTTGTTGACTTTGTCTTTTTCTACTCTTGGAAGCAAATGAGTTGTAGGCTTGTAGCCTGTGTTGATTTTCATTGTTTTTGTTATCCTGACATGGTTGGATGAGATAGTAACTCATCCCATGTGTGGGTCAAGGGCTCCTGAATAATTCGACATATGATTGTCATGTTCTCATACACACCCATCAATCACTGCAATAGAGAGACCAATGTTACTGCAGTTACTTCAGCTAATTTTCAATTGGGATCGATTTTCTTGTCGTAGGATCTAATCTCCTGCTCATTATGCATTGGATCAATTTTCTCTAGTTGTGTAAGTACGTGAGCCGAGACGTAATGACCCATCGGATCGAGTGATGGTGCAGATTAAACCAGTGGACGGACAAGTTGATCCAAACCCGCCTGCCCCCTCTATTAATGCACGTCGTCAGATCAAAGGATGTCTAGAGTTTAGTGTGGCGCCCTGGCGCTTGCCAATACAGCTTGTGTCAGCGCGCAAACAACAGCACTCTTTCTACAATTACCAACAAAACACGAAAATAATAATGTCCCGCAAAGACATTCCTGCCAAACTGACTTGCAGCACAATATATATGAATTTAATGCAGCTCACCATCTAAGGCCACCATGTTGGCACTAATACGAACCATCCCAGAAACATTAATAGTGGCGTTGTGGTATGAGCAAATTTCCTCGAACCATTCTTCCCAATCAGTGTCAATTTTTTTAAACTTTGTAATTACCATAAAATAATTAGTACAATACTATTCACAAATCCTAATCGATTGAAACATTATATACAAGAGTAAAGAACTACAAAAGGTTACTGTTGCTTTTCAATTAAATTGCATGCATCAAGTGGTGATCTCTTCCTGCAAGAGAATCTCATAAATGTCAGTCCTCAATCGCAACTCCTTATCCCGCATCACTTCTTGAAGATCTGACAGCTCTTTTGCAGTCAAAACCTTATGCAATCTCAGATAACCATCAAGCCATAGTGTCTTCGACCTGAATTCAGGGAGAAACCAATGATGTTAAAGGAAAGTGATCCTGCAAAATAATACTCGCTCCGTCACATATTAATAGCTTCATTTGTGAAAAAATTGTCCCATGTTAATAGTTCCCTTTGGCTCAATTTGAGTGGCTGGGTACTTGTAAAAGCATCCCAGGAGCTACCTCCCATATTAAAAGACCCATAAATCCCATCATTCAATAAAAGCACTATCTTTTTTCAAATGTAACTATTAATATGGGATGGAGTAAAAAGTAGGGAAAAATACAATTTTTAAGGAGAATAAAGAAATCGTGTTCATATGTTTTTGTTTGTTATTGCCTGACAAGAAAGCTCCCGATCTTGTCGCTAATAGAATATATAGGTCTTGAACAAGTCAGTGAAACCATAAACAGTAAATGCATGAGAAATATCCTTCTATACACCTTTCAAAAGCAAACTGCCTTTTTCGGCACTAAAAAGCAAACAGCCCTTTGCTTCACTAAGTGGGTATCACATACAGTTTGACTACGTAGGCCAAATAACATGCTCAGCTGGACATCAACAATAAACAAGGGTATCTACTTATCCAAAAAAGAAACAATAAACAAGGGTATCTGACTAGGCATTTTTGCTACTATATTTTTAAAAGATACCATCTCCATTGTCCGTGTCCAATAGTGGTGGTCACAATTTGCTTGCTTGTGATCATGTTCTACTGTTGAACAAACACATACACAGTTTACATTATTTTTTTACTATTAACAGCAAAATTCTTATAGTGAACTTCTATGCTATGTTTTTTACAAGTCAAATATGGGTGAGGCACATAAAACGTAAAGGTTTTGAGCTAAAGGATTCAAGAAAGACAAGTCCTATGACAAATCTGTTGCCAAACGCCCCTTGACAAGGAACCAATAACCACAGTGCTTTTGATAACAATACTTCAGCTAGTGAAAAGAACTAAAAGAATTCTAAATTCTAATGGGATTAGCTATACAATTTAGGACGAATGGGGGGAAGGACCGAACGATCAGATGAAGGCAGCCCTAACTCCTGAAGTAAAGAAGGGGACAAAAAGCTCGGATATTTTAGACCAAGGCGTGCCATCACTTGTGCTTGAAATGAGTTAAAGAGCAAGGCAATTCGCATCAACTACAATAAAAACAGACAATCATTAACTTAAGTTTCAATGATTAAACTGACAAGTATCTTACCATGGGCAAGCATGGATAGCTCTGAAATATATCCGTCTAGCAGCAGAAAAATTGCCTAACTGGATCTCATACGCAAGATAGCACCGCCATAGAAGTACCGACTTCTGCAACTTATCATCTGCTAATGCTCTTTCAAACAATCCATGTATTCTGTGTTGGGACCCAAATTTTGCTGAATCAAATGACAAAGCAAAAAGAGTAACGATTACAGAAGGCTTCCTGCAATGGCAGAACAAAGGTAACTAAAAAGGCGTTTCAAACTGTAAAAATATAAATATAATGAAAAATGGTACACGGACAACCTAGGTTTATTATACATTTAGGCAGACATCGAGGAAGAAAACAACTAGAAAAAGTTATGCCAAGTCACTCAGATCACCCAGCAGTTCAATTGGAGGTCTGTTGTGCAGCTAGGTCGACAATATGACTCCATCCCATTATGGGATTCCCAGATTCATTATTTAAAAGATTTGTGATTCGATCATATTGTTAGGTTTTATTTCGGGTCCCTTTAGAAAGCTTTCCACAAAGGCTCTCTCTATAGCAGAGAGGTTACATCTTTCCCTCCAGCATTTAAAGAGATTAAAACCATTAAAAGCAAGTGGGGTAGACCTCTGCAAGGTGTCTGGAAGCTGAATGTTGATGGAGCCTGTAAAGGTAATCCAGGTAGTGGGAAGCGGCATATATAAATAATCGCGCAGCCCGCAACACTTGCCTTAAGATGGCGGGCAATGAGAAGCAGCACATTTATATAATATGCACTATTTTATAAATGCACATATATTTACCACAACAATCCCAAAAGAACAGGGAACAACATAAAAAGTCACCTGTTACGATAGTCATCGATTATTCGCCGCAGTTTGTTTGGTACTGTATAAAGACAGCCAGCCTCTATAAAAGCTGCAAATATCTTTGGGCTGTAGGGGTATATCTGCAGTCCTTCCAACATAGATTTCCACACGTTTGCAAGGTTTGATTGCTTCATATTCTTTTGGAGCATTTTGACAAGAAAGCAGAATAAAGATTCCAGCTGACGGCTCTGACTTCTCCTTTCTGAGATGAACGAAGTTAGAATATTGCACAACAGGTTTAGTGAAACAAACATTTGAAAAGAAAAAGAAAAACCTACACTAATGTAGCGAAGCTAGAGTTTTCAGATTCCAAAATTAAGGAGTTTTGACTAAATGGGAGCTAGGACCATGGTAATAAATCTGAATAATTGTCTGGAACACAAACAGCAAATATTGCATGTGCACACATAAATGAGATAACCAACAGCTCCATGTGAACACTCTTAAAATTTTTATCACTTGAATAGTGATATAGCATTTTAAAAAAAAATTAAAATATAGGTGAAAACCATTACCTATTTATTATAAAACAGATAAATCGTTCAGAAAAAAAAATGATATGGCTGCAATACCAAAGAATGACAGTAAGTACAAATTGCAGTTATCATCCTGATGCTAAAAAGTAAGAAGGATTTTCTAAATGGATTTTGAATTTTTCATCCATTCATCCGAAAAATGAGATCATTTGGCAAATCGCTAGTGATCTATGGAAGATTAATTTTATTACGATGTTCCCTTTTCCAACCCAGCACTTTCTTCACAAATAGACAGAAGAAGATATCTACTTTGTTAATAAGAGCACCTTTAGCATACAGCAACAGAAAATGTTTCTGGATTCTATCCCTGGAAGGAAAATGAAGTGCACAAACCGAGAGTATTTTTATTGTGTTTAGTATTGTACTTTTTATTTATAGAGGGCAGTTTAGTCATAGTATTGTAATCTTATTTCTTATTGCTCAGCCCTCACATAAGTGAAGGGCATATTAGTCTTTTAGTTGTAAGGGACCACTAAATCTAGTCAAATCCTCTCTTTTGTATTGTCTAGTTTGTTATTCACTTATAAAGAGTTCTTCTTCCTCTCATAAAATCTAATTCTATCAAAACCTAGATTACCAAAAAGAAAAACATATACATATTGAAATGTTAACTTACAAATTAAAAAAAAATCCAAAAATATGTGTAATTAACATTTAATTCTCTAAACCAACAGTTAAGGATAAAAATAAACATATTTACATAAAGTTACTAACAGTCATACATACAGAAACTATGCAGCAAGTTACTATCATAACATCAAGCAATGGGTGACCAACACTACCTGGTAGCACCCTGCGAAAAGCCTCACTCAAGGTAGCAAGTCCAGCATCCAGTCCCATGGTCAAAATTTCAAACAAAGCAGCAGAGCAGATGAGAGCAATGGAATGATCTGTTATATAACCACGGGCCCAAGAACCATACAAGCTTTTAATTTGCTCTTTAAAACCTTGGTGAGATCTCAGTATTTGCAGATTTGATGGTGGGCTGTTGTAAGGGGTGTATTTCATGGCACTTCCTAAGCAAGATAGGACATGTATGGCTCGAGCTGATGATGAATCTGAATTACTACCAGCAGCAACTTCCATCTCTGAATACCACAGATACAACAATGGTGCATTTACTCGCAAATCCTGCTCCACTGTTACACGTAAGTAATATGACTCCCAAAAAATACATTAAGAAGAGAGAAAACAAGAATCCATCATCACCTAAATGGGAAGTAAATGAATTCAGATGCATTAAGAATAGCAATTTAATCCTAAAAAGTATTTGCCAAGGTAGTTTATGAGTTTAGACACGGTTGCAAACAGGAGGTTGCCCAGATCCAATTTCTGTTGCAATATAAGTTTTTTCATTACTTCGTTTCATATCCAACAGCTCCATCAAATCAGTAAATAAGGTCTTAGCTCGCTTATCTTCTAAATATCCATATAGAGGCCAAGGCATTTATGGGGGCTGTACATGTCCATCCGACTTCAAAATCTTCAGGTATTGTTCCGTGGGTACAACTTAATCACACCTTATGTTTTAATCATTTTTCTTCTTAAATTAAATATATAAATATTAATACTGTTCGATACTTAAGGTTGTGATATCTCAACAAGGATAACTGGGACAGGTACAGCCAACCACATCACCAATTGACCAACCGGGTCATTGCCTCTGATTCTGAAACGTCAAATAAACCAGCTAGGACACATCTTCTCAAACAAGTATGAGGCGGAGTCCATATGCAAAATAACTATACGTGTAAAACCCGGGGGTGGGGGGGGGGGGGGGGGGGTTAACCTAGCAGCATCACCACCAAACTTTTTTTTGGCCCCACAATGATAGGCTGATAGGGTTGTTATAATTTTGATTGTAAGCAAAAAACTTATGTAGCCCAAGAAGTTCCATATATGGGGCTCAGACATCAGGTCAGGCCAATTGTGAGCTCAACACCTTATGGGGCTCACACGTATTGGTTACATGCAAGTCAACAAAATCAGTGGATATTACAGATTCTTTTGGGTTTAACAAGCATTGGTCTAAATTAGTCCACTTCTTCATGAGCCATTTTTTCCAGTAGCTGCTTAAGTGCCGAAGTATCTTATTACTAAATTAGCACAACATATTCACATTTTTCTCTTAAAAAGAGAGAATTGTCTCCTCCTAAAATATAGACATAGAACGACATGTCAATGCTCAACCTCAAAATGTCAAATCTTACCGCAGGAAGACCTTCAATAGATGTCAATGCCATGTCAAATACCTTCCTCGCAACATCAAGATTTCCACAAGCAGCTTCACTTCTTGCATAGACCCCACAAAGTAACAAGTCCTGGACAAGAAAATCACATAAATGGCTTTGAAACATCTACCAGAAAACCAGTGGCACTGGTATAATGAAGTGGCAACTAGAGAGAAAAATGGGTAAGTATAGAATAGTTAGAACATTGTTGTACATCTGTAAATTAGTAAACACTCCTATCCCTTCCCCCAAAAGGAAATAAATAGTCCTAAAACGTGATCAAGCAGGGTCTGACCGATCAGTCAACATCCCATCTCTTCCCAATGTTTACTAACAGATAGTACAGAGTCAGGTCAAATCATGATTGAGCAAAGTTTTCATGATTAAACAGTATCAATTATCTTATCCTTGAAGATCAATGAGAGATTGGTCTAATTTCCAGAGGAGCAAAATCAGAAGCGAGTTAGGACAGTAATATGAAATACTACGAAATTTTTAAATTTTATCTCCTTAAAAAAGAAAATCTGATAATTAGAATGTTTAATGCAAGAATCGTTGTTTATAACCTACGTGACGGTCAGTTTTCAAGAGGCCTTTGGCCAAAGTTCGAGAAGGGTTGACTGTAGCAAACGATTTAGCCTGTAATGCAGATAATTCTTCAGCAGAGAGAAGAGCTTCTTGCAAAATATAATTCCGTGGGAAAACATTTAGGCAAATCAAGATCGCATTCCGCAGAAATCTCATAATACTAGTTTGCTTGACAGAGTTGGCGGAACTGTTCAAAAGACATTCCAACTTATCCTGATCTGAGACAGTTCCTGTTCTGGTAACTACATCATGCACTTTTCTCAAATCTTCTAGCAAGTGTAATGGAAGTATATCTAAGCCAAGTATGTATTCCATCCAACTTTCACTATTAGTGGACATCCTGTCATAAGGCACCAGACGAAAGTCAGAAATACAAATACTATAAAACTCATTACTCAACCCCAAATACTAATGAAGATACATGGTCAATTTATCCAACTTATCTGGAGCAATGAGGCATAAGATGCCATAGACACTAAACAAATACCAATATAATTACTGATCATGCTTACAAGAATACCATATAATTTTCCAAATATTAGCAGCATCTTTTCTGTAAGTCAAGCTATTTGACATTAGAAAAAATAAGGTTTTTTACACGCATCCCATAATTTACTCCAATTGCATATCCCCTCCCTATAGTTTACCATAATCAGAATCACTCCTCTATTCACTTGTTTCAATACAACCTACCCCCTAAATTAAAATACTCCCGTAACTTACAAGAATGACATATTTCCCTTGTAACAGCCCCCCCTCCCCTAAGAAAATGTTCTAATTACATATTGTCTATCTTTTTTTTCTTGCAAGAATTCAACAATTCTTTTACATAAAGTCTGGTTTTTATAATCTAAACATCAAAATTTCATATGTTCATGACATGGTAATAAGCATAATCAAGGGCAGAGCGAGGGAAAGAAATGGTCAAGCCCCTACAACTCCCGCCCCTACTAGCCACAAAAAAAAACAAAATTCATGAACACGAAATCATTGTAGTACATCTTTATTCACTCTAAGAGAAGTTGATGAAATAGTTAACTTTAATTGAATCATGGACTAGAATTAGCATGTTCCAAATTGCAGTGCAATCATTTGCAACAAAGTTAGTAAAGAAATGGGTGAGTCCGCAAATGGTAAGCCAGACGGTAATGTAATTAGGCTATACCTTTTTCCTCTTTGTGTGTATATTGTGGGGGCGTTTTTTTCTTTTTCTTTTTATTTGTGGGGGGGAGTGCGTGGGAAGAAGGGGAATGGAGCTTGGTATATGCAAAAACCAAACAAATATTCTGTCCAACAAACAATTAGAATTCTGCTTGCTCATTTCTGTTGATCCATGCGGCACATTAGCAGTAAATGAAACTTATGCTAGTTTATAATTTGACAACTTCAGCATAAAAGCAATGTATAAGGAAAAAGAAACAAAAAACTCAACATCTGAATAGTTTCAGAAGAGAGTAAACAACAATAAAAATCTAATATCAGAAAGCTAAACAACGATTTCATTATTTCCCTTCAATTTTTGCAAATACGAATGGCTGCATATTTTTCTGACTCATAATAGCTTTGATTAAGGCATATGACGACTGTGCAATAAATAAAACATAACAGAAATTTTTAGATGATAGTCCATTAAAAGAGGTAAAGTTTGGTCATCTAAAACATAAAGCATACCCCTATTTGTCAAGAACAAATCATTTTCGTATGCCTATGAAATACATACCTCTTTGAAATCTTCCCCCCAAAAAAGTCAATAAATTGAGATACCAAGGAATATTTAGCCTCCTCTGAGCACAAAGAAAATAAGTACTCGCCAATATCATCGAATAAGATGATCCGAGAAATTTGTTCATCGTCTTCTTGAGACAAAGCATCGTTATTAGAAGCCATTCCTGCCAATCCACACCAACATAAACTAAGCATAGAACTGTCATAGAACAGTAGCCATTAATTCATTTAACATGCATGAAATAGCAAACACCAGTAAGGTACATCATGCAACCTGCCTGTCCTGATACTAACAAGGACCACCTATCATAGGGTCTCACAGAGGCAGGAAGGAGGAGCAGGAACACTCAGAGTGGACTTGTTGCTTTTGTGTTGATCTGCTCTTCCCTCCTGTTTTGAGTTAGTATATTTTTAATTACCAAAAAACAGGAGGAGCAGGAACAAATGATGCACCCCTAAACTTCCTTGAGATTTAAATAACTATTCAGGCTTTATTCAAGTTCTCCCATCAAAAAAAAAATTTCCCATAACAACTAATTTTACGGGGATAAAGCAGACTGGTTTTCATTGTTACCAGTTTTGTGATGGAAGATGGCTATATTAATATTTCATGTGCAACCATCATGTCATGAAGCCAATCCACATATTTGGAAAGGTGTATGATGAATATGATGATGTTGAATCTTTCTTATCATTGTCCCCTCTTCGGAGGGTTGCGTCAGGAAGGGCATCCGGCATAAAAATTTGCCACTATGTTTCTTTGTATGGATTCTGTACCATTTTGATTCCGATAAGAGTCAAATGCGGTATATAATCCATGCCACCGACCCCAGATAGCTGAGATAAGGCGTATGATGATGATGATGATGATGAACAACTAATTTTCAACATTTCTTCATGACGAGGGGTGTCAAAGTCCTGAGGATCCAACTACGAGTGTCGAGCAAGCGACCTCTTAGAACACCATATCTTGCCGCCAATCCCCTTGGGCACGCACAAGGCCCACCAATCATATATACCTGATAAATCAGGATACCCGGGTGGGTGGCCAACAGAGTAGGGGGTCAAACTCATAATATTCCTTCAGGAGTGTGCTGGCCATCTACCATCAACCAATTGGTTAATTTTCAACATGTTTTTCATATGGTCATTTTCAGAAAGAATCTTCCACAATTATACCTTTTCTAGATGGAACACTCGATTTATGTTAGTCTTACAGTTACATACACTCTTCTTTACTAACAATGTCAAATCACAACATATGAGGTACTTCATGGCTGCCCCACCAGCATAATAACTTAGCCCCTGGTATCCAATATGATTTGTGTTTAAAGTTTTTTTATGTGGATTTGTGTGTAAAATAGAACTATAGAGGGAGACTCTAGAATCAAAAGGTTTCAAAATAAGTAGGACTAAGACAGAGTGCATGGAATTTAATTTTAAAGAAGGTAGAAATATAAGTAGAATCTTAATTGAAATAAATGGGCAAGAAGTGCCAAGGTGTGATCAATTCCATTATGTAGGATCCATTATCCATAAAGAAGAGGATATTGATGGTGTTGTGGTGCATAGGATAAATACGGGGTGGGTAAAGTGGATAGTAGCCTCTAGAGTTTTGTGTGATAGGCATGTTCCAAAAAGGCTTAAAGACAAGTTCTATAGAACAGCCATTAGGCCTGCAATACTCTATGGAGCGGAGTGTTAGGCACCAAAGAGAAGTCATATAGATAAGTTGAATATAATCAAAATGAGTGGATAAGTGTGATAACTAAAAGAGATAGGATTATAAATGAATATATTCGTGAAAGCTTAAGGGTAGCTCCTTTAGAAGAGAAGCTAAGGGAATGAAGGTTGCGTTGGTATGGGCATATGCAAAGAAGACCAATAGATGCAAGAGTGAGAAGATTAGAAGGGATGCATATAAATGATGCCAAAATGCCAAAAAAGGAAGATGGAGACCTAAGAGAACTTGGATGGAGTTAATAAAAGAGGATATGACTTTACATCTCTTACAAAAGAGTTGCATAAAACATGCCTGAATGGAGGCATAAGATCCAAATAGTTAGGAAAAGACACTACTTGATTATGATTATGATTATGATTATGATTTGTGTATAAAGTTTTGAAAAATAGTGATGAATAGCGCACTTAGTGGCTTATGCTTCTAATTTCTAGATTTTCCCAACAGGTCCAAGAGGTCATAGGTGAAAATCAATGAGTGAGCCTGGACAAAAAAACTTACAACTAACTCCCCACATAAAGCAGTTTGAAGGTCAGAATGATCAACAAATTTAATATTTATTGAAAAGTTGTTCCGTCAGACATGTGCTATGGTGAAGGTTTAACCAACACACAGCATTGTAGGTTCATAGAGTAGATAAAACAACATGGAACCATATTTAAGAAATCTTTTTAAATACCGGAAGGAGGGAGCACCAGTCTGCCTGAATTGAATATTTATTGAGCAGAACAGTCAAATTTGTGCCATGGTAAAGCTTTAACCTATACACAACATTGTAGCTGTATAAAGTACTCCCTCCGTCCGAAATTATTATCAACACAACACAAATTTGCAATTTTTAAGAAGCCAGGGCCCACAAGATTTCAGGTCTCCTGGCAGGAGAGCCGGATGACATAAGCCATGTCGCATAGGAAATAATGCAATGAATCAATTGGCTCTTTTGGGATGACGTAAACCAGGTTGAGTGGTTGAGAGAGAGGAAGGGACAAGGTAAGAAGCAAATAAGATGCTTTGTCAGGTTATATGGTAAGTTTTTTCGGACTTGTGTTTTTTCGTTATGTTGATAATAAAGCCAGACAGAGGAAAAAAACTAAGCACACAAAACAATATGGCACCATGTATAAGCATCCTTTTTAAAAAAGCAGGAGGGAGGGAGCACCAGATTTTCCATGCACAGGCATCCACTGCTCACAGTCCCTTGACAATTCTTCCTCTGACCATCTCGACCACATTAAGGGATCTTTAACATCAGCACCAGCATCAGCATCAACATTTACACCAAGTTTTTTCAGCAGAATTTCCACATCCTCCTCAATTGTGCTTTCCATAATAGAATCCTCTGTAGTCTCCTCACCAGCAATATGTTCTATGGATTCATCATGAGCCTCAATTAGTTCATTATTTTTTGATAAAGCTTCTGACCACCCAGTCCATCCACCGACTTCATCTTCTTGTAATGATTCTTGCACAAAAACCTTTCGCCTAGTTTCTTCCTCCTTCTCAAGCCATGTTGCCCAACCAAGTGCTTCATCTTCTCCAACTCTTGGACAATTGCTGTTCCAGAAGTGTTCAAATAGTCTTTGCATACTCTGCTGGGTAAGAAGTAGAGAAGGACAAAATAAACAATACTCAATCTCCGCTTGGAACAATCCAGTAGCCAATTCTTGATAGCCACTTTGCCACTCAAATCGGCAAAGACTAATGAATATGTCAACTAAACCAAGTTCTAACTGTATAAGATTGGGATCTGCAGCCTGTTTCTGAACACTTTCATGAAACTGTGAAGAAATGACAGGAAAAATACAAGACTTTATTAGCTGGGTCAAGAAAAACAATGTTCTAAAATCGTATGTTGCAAATATGTAAGAATCTCTTCAAGTCATGTCTCAACTCTTTCTACTTATCTCATGATATTACATTAAGGATGATCCCCAAAAACTTGTTACACAATTTAATTTAATTTTCTAGTACATTATGTGATTTAAAAAATGCTTTCTGCCATATTATATAAGCATTTTTTCAGAATTTTGTATGACGTTCCAAAAATGAAAAGCAGATCAGTTTAATTTCTGTTCAACGATCTAAAAAACCATTTGCATGTAGCACCAGCCGCTTATCCACCAAAAAAAAACACAGAAAAGATGCAATAGAGAACCTGCCTATACAGCTTCATGCAAGCCGAAGATAGAGCCTGGACAGCATAAGCGTAAGTCTTTCTCATGTCAGACACCTTGAACTTGGAAAATTCCCCTTGACAAAACCACAAAAACTCTTTCCACAACTTACAGCTGCCTGAATGTTGCATCAAAATCCTTTGCCATCTCTCCATAAGGACCTCAGTGCTGTCTCTACGCTGATATGCTTTTAAAAGACAAAGTAGTAATTCCTCATTCTTAGGATTAAGTTCAACAGCTTTTTCTAGTATACTTATCTTCTTCTCCATAGTCTGCAAACGAGCAGCTTTTTGTGGCTGCCTAGCTGCAATCTTGTCCTAAACTTGAGAAAGGATAAAAAAACATTTAGGACAGTGTTATGATAAGTGATGAAAACATATCTACCTCAAAAAGAATAATAAGATACCACTTAGGCCACAAGGCTGACAACTTACGATGGTCCGTATTTTTTTAAACTTTTACCCGGTCTCAGAGTGTAATCCACAATATAAACACACATAATATATTCAGCAGCAATTCCAAACACAGAAAGCTGAATGACCCCAAGTATCAAAACCCAGGTGGGCCACTACTCACCTACATGAATCTCCTAAAATATTTTCGTTATACTAGACTAGAAATATTTTTTTTACATGGATTTTGTCATCATTTTGATTATCAAGAGTCAAATGAGGGCACATAATCTATGTAGCCAACCCCCACTAGCTGGGAGTTTCAATTCCGTAGCAGATAAATTAACTTCAACATTAATATAGAAAACAATCAAGTGGAATTGAGGGATATGACCCATATTTCTGACCACGCTTAATTGGGATATGGTGGTGGTAGTGACGAAGATGACAATGTTCTAGTAAAAAAAATTACCTAATACAATAAATATACAGAGAATAATGTTTTTATAGGGTTAAACAAAAAAGACAAACTAACCTGAAACTCAGCAAAAGCCAACCACACTTGCTCATCATGTGGACATTCCCTCGACATTCTATTCAATTCTCTTGTTCTCTGAAGCACTTCGTCCTCCCAAGATTCTCCTCGCTCACCGCTTTCAGATGGTCCACAATCAGCCTGTTCACTGGAGTTATACATCTCATTCAACGGAATAAAATCGCCGTGGATCTCAGAGGTCTCGTTACCACCAAGTACTCGCAAGCGTTTAAAGTCCTTGTGACGTTCCAAGGATACATACTTAATCGAATAGTAGCGTCCTACATCACTCACTTTACGATCCAAGGAATCAGCATCTTGGTCTAAATCCAAGACTGAATTCCTTTTCTTCCATTGCCCTAAAAACTGAAAATATAGTCCAGATGCAACGGCGGCATGGCAGGCTTTATAACGAGCAATATCCATTCTGCATTCATTAAATGGATAGTTATAAATAGATGCTTAAACTAATCCAATCCAACTAGAACTCTTATTAGTGAAAACACGAGTGTCTCTAATTGCATAGACACAGCTAAGTAAGAGGCAGAAACACAACTAAATCTCCATCACTATACACTAAAGCTCAACTCTAATAGGCAAATGTACTAACTTATCACAGAGGAAAACTAATCGACCAGGCAGGCCATAAGCACCTTAAGACAATATCTAACTTAAACATCTTTGAAAAGCTCAAGGTTTACAACCACATCCAGATCCCCAGATCAAAGAGCCTGATTTTCATTATAAAAGTAAAATGTACCAATTCAGTTTTCTAAAACCTATATACTGCTTAAATATAGATTCTCACAAGTCACAACAACCCCGACCATTCAAATTCACAAATTGTGACAGTATAGCATCACCAACCTGTAGAGACATCCAAATGCCAAATTATCGCGATCCCCTTTGGTATCGAAGTAATACCCCTTGGCATTGTCACTCTCCGAACCCCCCGCCCACTTGTCAACCCCCGACTTCCTACTCACTCCGCCTTCCGCGTCCCCGGACCTCTCCCTCCTCCTCTTTCTCTTCTTCTTCCTCCGCCTCTCCCTCCCCCTCTCTCCAGCCCCTTCTTCCGCCGATGACGACTCGAGCAACTCGTAGGCAGGCCGCTTCGTCGCCCTAAGGACCTCTTCGTCATTATCCTCGCCGGAGGAGTCGCCGCTCTCGGAGAGGACGGAGGCGGCAGGAGGGAGGTCCGGCAACGGGAGGGAGGCGACGTCGACGGTGAAGCTCGCGTTCTGGAGCCAGAGTGGGGTTTTGGAAGTTGAGGCTTTGCCCTCGAGAATTGGGGGAGGTTCGGAAATGGGGAAGATAGGAACCAGCGAGGATTCCGGAAGCTGCTCTTCTTGTCGAAGCAGCTCCCCTTCCTCAGCCATAGCGCCGATTGCAGAGAAAATGACAAGGCCGTCGCTTCCGCTTTTGACACTTTTGAATGCGATCCCGAGCCGGTTCCGGAGAATTTAATACTGATCACTTTTTATTGAGATAATTAACATGCGTACCAAATTAGATGATACCGTTCAACAGATGCATTTGGGCTGAGAGGTTCGCATCCAGAGCCCTACCTCTCCTTCTTGCTGCCTTGCCTTCTCCGGTTAGGCCTTCGCTCCCGTGTGAGAGAGCTTTTAGTGGTTGTTTGGTTACTAAATTTTAATAAATCTAAAGCCTAATTAAGAACAAATTTATTTATATTGAGTTAGTATAAAATAGAAATATCATTAGGTTGTTGAAGTAAAAATTCATAATTCAATCTTAATTTGATAAATCTCCTCGTAAGAAGATTCACAAAAGGTTGAATTTTAAGTTCAACCTAAATTTATGAACCAAACATGATTCAATTAATTATCATTCGGGCTAAATTTACTACCAAAATCATGAACCAGCCCCTTACTGTAGGCCCCATATCCAAGGAATTCTATATCGGCGAAATTTCGCCGATATATCGATTTCGGGCCCCACCCGAGAAATCGAAATGGTAAAATATCATTTTTTAAAAAATTTATAATATCGGCGAAATTTCGGTTTCGGACCGAAATTTCGCTATTTCAAAAAAAAAACATTTTCAAAAAAAAAAATGGAAAAAAAAAAATTTTTTTTTAAAAAAAAGGGAAAAAATAACAACTTTTCCCTTGTTTCTAATCCTAATATGCATTTTTATGCATATTTTGAAATCTATGCTTTATCTAAATTAATATAACTCATTTTTTGTGAAAATATATGATAAAAATTAATTTTTAACTACCGAAATTTTTTTACAAATATCTCCGAAATATCTCCGAAATTTTATCTCTTAGGCCGACCGATATTTTACCGAAATCCGATACGGAATTCCTTGCCCATATCTCAAGAAAAAAAAATACTATTTTTAATGTAGGCGGAGGGAGTAGTAAACCTATTGGGTTGGATATATTCTAATGACCCCCTGCTCAAAGATCTGCCGATTAGTGAGAATGAAAAGTGAAAGTGTTTGTAAGTAAAGATATGAGTAATATTTTCATTGGGAAATGTCTTCCTTGGGGAAATATAAGTTTTTTAAGTAGAAAATTCAGAGAAGAAAGCAGTAAAATTGGAATTTTATTTCTTAGCTCGGAAGGATAAGAATTGAATTAACAATTTTATGTTGTGTTGGGTCTGAGGACAAGAATCGTATAAAGCCTTTTGGGATACACTTCCTATCTTAGAAAAAAGTCTCACTAACTCACGAAAGTGGGTTCCACGTTTGAAATAACACTTTCATATATAATTCCTATCTTACATAGCATCTCCAATCACGTTTGTTATGGTCTGTTTTTCATAAAGCAATTAGGAACCCACTCCAATGGTTTTCCCATTTTCAACATGGATAGCAAATCACTTTTTAATATGTTAAAGATTAAAGATGACAAACCAAAAGGTACTTT
The DNA here is from genome assembly GCA_039654745.1 of Houttuynia cordata. Lineage (NCBI taxonomy): Eukaryota > Viridiplantae > Streptophyta > Magnoliopsida > Piperales > Saururaceae > Houttuynia > Houttuynia cordata. The sequence continues at coordinate 36,028,147 of CM077504.1, forward strand.
TACTTTTTATCTTTTACTATTTAAAGATAAAAAGGCGTTTACGGGGTTGTCATATAGCCACAAAGCCAAGTTGCCTGGCCAAGCAAGTAACTTCAACTGCTAGTTTTTAGAAATGTGGTTGAAGATGTTCTAATTTTGCTCTTTTTCTTTTGGGGCACACTCAATGTCACAATCCGTAGTTTATACTCAACACGAGTTATTTTTTAAATCAAATTAATATTAGAACATAGAAAAAACTATTTACAAGAAAAACCAGTGAGAAGTAAGAGAAACCTTATAACATCTTCTTCAGTAATTGAATCTAATTTAGGGTGCGTTTGGATGCTGATAGGTGAAAGGTGAAAATTTATATCAACCTAAAAATTATCACACTGATATTTTCTGATTAATGACAACCCGTTTGGAACTTGAAAGTAAACAAGTGTCAGGGTGAAAATTTTCAGGCCTGATTTGTGAAAGGTGAAATATGTTTGAGAACTGAAAATAAATCATGTTGATGTCGCCCTTTTTCTCTCCGGTAGTGATGGTGGCGGCGGCCTCGTTGAGCCCCCTACCTTGACGCCGCCGCCACTGCCTCATTGAGCCCCCCACCTCGACGCTACCGCCGCCCCGTTGAGGGGAGCTGAGGGCTGTCTCCCAATACACCACCGGGGGGATCGAGTAATCGAGTACTCGATAGATCCATATACCGTGTACCTGATTACTCGATCGTCATCCACCTACGTCGTATAATCACGATAACCACATGGATATCGATTAATCGAGTAATCGGGTGCTCGATATATGCGTCTATCGTCTACCCGATTACTCGATCTAAAAATGAGGAAGAATAAAAAAAATATGGACCAAAACGAACTAAAAATGAGGGAGCTATGAATTGTTGAAGTTTGTTCAATTTTAACGGGGAATTACACGATCCAGTGTGCTATCATGTATTTGATTACACGATATCCCCCACATCGAAATCGAGTAATCGAGTAATCAGGTACACGGTAGACACATATATCGAGTAATCGATTACTCGATTTATGTGTGTACCGTGAACACGATTACTCGATCTCGAGCTATCTACGTCGTATAATCACGAGAACCATATGGAAATCGAGAGATCAAGTAATCGGGTAGATGGTATACACAGATCGAGTAATTGAGTACTCGATAGATCCATGTACCGTGTACCCGATTACTCGATCGTCATCTAGATACGTCGTATATTCACAATGACCACATGGAAATCGAGTAATCAGGTACACGATAGATACATATATCGAGTAATCGAGTACTTGATTTATGTGTGTACCGTGAACCCGATTACTCGATCTCGAGCCAGCTATGTCGTTTAATGATTCACGATGGATGACGATCGAGTAATCGGGTACATGGTACATGAATCTATCGAGTACTCGATAACTCGATTCCCTCGGTGGTTTATCGGGAGACAGCCCTCAGCTCCCTCGGCTCAACTGGGCGGCAGTAGCGTTGAGGTGGGGGGCTCAACGAGGCAGCGACGGCGGCGTCAAGGTACCTCAACGAAGCAGCAGCGGCGGCGTCGAGGTAGGGGGCTCAACGAGGCAGCGGCGGCAGCGTCGAGGTAAGGGGCTCAACGAGGCAGCGGTGGTGGCGGCGATCGGGGGAGGGGGGCTCAACGAGGCCGCCGCCGCCATCACCACCGGGGAGAAAGAGGGGTGAGAATCCGAGTGAGAATCAACCTTTCAGGGTGAAAGGTGAAAAATTGTCACCTTTCAGGGCCAATTTTCGGCTTTTCAGCAAACAAACACCTTTGAGGCCTGAAATGTGAAATAGTAAAAATTTTCACCTATCACCGTCACCGACCATTTTTCATCCTTTCAGCTTCCAAACAATTTTCACCTTGATAGGTGAAAATTTTCACCTTTCAGGGCTGAAATATTCTTTTTTTCAGCAAACAAACACACCCTTAGTAGTCAATAAAATATGCTGGTGGGATGAATACATTTTTTTGTGAATGCATCCTATTTATGGATATATTTCTCTCTATCTCTCTCTTCTCTTTTTTTTTTGTTTTGGGCACACTCAATGAACTGTGTCATAATCCTCAATCTATATACCATACCTTCATAATCATAATCAAATAATGCATTTTCTCAACTATTTTGGATCGGCGACATGGATCTTACACATCCATTCAAGCATGTTTTGTGCAACTCTTTTGTAAGGGATGTAAAGTCATATCTTCTTTTATTGACTTCATCCAAGTTCTCTTAGGGCTTCATCTTCCTCTTTTGGCATCATTTACATGCATCCTTTCTAATCTTCTCACTTATGCATTTATTAATTTTCTTTGCGTATGCCCATACCAGCGTAACCTTCATTCCCTTAGTTTTTCCCTAAATGAGCTACCCATAAACTTTCACGAATATATTTATTTTTAATCCTACATCTCCTGGTTATCTCATTCATCTACCTTAACATTCTTATTTCGGCTATATTAAACTTATCTATATAACTTCTCTTTGGTACACAACACTCAGCTCTATAGAGTATTGTATGCCTAATGTTGTTGTCCTATAGAACTTGCCTTAAACCTTTCTAGAACATGCCTATCACACAAAATTCTTGAGGCTGCCCTCCACTTTACCCACCCCGAATTTATCATATACACCACATTACTATCAATATTCCCTTATTTATGGATAATAGATCATAAGTAATGGAATTGATCACACATTGACACTTGCTGCTCATTTATTTCAACTAAGATTTTACTTGTAGTTCTACCTTAAAATTAAATTTATGCACTATGTCTTGGTCGTATTTATTTTGAAACATTTTGATTATAGAGCCTCTATCTATAATTCTAGTTTTACATTCAAGCTTACTTTACTATCATTAGTTAAAACTAAATCATTTGAAAAAATCATATACCAAGGTATATTATCTTGCACATGTCCAGTTATTTAATTTGTCATAAGTCGTTACTTCTCTTTATCTCTTAATTTAACTATCTTATATATATATATATATATATATATATATATATCTCCCCCTCTTTCGTCCCTGACCTATTATATAAGTCATTAAATGCCTTACATTTTTCTTCACTCACTATCTTTTTAGTCTATCTCATTACTTAACATATCTTTCCCAATTTTCTTGATTTTTACATTTTTATCACTCCTTAAATAAATACTTCTTTTCTTTGATGACTCTTTGAACTTCCTCACACCACCACCGTATATCTTTCTTGATGTCCCTTCTCCAAGTACTTATTTTCCTACTTTTTTAATGCAATTAGCCATGTTACCCCACAACATTGTTGGTTCCTCATTTAAGTTCCAATTTTCTTTAGTTATCAACCTCTCCACAAAAGTGTTGAATATCTCACCTTTAAAATTCCACTGCTTGATCCTATACTCCACTATTTATTCGAACTTCTCTTCTTTCGCCCTTTTATGTGAACATCCAAAACAACTAATCTATGTTGAAGTGTTATAGGTTCTCCGGGTATAACTTTACAATCCTTACATTTAGTTATATCATCGATTCTTACTAAGAAAAAATCTATTTAGCTCTTGTGAGGTCCACTCTTAAAAGTTGCTAGATGTTCTTCCTTCTTATTGGAATATGTATTTGTTATACCTAAATCGTTTGCTATTGCAAACTCAAGAATAATTTATTTCATCTCATTCATCTCTCCAAAACTATACCCTTTATGCACCTCTTGTATCATATGTTTTTCTCCCCTATATGCCAATTTAAGCCGCCCCCTATAATAACTTTTTCCCGTTATAAATTCTTTTACTATTTCCTCATAAAATTATTTATTAAGGTTATACTTTAATCCTACTTGAGGTGCATAAGCACTAATAATATTAACTATGAATTCCCCTAAAGGAAAAGTTTATATGAGATAGCTCTCATATTGCTTATATGAGGCCACTTTGAATCTTAGCTATTGGATCTTGATCTGACAGCTACAAATATCTATAATGATCTCACCCACTCCTTGATGTGACACACTCACCTACCCACTGATTTGAAATCTACCCTCCGATCGGAATCTAACGGTAATAAAGATTGGCTTCATGCTCCTTATATGAGAACGATCTCATGTAAACTCATCTCTTCCCCTAATACTAGTTTCACTAATATAATTCCACTATTAAATCTATTTCAAGTCCTTATCAATCACTATACCCACTTCATTCATATTTAAATATTTATATATTTACATATATAAACTAGTTTAAAGCCCTCCCTTAGTCCCCTAGCCTTATCTTCTACAAACTTAACTTCCTGTAAGTAAGTTATTTTAACCCTTCTTCTATTAAGTGTTTCTATTAACTCCATACCCTTACCCTTCGAAGTTTAAATATTCCACGTTGCCACTTTAATCATACGCTCTTGGACTAACTTCTTTACTCGCACCCGTCCAAACAAACACAAGAACTCTTGCCCACTTTTCATTGCAACTGGGTAGTGTTGCAACGCATTGGGTGCGTTAGCTGATAGGTGAAAGGTTGAAAATTTATATCAGCCTAAAAATTATCACACTGATATTTTCTGATTGGTGACAACCCATTTGGAACCTAAAAGTAAACAAGTGTCAGGGTGAAAAATTTCAGGCCTGATTTGTGAAAGGTGAAATATGTCTGAGAACTGAAAATAAATCACGTTGATGTCGCCCTCTTTCTCCCCGGTAGTGATGGCGGCGGCGGCCTAGTTGAGCCCCACTCCCCCGGTCGCCGCCGCCGCCGCTGCCTCGTTGAGCCCCCCATCTCGATGCTACCACCGCCCCGTTGAGCCGAGGGAGCCCGTGCCTCCCTCATCCCAGCCAACTGCTCGGGTCATCCAAAGCCCCCCTCACCTCGGTGTGTGCCTACACGGCTACCCCTCCGCCGCCTCACCGTTGAGCTAAGGGAGCCCCCCGATCATATCTCCATTAAATTTAATCCATATTTCCTATTTTTCATCATTATAAGAAAGAGCCTTGAAAATAAGGAAGAATGAAAAAAAAAAGGCCAAAACGGATAAAAAATGAGTTAGAAACGCATCGTTGAAGTTTGTCTGTGATATAGTGTAATCGAGTACACGATATAACTGGCTATCGTGTAATCGATTACACTATAGTATTGGCTATCAAGTAACTTGTTACACTATAGTACTGCCTATCGAGTAACTGGTTACACTATAGTACTGCTTATCGAGTAACTGGTTACACTATATCACTAGCTATCGAGTAACTGGTTACTAGCTATCGAGTAACTGGTTACACTATAGTACTGCTTATCAAGTAACTGGTTACACTATATCACTGGCTATCGAGTAACTGGTTACATTATAGTACTGCCTATCGAGTAATTGGTTATACTATATCACTGGCTATCGAGTAACTGGTTACACTATAGTACTGCCTATTGAGTAACTGGTTATACTATAGTACTACTTATCGAGTAACTGGTTACACTATAGTACTGGCTATGGAGTTACTGGTTACACTATAGTACTGTTTATCGAGTAACTAGTTACACTATAGCACTGGCTATCGAGTAACTGGTTACACTATAGTACTGCTTATCGAGTAACTGGTTACACTATATCACTGGCTATCGAGTAACTGGTTACACTATAGTACTGCCTATCGAGTAACTAGTTACACTATAGCACTGGCTATCGAGTAACTAGTTACACTATAGTACTGCCTATCAAGTAACTGGTTACACTATAAAACTGGCTATCGAGTATGCGATAACCTTTTTAATGGGATAAGCTTCAATGATGCGTATCTTACTCATTTCTGATCCGTTTTGGCCCATTTTTTTCATTCTTATTCATTTTTAGTGTTCTTTCTTATAATGATGAAAAAATATTCAAAAATGGACTACAAATAAGGGAGATATGACGGGGAGGGGGGGTCCCTCGGCTTAACGGTTCGGCGGCAGAGGTGGCGGGACAAATACTGGGGTGACCAGCTTTGGACGACCCAAGCAGTTGCCTGGGAGGGGTGGGCACGGGTTCCCTTATCTCAACGGGGCGGCGGCAACGATGTGGGGGCCTCAATCAGCGGCAACGACGATCGAGGGGGAGGGGGGCTCAACGAGCGGCGGCGGGGACGGGGGGCACAAACTCTCTCAGCTCAACGGGGCACCATCGGGGTGAGGGTACTCACCGGGGAGACAAACCTCAGTGAGAGAGTTGATTTTTTTTTTCGTTGAAGAGGTGCGATGATCGATTCGTCAGCCTGATTCTCACTTTAGTGAGAATCAAGCCTTTCAGGGTGAAAGGTGAAAAATTGTCACCTTTCACCTTTCAGGGCCAATTTTTAGCCTTTCAACAAACAAACACTTTTCAGGCCTGAAAGGTGAAAGAGTAAAAAATTTCACCTATCACCGTCACCGACCATTTTTTTACCCTTTCAGCTTCCAAGCACTTTTCACCCTGAAAGGTGAAAATTTTCACCTTTCCGGGCTGAAATATGCTTTTTTTTCAGCAAACAAACGCACCTATTGCTTCTAAGGAACGCCCTGTCAACCCTTGCTTACTTATCATTGCACCCAAGTTTTGACACAATACGTAGTTTCCGGGGAATGCCCTAGCTCTAATTAGAATGTGTGGCGTAAGATCCATAGAAACTAACATAGTTTTTACAACTAGTTGTCAATTTGACGCTAACCCTCCTCCTTTTCCTCATACTTAGGACTGAGCATTGTGAGACACACCATACATTATGGAAGTTGATTTTTAAAATGAAACATATAGCAGAATAATAAAAAAAAGTACGCACAAGAAAACCAGCAATGAGTTAGAGAACACTAATAGCACCTGCTTGAGTAGCTAAACCTAATTAAGTGTTCAACTACACATGTTGTAGCCTCCCTACAGTAATTAAGATGTTGATGCAAATATCCGAGAAAGTAATCTAATCTGCAAAACAATGTTTAAGAGATAGCGAGGAGCATTACCATAAGAGTAATGATATTACTACTCCACAATACTTGGTAAATGTGGGGTAGGAAAATGGAGTAGAAATGTGGAGTAGTAATATCATTACCCTTACCATAATGCAGCTCTGTTCCCACAATAATAATCCCAATTTATTTTTACAATATAAACCAGGGAGACATAATTTCATAATCATAATCATCATAATCCAGTAGCGCCTTTTTCTAACTATTTGGGGTCGGCGACACGGATCTTACTCCTCCATTTAGGCCTGTTTTGGGCTACCCCATTTGTAAGAGACAGTAAAGTCAAATCTTTTTTATTAACTCCATCCAAGTTCTCTTAGGTTTCCCTCTCCCTCTTTTAGCATCGGTTGCATGTATCCCTTCTAATCTTCGCACAGGGGCATCTAAAGGTCTTTTTTACATATGCCCATACCAACGTAACCTACACTCCCTCAGCTTTCCCCTAAAGGAACTACTCCTAGACTCTCACGAATATATTTATTTTTAATCTTATCTCTCCTAGTTATCCCACTCATCCACCTTAACATTCTCATTTCGGCTACATTCAACTTATCTATATGACTCTTCTTTGGTGCCCAACACTCCGCTCCATAGAGTATTGCCGGCCTAATGATTGTCCTATAGAACTTGCCTTCAAGCCTTTTTAGCACACGTCTATCACACAACACTCCCAAGGCTGCTCTCCACTTTACCCACCCCGCATTAATCCTATGCACCACATCACTAATCAATATCCCATTCTTTATGAATAATGGATCCTAAGTAACAGAATTGATCACACCTTGGCACTTCTTGCCCATCTATTTCAACTAAGGCTCTATCTATCGTTCTACCTTCCTTAAAATTAAATTCTATGCACTCTGTCTTAGTCCTATTTATTTTAAAGCCGTTTGATTCTAGAGCATCCCTCCATAATTCCAGTTTCTTATTCAAACCTACTTTACTCTCATTAATTAAAACCACATCATCTGCAAAAAGCATACACCAAGGTACATTATCTGGCAAATGACTAGTAAGCTCATCCATAACTAAAGCGAAAAGATAAGGGTTTAAGGCCGACCCTTGACGAAGACCTACCGTAACTGGAAACTCCTTAGTTTCTCTCCAATAGTCCGCACACTAGTCACAACCCCCTCATACATATCCTTTATGATATCTATGTAATCTCTTATGACACCCTTCTTTTTCAAAACAATCCAAATAAGCTCTCTCGACACTCTATCGTAGGCTTTTTCCAAATCTATGAAGGTCATAAAGAGGTTTTGCTTTCTATCCATGTACCTCTCTATTAACTGCCATAATAAAAATATAGCTTCCGTTGTTGACCTATCCGGCACGAAACCAAATTGATTCTCTGATACTTTGGTTACTTTTCGCAAATGTCCTTCTAATACTCTCTCCCATAATTTCATAGTATACCCCATAACTTTTATACCTCTATAGTTTGTACAACTTTGGATATCTCTTTTATTTTTATACAAGGGTATGAGGGTACTCCTCCTCCACTCCTCTAGCATCCTCTTAGACTTCTAAATCTTGTTAAACAAACTAGTCAACCAAGTTAAGCCAACACCTCCTAGTGCCTTCCACACTTTAATAAGAATTCCATCGGGCCCTAGAGTTTTGCCTTTCTTCATCTTCCTTAATACAGCTCCTACTTCCTCTATCGAGAATCTCCTAAGATAAGTTATCTATTTAACCGGACAAGACTCAAAATCTATCACACTACTATAATTTTCATTCAATAAATGCTCAAAATACTCACGCCATCTCCCCATAATTTCTTCATCTTTCACTAAAACACTTTGATTTTTGCTTCTAATATGCCTAACTTGCTCTAAGTCTTTACTCCTCCTATCCCTTAACTTAACTATCTTATAAATGTCCCTCTCCCCCTCCTTCGTCCCTAACCTATTGTACAAGTCATCAAACGCCTTAAATTTAACTTTCCTCACTATTTTTTTAAACTCTATCTTTCCCTTAACATATCTCTCCCAATTTCTCTTAATTTTTACACTTTTGCCACTCCTTAAAGCAACACTTCTTTTCCTTTATGACTATTTGAACCTCCTCCTTTTTCTCCGAACTTGGGACCGGGCATTGTGAGGCACAATGGCGGAGTTAGAGAGACATAATTTATAATTGAAAAAAAAACAAAACGTAACCTGAAACCAATAGATGCTGAATTAGCCAATTGTACAAACTACAGACTACAAACAATGAAAATCTGATCACATCATTTACAAGGAGGGCACGTAAAAGACCCTTAAATTACTCAGATACATGCAAAATTACATTGAATGTTACACCACTTGAAATACAACATGATCCAGTTACCAGAAAGAGCCAGAACATGACCAAGAAATGCTCTGCAAGCATCAATGTACTTGTCAATCATGAAGGAACGCGTAGCTCAAGGCTCCCTCGCATCTTTGCTGCATGGAGATGTCCAAAATTAAAGAAATTACGACATGATCCTGTTATCTCAAACATGATATTGTGATGAGTAGGAGAACCAGATCATTAAGATGAGATGGGTTCGTATGGATAGGACAGCCATGGATGCTTAAGAGCTTCCGATGCAGTTGGACGCTTCTTTGGGTTTACTTCAAGAAGATACCCAACAAAATCAATGAACCCTTGGTCCCCCATTGGCAACCGGTGTCTCAATGATGTCTTCTTTGGGATCAGGCACTCAAGCTTGTTTGTCTCCTGATAAAGATCAGATTGAACCAGGAATGTGCTTTACTATTTAATTGAATATAAGAATGTAAGCAGTACAAAATCTAAGGGTGGCCATATTTACCGTGTTCCGTTCATATAGCATATGATTCTTGGAGAAGTACTTGTATGTGTCACGTCCCTTTGCAAGCATCTGCTGGTCAATAGGTCCAATAATTCCAATCACACGTGCAAGTAATGTTGCTGGTGAATCATTCTGAAACAAGACCTGGCCCAAAGGAGAAAATTTTGAGTGCCAAATTTTATATGAAATTAATTGTCGTGCAACTAAAAGTTAAAATTTTCACATGAATATGTAACTATTGTTTTAAAATGTGTTATCATGCTTTTTAAATGAAAAAATTGCTCACAAGAGCATAAAAACTGTGTAAGAAATAAATATTCTAGCAGAGTCAACATCACGAGAGAACAGCTCATTGTCAGATCTAAATCTATTCAGTTATCTAGGGTCCGAGATACACTTTATTGCCAGTCGACTAGTCGATGAGATGATATACAGATTTCCATGAAGAAATCATAGTGGCAAGGTTTAATGGCTGATATCTTCCTCACTGACTTCCAAGGAGAAAAGAATGGCATGAAGATTAGTCATCACCATCATCAGAGCTTCCAAATATGGGCTTAGTTATTACTTATAAGATGATCGTTGCAGTTAAAAGTTGGCGGTCAACTTAGAAGATTCAAGTATCACATATGCAAAAAAATACTCAACTTACATTTCCAGTGCAAAGTTCGGCCAAGATGCACCCTAGAGACCAAACATCAATCTTCTTATCATATGGAAGTCCTAGAATGACCTCAGGTGCACGATAAGAACGGGATTGCACATAAGAGCACAAATGATCAGTTTCAAAGCAACTACTTCCTAGGTCAATGACCTTAACTTCACACCTACTATAGCTCTTTACCAGAATGTTCTCTGGTTTCAGATCACAATGAATAAGGCCAAGTCTGTGTAAAAATTGAAGTGCCTCCAAACACTGAATAGTTATTGACTGCAAAAGACGTTAACCACACACGCCTGTCATGTGTCAGCCACTTGAAGAGGCAATAATGATTGAACAAAAACTTAATGCCTGAAAAAAAACATAACAGCGCCAACACTGACCTGAAGCCTTGGCATTGTAAAGTAAACTTCTCCGCCAGATTCTCGATTAAATTTGTGAAATTCGTACAAATTCGCTTTAAGAAGTTCACAGACTATCAACAGATGCTCCTGGAGAAAAAAACCAAGGTTGCTTTAGATTTTCGATTTAAGCAAGTACTAATATTTCTTTAATCAGCTCTGAGATTCTCTTTCACTCATCTAGTTCTCACCCATGTCATTTAAGTGAAATAAATTACTCCATTAAACGCATTTTGCCAAGCTAGTATATCCTATAGCATGTCCTTTATGTAGCCGGCTCATATGAGAATGTTAATGACACCTCATTTTCACCAGTTTACATCAGGAACAGGAAAGAAGGAAGAAGGATAAAACAAGCAGACTAGTAGGAAGATACAGTTCAGGTGGAAAGTAAAACTCAGACAGCCATATCATGCCTCTTGACTTATTAAAAATATTGGTTAAAGTGTTAAATCTGTATCCATTAAAAAGTCACAAAACATAATATTGGTTCTAGTAACAGCAACAATGTAAAGGAATAAACAAATATATCATAATCATAATCAAGTATTGCCTTTTCCCAAAATCTACAAATAACTGAATAGTACATCTAGGCAAAATCAATTCTATAAACCGCTAAACCATAAAAAACTAAACAAATATATAAAACTTATCTCTACAAATAAACTGGACTCCATGTTCCTAAAAAGGAATATTTAGAAATAATGAGTACTTAATAAACTCCAAAATATAGATGCTATATATTCTTAATGCATAGAAATTCATTATTTTGAGATGTGTTTCACAGTACCTATACTCTTTCCCATTGTTTATAAAAATTGCATTGGACCTGATATGTCAATTGCAACTTATATAAACTATATATAGCAGTTCACCTTGGTCATTATATGTAAAGTATCAGTTGTGGAATGTATCCAATAGGATATGAAAGGAACCACTGTTTGGTTCACAAATCTAGCAGAATTTTAATCCCAACTCAGAACGAATTAATTCTTTCCGAAGTGCAGAAAATTGGATTTCTGTTTGGTTCATGAATTAGAACTCAGAAGGAATTGAGCTCAATTTGCGAATGTCCTCATGAGGAAATTCGCAAATTTAGCCTGAACTGGAGAAGAATTCACGTCAAAATTCAGGAACCAAAACAGCATTTCTTCTGAATTGGGTCGAAATCCTTGTGATTTGGCCAAAATTCATGAACCAAACAGCCGTTATTAGACACCTGAATGAAGAGAGCATCAACGGCAGTTAACAAACAAGGTTACAAGATGCAATTTGTAACAAATTCAGACATAACATCCCATGAAGGTTTATTTTACATAACACAAGAAGAAAAAAGAAAAGAAAGCTTGAATAGTTAAAAGGATCTGGAACAGTTAAAATGATAAAGTAAGTATCAAATCAAATCCAAACAATAACATACCCTATAGTAGAAGTAATCATACAAACGCAAGATATGGAACTTGTCAGCAGGATCATTCTTGTTGACCAACTTGAGGAGCTTTATTTCATCGAGGCTCTGGTCAAAAAAATCTTTGTTGTTCTTTATAATTTTCACACAAACATCCATGCCAGTGTGTAAGTCATGCGCTTGTATAGCTTTACTAAATGCAGCAGATCCAAGGTACTCAGTCACATGATAACGACCCGCAATAACTGAATTTAGAACAACATGAAAATTCTTATCCTCCTCAAAGCCAGTCCTGAGAGAAACAACATAGTAAAGACAAGAAGGATAAGAGCATGCACATTGTACAGCAGTTAATTGAGAATAAATGGAAAAAGATTAAAAAAAATATACCTGTTTTTCCTATGCACAATTTTAAGATTAAAGGTCTCAAATTCTTCTTCCTGAGCCTTAATCTGTCTCACTTGTTCTTGCACAGCCACTGCTTCTTCATCTTCAACTGTTGACCCTCGTTCTTCTTCTCTCAATTCACTAGCTTTATCTTCTTCATCCTTCTTGAGGTGAGGTTCATTATCATCCACATTAGATGATGTAGATGCAGTTGAATTTGTAGACTTTTCAACATAATCAAACTTAACCTCCCTTGTGCTTTTTGCAGGAGAGGCTTCACTGCTCTTTTTTCTCCATGTGTCCAGCATATCACCATCTTCCACCATAGTACCACAGACATCGTGTTTTGTTTTGTTCAACCATATATCTTTACTTGAATTTCCTTGAATCTCATCGCCACTTCCCAAAGACGCTGCAAAAGAAAAGCCTCCATTAGCATAATTTGGCGTCTCAGTTATTCCCATGCTGGACCCCTTTTCTGATTGAACCATTTTTATCAGATCACCTTTAAGATAAACCTTGTTCCCCTCAAAAGGAGACAACTTGGGACCACCAATGCTGATATCATGATCATGAAAATATTCTATATCACCTTCACTGCTTTCTCCTACCAAACTTTCGCGTATCTCACTGCCAAGATCAGCCACATCACTGTTAATTCCAACACCAATAGATCTAACTGAACCATGCTGATCATCTTCCATAAAAAAATCACCAGTTTGTACTCGTTCACCACCATTTAATATTCTCCCACCACCCAACATAACAGCATTATTCTGAGAAACAAAGCCCTGCCAAACAGGTTCAGCACGCATCAATTTCAATTCTTCATCATCCATTAACTGCCCATCGTATTGAGCAATTAGATCATCTCTGCCACCCCTTCCATATATGGTGCCCATTGGGAGGCTTATATTGTCATATGAAGTGCTACCCTGGTCGTTACTTCTTTCTTGGCAATACTGCTCTCCAGATAAGTAAGAGTCCTCATCAGCAAAAGATTGGTCATCATCATCTTTAGCAGGGGCTCTATCCTGTTGTTCAGTAACATTTACATGGACGGTAGTCTTTTCATTATCACTTGGATAATCAATTTCATGAGCCAGAAACCAAGTTTCATCATCTATAGGCTGTCTCATGTAACCCACATCATCGTCATCATCATACTCATCAGAGTCCCAATACTCATTTGGATAGTCCACTGAATCACTCAAATTATCACCAATAGTTCCAAAGCCAGACACTAGATCAGACACATCTTCGGTGATTCCTTGACTAACAGATAGCCAGCTGCTGCCACCGGTCTTTTTTCCACCTATTTAAATACATCAAGTTAGATAATAGTAAGCATGTACCAGAAGGAAAACAAGGAAAAAAACATTTATAACTACCTGCCAGCCAATCAACTTGATCTGTGCTACAGTTCTAGCACTCATGTTTCTAAAAAGGGAATAATTTATAGTTCTCTTGCTAGAATATTATTCCCTTTTTAGAAACATGAGTGCTAGAACTGTAGCACAGATCAAGTTGATTGGCTATATATATATATATATATATATATATATATATATTCTAGCAAGAGAACTATAAATTATTCCCTTTTTAGAAACATGAGTGCTAGAACTGTAGCACAGATCAAGTTGATTGGCTGGCAGGTAGTTATAAATGTTTTTTTCCTTGTTTTATATATATATATATATGAAACCGATCTCATATAAGAGGCATGAGACCAGTCTTTTTTCGTTGGATTCCGATCCAACAGTGCTCCTTAATATAGGGGACAGACACATGCTTATCCGGACATCCAATGGCTATGACTTGAACTGGGCTCATATATGCCAAATGAGAGCGATCTCATTTAAACTTGAACTGAGCCATATATATATAGGGAAAAGTATAAATGAGATCGCTCTCATTAGGCTTATATGAGGCCAATTCCATTCGTAGCCGTTGAATCTTGATTTAACAGCTACAAACGGTTACAAGGAACTCACCTACCCACTGATTCGACATACTCACCTACCCACTGATTTGATACCCACCTCGAATCGGAATCCAATGACCCAAAAGATTGGCCTCATGCTCCTTATATGAGAACGATCTCATGTAAACCGTCCTCTATATATATATTGAAAGAGAAAATACAAAGGGGGCGATGGAAAGAGAAGATACAAGGGCAACCTTTCTAATGTCAAAATGATATTACTTTGCAAGGTAGTCAATAGGCCAAAATAAGCAAGTTTTCATCGGGAAATGGAGAACCAAGTTTGCAGAAGTATCTTGATCAATCAATTTTTCTCCTTTTTTTTTTCCTCCTTAAATTAACAGAATGAACTTTCATGGTATTTACTTTGATTTTATAGTTCGAGTCACTGTACCACATTTCAATTAAAAATCTTTCACCTCCTAGGTCTTTACAATCTCCTAGCTACAGTTCAATAATAATTTATTCAACGGTTCACACATTCAATGAGTTATTGGTACTACAATTTTAATCCTAACAGGTATTGATTCAAGTGGACGCTGCTCAATTATCTCAGTTATTTAAGCTAGATTTTTTCGCCAATGGAATGTCAGCTTGTCTGCAAGGATAACATAACTTCTCTACTTTCTCATTAATAATTCACTTTTAAGTCTCTTCACGAACACTAGCTACAGGTTGTCTTCACAGCTTGTAATAAGTAGGCTACCCAAAATAACAGAGGTGTGTTAGCATTGGATCAGAATATAAATTCTTTTACAGAATTATAAACTAAACGGACTAGCAATTCTACCGTTCAATAAACACCCTGTCATTGTCTCAGACTAGCTTTCAACACTTTCCACTTGTGTATAACATCTCAAACATTTTATTTATATTTATTCAAATTTACACTACATCCACAATGAACATTTCAGTCCAAAGTCCCATTTCCAGGAAAACTGCTAGATTCCTTCCCACGCAATCACCCCCCCCCCCCCCCCCCCTAAAAAAAAGGGAAACAAAAGGTTTGCATTTATGAAGTTTAAGGTAACCTGCATAGCAAAGATTTAAAAGATTGCATACACCACAAGCTTAATCCTTCAAATACAAAAAGTGATTCAACAAACCTGATGAGTTAAGTTCCTGTCCAACAGGAATATCAAGAAAAGACCCAAGTGAAAGGGTCTTTTCTGCAGCACTCATCTTTATTCGTGATCCATGGTGTTCCACCTTCTCCTCCCAATGAATATTTACCAGCTTGTCCTCTGATTTAAGTTTGACAGGAGGCAGCCTGGGTAGCTCCTCCTTGTAATTCTCCACAAAGAGGGGCATATCTGAGCTCCCAAATTTATTTGGTTCGAAACTTCTATCTAGCTTTGTCGACACCGATGTCTTACTAATTTCACTAATGTGTAGGTTCATGCTTCCACATTGTTTGTTATCATCACAACTGATGTCATTTTCATAACTTGATGATGCCTCAGACATTGGAAAGGGGAAAATTGTCTTGATGGGGCACTGAGATCTCTCTGAGGACCCTTGAGTAACAAGCCCTGAGCTTTTTGATACAGAATTTTTGGATTCACTTGTCTGATTCTTTTCATTTTTTATGTCCACTTTGGATTCACTTGAGCAACCTGACAATGTATTCCCCAAACCATCAGACTTGTTCCCACAGTTTAGACCAAAGGATGTCACCCCTACTGAATTCCTAGGTTCACCAGCAACAGCAGAGGGAGCCTTTGATTGACCTGATATTCGAAGCTCCGTAATCTTATTGGCAAGTAAACTTCTAGCTCCCATGTTTAAGTTCCACGTGAGCAAATTTGCAGAATCACTCTCTGGTTCCAGAGAAAAACTACCAGTTCTTTCACATGTACCTGTAGAATAATTTGAATTACTTCTCTCTGCATTGGCACCTGTTCTGTGGTTATTTCCTTCCCCATTTCTATAGGTCCCACACTCAACCTCCTTAATAATAAATTCATTTGAAATTTCACCACTATGCTGAGCACTGCTTCTGCCACTCTGCTGACCTCTGCTTCCTAGCTGTTTAACTGTGACAACCTCATTTGCCTCTTCTTTGAGACAATTCTGCGCATTTTTCACATCCACAATAGGAGCCTTCTGAAGCAGCCCATTCAAATCTTGGCGAGTATCAAGCTCCACGAGCAAGGCAGCTTCCGCCTGCGTGAACCTATTTCGCCTCAAAAAATCCAAAATGACGTCCACTGAATCTGCCATTCTTCAACCACTATCAACTGCACACGCTTCCACTAAGAAGGCCGCCAAACCCCTAAAACAAAATCAGCAGCATCAAATATACAACCAAAATCACACATTGTCACCTCTTTCTAAATCACAACGAAATTTAGCTATTCGCATGAACATTCACATTAGCTTAACAAAATGGCGAGAAAAAGAAGAGACTGTAAGAATGCCTAAGAAATAAACAACTAAGAGCATTAACTTTAAGCAATCAACAAACAAAAACTAATCAAATCGTGAAACCCTAAATCCTCGAACGCGCAAACAAGAATTCTGCTACAAACTTAAACAGAGAAGGACCAGAAACACGAAGCTAATAAGAAGAACAAGTGAGGATCTTGGCGCAGGAGAATGAAGATAAATCAAGGATTAGAACAGCGAAAGCAGAGGGCTTTGAAGAACTCACGGATCCAGAGGAAGGGGATTCCACCGTTGCAACTGCAAATGGGCTGGAATAGGTTCCCGTCGCAGGAGAGTTCATCGACGCTCCAATATTCCATTTCAGAGTTTAAAAAACCAGAACAAATACCTCACAGAAAATAAAATTAAATAATTATCAATATCATAATCTGACAATTTTTTGGGATTAACCCTGCAAGGGGACGACAAGATCAAGATTATGCCTTTTTTTTTAATTTTTTTTTCCTATATTGTTGTGATTTAATTATCTAATTTTAGCGAGAGCGTGCGTTATATAAAGCGTCCTCCCCAAAACGCACGTCCGTCATCAGGTCAGGTCAGTTCCGTCATTTCACACCACCACTTGCGTGGATTTTACGTGGAATGAGTAACGTGGCGTCTTTTCTGGTTGGACTGGCTCCTAAGCTCGCTAGTAGAAGCTGGAAGCGGAAGGCGAGTTGAAGATCAGAAGATGGCCATTGTGGCAGCGGCAAATCCGGCGCCGTACTTGTCGACCTCCTTCCGGCACTTGTACTGCAGAAATGGTGGCTCATCGGGTTTCAGCTCTCGCTCTCGCGGAGGAGCAGCTCTAGGGCGTTTTCGTTTGGCGGCGATTACGAGCAGGGCTGAAGGTAGTGCTTCCGCACACTATTTTGTTGTTTTTCTGTTTGGGTTGGATGAATTTATGGCTTTAATTGGGTACATGATTGGTTTGTAGCCAGTTATGATCCGGACCTGCGGGATGTGCTGGAGGTAGCTTCCGAATCCGAACTGTACGACCTCGAAAGCATTCTTTTTGGTCCCAGGTGTGTCTTGTGCAGCTGTTATGTACTCCCTCCGTCCGGGATTAGTATTAACGTTTAGTTTTCCAAAATGAAACCAAATGTTTATATCAATTCCGGACGGAGGGAGTATCATTTAGCGTTTGAAGATTAAGTTCATTGAATCATGTATCATTTAGCATTTGCGATTGGAAAATTTGCAACTTTAGATTTTTCATTGAATTATCATCAATGTGGAGACAAAATAATTATCATACTGGTCTTTTGAGGAGTAATCTATCCGCCGTAGAGAATTACTCCCTGCCGCCCCATATTAATAGCTCCATTTAAAAAAAGAAGTTTGTCCCATATTAATAGCTTCATTTGGTTGAATTTAAATGGCTGGGTACTTAGAACAGATTGATTAAAAAATAGATTACACGATTTAAGTTTTCCGTTCTTTTAGCTGTGGGTCCCACCGTTTGATTAAAGTCACTATTTTTCCAAATGGAGCTATTAATATGTGACTGATGGAGTAGTAATGTATTGCTGCATCTTATTTTTGTTACAAAACTGAAACATGGAAGAGGAATGAGTGGTTGGATGGAAGAAACTTCTAGACACTCTTTATGTACTTGTCAGTTTGTACTTGACAATGGGATGCTTCTAGTTTGTCATATTGATCCTCTTCTTTGACATTTGCTACGGTTGTCTGATTTGTTTGCAGCTATTTTAGTCCTATGCTGAAATCAGTAACAAAAAGAGATGATGCTGGCTATTATTTGTGTTTAGAGAACCCAGAGGAACGAGAAGAGTTCATTCACTTACTTGAATCACGATTCTTGTTTCTTGCAGCAGATGCCAGGTCTACCATAAGGTGTGAATCTGACTTTGGATGGTTTAATCTTGATTCTCCCAATTTCTCTGAATTTTGGATGGTGTAGTCTTTATTCCGCCTATGAATTGATTGTTTATTGCAATTAACCTGATATGTCAGGTCATTATCAGTATTGCAGATTGACCATGAATAAAGGTCTGCAGTACCATTTTGTCCACCGTTCAAGCTTAGCTCCATTTTGATTAGGAATTAAGGATTGAGTTAATTTTTGGTTCAAGATTATGTTATTCTAATCAATGCTTCTATTGGCTGTAAATCAAGACGATATAATGTCTATTCAGTCAATGATTTGCCATTATAGGTACGGACAATACTATAATTTGCTCAAACAGTCTGACCGCCCAACTTGCTAGAGCGTAGATTGAACAAATGGGCTTGTTCTGGCATATTTGCTTGTGTGTAGCCAACAATTTTTTAATAGTTAGTATTTTCCAATTAAGGAAAATCATTTTTTTAAGCATTGAACTGAGTTTTATATCATTCTAATTAAGTTTGAGGACTAGGGGATGTCTGAATTCTTCCTGTTATCTGAACTTTGAAGGGGTTGGCGACCTTCATACAGAAATGTCTTACTTGATGTGCGGAGGAAATTAGGCATTCCTTGTTCAAGCAAGCTTCCAACAGAGGATCTGGAGGCCGAAATTTTTCTTCATTTATTGCAGGAGTACTCTAGGTATTACTGACTATTCTAATATTAAAGTGTTGATTTCATATTTTTAATGGCAACGATTTAGTGTTTATTTGTTTGTCTTTAGGATGCCATCTTTAAATGCTTCCTTTTGAAAGATGCTTGTCAGATTGTGCATGAACCATGTAGGAAATTTGAAAACAATATGCCTTTCACTTGTCATCAAGTTACCTTTTAATGATTTCGTTTTTTAAAATGGACTTGTCTGTTGGATTGAATTTTTCATGAAATGTTAATGGTGGCATGTCACTTATTTAATAAATGACAAATTAGTTTTTCGTAACAAGACATTGGACAGTCAGGCTAATTTTACAAATCCTAATCCTAAGTAATTTATAATTTGATTACAAACTATTAAAATGGTTTATTCCAATTTGTGCAGTGAACAGAGTAATGACATCATCCCTCTCCTTTCTGAAAATAATGGTAGTTCTGGGTTTGGACCGAATTCATGGAAAATGCAAGCTCGCGCTTCTTTGAAAGTTGTGGCGGATGAACTCAAAGCATTGATGTTGAAGGTTTCTCCCTTTTCATTCTCATTACTAACAGTTCAATTATATGTGTTTTTCTTTCTTTACTAATGTTTGCTGATTTGCCATTAGGGTGGAGGCGTGTTAACTTTTGCAAAGGTTTATCAAGTGGTATGGAGTTGGTAGGCATAACTTATGTTCCATTGTTTATCCCTTGGATTTGGTGTTTATTTTGATAATGTGTTTGTCTTTCGTGGTAGCTAGCAAGGAGATTATCCGGCAAAATGTTGACAGAGGCTGCCAACTATCAGATAAAGCATGAAATTTTGAAGAAGGTGGCCTATTTCTTTGGCCAACGAATCTTAGCATCCTATTTTCCAAATATCAAAACATTTGGCTCGATGATTTGCTAGTACATGTTGATTTTCATGTGTCGACTAGAGCTACTATTTATTAGTTATTATGATACGGAGCCAATTTTGTTGTCTTCCTATCATTCATCTCCTTAAACTTTACCTTTTATAGGGTGGACAGTTGGCTGCTATTAACTTGGAGTCTCGAGCAGCTATGCTTGTGGCAAGACAGGTGATTATTTTTGCAGGCTGCAGTCTTTTTTCTGTTGCACTGTAACGAATTTTTGCTATTCTGATTTTGTATTTTGCTTCGTTTGCATAAAAAGCTCTGCTTTTATTTATGAGCATGAACTGAACTTTACCAACCGTTGACCTGAATCATAAGGCTGCCTCTGTGGATTGGATACTTGATTCCAAACACAAGCTACGAGCTTGTTTAGCAAGATTTGTTTGGGTTTGTCACCCTAGTTGTCTATTGGGCATAAGCAGCCCAATTGTAGCTTTTAACATCAATGATGTTTGATACTTATATCTAATCTTCTGCTATTCCCAATAAGCATACATTGAGATTATGACCATGGAATGTTATATGTAAAGAAGCCCATTCCTTGAGTGAGTAGCCCTGGCGTGGGTCTTTTCTTCCCTCAAATTGGTAACCAATAACCGTGGGGTTTATTTTGAAATGTAAACAAATCACAATCATGGAATTTTGTACTAGATTATTTTATCATGTCTTCCTTTAGCATATACTCCATTGAGTAATCAAGCATCAATTATTAGAGTGATTATTGGAGGAAGCTGATTCCAGTTCCTTGTTCTTTCATGTCAACAGGGTTTTGCTAGTGCTGCCTCTCGATACTTTGGATTTCGCAGCTTCATGATGTTACTTGGTCCAGTGTATGAGGCTTTTTATATGAATTAGTATCATTAAAGTATATCCAGAATTGTCATTAATGTTTGTACTTTGTTTTTGTGTTTCTTCCCTACATTTATATCTGTATATTTAACTTTGCTTGTAAGAAGGACTATATAATGTCCCCCTAATGCTAGTCAACCTGTCATGTGCAGCTAAATTACACAAGTGTCTATTTTGTATAATGATAACAAATTTGTAACTGTTCTTGCATGGTCTATCTTAAGGAGTGGTTCTTAAACCCTCGCTGCTGTTGGGTTTGCAGCTTTTGGTGACACCAGTCAGTGTAACTCCTGAGTTGGTTCAGAAATAACCTAGTAAATAATCCCCGTGGAAGCATGGTTCATCATTAGATCCACTTATGAATGGTTTCTATAGCAGCATGTATAGACCAGTGATGCTTCATAGAAAGATGAATTTGCAGGCATCTGGAATTCACAAGACATGGATCAACTCATATTGGATGCTCAATCAGCAAATCGTACCTTTCCGGTTAAAGGAAGGGGAATATGTTCCTGATGTCTGACAGTTTAACCTTTGGAATTTCATTGAAAATACAACGGGTAATGGGTGCTGGACTTCTGTATTCGCATTTTGCCAGCAGTCATTGCAGTTTTCTGGTTCTGAGTTTCCTTCATCTATCAAGAATTTAAGTTTAATGTTAAATGTAAAAAGTATTGAGTATGCATTATTATTTCTAACTACTCGCTGTGGTTTTGCAATCTGTTCTATGATTTTTCAATTGCCTTGGAGCTGTCATTGGGTCTTTGTGTGGTGGTTCTAAGTTGAGTTTTTGGTGCACAGGATCTGTCAGGACAACTTTTTTATGGTTCCGTCTTTTTCTTTAAGGATTTCACGGTTTCATCTATTATTCAAATTCATGCCTTCAATATTCAATTGTTGCTTATTATTAATTTAGAAGAATTTTATCCTATGCAGGGTCTGGGGAACGCTTATGGCAGATGTCGTTATCCAAATGATTGGAACAGATTATGCCAGGATTGTTCGAGCCATATATGCATTTGCGCAGGTTTTTTTGTTAGCTTTAAAAGTGTACATTGTTGGATTTTATATACAAAGCAACTGCACACTACAAATTTGAACTAAGTTGCATGTTAGCATTTTCAAATAGGTGCATCATCTCAATTTTGTTTCTCGAATACAGATACGCCTGACTCGCATATATTCATGGGGTTCCCACAAAGATGAGGTTGTGAATTAATTCTGCAGTCTGCTTATGCCAGAGGACAAGATTTGACAGTTGCAGAATGTAGCTTGTTTATGTTCACTTTGTTCCTGACTTTTCTATGTAACTGAGACAATTTTGCAAGTGTAAAAAGCACATTATCAATATCTTTCAGTTATGTAGCCATTACGCAGGAGTAATGTATTTAGCAAAAAAGAAAAGTGGTGATGTTCTTGTCTGGCTGTCTTGCATTTATTTGTAATGAGACTGGAGTGGAACTGGTGAGGATGGCTGAGTTCGTAATTTAAGCCACAGAATCATCTAAACATCAACTGTTCACTTTTTTATCCTAATCATTCTTATAAGATGAAATTCAGGATTTTTCCTGGGAGGTCTTTATACGCTATTTGATTTACCCCTTTTCCAGCTAAAAAATTTTGTTTAGTCGGGGTCAATCCCATTTGGTTACTCCGTCATTTGAGGACTTCAATCCTTTGTGGAGTTGTTTTTCTTTTGGTGAGCATGGTGTTGCAAATTTAATTGATCCAAGGGTTGTATATGATGATTCTCACTATGTAGCTTCTCTTGTTTGTTAATTATGTTGAAAGTAAGGCCTTTGGGCCTATCCCGACTGGCATTTGTTGTCTGAGGCAATCATATATTCTTTCTCTGTTCTTTAACCCAAGGCACTATGTTATTCTGTAGCAAAAAAGAAAATTGGGAAATGTAGTCAGCATATACAGCAGAGCAGCCTCAGAGGTATGCCTAGATATGACTGAGTTTATGTTTGTAAGCAATGTTGCTACGATCTAAGTTTTGTAATGAAGCGACATATTGGTTTCTGTTTATAAATGAAGTGCCTCGATGTTACTGAGTTTATGTTTATAATGTGTTGTGTGCTACTAAGTGCCTGTTTAGTAATGAAGCGACTAATGGTTTTTATTTAATAATGGTTAGTAATGATGCCTAGATGTCACTGAGTTTATGTTTGTGATGAAGTGTTTGCTGTAAGTGCCTGTTTAGATGATACTGAGTTCAAGTAACATGTAAGTGTAACAAAGTGACAGGTTTATTGGCCATCTGATTTATTCCTAAGATAGTTTTTTATTATACAATTCTGAACATAGTTACACAATCAGCAGTGCAGCAGTGCCTCTTCGATATTATACGGTAAGTGTAGAAGTCTTGCCTGACACAGTGTCTCTGTTTCCTCGTTAGTAGTTTTGGGATGGACGAAATTATTATATGTTTTGTACACCTAGCCATCCAAAATAAACATCAACTTTGTTGGTCCTACAATTGTTGTCAATTGTCAAGCGACCCAACGTAGTCTTCTCATGGATGGATTGATGAGCGGCGAAGTTCAAGGCTTTTCTTGACCATTGGGATGGAAAAAGAAGTCACTTTGTCTTCTGTTCACTCCCAATCATTGGATTCAGAAAATCTTTAGTGGGTGGCTAATCTGCTCGCGTGCCTGAGCTCCCGACATTGACGTGGCTACTGTTTATGCCTTTTATTTATTGCATGAAAAGTCCCACCCAGTACAATAACTTATGTGGAATAGAAGAACAAGCAGATAAAGCGTTGCAAAAAGGAGTCTTTAGTTCGGTAGTTCCTAGCCTACACTAATTGCTCCAGCCATTACCTCTTCTACTTGATCTATTCGTCGACTCTGATTCCGCAGGTTCTCCATATACAGCATTAGGTTCTAAATGGTGTTTTACCTCGGATTTATTACCTTGGCCTCCCTCACTTCTGAAGTTCTCTTTCTTAACCTAGGATGCACAGACTAGCTTGCAGGTCAGTGTTTTAGCAATCATAAACTTGTAGAACCTAGTCAGTCTCTAATCCCAAAGCCGTAGTCTATAAAGCGGCACATTGTTCAACTGCGTTCTTTTATTTTTGGGTACAAAGTTCAACTGAATAAGTATACGTTCAAACAACTCTTCCTGGTATGATTTTTATACCTTCAACTGAAAGCTCGAGACTCCAGACTTCGCTAAAGCAACAGCTCTCACACTCGCTTTGCGCACAAGCTCACTAAATAAAGCCTGACGCTTTACGCTTTAGTTCTGACTTCGCGCACAAGCATTGACTTATGCAACACCAATGTTTTCATAGTTTTTAGATGTAAATTTTTTTTGGTTAGTAACAGGTTGTAATAAGCCAGTAGCTTCTGCAACTACGTTTGTTTTTTCAAAAAAAAAACAGGTTGATACTTTTTTGTCAGCATCTAATGCCTATGTGGAAGTAGATAAGGTAGACAGATTAAAATAACACTAATTTTCTAGTAAAGTTTAGCTATTGATCTTGATGATTCTTTTGGAGTGGTCAAAATCACAATCAACGCATGAAGGTCCGCTCAGCTTTTTTCACTGGCCCTTATGGAAAGGTAAGATTGATTGCCTATGCATATCATTGCCGGCGTGGCAGTTCTTTAGCTCTAGTGGCGCATTGGCTGGCGCAATACTTCACATCCATATGGACTGTGATCATAGTCATACTTCCATGTTTCCTTCTTTTTTACTTTTAGAATAGAGATGTAGGACATTCAAATCGGAGATGCTTAACGAGCAGTTCAAGTGTTCGAAATTGATAATGTATCTGAAAAAAGTGTTTTATATGATCAAACTTCCAATCTGCATGTGAGGATTTCAAACAATTAAACATATCCATTACTCCCTCCAGTCACTTTTAATTGAGACCATATAAATAAGTCAATTTTTTGAGATGTGGGATTCATAGTGAAAGGCTAGGATTTCTGAGCGAGCGAGTGCCTTTTATTGCGGAGGCCTCTCAACCTCGACCTAGGGTCACTGCTAGGCGGCCATCATCCCCGTCTCCATAGCATAATTAGGCAATGGCATCATCTAATTTTGGTATGCATATTTTGTTAATTGTTTAGGATGAAAGCAAAAATTTAACGACTTAAAACAATACAGTAGTTATTCAATGCATTCACTTTTTGTATTCAAACATGCAATTAAAGGAGTAGGAGTGCTTGGCGGGGCTCAAGTAAATAAAAGTAATCACGTCTGGTGGGAGTGGCCAGGATGTTGTCACATTTTTAGAGAAGATTATAGTAGTAAGATATCAGAGAAAAGATGATAATTTTAACCTTCTGATTGATTGATATGAAAGCAAGGGAATTATTGTCTCCACGCTCAGTTCCTTCTAGTCAATCCCCGATAGTAATTTTCGAACACAAAGTCCTACTTAAAGCTTGATAGGCGCAATTACGCCTTTAAGACCAACAAGGAAATCTTAGGCTGGATACCGTAGGATTTATTCCGTTTATTCCTTTTCTATATGCTTAATTGTTATCTTATCTACCGCCGCGGATATGAAATGATATCCATGATGAAGATCTGACATTTTGTTCTCTTAGCTGGGCCAAGGCTCAGTGTGTGGCCTCATCATCAAAGATGAAAAGTTATATTCATTTGATCAGATTGATCCAAAGAGCTCTCTTCCTTTTCTTTTTTTACAAATAAAATCGAGACAATCGAGACTGTGAGAGTGAGACACTGAGACTGGCCGGAGAGGCCATCGCAAGATCAAAATAGCATTCGTAAGTGGATCTGTGGAAGGAGTGAAGGGACACTTGAGTTCATCTTGGGTGGGGCAGCACTGAAGCAACCTCTGCAAAGCAATTGCCGTTTGGGGCGTGAAAAAAAGCAAAACATCCACAGTAAATATTTCACTTTCATTATTTATATCAGGTTTTTTTTCACTTTCAAACTGAAACAAGTCCTGAGTTGTTTTAGCTGAAAGTGAAAAACACATTAAGTGAATAGTGAAAGTGAAATATCCACTGTATATATTTTGTTTTTTTCACGCCCCAAACGGTTAAGTAATCCATTTCAATGAGGAATCATCTCCAGGTCCCACCAGCCGCATACACTTGATTAAAATTCATATCCACCCAATTTGCTCGGACTTCATCCATTCCTTCAAATCACAGTTTACATGAATCAAATTAATCTATTCTTTCACATGAATTAAAAAGAAGGAAATGGTTAACTACAAGTATCAAGCAGACCTGCTTATTCAATTTCACTCCTTTTTCTGGTGAATCCCCGGCCACTTTTTCCTTTCATTTGGCTGCCAATCCCAAGCCACTTCGTTCTCTGATTATCTTTTCTTTATTCATATAACATTAGTCCTCATTATCAAAATTCTCAATATGTCAATATACTTATTGTTGCCTCTTACAGATAAAAAGAAAAAAAAAAAGAAGATCCTCACTCCAATGCCTTTGGATCAGCATTGTCGGATACTAACCTTTTGACCAAAAGTCAGCATTTTCATATTCCGTCTGCAAGAACTTTTCCCTCCTGTAAAAAGCTTCTCTTCTCTCCCTCCCTCCCTCCTCTCGTGCTACTCATACTCTCATTCATCATCATAACAGCCACTCCTCTCCTTCCCATCTCTCCCTCCGGGGGCATCTGCAACCATCCCATAACCTAATGGAGAAGCCATTGCAAGGGTTTCTCTCACTAGTCTTCTTCCTCTTCATCACCTCAGCATCAATTTCCTTCCTGCCATCCTCAGCTCGTGACCAGTTTTCAAAAACAGATGCCCAAGCACTGCAACTCTTCAAGAACTCCATCCAAAAGGACCCAAATGGGGTCTTATCCGGATGGCAACCGAGCAGTGACCAGTGCAGCTGGTATGGAGTCTCCTGCTCCGCGAGCAGAGTCACCCAGCTCGACCTCAGCCGTGCGAATCTCGTCGGTGCGGTCTCCCTCTTCACTCTTGCCTCACTCGACATGCTATCCATTCTCAAACTCTCAGATAACAACCTCTCCCTGAATTCTTCTTCCCTACTTCAATTGCCTCCCAGCTTGAAACAACTCGACCTATCGGCTGCGGGGCTCGCCGGAACATACCCCGCCGGCTTCCTCTCCAAGTACCCGAACCTCGCCTACGTCGACCTCTCGCGTAACAATCTCACCGGCCTACTACCCGGCGACATTTTACTCAATGCTGACAATCTGCAGATCCTAGACCTCTCACAAAACAATCTCTCCGGCTCCATATCAGGCCTTGTCCTCGAAAATTCTTGCAAGAGCTTGCTCCACTTCGACATCTCCGGCAACCACTTTGTCGATTCCGTCCCATTCTCACTATCCAGTTGCGCCGGTTTGAAGAACCTCATTCTATCGCACAACGACTTCACCGGAGAGTTGCCAAGCTCTTTCAGCCAATTCCAAGGCTTGCAGCAGCTAGATGTTTCCCACAACCAGCTCACCGGCTGGATCCCTGCGGAATTTGGCAATAAAACCTGCCAATCCCTGGTGCAGCTCAGTCTCTCCGATAACAACATCACCGGTCCGATTCCCCTGTCTCTTGCGTCCTGCTCTTCTCTCGTAATGCTTGATTTGGCAAACAATAACATCTCAGGTCCCTTCCCGGACTCCATTATCGGGAAGCTCCGGTCTCTGCAGAGGCTTCTGGTGAGCAATAACTCCATCACGGGGCCGCTCCCGCCTTCCCTGTTTCTGTCGAAGAGCTTGAAGGTTGCGGATTTCAGCTCAAACAAGCTTTCCGGCGCCATACCGACCGTCCTCTGTTCTGGTGCTTCTTCATTGGAAGAACTCAGAGCTCCTGACAATCTTATCACCGGAGAAATCCCCGGCGAGTTATCTCTCTGTTCCCAGCTCAAGACCATCGACCTGAGCATCAATTACCTCACCGGCCCAATCCCACCGTCCCTCGGTCGGCTGCCAAACCTCGAGCATTTAATGGTCTGGTTCAATGGCCTGCGAGGCGGAATCCCGCCAGAGCTGGGCCAGTGCAGCAAGCTCAAGAATTTGATCGTCAACAACAACTTCCTGAGCGGGAAGATCCCCATGGAGCTGTTCAAATGCAGCAATCTTGAGTGGATCTCTCTGACCAGCAACAGAATCAGCGGCGAAATCCCGACCCAGTTCGGGCAATTATCCAGACTGGCCGTCCTGCAGCTCGCGAACAACAGCTTGACCGGCGAAATCCCGAGAGAAATAGGAAACTGCAGCAGCCTGTTGTGGCTGGACCTCAATAGCAACAACCTGACAGGGGAGATCCCCCCGCGGCTGGGCCGGCAGCTGGGCGACGAGACGCTGAGCGGGATTCTCTCCGGCAACACCATCGCCTTTGTGCGCAATGTCGGCAATTCCTGCAAAGGCGTGGGCGGCCTGCTCGAGTTCGCTGGAATCCGGCCGGAGAGGCTCCTCCAAGTGCCCACGCTCAAGACCTGCGACTTGACCAGGCTCTACTCCGGCGCCGCGCTCAGCGGTTGGACACATTACCTGACGCTGGAGTATCTTGACCTCTCCTACAACGACCTGCAGGGCAGCATCCCAGCGGAGTTCGGCGACATGTTGGGGCTCCAGGTGCTGGACCTGGCTCGCAACCGACTCTCCGGGGAGATCCCCTCCTCCCTCGGCAAGCTCAGCAACTTGGGCGTCTTTGACGCGTCTCACAATAGATTGCAGGGGCAAATCCCGGACTCCTTCTCCAACATCTCCTTCCTGGTGCAGATAGACCTCTCCGACAATGCTCTCTCCGGCCCCATACCCTCCCGCGGCCAGCTCAGTACCCTCCCCGCCAGCCAATTTGCTAACAACCCGGGTCTCTGCGGCGTCCCGCTCCCGCCCTGTGGTGTCCTCCCGCCGGCTGAACTTTCCGGCGAGGCGGCGAGGAGTGGCCGGAGAGGTGGTGCTATGCCGTGGACTAATAGTGTCATATTGGGGATCATGGTGTCGCTGGCCTTCGTCTGCATCCTGACGGTGTGGGCAGTCGCGATGAGGGCCCGGCGCCGGGAGGCGAGGGAGGTCCGGATGCTCAACAGCCTAAGGGACGCCCACGCCGCCACGACGTGGAAGATCGGAGGTGAGAAGGAGCCGCTCAGCATCAACGTGGCCACCTTCCAGCGGCAGCTCCGGAAGCTCAACTTCTCCGCTCTCATCGAGGCCACCAACGGCTTCTCCGCCGAGAGCCTCATCGGCTGTGGCGGCTTCGGGGAGGTGTTCAAGGCCACTCTCAAGGACGGGTCAAGCGTCGCCATCAAGAAGCTCATCCAGCTGAGCTGCCAGGGGGACCGGGAGTTCATGGCGGAGATGGAGACACTGGGCAAGATCAAGCATCGGAACCTTGTTCCCTTATTAGGC
The DNA here is from genome assembly GCA_039654745.1 of Houttuynia cordata. NCBI lineage: Eukaryota > Viridiplantae > Streptophyta > Magnoliopsida > Piperales > Saururaceae > Houttuynia > Houttuynia cordata. Next base: position 36,057,810 of record CM077504.1, read on the forward strand.
TACTGTAAGATCGGGGAAGAACGGCTGCTGGTGTACGAGTTCATGCAGTTCGGGAGCCTGGAGGAGATGCTGCATGGGAGGAGGAGGGAAAAGGTCCTGACATGGGAGGAGAGGAAGAAGATAGCCAGAGGAGCGGCTAAGGGGCTGTGCTTCCTGCACCACAACTGCATTCCTCACATAATACACAGGGACATGAAGTCGAGCAATGTGCTGCTGGACAAGGACATGGAGGCGAGGGTGTCGGATTTCGGAATGGCGAGGCTGATCAGCGCGCTGGACACTCATCTGAGCGTGAGCACGCTGGCGGGCACGCCCGGGTACGTGCCGCCGGAGTACTATCAGAGCTTCCGGTGCACGGCGAAAGGCGACGTATACTCGTTCGGGGTGGTGGTGTTGGAGCTGTTGACGGGGAGGCGGCCGACGGACAAGGAGGACTTCGGGGACACGAACCTGGTGGGGTGGGTGAAGATGAAGGTGAGGGAGGGGACGGGGAAGGAGGTGCTCGACGGCGAGCTGAGGAAGGAGGAGGAGAGGGAGATGTGGAGGTGTTTGGAGATTGCCATGCAGTGCGTCGAGGATTTCCCTTCGAGGAGGCCCAACATGTTGCAGGTGGTGGCCATGCTGAGGGAGCTCGTCGCCCTTGATGGAGATCCAAGTGCCTCTTAACTGCTAAGATTCAAACTGCCTCACTCACTAGGTTGCTGAGTTGCTCAGTTTAATTTTTGAGGCGCTGCTTTGTTTTTTTCCGAATTTTTTACGTGAATGTGTTATAGTTTTGTATTTATTTCTTTATTTATTCCCGAGTTGGAGGATGTAAGTATAAGAAAGAAATGGCGCAGCTGGTTTTCCCGATGAGAAGAAGAAGAATACTCTGACGATTTGTTCTGTGTTCATGTGGAGTATTATGTTTTCTGCGGTTTTTTTGTTAAAAAAATATGTGTAAATAAGTGTAAACAGGACTGCTAATAACTGTTGTCTTCATAATATTAGAAGATGTTTTCTATAGAAAAGGAAAACGATATTTGTACAGCAGCTGATGTGTAGGAATCTGCTCTAGGGCTATCACTGTAGAAAAAGTATATTGTTGCCAAATAAAAAAATATATAGAAAAATCATATAAGAAGTGTTCAAATGTTGTTAAACAAAATGTTGAAAGAAAAATAGGTGACGTACCGTTGAAGAGAGAGCGCTTATTCTAGTTTATATAGTTTATAGCAGATGTTCGTATCGACATGACACCCTGGAAAGTTGCATCGGCGATATATCGGGCCTCAACTGATAAAACGATATTCTGTAATCTTATTTTTTACTTTTTTTTCTTCTTCAAAATATCGCCGATATAGTGGCGATACATAACGTATATGAGCCAAAGACATCAGAGCGAATACAACCTCAGACGAATTTGTTGGAATTGTCAACTTCGGTGGAATCAAATCTCTGAGCCGGGAGCTTTTCCTAGCGAGCTCCCTCCAGCACCTTCACGTAAAATACTCTGTTAGCATATTCATTGATTATATAGCCCTTAATTTGTCTTAGCCTGCTACTCCAATACGCCTCCTCGGAGAAGACAACCATATGACCCCAAACCCCAGACTATTAGATTGTTAGAAAATATGCAATCAGACAACTGTTAAATACCGTAATCCCTGCTCAGAACCCATTAATTAACAATGTAAACTCGGTGGAGGTGTCAAATGTGAACTGCATTTCAGAATACCCTTTGTTGCTTATTATGTATTCATCACTGAAGACAAGGTTTACACACCACTCTTTGACAACTACTTCCTTTCAATTGCCCAAGCTATGATTAAGGGACCAACTCATCCCTTACTCAATTATAAGGGCTTTTGAGCCTTTTCATGCAAAGTGTAAACAGTATAAAAACTAGCAAGGACTTGACATGAACTGAGCGCCTGGATGAGACATAAGGCATTAACAGCGGAGTTGGATTACATATCTTCCCTCCTGAAGAAATGTCACGAGCAGATCCGACACAAAACAAGCAACCATCTTCCCTCAAGGCTTTACCAATCGCAGTCCTGCTGCTTCGCCTCTTCACCTTCCTCTTTCTCATTGCTTCCATCATCATACTTGTCACGGATACCGTGACTCTCACACTCAACTTCCAAAGCACCAAAGCACGTTTCAAGGATGTTTATGCCTACAGGTAACGGAATATATCAGGCTTACACTGCAGGTCCTTCCTTAGACAGCTTTATCTTGGTTTTTTTGTAGTAGTGTGGATGATACTTCATGGGTCTATTTGGCTTTAATTTGCAGGTATGTGCTCTCCACCGCTGTTATAGGTTTGGCCTACACAATGGTGCAAATTCCATCCGCAATACATTTCGTAACCACGGGTAAACGCATGGCAGGCAACAGCGGCCTTCTTTACTTTGACTTTGCTGCTGACAAGGTTAGTGTCCTCAGTCCTTACTATTAATGTTACATCCTTTAATCAGATTCTGACTAATTTCCTTTGAGTGTTTTTTGTAGTACATGCACCTAACTAAAGAGTTGAATTGGGCAGGTCATGGCTTTTCTGCTAATCAGTGGTGTGGGAGCAGGATTTGGAGCGACTGTGGATTTGAAGAACGTAGTTGACCGATTGGTGAAGGCGCTGGAACAAAATGGTTTGATCAGCGTATCAGATTCCATGTCCAAGCTTGATAGGTTCTTCGACTTGGTTGATGCTTCCACCGGTCTTCTACTTGCAGCATTCCTCTGTATGGCCGGACTATCCGTCCTCTCCTCCCTCGCCCTTGCCAAAAGAGACATGTCTGGGTAGGTCTTCTTTTCTAGCTCCTACCATTCTGTCAAAGTGCCTAGGTGTTGGATACCAATCAACAATTAAACACTTATTTTGGCAACAACAATTAGACTCTTCTTGAAGATGTGCTATTTGTAATATATTTGCCATTCCTAATTCTTATACAAACGAGGATCAACAAAGGTAGTGTATTTACTACTGGTTATCATAGATTCGGATATGGTTGCCCAAAAAAAAGATGTGGATTATACTTGTCAAAACCAATTTCCCTAAATTACCAAAAGGAAAAACAGTAATTACCCTAATCCATTTTCTTGTCTTTTTATTGGGTAAATCCATTTTCCTTGTCTTCTTTTGATGGATTCCGTTAACAACCGAGTGATTGCACGGGAAACAAGAACAAGTTGATCTTATCTTCCGCCGGCAGGAACTGGAAAGTGGCATCGTATAATGTATATGTATACTATATATTCTTGCACGACAATTATACTCAATAAAAATGCGAATGCTGCCGTCCAAGGGTCCACTGATACAATCCAAATGTATGAATATGTACTCCACTAATTATACAGGCCCAAATCATGTAACTCGCAAAAATTTTGTTTAAAAAAAGAACCTTGTCGCATATGGTTTCCTGGGTCTGCTTGCAGATTTTACTTCAACACGTGAGACAAAAGTCATGATGAACTAACCAGCGCCTATTTTGAGGTCAAAGAAAGTTGTTACCACCAAACACTGCCCCTGATGATTAATATATGCCGCATACGGAGAAGAAAGGTGGAGACTGGGTTGTGTAATAGTAAAATGTAAATAGTCCTACAAGACCAAGTAAAAAGTAAAATATTATTATACCCTTATAGCTAATAATAACTTTAATATCATCCTTCGCACTCAAATAAGACCGTAAGAAGCATCGATAGTTTGTTAACTACAAAATAAAAATACAAAATTGTATGTGACTTTGTAAAAAAATATGCGATCTACATGAATAAGGACATAAATGACAAAGTGATAGTGTCATACTATTGATGATGATGGGTGAGGTGATAGTCAATTGCAATATATTTGGTCATTTCATGAAAGTCGGAGTTGTGAAAAAAAGACTAAAAAGAAGCAAAAAAACCAGAATAACAAGAGTAAATAAAATCTGGTAACTGAATGAATATGAATTCGCTAAAGATAGCCAACAGTGGGACCTACAATCTCATATGGGATAGGTAGAGGAAGTAGCCGGAGCATCGTAATCATAATTCTTGTTTAAAGGGATCCCGCCAATACTTCCACTCAAACAAGCCATGTCATTGGTGATAAAGTTCGGGGATAATGGTCGGGAAATAATGCGGTTTTTGCGTAACATAGGGCGGCTGTGATAGATCTGTACGTGCAAGGAAATCAGATGAATGGAATTTTTTTGTTGCGGGTATTCTCTTCTCCCATATTCTAAACGGATGTTTGCTTCCCTTTCAAGGGAAACATGGTTAAACAAATAACAAAAGATTAGTTAAGAAGTTGGGAGGCCAAGCAGTAAGCTAGAAAGGGAAAGAAGACAGGAATTTCCATCAACAAGGTGTGTTTGGTTGTTGCCAAAAAAAACGGTGTATTTGGTTCAAACAAGCTGCCAATCATCCATAATCATGGATCACCCATATTCAGCCTTCTTTATTTAGACCCTTCTTTTTTACACCAATCCGCCTTTAGATTTCACAAGCTGACAGAATCTAAGAACCAAATTCTTTTTTGATACATATAATCTAAGAACCAAAAGTCTTACATTTATTCAAAGCAAAAAAGTGGGCAGATTTTATTTAATTAGTATATCTTCATAATCCGAAAAGTGTACCCTAGTATTTAAAAATTCCACAATTGCTTGAATCACCAACACCGAGTGGGTCCTTCATGTTTTCTCCTCTTTTAATTTTTTATTATTTGTGATAAACCTTCATGTTGCGGCTAAAATAAAAAAAGAGAGGGACCTTCATGCTTTATCCAAGCAGACATCACAAAAGCAAGCCTTTTATCCGAGTCCTCCTTTGGGAAGCCAATATTTGAAGTTTTTAATTCTCTCAAATGCCAAAATACAAACAAAAAGAGGATTTTCCTGCCTTCCCAATCTGGTGAGACTGTGAGCGAGGATAAGTCCAAAGCCTACAAGAACCAATCTATGCTGGGCGGCCTGAGGCACAGTGCGCACCTGTCACAAACTTCATGTACTATATAGATATACATTACCAATTATACATTTAGAGCTGTATACTGTATATTTCATATTTTAATAACTCAAAAAAAGTGTGTACTTGGTCAGGAAAAAATATATATAAGCCGTTTGGGGCATGATTATAAGCAAATATCTAGAGTGGATTTTGGACATCTATAGCATTCATGTTTTTTTCATATCGACCTGAAATATTTTAGCTGAATATAGAAAAAATATGGATCGTATAGCAACACATCTACTGTAGATGTTTTGATCACGCCCCAAACGCTTGAAAGGGAAGAAATGCATTTTATTTCTATTTGTTAGTATCATGACGGGCCAGTATAAAGCGCAAGAAACATAAATACACTTTTACTATGATATAAACTCTGTATTTTCACCTCGCCTCTCACCCGCCTGGTAGACAGCCCTAAACGGCAAACGCCCCCTACCTCCCTCTCTCTCCAAGTAAGTTCTCTCCAATCTTTTTAAATTTCTTCCATTTCTGCTCTGTTGATGGTCTCTGTTTTATGTTTCTCCCGTTGCTGGTTTATTTTGTTTTATTATTTTCTATTGCGGAATGTCGGCCCCCGGATCCTTCAAAGATTGCATTTTTATCAGTCAGGCTTTCGAAATTCGTGTTTTGCATCGGGCTCCCGATGTAATCTAGTTCGTTTTTTCCAGTATTTGGCGGTTTGGACCAGTTTTTTCCCATCTCAGATCTTGCTGCTGCTCAAGACCTGCTTTTGAGATTTCAAATTCTATTTGGTCTGAATGGATTTGTCATGCGGCTGTTGGTTGAATGGGTGGAATCTGTCTGCATTTCGGCTATTATAATGTGTAAAAGAAGAAGCTTGTACTGATATTCTGAATGTTTAGTATTTCCAAGTTTTTTCAGATGCAGGGGATTCCGTTTGCTTTGATTTTGTGGTTTCTTTAGTTTTAGTTTGTGAGTTTCAGTTCTATCTTTGAAAAATTGGGTTTTGTAGGTACTGCTGGGAGCGTCCAAGTTGCTACATATGGGCTGATTAAACAAGTGTAAAGTTTATCTTTCTCTTGGCTTGGCTACCGATCCTTAAGTTGGTTCCAATGGATGATGATGGGGGCATGGGCATTCGCAATTGGGGATACTATGAGCAGTCACTTAAGGGAAACCTTGGGTTGCAGCTCATGTCTTCTGTTCCCGAGCGCCATGTGAAGCCTCTCATCTCTACGCGCGGAGACGCAGCCTTCATGATCCCTTCCAATGGCGCATTTCTGCATAGGGGATGTGGTATTCCTGAGACTCAGGTTCCTTTGGATTTTGTACGAGATGGTTGGGTTTCACAAAGGGAAAAGCTTCTACATGTACTCCCTAACAATCACAATTATCCACTTCTGTCGTCTGAGCCTTCTGGAATTCATCACCCATTGCACGTTGTCCCTCAACCTGGCTATATTAAGGAGGAACGAATGTCTCAAATGGATGATATCAGCGGTAAAAGGGATGGTCCTTTGAAGAAGCGTTCAAATGGTCGAGCTTGTAAAGCCCCTAATCCTAAGCCGAAAAAGCCGAAGAAAATAATTGCGCCTAAGGATGAGTCAAATGGCTCAGCACCTAGAGCAAAAACCGTGAAGAAGAATACCGGTATGGTAATTAATGGGATCGATATGGATATTGCAGGTCTTCCTATACCTGTCTGTTCGTGTACTGGGACGCCTCAGCAATGTTACAAATGGGGCATTGGTGGATGGCAATCTGCTTGTTGTACTACTAATATGTCTATTTATCCTTTACCGATGAGCACGAAAAGACGTGGAGCGCGAATTGCAGGGAGGAAAATGAGCCAGGGAGCTTTTAAGAAGGTTTTAGAAAAGCTTTTATCTGAAGGCCATAATCTTTCAATCTCTATTGATTTGAGGACTCACTGGGCTAAGCATGGTACCAACAAATTTGTCACTATCAGGTAGATGTACAATCTTTTACGGATCTTACTATCAGCCTCCTTACATGTGTTGGGTCTGTTTCTCCCATGTATAGACATCTTCACGGCTCTCTTCTGAGGCTCTTTTGATAGATTGTAGCCAACAAATTTTCTTAGTTCTGCTGAGATGATTTTACATAGAGACAGTGGTCTATCTGATGCAATTTTAATGTTAAATTTCTCTTCTTTGTTGTGGTTATGAACAAATGAAGTTACAAATATGGTGGAGACACAGAACTACTTCCACCGTAATGAATTTTTAGTTCGTGAATGCTTCCCAATTTTCTCCCTTATTCTATTATGCTGCACGTTATGGACTATTTCTTGTTTTTGCTTATGCAATTTAAGAATTGTTGACAGTGTCCTTTGTCGCTAATCAATAAGTGCCAATATTATTAAAGGATTCTCTGAGATTTGAACATTGAAGAACTTCTATTTTCTCTTTGTTGGCATCATTATGTTACCACCTTACTTTATCTTCCTCTGGGGATTGAACCCTGGCTGTATAAGAGGGTTCAGAAAAGTTTTACTTTGTCTCGATGTTACTGCAAGTAGTCATATTTTTCTTCCTATGATAGATGGGCTTCATCTTGGATCTAATTAGGATACCATTCATTAGGAGAATGGCAATTTAGGTCTGTTCTTGTGTGCCGTATTTAGAGCTGACTAAGATTGCGTCTTTGTTTACATGGAACTAGGGCCAGTACGTTTTAAGATTGGCACTTTAGTCGACAATAATCATATGCGTTTGCAGCTGCCTGACTTATAAATCTGGGCAAACAGATTTTTGCTGACTAATGTATGTGATGTGATGAGAAATTGAGAAAGTTTGGTGTGTGAATTCATTTCTTTTCATTTCGTATGTAGTTTACTGAATCATGGTTGTATACAAGTTTGTGCGAAAGTTGACGTGGCTTTAGTAGTCAATGTGCCTTCTTTTATGCTTGTGTACGAGTTTATGCGAAAGTTGAGTGGGAGTTAATATGCCTCTGCCTTTGTGAGGCTACCTTGTTAGTTTATGGTATGGTTCGTCATGTTGCCGTTAGCGTAGCTTGGAGTTACACTTTCATCAGTCATTATGGTAGTTTCTTTTATTCTAAGATGAGCAAGGAACCATGGGTTATACGGATGTAATTTGCTATGTGAAAGTAGCTCATGTCAGCATCAACGCAAAATAGGTTCTTACGGCAAATGACATTTTTTGTGGAGGATTCAGTGGTTCTTAGATTGAGACAAGTATGAACCAGTTAGGGCTTTGTGTACTGCTTTTGGTTTTCTGTTATACAAAGCAAAAGCGTTACACAATTTCTTTACAAATCGTTTCTTTTCGTCATTCTTTTTGTCGATAACAAAAATGGAAGGACATTATCGGAAGCAACATTATAGGTGTCATATCCAGAAGCAATTGTCAATAGCATCTCTGCGAGGTGTGTTATCTTTTAACTATATTTTTATATTTTTATTAGTGTTCTTCCTTTGAACATGCTCATGCGTCTCTATTAGTGGAAGTAGGGAGATTGTCCCTTTGTTAAACGTATCGGCGGGACTTTTTTTCTTGGACCTTTGTAGCTGTAGTTTCTGTTTCAGACACATCTAGTTTTAAATGGCAAAAATCTCCTCTTTTTGTGGGGCCTTTTTATTAGTTGCTTAATATATGATATTATGAATTGAATTTTCTCATTAACATCAACAAGCATCTATATATAAAAAAAAAATTTGGAGTGACAAAAGTGCTGATTTGGTGAACAGAAGTAATTGCTTCAAGGTATCCGCTTTTGTAAAGCGATCTGTTTCTCTAATATTTGAAAATGAGAACGAAATTGTATTTTGAGTGCAGTATTGGTGCAACATGCGTCAATTAGAGAATCTTAACAACTATCCATGTTTGAAATCTTAGTTCTTGAATATGGATCATAGTTAGAGATCAAGGTCTCAGCTTCGAAGAACTACTTGATCTTACCTCGAAAGAGGTTGTGCTTTGTTCCTTCTTATGTGTAGTTTGGCCAACTTCTTCAATACAAAAGGTTTAGTAATTGTTCATACCTCGTGATGTTCCTGCCTTCGGCAAGTTTCTTAATTTCACAGTACTATTCCCTGCTGGCCAGGCTTGGTTGCTCTATGGTGTGTTTGTGTAAGCGTGTGGCCATGCATTGGTCAGTAAGTGCATGTGCACGTCTGTATGGGGCATTGTGGGATAAAAGCATTTGCATTAGGACTTGCAGCTCTGCACATTGTTACACCAGCTAAGCCAGATGACAACCATAGAAGTTTATCCTGACTTAACTTGCTTGGCAGAACAAATCTAAGGGAATAGGGTAGGACGAGCATATTGCTTGTAGATCTTTCACCAGCTGATCTCCTATTAGTGCCACAGAGAACCTTGGTTGCTCTATGGTGAGTGGCATTGAAACATGGCCATTTGCTTTGGATATGTCAAGTTTGCTTGCCGATCTGTTTACTATTCCCTAATAATAATTCAAGTTTCTTTGACGGCTCATAAGACCTAGCCTGTATTCCGACCTTCATGAGGAAGGCCGGCCTGAAGGCATGCATGCTTAAAGTTACTAGGGAAAGTTCCGAAACTTGATAAGCTCAATCAGCTGGTGATTTACTTCAAATTTAACTCAGACATGGTTAAATCGTTAACCCGTCAATTTGAGTTTAATTCAAAATACAAAAAAGTAAAAAAGTATACCGCAACGTAACATTGCACGAACTCATTCCAATCCTTCAACGCCTTGCTAGTTTCATACTCCAATCCGTCGCCCCTTGCTCTCCCATCACCACCACCATTGCTCTCAGAAAACTCGTCGTGGAAAGCCACCCAATTGTCCCTCACAACTGTCCCGACAGCGTATCTCCAATCTTCTTCCCATCTCTCCTCTCTCTCGACCAAATATACCTCTGGCAAAGGCTTGCTAATACCGCAAAGCATTCTCTCGAGATCACGGATATCTTCTTCAGATATCTGCTCCACGGGAGGCAAGTCGCTGGCTTTCACCACTCCCATGCTCTTGCAAACATGGAAGTAGGAAGAGAGCTGATCTCCTTGAGCCGCTGCCTTTCGAAGCACGGCGAGAACAATCGCTGCTTCGTGATTGCTGGCCCGGGATATTCTTGCTAGAACGCCAGCGATCTCATTGCAGATTCCTCTGTAGACTTCAAAGATCTCGATGACCACTCAATCCATGGCTTCGAGGACGAGGCCCAGGCGCATGCCATCGGAGTAGGGCCGGATCTGCATCAACAAGTAGAGCAGTGCCTGCGATTTCTGCAGCTCGAGCAAGTCGGTTTCGATATTGGATTCGACGTCGCGAGACGAGGCACGGGTGAAGAAGTCGAAGCGCTGGTCGAGGTAGGCGAAGTAGGCGCGGACGAAGGCGCTGAGGCTGCAGGCCTTGGCCGGGTTGGAGAACTTGTCTCGGAATGTGGAGAGATCAAAGGGAAGTCGGCCAATGGCAGCGAGATCAGGGATTTTCACGGAGAGGACGCCGTGGGCGAGCATGAGGCCCTTGAGGGCGACGACCCAGCAGCGGGTCTTTGCCATGCGCTTGGCGAGTGCGCGGAGGAGGGGCCTAAGGAAGGCCGCCGGGGAGGTACGGACCCAGGCAAAGACGCGGTGGACGTTCTTGTAGTCCACGCCGAGCTCGTCGTGGCTGGTGACCTTGACGATGGCCGCCTCAAGATCCGGGTTGCGGGCGGCCACCCGGGCGCGCTTGTCCTTGACGACGGACAGGGCCCTCCGCCAGCGTTTGGACGGCATGTTCAGCTGGCGGAAGCTCTTGTTGCATGCAATGACGTAAAGTAGCCTCAAGGAGAGCGTGAAATCTTCGTAAACATAACTAGCTAGAAAAGCAAGTTGTCATATTAACCAGGAACCTGATGGGTAATCGAGCCGCAACGGAAGTGAATTTAGGATTTTTATCCGTTTGATGTGGGTTCTCAAAAATTGGGTTTTTCTTTAAATCAACAAATAAAGCTCAAAGATTATCAAATTGGAATCACTAACCTTCGGCCTTTGTGCCTACGAATCACTCCACGGATTAGAATATGTCCGAGAACACCAAATCCCTCACCGATCGAGTGTAGAACGTTGTGAAAGCTAGATTCCCCGAATTAGCTTTTTCACCCAACGAAATCAAGATCACCAAAACCAAATCGATTTCAACCAAAAGTCGCCCTTTTACTTGGCTTTGAGGGCGTCCCCTCTATTGGCCTTAAAAGGGGCGAAAATCAGTTACAAAATCATGCCTTTTCGGTTTCCCGAAATTGCTCAACTGTTTTCCAAGATGGTGACTCTTATTTGACAATTCCATTTTGGTCGTACCAAAATAGCTAATTCCAAATAAGTGATTTCCGGATCGGTGATGATTACAGTGTCTCTTCCAATTTAGTGTGGACCGGGCCCACGGAAGCCTAACTACTCCACATGCCTACACTTGCACGAGAGAGCCGACTCCTCTAAATCAAGACAAGTAAAATGGGACAAGAACCCATATTTACTTACATCCCCCACTATGAGTTCTTTGTTCATATTTGCGATCCACAGTGACTCGTGCACTAGTCCTGTCGTAATCCAAAACTATGAACATGTTTTACAAATAGATCCGTCGTTAAGGCCTTCGTTAACGGATCAGCTAACATCTCAACCATAGGAAGATGACTCACCGTCAACTTTCCCCGTTGTAGCATGTCAAACACATAAAAGTAATGCACCTCTATGTGCTTAGCTCTTGAACTGATCTCCCCATTACGGAGTGTCGACACAGTTGCCAAATTATCACAATAAATTTGGACAGGAGCATCAGTCCACTGTTCTAGCTGTAACCCAGCAAGAAACTCTTTAATCCAAACTGCCTCGGAAGCTGCTAAACTGCATGCAACAAACTCAGCTTCCATCGTGGACTTAGTAACGCATTTCTGCTTCTTACTAGCCACGGCGCCGCCACCAAGCATAAAAACATAACCGGCAGTGGATTTTCTGTCATCCTTACACCCGGCATAGTCTGAATCACTATAGCCTTCCAATGACAGGTTCTCAGCCTGATATGTGAGTTTCATATCCTTGGTACCCAGCAAGTATCTGAACACCCGCTTTATAGCTTGCCAGTGTTGCATACCTGGGTTAGCCTGATATCGACTCACAAGGCTTACTACAAAAGCCAAATCAGGTCGAGTGCAGTTCATGGCATACATCAAGCTGCCAATAGCATGCGCATATGGCACAGATTGCATCTTCAGACGTTCCTCGTCTGATGCAGGTGCCATTCTTTCAGACAAAACTATCCCTTTATAAATGGGCGAATCTATGGTCTTCCAACCAATTACGTCAAAGCGTTTCAATACACTCTCAATGTACGATTCTTGAGATATACTTAGCCTCCTCGCTTTTCTATCTCTCTCAATCTTCATCCCGAGGATGTAAGATGCTTCACCCATATCTTTCATTTCAAATTGGGTCTTGAGCCATTCTTTAAGACTGAGAATCATACTAGTGTCATTCCCCATTAATAATATGTCATCTACATATAGTGACAATATCATAAATCTACTCCCATCTCTAAAGGAGTATACACAATGGTCATAGTCATTGGCCACAAAGCCATATTCACTTATCACCTTGTGAAAAGTGAAATACCATTGTCTTGGCGACTGTTTCAGTCCATACAATGATTTAATAAGCTTGCACACTTTAGTTTCCTCTCCGGAAACAACAAACCCCTCGGGTTGTTCCATGTAAATCTCCTCCTCTAAATCACCATTTAGGAAGGCAGTCTTTACATCTATCTGGTACAACTCTAAATCTAAGTATGACACAATTGCCAACAAACATCGGATCGAGATGAACCTGGACACAGGAGAATAAGTCTCCTTGAAGTCTATGCCCTCTACTTGTGTGAAACCTTTCGCCACAAGTCTAGCTTTGTACTTCTCTATTGATCCATCGGCTTTGAGCTTCTTCTTGAAGATCCACTTACACCCAATGGGTTTCCGTTCGTCTGGTAAGTCAACAATCTCCCAAACTTTGTTCTTCAAGATTGAATCCATTTCCTCTTGAACAGCCTTCCGCCATTCCTTGGAATCTCGACTACACATCGCCTGCTCAAATGTGACTGGATCACTAAGTACAGGTTCATCTATCGATATCTCATCTTCACCAAGCATGGCATAGTAATCCTTCAACAAAATCGAAGGTCTACGCTCTCTTGATGCTCGAGTTTCAACATCCTCATTGGATGTGTTACCTATCACTTGTTCATTACTAGTGACAGTAACTTTCTCTTTCTCAATTTCAAAGAGTTCCACTTTCTGACTAGGAGTTTTAAGGTCTATATCTTGTTCAAGAAAATAAGCATCTCTAGACTCTATAACCCCCACTGTCCCATCATCATGGTGTACTACAAATCGATACCCTTTCGAATGGTCACAATAACCTATAAAATTACATTTTATGGTCTTGGGATCCAACTTAGTTCTTAGTTGATCAGGTACCCTTACATGGGCCTTTGACCCCCACACTCTCAAGTTCGAAAAGTTTGGACGTCTTCCCGTCCATAACTCATATGGGGTCAATTTGATCGACTTAGAAGGTATCCGATTTAGTACATAGACAGCGGTGTCTAGTGCTTCACCCCAAAACTGCGTTCCTAGTTCAGAGTGGTTTAACATGGACCTTACCATGTCCATCAATGTCCTATTACGTCTTTCAGCGACTCCATTCTGCTGAGGGGTATACGGCAAAGTATAGTGATGCACTATTCCTTGGTTTGTACAATAGTCCTTGAACAAATCAGATGTGTACTCACCACCTCTGTCTGTTCTCAGAACTTTGATCTTCCGTCCTAATTGGTTCTCAACCTCAGCCTTAAATTCCTTAAATTTTTCTAAGGCATCGGACTTTCTCGATAACAAGTACACATAACCATATCTTGAATAGTCATCTATAAATGTAATGAAATACATCATACCCCTTTGAGTCTTGACGTTTATAGGCCCACAAATATCTGAGTGAATGACCTCTAAAAGGTCAATTGCTCGTTGCCCTTTCGGAAAGGGTAGCCTAGTCATTTTGCCAGATAGGCAATCCTCACACATGCGCAAATTATCACTTATTCTAGGTAGTAACCCACTACCCGACATTCGGTGTAATTTTGTCGCATTCACATGACAAAGGCGTAAATGCCACAACAATGCATTATCAACAGTAACACAAGCAACATACTCAGAATCAATCATTTCATTATTAGCAAAGTCATTGGATACATCAAGTTTGAATAAACCATCAACTAAAGAAGCAGTAAATAAAATATTATTCTTCTGCCCCACAGTTCCCTTGCCACCCTTGAACCTGACTTCAAATCCCTTTTGAGTCAGAAGAGGGATTGAAATCAGATTCCTACGAATAGTAGGTGCATACAAGACATCTGTGAGGACCAGAGTGTTTCCTCCTAAGAGAGGAACACGAATAGAGCCAATCCCCAGCACGTCACAATAGGTGTTATTCCCCATGTAGATCTTGTGCTCTCCGGGACTAATCTCTTTCATCTCAGCAAAAGACTCCTTTGCCATAGCCACATGACGGGTTGCAGCCGAGTCAAGCCACCAACCTCTAGTGTTAGTGTTCACAATCAGTGCCTCAGAAATCATACAAACTATGTCCTTTCCTCCACCCTGCTGTTTCTTTTTCTCGTTGCCCTGGGAGCCATTAGGACAGTTCCTGCTAAAGTGATCCATCTGGCCACAAGTAAAGCAGGCTCCCTTCTTCTTGTTTTTGGCCTTGTCTCCTCCCTGGAATTGAGGCTTCTTTCCTTTCCTCTTGAAGTTCTTCTTTGAAGTGCCTGCATAGGACCCACCTTTCTTAGAGCCAACATGGTGAGCAAGGTTGGCAGATACATTAGAGGCCCTCATATGCTCTCTCCTTTCCTACTCCAAGCCCAGCTTGGCAGTAAGGTCATCGAGAGTGAGTTTTTTATCACTCAGGTTCAACGCCACCACAACTGCTTCCCATGATGGAGGGAGGCTAGTGAGTATCGTAGACACTTGGACCCCCAATGAAATTGGATCTCCAAGCATCTCCAACTCACTAGCAATAATAGTCATGGCATTTATGTGCTCAAGCACATTCTTGCCCTCCTCCATCCTCATGTTGGTATAGCGAGTGTGGAGCAACCTGATGTGTGCCTCAGTATGCTCTCCATACCTCCTCTCAATGGCCTCATACATTTCTTTGGCCGTTTTGTGCTTCTCAAAAAGCAACTCCATGGTAGGCTCCATAAAGGTAAACATCGTGGTCCTTGTACGTGCATCCTCCATCCGGAACTTCTCGTACTCTCTCTTTTGAGCAGTAGTACTCTGTTCACCCGTAGGTTCAACAACTTGGTCTAGCACATGACCCAAGTCGTCAAGGAACAGAATGTGACGGATGCGCCTCTTCCAGGTAACAAAATTAGTGGCATTCAACTTTTCAGTCTTTGCCAACTCACTGGAGACCATTCGGGAAGCCATTGCAACTTTTATGAAATCAAGCAAATATTCCAATCAAATTGAAGATAAAAATCTACAATCAATGGAACAGGACAATTAGTGTAAAAACAGCACAGTTTGAATCACTAATTAACTATCAACAATTATATAATCAAGTGGCACAAATACTGCTTCAATATTAATTAGTTTTTCAAATTTTATCCCGCCGATCGATTGTGTCAAATACCCGATCGATCGCAGCTTTCCGTTGTCAATTTTGCTCAACTTCCAGTAGATACGATCGATCGCAATTCGTGCCGATTGATCGTTTCCCTCTTTCAAAGCAAATCAACGATCGACGCCGATCGATGCCGAACGATGGCGATCGATGCCGATCGAAGCCGAACGATGCCGATCGAAGCCGATCGACCGTTTTTCCCTTTTTAAGAGACTTAACGATCGATGCCGAACGATGGCGATCGATGCCGATCGAAGCCGATAGATCGTGACCAGTCGTCTTCTCCGATTTTACTTCCGTGCGATCGATCGCTCTTGACACCGATCGATCGCGACTGTAAAAATCGTGATTTTCAGTCGGCAAAAACCGCGAGGAAAATTCCCACAAATTTCTTGGAACCCTCACACCACCACGGAATCAAGGCTCTGATACCACTGATGGGTAATCGAGCCGCAACGGAAGCGAATTTAGGATTTTTATCCGTTTGATGTGGGTTCTCAAAAATTGGGTTTTTCCTTAAATCAACAAATAAAGCTCAAAGATTATCAAATTGGAATCACTAACCTTCGGCCTTTGTGCCTACGAATCACTCCACGGATTAGAATATGTCCGAGAACACCAAATCCCTCACCGATCGAGTGTAGAACGTTGTGAAAGCTAGATTCCCCGAATTAGCTTTTTCACCCAACGAAATCAAGATCACCAAAACCAAATCGATTTCAACCAAAAGTCGCCCTTTTACTTGGCTTTGAGGGCGTCCCCTCTATTGGCCTTAAAAGGGGCGAAAATCAGTTACAAAATCATGCCTTTTCGGTTTTCCGAAATTGCTCAACTGTTTTCCAAGATGGTGACTCTTATTTGACAATTCCATTTTGGTCGTACCAAAATAGCTAATTCCAAATAAGTGATTTCCGGATCGGTGATGATTACAGTGTCTCTTCCAATTTAGTGTGGATCGGGCCCACGGAAGCCTAACTACTCCACATGCCTACACTTGCACGAGAGAGCCGACTCCTCTAAATCAAGACAAGTAAAATGGGACAAGAACCCATATTTACTTACACATTCGGAGTTCAAAAGAAAACTTTTGCATAAAATGAGCTTCTTATAATGCTTAATAAGACGCTATAAAGTACTTTTAGTTAAAAGATTTAACTCTCTCATTTTAATAAACCTCCATGCAATTAAACCTTTATGTCTACTTCCATCACTTGGGTGGAGGCAAAAAGCAGCTTGTACGTATACCCACTATTTTTTTCATTGTAATGTATACCCCATTAGTTGCATATCAAAATCCCTCACCTTTTCATGCGTGCATGATCAACAATAATATTCACTTCAAAGGCTAAGAATACGAGTATCATTTTCGGTAAATGTTTCTATAAACCGTAACGTCTAATATTGCTTGTAACCAAGGAAACAAAAAGAAACTTATGCCTGTAAAAATCTCCAGCCAAAGCTATGGAAAAGGCATTCCAGTTAAAAAAAATATTCCTTCCGTTCCAAAATATTATGTACATTTTAAAAAATTCTCATTTTTATTGGACTATGAAGCCCACAAGGAAATCACATGACTCTTTCTCCTTGATATTCCATCCAACTCGTGCTTATTTGCGAACCAAATTCAAGTCAATCCTTTTAAGTCCTCTCTAATTTTGGAAAGAGGAAGTCATGTGATTTGTTAAAATATATATAATATTTTGGAACACTGAATATTTTCAAATATATATAATATTTTAGAACGGAGGGAGTATGTCTTTAAAAGCGCATGACATGCACATTACCTGGTAAGGAATCCGCCACAGTTCATGAACCCACGTAAACAGTTGGCTTCCTCTACAATTAGTAGAACATATATTATGATTAACAAATCTGCGCAGCAGGCGGATCCTTGTTTTGCTGGATCATGCCTCACCAAATTCGAGAAGTTACTCATCACCGATTGGTGATTAACCCTATCTCCAATTTTTGGGTTTCCCATGGGTCCTCATGACAAGCAGAGGAGTCGTGTCTAACACATGTTGGTGGTGAGCACGACTTCCCCAATACGCGATGCATACCTTATAATTTATACACCAAATTTAGACAACCGAGACTTTAGACAGCCGCATACGAGTATGCTCACAACACTCGTAGTACTTTAACACCAGTAGACTTTAGTTTCCATTTCCCGGCTTATGCTCATAGCCTCATACTGTATTATACTCTATCTGCACTCTCTGTAAAAGTTCTGTCCATTAGATTTTTCCCTTTTCCTGTTTTTCATAAGAAAACCAAATAGTAGAACTACATGTCATCAATGTGTCAAAGACAGGTGGGACCCGACTTGAGATATCCCTTAAAGATGATGCTAGTAACAATGGAAGTGCTGTAGGTTCATGAACCCAGTAAAATACAGCGCATCGATTCCCTACCACTCTGATCTTGATCCCGCCATTTAACAGACACCAACAATCTCTGGATTCCTTTCTGCAAAAGAAAACATCTCTGAATATTTTGTATAGCATTCATTGTCATTGACTGGCCCTTCAAAGCTCAGATTAAAGGTTGTCTTTGATCAGATTGTCCTATATATAGATCCTTGTAAAAAAAAATTATCATCCTGGAAGTCATTTTTTAATCACTTTATAGTTTACAGTGATGCCTAATGCCATCCTCTACTTCAGACTTCGTAAACTGAACTCGATTTGCATGTTAGCAACCAAATTTGAAGTGGGTTTGATTCAATCTCTTTTGGAACTCATGAGATCTTCTCGGGCTTGCAAAACACGTTGTTGTTTTGATCTTGAAATTATTATATAAAGAACCAGATTCCCTACTACATGTCCCGACCCAGAGTTCGACTATTTGAATGTATATGAAAAATGCCATTAATTCTCCTTAAAAATCAGATAAAATCCTCCGTATGAATTGCCTATATGATAAAATATAAAAAGATACAAAAGTAACCCAAGAAATGTATGTACATTGAGCAGTCAATGATGGCCCCAGACATCTAACAAGACTCAAGACTTCCCAATTTGCCTGAAGAAGTACCCAAATCATGTTTAAATTTGTTTTATTCAGGCAATATACTACGTGTGTTTAGATAAATTAGGATAGCCAAACATGTATTTAACTCCAAGTCGAATCATGCCCCCCAATAAGCAGAAGAACTCTCTCTATCCTTCCATCCCTCTTGGAGTAGTAGGCACAGAAGTACTCCAGCTCCTGTTGACCTCCACCCCTATAGAGAAAGAAAGAGAGATTAATGTTAATGGAGTTTGAACCAGAATGTGGTAAGGGAAGCTACAAAGAATGCCTGAGGAACCATGCGGCAAGCCTCGGCAGTTACGCCACGGACGGCTGCGGGGAGTTTGCACCGGCCAAACCAAGTGGCCTAATGTGCGCAGCTTGCGGCTGCCACCGCAATTTCCACCGCAAGGTGGTGATGGCCAGCATTACTCAAGTTGATTCCGAGGAGTCAGAACGCACGGGGAAGAGGCGGGCAAGGACTAAGTTCTCGCCGGAGCAGAAGGAGAAAATGCTGAGGTTCGCGGGGAAGATCGGATGGAGGATGGTGAGGAGGGACAAGGATGATGCCATGGAGATTCAGCGGTTCTGCTGGGAGATTGGTGTGAGCAGGCAGGTCTTCAAAGTGTGGATGCACAACCATAAAAACAGTAATGCTTCTTTTGCTTCCTCTTTGCGTCTAGACCACTCCCATGGACTATCACCCATGTCCCAGTAGACAACATTCCAGCGGGATACTTCTTGATCACCTGCTCTTTAGCTAGCTTTCTCTTCATTGTGATTTTGTTGGTATCAAAATGAGCTCGGATCTCATTATGCATTGGTAACTAGCTAGAAGAGAGTGCATGAGAAGTGAGGGAGTGATGGCTCACTTGTAATACTGATGAAATCTAGTATTCCATTTTGATCTTTCAGAAATGAAAGGCGTCAAACGCCCGTGGAAAGGATTTTCAACTTCGGATCCCATCTTCTTCTAGTTAGGTTAGGGACCTAATATTCTTCAAATTCTCTGAATCACAGCTCAAACTAATAATAGTTTACCAATTCTCCAAATTGGCAAATTTACAAACTTCATCCGAATAATATGAATTTTATAAGTATTTGGCAATTTCCTAGCTATGCATAGTCATCTTCCGTAATCACGTGAACCAAAGTACGTTATTCTGTTTAAGGGATCCTCACGAAGAGAACTTAGTTAACTCTTCGTAACGTACGGTTAGTCAAGTGTGGAAATCAATTTTTTTTTCTTATATAGCTTAGACAAAAGTAAATGGTATACTAATTACTAATGATGGGTTAGGGGTGTTTAATGAAAATTAGAAATGGAAAACCATTTTACATGAAAATAGTTTTTTCACCGGGTTAGGGGTTAAAGAAAAACAGAGCCCAAAATTTGCTTTTCCGGAGGGCCCGAAAATGACCGAAAAAAGGCCCGAAAATGGCCCAAAATTTTCAGACGTCAAAGGGTAAGAAAATCATTTCCAAGACTGAAAAAACGTCGGGGGCTTGGGCTCCTCCTTCCTCCCTGCCCTAGCCGCTCCTCTAAGGGCGAATCGACCTCACCGGGCTTTGTCCGGCAACGATCGCCGGACCTTCTCCTCCCTACCGCCGTTCCTCCGCCTCTCTCTGGTCGCGGGTTGGCGGCAGTTTCATGGGGTAAATGAGGTGTTTTTGTCCGACCATTTTGATGTCCAGAGTGCCAATACGATCGAAGGCAGGTGTACGGTGCATAGCTTCAAGAGTTATACGAAGCTTGATGAATTTGGCAACGAGGATTTCTTCTGCCGGTTAGAGTACAAGTCTACCACAGGCAGCTTCATCACCGATTGGGTTGCAGTGTAAGCCGAATCCTTACAATTTTTCCGTTTTCTGGGTTTTTACTATGTTCTTTTTTTGGATAATGGTGAATTGGGCTTCTTACAAAATGTTGGTAAAGTATAATCAACTTTAAATTTCAATTATCACTATATTTTGGGTTAGATTGGTTATTTTTGGATCAGAGGGACAAACTCAATTGATGTCTGGTAAACTCAATTGTACATCTTCGAAACGGAATAGTGTTTGTTGGACTTAATATTTTGTCTTTGTCAGTTTGCTGTTGTAGTTCATTATGTTGAATCAATTTTCTGTGCTTTCAATGGGTTCTAGGTGGATATTAGTTTTGTTTTTTACTGGATGTTTAGTTTAATAAGATTGTTCCATGAATAATATAGAATACATGGTGTAATGCACTAAAGATGATACCCTATTTTGCGGAGCATATATTTGATGTGTCAGCATTCTTTTTGAAATGCATTAACTTTTTGTTTTAACCTCATTTTAAAGGACTAGATAGCCAATTGGTGCTGTAAAGTAGTATAGTCTTACTGCACTGTCATTTGTTTTCCTTCGACCCAATAAACTTATGCAAATGATGCATTTAATTAGCATGCTTAATGGTTAGTAGTCGGTAATGAACCCAAGAAGTATCCTGTCAAGGCAACCTCAAACTCTAGGAAGTATGGGTTGAATTAGAAAAGATTTATGCCATTTAAGGAAGTCAAGTTCGGCTTTGGATATGTATGCGCAGTCTTTTCAGGATAAGTGGGCATATGGGTGCTTAGGGGAAATGTAATTGCTCTAAAGGAAGTTGCAAATTTATATGAAAATATATTCTTTTAAGGGCTTGGGTGGGTAATTATGCTGTTGTGCTACTCTAGACAGCTTGTGGTGCTTAACTTACAGTTACAGGAGAGCAATATAGTCATGCGATGAGCTTCAGGAAATATCTTCTATAGCTAGAAATTGTTAACCGTTAGTGGGCGATAAAACTTTTTCTTCTATAGTTTAATTGTTTAATTGCTTTGTCGTTATAGTATAACCACCTCCTATAGGGATCATTTTAACAGAAAGGTTTAGAAGGGTACTATTGTTCTGTTCTTGTGTTAGCCTTTTTACTCGAAAACAGGGAAGGAAATTCCCTTCGTGAGATCTTACCAGAACCAATTCTTTCTTTTCCGATATTCTGGATGCAGTAAAAAAGTTTTGAAGCATGATCTACTTCGATTTCTGTTGGCTTTATCCATGTTTTAAAACAGGGTAGGCAAGATCTCTCTGAATTTTGGTGATTTTGATTTCTTGATTCTGATAGGGAATCCATACAAAGAATGAAGGAGAGATAAGTTGCTACAATCTTTGAGAGATTTTGGAAAGATCTCACTAATGTCCGTATGTCTTTCCATTTCTTGGGGAGATTTAGTGATCTGCTAACTTGCCATGATCTCTCTGAAATGACATCATTCCTTCATGTGTGTATATGTGTATCTACATTAGCTATTGAACGTGTCTTTTTAGCTGCAAGTTCAATGAATTCGTGTCTCCTTTATTCTTCATATATTCTAAAAAATCTGATCTCCTGATAATCTGAAAGTAGTAGATGAATTTCTTATCAAAGTATTGAATGGTTGAAGGCCTAGGGTCAGTTACACCCTATAAGTCTCGCAAGTTGTTTCAAATGCCACTCCTGATTTTGCATCCACCGCCACCAAGTGGTTATTTGTTTTATTGTAGCCTTCAACTCCATGTATATATATTTTTTTATAATTGCCTTCAAGTCCATTTTACTCTTTTATTTTCTTAGCATTACAACTAACAACCATTGAGTTTTGGACATCTTAAAGTAATTACTTTTCGGCTAGCAGTGGGATACAGCAATACTTTAGACCATCCTTCCTTCCAATACTCAGAACTTGAAAGCCCGATCAAGACATTTCCCGCTTCTATTAGTTGCTTAAACATGGATAAGTGCACCGGTCTTGTATGAGAAGCCCCGGACACCCCCAATTAATGCCACGTGACCAGAAAAAAAACCATGCTACAAAAGGTTGTTTTCTCCCCAAACATGGGGACCTCGATAAGCAAAAATATCATCTTTCCCGAAGAGGACTGCCCTTAAATAGCCCATGAATCACACACAATAAGACTCTATACAGCAATGGAACAGCAGACGGAAAGAAAGGATTAGTAGCATATTTTCTTGGACATTTTCATTTTTATATTTTTTGGAACCCCTAACTAGGCCGAAAAATTTATTTTCAGTGAAATTTTCATGAACACTTTCTATAACCCCTAACAGCTTTTTACGGGAAAATCCATTTTTCCATGAAAGTTCATTTATCTGGACAAAAGTATTTTGATGAAAAAATTTTATTTTCTGGAACCCCTAACCCACAACAAAGTACATCCTTTAAAGTACAGATCTGACTTATTGGGGCTTTTTACATATTACCTGGCGCCAAGTATGGTTTTATCATATTACCTGGTTTTTCTCGTGACTTCTCATATGACCTGGAATCGGCACCTAGAGTACCAAAAATGCCCTTCTTTTACGTTTTTTATGCATTTTGTATCCGAAATGCTTCATTCTTCCCAAAATTAACGATTTACAGGATCATCAAGTTGGGGAAGAAGATATTCCGGCAAAGATCCATCCATAATCATAGTTCAAACCATCGTCGGCGCCGTTCAACCCGAAAAAAAAAATTTCATGTCAAAAAATTGTAAAAATAGCGGGAAAGACGAAAAAAAATCTATGATGAATGGATTTTGATGTAAGAGCAGTGGGAAAGCCCTCCCAACTACAAAAATTAAGATCTACATGTAAAGAAACACATATAAAGATCACCCATTGGTGTTCGACTGCTCCTGGACATGAAATAAAAGGATAAAAATGGGCAAAAACGTGAAATACTTGTCGGCGAGCGACAAGTTCCATTTATATATCTTTCTGTGATACTAATGAGGTGGAAGAGGAGGAAAAATAAGGAAGAACGAAAAAAAAATGAGCAAAAACGGATAAAAAATGAGCAAGTTATGACATTTTGAAGATTGTCATTTATCGTGTTGTCGACGACACGACTTGATTCAAGTCGTGTACTATGCAACACGATAAATGACAATCTTCAAAATGTCATAACTTGCTCATTTTTTATCCATTTTTGCCTATTTTTTTTCGTTCTCCCTTATTTTTCCTCCTCTTCCACCTCATTAGTATCACAGAAAGATATATAAATGGAACTTGTCGCTCTCCGACGAGTATTTCACGTTTTTGCCCATTTTTATCCTTTTATTTCATGTCCAGGAGCAGTTGAACACCAATGGGTGATCTTTATATGTGTTTCTTTACATGTAGATCTTAATTTTTGTAGTTGGGAGGGCTTTCCCACTGCTCTTACATCAAAATCCATTCATCATAGATTTTTTTTCGTCTTTCCCGCTGTTTTTACAATTTTTTGGCATGAATTTTTTTTTTTGGGTTGAACGGCGCCGGCGATGGTTTGAACTGCGATTATGGATGGATCTTTGCCGGAATATCTTCTTCCCCAACTTGATGATCCTGTAAATCGTTAATTTTGGGAAGAATGAAGCATTTCGGATACAAAATGCATAAAAAAACGTAAAAGAAGGGCATTTTCGGTACTCTAGGTGCCAATTCCAGGTCATATGAGAAGTCACGAGAAAAACCAGGTAATATGATAAAATTATACTTGGCGCCAGGTAATATGTAAAAAGCCCGACTTATTGCCAAAAAAACTCCGACCCGTTTTAACCCAATTTTTTGTAAGGCTTCGGGTTAGTTGGTTAACTGAGCCCTATTAAGTTCGTTGATATCAAGCTTAATACTTTATATCTAATCTGAGCGTACAGATACTTAAGTAACAGATAATTAGTAGTAAGATCTAATTTGATAGTTGACGATCAGAAAGTAAAAGTACTTAATACTCTTCCGTCGTCCCCTATTATTTTTTTTTATTGGAACTCAGATATGAACTACTTTTGGCGTCAAATCGCACTATTCAAACTTTTAACTTCTACTGCTGCGTGGGGCCCTGCAATTGTGCAGGCCCCATGCCCACGTGGGCGGGGTCCTGCAATCTGGTCTTCAAAATGGGTCATGCTAGACGCCCTCAATTCCAAACGTTTCCCTCTTCAATACCTCCATTTTTAGAATTCTACTCAACCATACGAAATTGCCATTGAGAATGGCAGCT
Source organism: Houttuynia cordata (assembly GCA_039654745.1). Lineage (NCBI taxonomy): Eukaryota > Viridiplantae > Streptophyta > Magnoliopsida > Piperales > Saururaceae > Houttuynia > Houttuynia cordata. The sequence goes on from CM077504.1 coordinate 36,082,480, forward strand.
TAATGACAATAAGTCAATTTGTCTCATGCACTGGCTCTAATAGCTTAAACAAAAGGAAGCCAACCTAGAAATTCAACTACTTAAACTGCCAATCTGCCATACTTGCGCGATCAAGAAAAGGTCAAAACATAACAATAATGGTCTTTGTGTCTAAAAAACGATCGTAAGAAATCGCAATGGTGTTACTACAAGACCATGAGAAAAAAAGAAATATATTTCTCTCCATCCATGTGCCAAGCAGACAAACAACAGGGACCCACCCCCTACTTGGCCAACATCATTCTGACGAATTCCTCATAATTAACCTGGCCATCGCCATCCACATCTGCTTCACGAATCATCTCATCCACCTCCTCGTCTGTCAATTTCTCCCCCAGATTGGTCATCACATGCCTCAGCTGCTCATTATATGGTTGAAAAAGAACCAGTTATCATGTAACATAAAGGCAGACCTTATAAAAGAGCTAACCATTTGACATGAATTGAATTCGCCGTGACATGCATCTTTACTTACTTCTGCAGCAGAAATGAAGCCATTCTGATCTTTGTCGAACACCTTGAATGCCTCCTTCAGTTCCTCCTCTGAATCAGTGTCCTTTGGAAGTGAACAACATTGACAATTAAAACTTATATAAGATATGCACACTTCACAGCCATTTTTTTTAAGTTTTGTGAATCTCCAGTTAACACCACAAATGTGGTCAAAGCACATTAAGAGCGTCAATAGAAAAAGAGGAAAGCTATTCCTTCCCAAGAATCAAGCAGAGCTCTTATTAGCTTACAAGATGCAACAATCACCACTACAAGTCTATGCTTTAAGAAGTTAAACAATAGTAATTTGCAATTATACAATTTTCTCTGATGGGAGTAGGCAGAGCCTTCTTCTGTAGAGGCAAGCGTGGAAGTTACATAGCTTGCCATGTAGCTGGGAAAGGTAAATGCTTAAGATATGCATGGTTACCCACAAGTTCCCACGGAGGCAAAAGTCCTCACAATGTACCATTTGAATTGGTGTCCACGTCGACACAAACATAAAGGGAGCTTACACATGCGTGGGAGTATTACATATGCATATGACCCTTTCCTTACCAGCTCCAGCTTTTAGGAGAGAGTTACTTAATGAAAATGAACAGAAAAGTGAGAAACATTTGCGCATACATAAAAGTCTACGTATAAGATATGCCAGCAAAAAAAAGGAACAACTGGCAACGCCCCCTTCCCTGTCCCTTGCTCAACATATATGAGCAACACAAGACAAACAAACTACAACTGGGCATTGCCGATCAACACCAAGTAGTCAGAGATGTTTCGTGCAATAAGGAATATGAAATTAGAAATATCATGTAATGAGGTGTAGAAATCATATAAATTAAAAGACCTAGCAACGCACAGAACAAGAGTTCCAATATCTTAACAAACAGTTAAATCGCCCACTTACTTTCATTTTCCGAGCCATCAAATTTAAGAACTCGGGAAAATCAATTGTTCCATTTTGATCAGCATCAACCTCATTAATCATATCCTGTAGTTCAGCTTCAGTTGGGTTTTGACCCAGGGATCTCATCACAGTACCAAGCTCTTTCGTAGTTATGCAGCCTATGCAGATAAACCATAAGAATGAGTAATACACGATTAAACATAACATAATTACGACACTGAGAAATAGATCATATTCTAGGAAATCAATGTCTTAAAGAAGCAATGTAATGTCTATACTAAACAGAGCTTACTTATACAGCCTATGCAGAAAAAAACCATAAGAATTGAGTGATAGATGTACAAACATATCATAATAACAGCAATGAAATAGAAAGTAATCCAGAGAATCCACGTCTTAAAGCACACTGTAGTTTTTCCGTAAATTAGAGCTTATATATACCTTGCACTATTCGTTATTATAAAAATTTAAGTGGTATCACTTCACTGTGGCTTAAAAAATTGACTTTTCCACACTGTATGCAACTCGAACATCTATAATCATGTGTAAAACCAACAATATTTTACTGCATTAACCAGAACGGTAAAAATGCAACAAAGTGCAATCAGAATCAAGATAAAAATTAGTAGCAAATGCAGTCAGTGTGTGAGGGAGTAAGTAAATTATCGGATCCGACATCTCTATGAGGATCAACACGGCAAGCATAGCTCAACTACAGCTATTTCATGACATCGAAAGCCAATAATGCAGCAAATAACAGCAGCCGAAGAATGCGATCCACGATTCATAATCAGGCATCGCAAAGCACAAGGTTACATCTTATGAAATAACAACATATCAAGCTCAACCTACGGCTATTTGATTACAAGCCTCAAGGTTAAAAACAGAGTAAACATATTAATCAAGGCTGGAATCATCTTAACTAAAATGAAAACCCAAACCAAAATGGAAAGAAGAAAATATGAAGAATTGCATCATAAAAAAGGCGAGATCCACCAAATGAGGAACAACAACAATCTGCCGAGACCATAAAGAGATCAGATCCAACGATTGACAATACGAAAAACTGATTACGATCTAACACGTAGAAGATGGCCAAGGAAGATCAAAAGAGGGAAAAAAATACCGTCGCCGTCCTTGTCAAAGAGGCTGAAGGCCTCCTTGAACTCGGAGATCTGCTCCTCCGTCAATTGCTCCGCCATTTCTCTGTTCTTCTTCTGCTCCTTCCTCGATTTCTCTCGCAGACAGAATGAAATCCGATTTGCGGAGGATTTCAGTTCGGGTATTTATTGTCACAGACGCTAATTAAACTCTAATCACCATAATGCTAGTTCAAAGTGCTATTTTTAGAGTCGAAGCTAAGGCGTTCGTACGGTCTTGATGACAGGATCGGACGGCTCAGGCTCATTGTTTGACTTCTTTTTGGGAGAAACAAAATATAAAGATGTCTTCAGGAAAAGAAAAGGAAAGTAGGAGAGATATTATCTTGATGCTCCACGTGTATGGCATGGATGGAAAAGGCATTGTCGAACGGAGCACTGCTAGTGAAATTCAAATTATTGAGTGCACCGGGCGTGCCATACATGGCATTGAGCGCCAATCAATTTTTTTTATATATCCGGTCATGTCTATAACTATAGCATGTATTAGGACATAGAGGCCAAACATGTATAGCCATCAGATGGCCATCCTTATGAATCCATGCACCATAGGATCGGATATTTTTTAGAGTCCACCTAGCCTGAATGCATTTAGCCGTCTTCCATAACTATACTACATAGAGGTCCTACCAATGTATGAACCACAGACACATACATATAAAGTGGGGCCTAACATGGTATCACATTATGAACCCCATGCACCGTAGTCATGGAGGCCGGTCAAGAAAGCATTTATCTTTGCGGGATTGAATGGATATATGATTGTTTGGATATTGAATTTAGCAGAATCGGAATATAGATCCAACGAAACTTATTCCAGTCGAATTGAACATAATTCGGACCAAGTTTGGGTATGTAATTGTTAGATTCGTAAAATCAAAGAATGGATGATGAAGGCTTCCTAATGCGCTTAAAAACTTGATAATGCTGCCCATTTTGTGGAATCAATGGAATCGGGAGAATATTCTGTGATTCCTATGAATATGTGCATCCAAACATATTTACGCTGAATCCTTCTTGATTGTACTCCCGTATCCAAAGCATAGATTAGTGGGATACTGCATTCAAAAGTTAGAATGAAGAATATGACAATCATTGCTCATTTCTGTGCCAATTTGCCCCTCGCAAGTGGCAAGTACTCACATTGTGGTTTCTATCTCACGTTTATCTCTGAGAAGTCAGGCATGGAGGCAATGGGTCACTGCCTTGAAGGCGTTTTCTATTGGCTTTTTCCAATTCATCGACGTGCTAGATGGAAAAATGTGCAGTCCTAGCCCCGGTGAATTCGAGAGCTGATTGTTAAAAGACAAGATCACAGTGCCTTGATACAGATTCACTCTCTCTCACCCCCCGTCATCTCTCGTTCTCTCTTCCTTCCCTTCTTACTCGCATTCCTAGGCCAGAAAAGCCTTGTATCCTCCTGGACTGGTGCTTCTTTTCATGCCATATTCTCCTCTCTTTACCTTTTTATTCCTTCCTCAGTCCCACTCTCACCCTTTGTTCCTTCTTTCTTTCATTTACACATACTTTCCGTCCCCCCACCCCCAAAAAAATTGAAAAGCTATTGCTCTGGTGCAGTAGGTAGTAGCTAGAAATATGAAGTAACTGAGCACTGACTCGATGATAATCATCTTACTTCTCGGGTAGTTCAATGGTATCTCCAAGGGTACTGCCCGTCTTCTTGATGCATGCCGTTGGCCTAATCAAATGAGCTTCTCATGTGGAGAGCATTGTAGAGTTCCTATATAATTGTTCTAGCTTTGTTATGGGATCTCTAACTTCTTTCTTTGCACCTTGTAGGACGTGCAGGATGTTGGAGTTCGGGGAGCAGATGAATCTAGTGAAACTGCATGCTGTAAGGCCATCGAGCATGTTCGACTGCCAGATTTGGACGCCGTTGAGTTTACGCCAGTAGAGCACCCAACTGAGCGACCAGACGAAGACACCCCTGATATTCCCGATGCCATCTTCTATTTTGAGTGTATCCAAATGCCCCTCTATCTGATTGCTTCGTTTTCTAAGACTGTTTTACCATAAATTAGTGTTTAGACTTTAGAATGATGGGCACATGCACGTATAATAAGAGTAACTTTTGTTTTGCTTCATTTATTGAAAAGAGTCAATAGCTACATCGTTGAGGAGACGATCACTTATGAAGAGAGGAATCTCATCCTTCCTCAACACAGAATTAGCCATACATTTTACATAATGAGAGGGCTGTAGAATGTCCTGTTCTTCTGCACATGTGAACATACTAAAAATAAACGAATAAAAGAAGGGATTAAGCATCATTTGCTTCATAAACTTTCTTCATAACACAGCTAGGCAGCAATCAAAATGGACGTAACAAGCATCATTTGCTTCATAAAACAGCTCATCACTTACAAAAATTAATGAACTTCAGAAATATGTACACAATGTGAGAAGACAGACATTTTTCAAAAACCAAACAGAAATGAAGAAAACCTAAATTTGTACATGAGCTTCGTGTTACTTTCTTTTGGAAAGAACCTGATTCAATGCTGCAGTTATTCCCAAAACAGTCAAAACTAGTCATCGCAAGTCGCAGCAGTCTATTTCTAGTAACAACGATCTTCTCCATATGATTAGTCATATTCTAGCTAAGGTTTCCAGCTCCCAGCAACAAACATGAGTGTCATCCTTCCTGCCCTACGTGATTCTCTGCAGTAAAACTTCCAATGTCAAGTGTCTAAACAAGAACCCATATTAACTGCCATATAAACGACAATACAAGGAAATGGTACAGCAAACCAGCTTAGGGGGGTAAATCAAAATTTCAGTATGCCACAATGTATTAGAAATGGAAGAAGACATAAAAATGGACAACCTGTCCAATCAGACCATGTTTGGACCTTTGGTTTGAGCAAACAGAATAAAGTACACCTTTTAAGAATGGGCTTCCCACCCGTAGCATGAAAAAGGATGTTAGTTAACCCTAATTACCCAAAAAAAAGACTTCTAAAATCTTAATCTTAAACTGTCAAGGGAGGTATAACTTGTGCTATTGATGCCCGACATGGGCAAGTACCACACAACACAGTACGTGTGAATACACGCATGGTGGGACACAACGGAGAGAAAATAAATTTTGATATTAATGCATTAACACACAGGAGTACCATCAAAACTCCACACCTGCACAGACAAGTTTCTAGAGAGAGAGAGAGAGAGTTTTACTAGTTACCTAGAATTTAATCGAGAGGTGGTGATCCAGGCTCAGAACCACATACAGAAGTAAAAGAGATAACATCCTCCTTTGGGATAGCCACAAAATTCAGTGGTACTGTTGACAACCTTCTCATTTCCTTGAAATATTTATTCTGGCGTCCTGAGTAGGATCTTGGTGTAAGAAGCTCAGGTGTCGCACTACCAACTGAACGTCGTCTTGGTGTGGGAGTCATGGATCCATTTCCATTTGAGTGAATCCCATTTGGCCTCCTAAAACTATTGCTTCTTTTTGGACTTGGTTTAGAGCCATATATCCCTTCTTTCTCGGTAATAAGGAGATCCTGCAACTTCTTCTGATACTGTTCAATCCAAATACTGAGAAGTCAACATTTGCTAACAAGGATCATTTCAATTTTCTCTTTACCTATTGTAAAATTTAGAAGGAATGTTTTAATTAAGAGTGCAGATAAATGGAAGAGAGAAAACAACTAAGCAGCAATCAAAATGGACGTAACAAACTCAATTTGTAAGAGATATCTAGATACCCGCAGTTGTCTCTTATCTTCTTCCTTCTGGCGTCTGGTAAGCTTGTACTCCTCCAAAACTGACAGCAGTCGTACCTACAAAGGATAAAAGGGAAGTAATTTCACTTATTCCAAAAGTGTACACTTAAAAATCTGAAGTGCACTTAGCTTTTAACTCACCCCATCAAATAGGAATGGCATATTCCTTTCATCTTCCCACCCAAATGTCCTGTTCATCAGAACATCCACCATACCTGAGAATAAAGCCCGTTGTTAGACTGATGAAAGGATGGCGGATATCAAAAGGTTACTGTACTGGGAAGTGGAATACCAGAAATTTTAGTGACAATAATTCTGGCTCTTTCTGCCCGTTTGAGATTTTTGTGAACACCACGTCCTGCATTGTAGCGATTTTCGTCCTGCATTCAAGCAGAGAATATTACAAAAATAGCTATGTAATATGGACTCGAAATAGAAGCACTGATATGACAGAGTAAGCAATCTGTGTAAGCAATAATCATGAAACAGGGTATGAGAACGACAACAATGTGCAACTAATATAATTCAGCTTATACCTGACAGCAGACAATAATAAAAGTACCACCTTCCTAGATCCCCTATTGTTCATCCAGCCCACAATTAGCTCAAAGGCAGGTCAAATATCATATAATACACATGTAACATGTTTTCGTGAAACCCAATAAGCTAAAAGAACTTGTACAGCGAGAACCAGTAAATATTGCTATACATAATCTGTTCCTTACTATGCTCTCACAAGAAGTGAGTATCTAATATGGTTTTAGAGAGGGCAGTCTTTTATTCAAGTCTCTGTGTAGGCAGAAGACTTACGATGTACCCTTAGTCCCTTACTGTGCAAACGTTGAATGAGCCTGCTTGTGCAGGGGAATATTGATACGCATAACAAATCCATTCGCTTTTTGCCAAAAGAAAAATCCCTTCCCTAACTGCTTGTAAGTATCTAACGCTAAACTCTTTAGGAAATAGTTAACATAAACAAGCCTACTTGGTTATAATCTTCAAGCCAATTTTCTTCCTCACAAGCAGCAAGCCATTTGTCAATTCTGTCCATAATTTCTTTTCGGCTCAAAGATTCATCTTTTGCTTTAATTATCTGTTCTTCAATGTTGGCTAAAAGTTCAGAAGGATCAACAATCCCTGAAAACAAGGTGCAAAAACAGCTGAGGCTCAAGAGGTGAGAGCTCTATGCAGCTAAGAGTATCAACATTTACCATGTTACCTGAATCTATAAGTGCATTGGCCTTCTCAGGAGCAGTGCTCATATCAGGTTCTATGTGAGCCCTTCTACATATTTCCTCCAGTTCTGACCTTTTTTTCAGTACTAATTCCTTCATCCTACTGGCTTTTAATTTTGTCAGCCTCTCAACCTCTGCAGATACCTGTCACAAGTATAAGATGGGATCAATTGGCTATAAACTTCGAAATGAAATGAGCAAAAGGATCAAAAGCTCATCTACAGACCTTTTGTATCACCTCCGCTGAAAGAATACCAGCATCATTTATCTCATGTTCTGATGAACCAAGCATGTTGGAAACTCTAGCAAAGCCGCTCCTTTCTTCTTCCGAGGAACCCATTAAGTTCCACAGTTCGGTCAGAGATTCCATAATATCTTTTAACTACAGTCCAAAGAAATGGTATGAAAACTTAACATATAAAAGAGCTAAGGATAGAAACTCCTCACCCTCTTAAATCGATCTTTTTTCTCAATTTTTAACTTCTGAATTGCTAGAGCTAGGCCGTCCAACGTTTCATTGCTTATATTTGTGGACTTTCCACGGCCACCCTCATGTAGACTTGGATGTATTTCACTTACAGTGTTCCCAAAATCCATCCCAAGCAAACCACACAAAAAGTGGACTTCATTTACGTGGTCAAGGACCTTGTGAAGGCGATCAGACTGAACACAGAGCAAACATTCTTAAGCACAAACATACATGATACAAAAATATGTGTGAGAAGCCTATCCTGAAAAATTTGGTATCAATATTAAACCAATGCAACACTTAAATATTCTCCGGGTGCAGAGAAGTAATTTTGTGGGCAACAATGTGCAGGATATCATTGTACTCAAGAGGCAGCATTATCAAATGTCAACAGGGCAAACCACCTTGACGAAAGTGAGAAAAATGATTTTACAACCACAATTATAGATGTGTGACATGTTGTTCCATTATATGGAACGAGAGGTTTAAATTATAATTTTTAGGTTTTAACAAATGGTATAAAGTATCAGTTGACTAAAGATAATTGTAATTGGTTATCTTGTTGGTTATTTTTGGGTTCAAATTATGAAAGGACTTGGAAGTGTAATCTAAAGAGAACACACAGTCAATAAGGGCAAAAGAGAACAAAATGAACCAACTAAATCATACCTTCTCCTTCTGCAAAGTTTGAAGCTGTGAATGATATTCATTAAGTTTTCGCAATGATAAATCATGTTCCTCCACATTATTAGAACTTAGGTGGAAGCAGCCCAAAATTTCTGCATTCATCTTATCTATCTGTGCTTTCATGTCTTCTAGCTGTTTAAGGCGCTCCTCTTTCTTCAACCTTAGGTCTTCCACCATAGGGGTGATTGATGCAAGTTGCTTCTTCAATGTTGTAAACCTCGTATTTGTCTGAACACAATTCACAAAACAAAGAGGATATGAGATATTGCAGTAATATTTTCTTATGTTAGAAGAAAAATGTTCCTTCACAGTCTCACTACAGTAAGGTAAACAGCTAACGACGCACTCTGTGGAACCCTATTGGAAGACCAAATTTCAGCCAATTTCTGTGATTCAAATAAAAACAGCATAACTTGGCGGGAAAAAAATGTTCCATGTTTGTCATCCGCATTTGAAGAGCTACTAGGAACAGATCATATGTATATGCTTCAGTATTTACTAATGAAAGAAGTATAACAAAAGTGTAGGAGTGACGCTATCAACTAGATTGCAACTTAAGAAGCCTAGTGATGTAGCACATTTCAACTAGGTTTGTGGAAATGGCTCTAACGCCAAACGTTTTTTAAACCAAGAAAGCACATTTCAACTAGATTTGTTTGACCTCTACACTAGAAACAGAGTGACCGTCAACTATATATGTGAACTACTAGAAGAATTATAAGCGGAAGAAATTCTTTCATCTAGAAGGACTGGGAATGACTCATAATATGTGTTTAAAAGATAGATAATACAAAAAACCTGTGAATGAAGAATATGCTCCCCAAGAGAAGACATGAGGACAGCAAGCTCTGCCTCTTTGGCAGCAACAGATTGGTGGAGACGCACTTTAGCATTGTTGGCTTCATCAACTTTTCTGCGGTAAACTGCGACGCACTCTTTCTCAAGTTCATAGAGCTTTTTGTCTTTCTCTTCTTCAGTTTCACCTATTTCAGTCCATATGCGCTGCTCACACAGTATCAGACCAAATTCAGACTGTCATAAGCTCACAACTGCTAACTGTCTCTGGCATATTATTAATAAATAAAACACAAATGATAAAAAGGGCTCAGGTAAAAAAATATAAAAAGCCACCTTTGCCACACGTCGTGCTTTCTAATTATTTCTTAATCAAGTTTGTGCTCTTGGATTGGAATGTGATCTAATTGATATTAGAATTTAGTTAATTTCATAATCTTCCAGGTTTCATCTTATAAAACCAAACAGTGGATTCTAGTTTATTTTGAATTTTCTAGGGCATAACGCTGGAAAATTTAAATTTTCTACGAGATTTATTTTCTACTGAATTCTTCTTTCCTTTCTCTATCTCTTTATCCTCCTTTCTTAACATTCAAACACAGCCTTTAGTGGATGATAACATTCCTTAATTGGACTTAATTTATCTTTTCAGTTCAGATTAAAATTGTTAATCGGTCTAGTTCACTGATTATTTCAGTTCAATTCTATTTCTTCTTAGTGGGCCTTACTTATATAATTGACCCGGCCAAATGTATTTTGTTTTAGATAAGTTCCTGGCCAAATGTTGACTATGTTACTTAAATAAGAACTGGGAAATGCCCCGATACAATTTAAAATAGGGAAGGATTATCTTGTGTTTAATCTGAATTAAAGCATTTTTCATTTTCTTTTTTTATGTGTGAATTAAAGCATTTATCGTTGCAACCCTGTAGACATTTATATTTGAAAATACTTGTGGACGAAAGTCGTAGAACTTTTTATAGCTTAGTAATGCAGCCAACAATTTGATATGAGCTCTACACATTGACTGCCAAAAATCATATGGGGCATTTTTTTGAACCAACTGCTTACAAGAGCTAGAACAGCTTATGAATGGCCTTATGAAATTTCTCTCAGACACTGACATGCATGGGACCCGCAAGAAATACTACGAAGAATTGTAACGAGTAGTTTTTAAAAACTAATTACTAGTAATTATGGAATCGTTACTCGAGTAATTGGTTAAATTAGTCAAGGAAGCCCACATTACAACCTTCAATTCCGTAAGATAGAGAGAGAGAGAGGAGAGAGAACTTCTGAGAAGACCATGTTAGAGAATTCAGCATAACATAATAGTGAAGGTCGTCTTAATCAAGCACGAAATTTCAAATTCTCCTTTAGTGCAATCAACAACATGCAACATTAGACGCCAAGGGGCACTCTCAAAGTGCTTCTCTTTCACAGAGTTTTAACATTAAAAATATAAACTTTTAGAAATACAGCAAGATAATCAAGTAAGAACAAGTAAACATAAGAGAAATTTGAGAAGAGACCTGAAGTTCTTTAAGCAGTGGTCCACAGCCTGTTTCCATTATGGAGCTCCTAGGACTTCCAAGAATCTGCATTGCCATTTAGAGACGAAAAATTCCACTACCAGCTGAAATCAAGCCATACCAGCCGACCTGGAAAAAGCTGCAAGTTTCTTTGCCATCACAAACTTGACTTCAAAATTAAATAAGGAGGAGACCAAGCTAAAAACTTGAGCAGAGGAAGAAGTTCCAAATGCTAAATGAACGGAAAGATGTAAACTTTCCAGTTCACAGGCTTCAGCTGCTAGAGTAGTAGTTAAGCTCAGGCTCCCAAGCCATAAACTTTACACAAGGATGAGCTTTGAGATGAAGTAGAGCAAAGGACTTGAAAGAGATTTGAAGTCCCTGGTGGAAGAAGCAAACTAAGGAGGAGGAAGGGAAGGACTGGGATCAAGCATAGCAATGAGGAGTTGTTAGGCTGAGAGAGAGGTTGGAGGGGAGCTTGGGAGGGATAGTGGAGAAGAATAGAAAAGTGACAAGACATCTGAAAAGAAAGGAAGATGTTTACTAATTTGTCCTCACTGCTGTTACTTATCAATAATTTAAGAATCGGACAGAGACAAGACACACGGAGAAACTGAAGAGCTACTCGGGCATAGCAATTGGCAGCAGCATTTGTCACTGGTAAAACTTGAGATCAGATTAAAAAACAGCCCGAAACAGATTGGAAGCAAAGGACTGGAATCTGGCGTAACCAACGGGGTGAGAAGGCCCTGCAAGCAAAGCATTTCACATTGACTGCAAAGCCAAGCAAAGGTACCTGAGCCTCGATAGTACCTTCGATGGCGAACTTGGGGCCACACTCCCCCTTGGGAAAGGCGGCAGGGAGAGGAAGTCGGTGGCTTTGCTTTTGTTTGTTAAATTGCTCGATTGGTGCCTGCCTGGTGGCCGGCGGGACTGGGGTATACCTCCAGACTGTCAATGCTACTACTACTAGCTTTGCGTTCACACGTGCGTGTGTCCGGCCACGGATGCATAGAATATTCATGGAAGGATTTTGGTGTGTACTGTGTGTATCCACTGCATGAATGGAGGTCGTCAACAAGAACAGAGATGGTGACCCTCCATCTACCGCCTCCCTTTCTCTTTTAATGGCCAAGTTGCCAGTCGCCAGCCGCCGCCTTGTATGACCACAATCAAAAAAAGCTCGTCAGAGATTTTCCAAACCCCCCAAGCCTTCATATAATGATCATAGTAAAGTTAGATTTGCTTTGGTGTAATATGGAATAATAATCATATTGAGTAGTTAAGTTTTCTGTTTTTTGGGGGTTATACTTTAGATTTGCAAAGTGCCAACTGCAAATTCCGGCTGCGAGATAAAAAAAAAAGCGACGCAAGAGCCAACACTTCGTGCGCTTTGCTCCTTGGATTCCATTCAGTACGAGAAATATGTCACGAGGTCATGTTTCCCAGTTTCCTCTTGTCTCTTCTACAAGTTCAGTACGAACTGATATTTGTACTTGTGACTGGTCTATGAAGAGCTTCTTTGTTTGTTGTGCTTGCGCACAACATCATTCATTGAAGGCAAATGCTCCTTAAAACATTACCGTGTGTTCGGACTTCTACCATGAGATGAATTTTGAAGGATAAATAGCATTACTTGCCTCTACACGGTAGAAGCTTGGAAGTTTTGAACAACGAGTGAAAGTAAAAACAATTGATCTTTTGCGTATGTCAAGACTAGACTCGAGTAAAAATGGTATGCAATGTGGACTTGATCACAGAGCGGGTAATCTGGAGGCATAAAAACAAGTTAGGTGTGGTGAGACAACAAATTTAGTTTGAGATTAGTCCTGGAGCCATTTCATGAAAAACAAAAAAATGAAGTCAACAATGTGCTTATGACTTAGCATCCACTGGTGGAGGTAAGGGGCCACATTTCATTGACATACAGTGTGCAAATGTGCATGGGTCGACTTGCATATCCGAAAAAGGTAGGGGCCATCTCCTTTAGCAAAGCGAAAAGCTACATTTGGACAATGACAAATTTTAACCATGAGATGACATATAGTAAAATGATATGATGTAAATGTCCAACCATTAACTCGTCATTTTCTTGTAATAAAATGCTAGAACAGTTGGTAACATGGAATGCCGTATCAGATATCGATAAAATATCGATCGACTAAAGAGATAAAATATCGGAGATATTGTGTAAAAAATATCGGTAGTCGTAAACTAATTTTTACTATATATTTTTACAATATAACTTCTAAAATGAGTGATACTAATTTAGGCAAAGCATAGATTTCAAAATATGCATAAAAAATATATATAATTTAAAACTAGGATAGGAAACAAAAGTGAAAGTTATTTTTTTCTTTTTTTAAAACATTTTTTTTAAATGTGATATATCGGCGATATTTTAAAAATAAAAAAATGATATTATGGCGCCTCGATGTATCAGGTGGGGTCCGATACCTATATCGCCAATATATAGGCGAGACGACATTCCATGCTCGTGACAGCCATGCTTAAAAATATATAGAGAATAATTATATAAATACATTTTTTATGCCCGGGTGTCCGGGCCAACTTGCGCGCACCTCGACTAATCCCGGGGTGACTAGCACAGCAACCCACCGCCATGATCCCCCACTTAAATCATAGGATGGACCGGGAGGATTCGAACCTGGGACCTCCCGAACCCCCCCCCCCCCCAGCAGTGGGCCATCCCATGGGTGGTTATAAATACATTTACCAAGCAAGAAAATGTATTATATACATTTTTGTTAATTATTTAAGTCCTCATTACCAAATTAGAAGGGGCAAGGCAACCGACCTCTTAGAGCACCATATCTCGCCACCAACCCCCCTGGTCTTGCTCAAGGCTCACCCATCATAGGTAGCGGGTGAAGCAAATATAATCCCGGGTGGGTAAGCAATGGGTGGGGATTTGAACTCAGGACTTCCGCGCTTCAGGAAGTGTGCCTGGTTAGCACATTGAGACCCCGTTGGTTGGTTAGTGTACAAATACACATATTAAGGCCTTTGTCTACAGAGGAATTATCTATGAACTTGATGTTCCGACTCCTTAGTCCTAGGGTTGGAAAGATCCCAATTTAGAAATTAAGGTATGCAATTGAATCACGAGTAGCCCAATCACCTCAATACCTTCTGCCCAGATAAGGCATATGACTTTGCACACTAGAAAGTACAAGACATTCTATCTACTACAAACTTTTTTATTCATTAGTGGCTTCTAACAGTTAGTTAGGCCCTCTTGTCTGCTCATTTGACAGAAAAAAGCATCTTGCCTACTTAATTTATCACTATCGTATTGACAATGCCCCATTCTGGTGGTTGTAGTATTCACCTCCATCATTGAGTTGTAGGTGCTTCAAACTACCAATCAATCATATAGTAATCGCTTCTGTTAACATGACCTTGTCCAATGACAAAAAAAGTTCCGTCTTTAGAGAAAGGTAAAAGAATATAAGGAATAAAACACTTAACGTCTCAGAATGATTGATCCTGTAATTTTGCAATTAATTAAATGATGAGGAAAGAATAGGACACTCGCCAATACAATTCCGTAATTATAACTAAATTCACAACAGTTAATTGGAGAGAATCCAGTGCGAATTCTTACTGCTTTTTTACTAACCACAATCCTTTTACTATAGTTTGGGACATTTTTAACTAGTTTGGTGATGAAAAAAGAGATGGGACGACAATGTTAGTGATCAGGCATCGCACGATCTATATTGAACAACATTGGGAAATGGATTAGTGAATCCCCTCGCTTAGTAACAGCTGTTGCTCTACTAGACCCTTTTCTTCTTTCTTAAAAGATAATATATGGGACCAAAGTAGATTGTAGCTATCAACTTTAGATCGCATTATCTATCTCCCACATTAATTGTGGGTTGTTGGGATGGCCCTCATCGACGACTAGACAATGGACATGGAAGGCCTGAAGTTTGGTGGACAGCGTATAATGACCCATAAAACTTCTAGTGTTCTAGTGACCAACCGAGACACAACGTTGTCTAGCTGTTCGACATTGTTGATTATAGCATGCCGTATAAGAACAGTTAGAAGAAATATTAGAAATAAATTGTCATTTCTTTAGCTTCACGAGTGGTTGACCGTTGACCTCACAGTTGTCACTTGGCATTAGAAAAGCAGAAATGTCGGCCAGACGATGAGCAAATTATTCCATTACATTACATTAAGAAAAAGCTCCGACCCAGACGGCATTTTAGCGCTGAAATCCGTGGGGTGATATGCAAAACGTTTTTAAGCATTAACAAACACGAGAGAAGACTATTGTAGACCAAGACGAATTTAGTGAAAATTCATGGAGCCTAACAACAGAATCCAGACAAATTCATTTTGCAAAGTAATTTCTACTGAAAAACATCCACTTTTTTTACACCAATGGGATACATCAGTTATTAAAGCAGCAACAAAGACAACCTCTTCCCTCTCTTGAAAAACAAAGATCCTGAAAACTGACCATTACAACCTTTATAAGGGCTCCACTAAGTGAAGTTAAAGGAAATCGCTCTCAGCTTATGCACTGCATAGGCGGGAAGCTAATGACGTTGAACAGCTGTAAAAAGAACAAAAAAAAAGCTTTGCAAAAAAATGACAGTTAAACATTGAGTCCGTGCTGGAAAAATATAAAACTGGATGATAAGGATTTGAAATTTTCCTTAAGAGCCTCTTAATTTCTTATGAACAGCGAGGGCAGCAGCTCTGTACCACACAGCTGCTGCCATGGCTCCAGGATCAGGAACTGATGAAAGAACTTCACCAGATACATATGTTGAACGGCCAGCCTGTAATAAGACATAAAATAGCATTCAGTGATCCACATATGAGACAGCGGCAGGGGCCATAATCCGATTGAGGAATGAAAATTTCTAACCCTGCCCCTTTGTGGAGCATGTTTGCAACTTTCTCAAGTTTAAGAACCCCACTGAAGAACAAGGGCGTCCAGAAAATATGTCATTTTCTATTGTCTGTTTAGGTAAGCTTGTATTTGTAGTTTCCACAAGAGTGTCACTTTCTTATATACAGCAAGGCCAGCATATCATTTTCTACTGTCTTTTAGCTACTTCACTAAGGAAGTTTCTGTTAGTTGAAAAAGATAGTTAGGTAGAACTATAGGTGCGTCTTCGTTGAAATAGATGGGCAAGAAGTACCAAAGTATGATCATTTCTGTTATTTAGGATCTATTATTCATAAAAAAATGGATATTGATAGTGATGTGGTGCATAGGATAAATGCGGGGTGGGCAAAATGGAAGGCAACCTCAGGAGTGATGTGTGATAGGCGTGTTCCAAAAAGGCTTAAAGGTAAGTTCTATAGGACAACCAAAGAGAAGTCATAGATAAGTTGAATGTAGCCGAAGTGAGAATGTTAAGGTAGATGAGTAGGATAACTAGGAGAGATAGGATTAGAAATGATTATATTAGTGAGAGTTTAAAGGTAGCTAATATAGGGGAGAAGTTGAGGGAACGTAGGTTGCATTGATATGGGCATATGTAAAGAAGACCAATAGATGCCCCTGTGAGAATATTAGAAGGGATGTATGTAAATGATGCAAAGAGAGAGAGAGGGGGAGACCTAAGAGAACTTGGATGAAGTTAATAAAAAAATATTTGGCTTTACTATCTCTTACAAAGAGGCAGCCCAAAATAGGCCTAAATGGAGAAGTAAGATCCATGTCGACAACCCCAAATAGTTGAAAAAATGCATTACTTGATTATGATTATGACTAAGGAAGTTTCACTTTAGGCACTATGTAAATGATGCCCCATTTGGATTGTTCATATGGCAATTTAAAATGGAAAAATCCAAAAGAATGCTACAATCTCTTGCAAAAGAGATGAATTAAAGCCAAAAATGTGGCTCTCACTTTAACATGGAGTTTGTACACATCCATGGGCATGGGCATTTTGGGCTAGAAGGTCTTTTGTAGTTTCAATCGACACATGTAGCAGAAGATTGATTCTAGCTTTGTTTATATCGAATATAAGATTTAAGAGTAGCTTCCGCTTGAAGCCATGTGCTGCCGATGCTGTTATGCATTCGTAAGAGTCAATTTTCAAATAATTAATAAGCAACATCACATGATCCCTCAATCAGGAGAACCTACTGATTCCAAGAGGTGCATTGACAGCCTTAGTAATGAACATATATTAGATGTCATGACGACTGATCAAATAAAAAGTTTTTATGTTGACTGCATGAAATACCTGCATGAGCAACATTTATAAGTGGAACTAAAACTGTTTACCTGTGGGGTCATATGTTTGGTAGACTCAGCACCCCTGAAGGCGGCTTCAGATGAAAGAAGGAAAGCAGTTGAAGGATCATTCCCAGAATATAAATTCTGTTGACATAGACAAAGAATTAGGAAGCTTAGACATATGTATATAAAATGATTATCATCGCTTACCTCTCGCAGAACAGCAGAAGCTGGAATAAGAGCGTCCAACATTGTGCGATAACCAGCCATAGCACCTCCGTATTTACTGACAGCAGCAATGGAAGCTTCAAGAGCATCTAACCCTAAAACAAGTCAAGTTCACAAAATAAAAAAATATATACATTTTGCAATTATTAAAGCAGGAAAGTGACATTTTCTATTTTAGGTTTGATAGGTACATATGGCCAATGGATGTAGCACCATTTTTCTAATTTCTATGAAATAACATAATGATAAGATGAATCTCACATTGCTTGGCTGTAACAATTGGCGCTTTGCTTTCTTTCAACTTAGCATACGCTGCCATGCAAAATATGTCATATCTGCTAAGAAAACTATGTCAATGTTAATAACCTAAGAGTTCAAAACCATGCCATGGGAACCATAACTAAAAATCATGGGAGGGATTATGAAAATGCTAGTTATTAGCTACTCCCTCCGTCCTAAAATAAGTGTCACATCCTAAAAAATTGGGTAATGTAATTAACACTGCCCACTTTTTTAGGATGTGGCTCTTATTTTAGGACGGAGGGAGTATATAGCAATTTTAGTGTGTAAGAATTCCACAATTAAATGGAAAAAGTAGGAAGCTAAACACATTACAAGATCCCACTTGTTCCTCCCATCACCCTTCTTATAGAAGCACCAATTTCATTAACCGTCTCAGCTGCATCATTTAGAGGATAGCTGTGAAGCAATGAAAGGTTTTCAAAATCAATTTCTTCCAAGTGAACTCCTGAATATAAAAGTAACTATGAATATCAGACTAGTATGTTCTGTAAATTTTCACAACCTTAAACTTTAGAATAAAGAACATGAGGTAAAAATCACATGTCACATGCTCAATGCCTAATGGTCATAAAGTTATTTACCATTTTCTCATATCATCCAAGACAGTTTCTGCACCTCTAGCCATCTATAAGTTAAGACAAATTTTAGGAACTTAAGATGTTCACTCCCTACCAAATTAGGTAAACTATCTGATAACAAATGAACCACATGAATTTTCTTAAGCTTACTGTAGATCCACAATCACCATCTCCCACTTTGCCATCCAATTCATTCAAATTGTCCTTCATAGTGATAATTTCATTTGTTGCTGCCTCTATAGCAGCTTCAAGCAAATGACCTTGTTCATTCAGCACTGAAGGTCGAGTCAATACCTACACAATAGCCGACATTGGTTAATGTTGTCTAACTAGACAATGCTTGCTTTTTTCTATAAGATTCAACGTGTCAGTTAATATGACTATTGACTTATAATGTTTGTCAGTCTCAATATGCTTAAAGGGAAGAAAAACCCTGAAAAAAAAAACAAACTTGTCAAATATTACCTCCTCACTTCTTGCCAAAGGAGATGGTGGCATTGGCATAGGAATTTTAGTAGGTGGGTGATTTCCTGGATGTTGAAGGAAACTTCTAATAAGAATTACGGTGATAATAAAGGAAGTGCTTCCAATAACTAATGTGATGTAAGCATGACCATAGTTATTTGAATATTGATATCAGTGTACAAATGCCACCACCAAACTTGAAGCACAGCCCGTATTTGCAACTTTAAATTCAAATTGTATCTTCGTAACCTAAATGCAACAAACAGAATGATGGTTCTGAACCGTTCAGAGTGCATTTTAAATAAATAATGGCATTAACAGAATAACATGCGTTGGTTGGAACTGAAATGAAAGATGGATTTTATATGAACAAATAAAATTGGTGAGGGTAGCAAGCTTGTATAATGGTTTCCTTGTTTTTTACTAGAAGACCAAGAAAGCATATTTAGTATTTATATACAAGAATTGTAAGTGTGCTAAAGTTGCCAAAGTGAAATTAATAAAGCAAACAAAGAGTTCTTGTCTCTCACCATCCACCCCAACTGGCCAAGAAGGAGCTTTAGTAGGGGCATCCAACCGTTCCAAAATTAATTGATCCGCTTTCATAATAGAGATAGAGAACCCTGTTAAGGTTAGATTATAAAGAGTGAGCTTGGTAATCATAATCATAAACAAAAAAGAAACTAGATTGCTGATAAGAATTGAACCTGACATATCAAGAGATGTCATGAAAGATCCAGTATAAACTCTGTCGACTGCCAATCCATGATCCACCTGCAATCGAGGAACAGCTTTCCCTGCTGCAATCATCAGCTCCATCATAGGGGTGGCACCTAATCTGTAAAGTAACTCAATCAGCAAATGCTTCTCAAATTTAAAAAGTGCAACATTATTATATAAAATAACAATCCATTGTGAACAAATATAAAATAGTTCTCCAAATCTTCTGAAATAGTAGTTTCTTAAAAAATTAAGAACATAGAAATGCTAGCAGATATTGTGATGAAAGCTGCGAATGAACTTCATCCCTCTTGTCATTTTTACCCACCATGAATAGCTTGACATAAAGTAATGCCATGTGGCACACGTTGTGATTTATACCCTCACAAAAGTGCATTAGATTGCTGAGTAAGAATATACTATATATTGGCATAAGAACTTGTGTTCATATAACGGGCATGCATAAGCTGAAAAAGAGTAATCCCATAAAAAAAAGACTCGAGGTTTAATCAGTATAGGTTCCTTACAATGCTTTGAAGTCATAACCTACAATTTGTAACCAATTTTCCAGGTGAAAGGAAAATATCCTGATTAGATATATATTGTCCAACTTATAAGAAAAAGGCAATTCAAAGACCTAGTTAAAATCATATGAGATGTGTCATGTTAGTTATCTCGACACATTAAAGGCCAATTATGCACAAAGGCTTAATATACCAATAGCTAATAAAGCATAGAAAATAAGATGCATGACTACAAATTGAGATTTTCTTGAAGCATTGTCATCATCAGTACGATAAATAATCAAGAGAACAATAAGCATTGGAAGTATATACAGCATCCATAATCTAGCAACGTAGAATGAGTAAAGAGACTGATTTATAAGCTAAGATGGATACATATGATCGCAGATATTGCAATAATTTTTATCCTTTAGCTGAAAGGAACATCAAATTTTCTGTCTAGTTTGTCTGCCTTTTCTTATTCAGTAATTCGAGAACAATTAAGGGCAGAATACACTTTTTTCTTAAGTTTGTATTATGGGTCATAAAAGTACATGTGCATATTATTCATATAGTGTGGTTAATTTTCATGATGAATTTCTCTCCAACACAATCGTATATTGAGTATTGAAATTGTCAGAAAAAAAAAAGAACATGGCATTTACTTTTGACAACACAAATAGCTAAGATAAGGCACAGATGATGACGACTAAATTAGCACAGTAATTAGGTTACAACACATAAGTCCGTATATGCCATCTTAGAATTCTCCACTAGACCTGTAGAGTGTGATTGTAGTGTGTATATGCGTCCACGAACAGTCCATTGGAAGACCTTCACGTATCTTGATTAAAGCTTAAAGCGTGGCAAGTTTTCAAGCGTCTAAAATAAAATTGATTTGCAGAAAACATGATGCAAGCAAACAAGTTAACCTACCCATTAATCATGAGTAAAACTTTATTTCCTCGAGTGATAGGTACATAGCCAGTTTCCTGCAAGTAAAGCATGTAAAATAGAACTGACATAAACATTACACAATAAAAAAACAACAGTAAACGACAATTAGTAAGGCTCGTCCATTACATCTATTTTATGATAAAAAAATATATAAAGAACATGCTCTTAAGGGAATAAAAAAGTCGCATTAAACATCGAATTCTAAAATGAGAAAAGATACGCAATGGAAGAAGATAGGAGCTAGCATGAATTTCTTAAATATCTAAATTGACTGTCTATGCTGTGTGTTTTGTTTTTCAACTAAAAAATTTCACATAATTTTATTTACCTGTGGTTGTAAGAACTTCTATGTTTAGCATGCTCAATGAACACTTAGAATCACCAAATCCTTAAAACCCCAAGATTCATAATTCTTGGGGGGAGGGGGGGTGGGGGTTGAAAAGAAAACTACTCTTGCAGCAAATAGGTCATTAAAGCTCTTCTAAACAATGGATAGAAATATTCTTGTGATAAATTCCTACACTTAATGTGATTGGAAGAGATTATTAGCATTGTCATTGGTAGGATATATAGTCAAAGATGAAGAGGCTTTTAAAACATTAAGCAAGTTGTCATCCGTTTGGGTCACTATTTAGAAATTTGGTGACACTTGCCAGCTGCTAACCGTGTAAAAATGTTCAAGAAAATAGATAGACAAAAGAGGCAGGGATAGAAAGCAATGCATCAAGCCTCAATTGTTAACTTTTAATTTCCATGAGTTAAATTATGGACACGTACTCTGGACTTTTTTTTTATTATTGGAGTAGTAAGCACAAGTTACTCAATTTGCTAGACATGCTTCTACAACAAAGAGAAACTAAAAGAAGCAACATGACAAATTATGCAGAAAAACTGACCGATGATAATATTTGCTTGAGGACGTGAGATACAATTACGTCAACAGGCTGGATTTCGGTCATAGCAGCTCCTGGCTCTCCATGCTGAAAAAGCAGTGGGTTGTTCAGACTTTAACATATGTAATTCAAAGCAAATATATAAGTTGAAATTCCAATTATTAAAGGATCTACTATTTGTAGTTGGGGAGTATATCATAATTTCACTCCAAAATCAAGAATTCCAATTAACATAAAAAAGCTATTAAGATGTGATTGACCTACAATTCCAAGACCGAGCTCCATTTTTCCTGGACCTAAGCGATCTGAAGCAACTTGACCAGGAAGTGTACAAACTGACAGCGCAACACCCATAGTGCCCACCATCTCAGATGCACGCTTGGCTTCTGCAGCAACTTCAACAAGAGAAAGACCGGCAGCCGCAGCTGCCCCAGCCACCTGTCGTATGTTCATGATAACCTACGCTTTAAGTTTTCTAAATAAAACAGCAAGACAGAAAATGAAATAAAACCATATTTTTGGTGTTCAAACTTACAATATACTTGTGTACAGTATTGACAATAAAAAACCTCAAAATCATAAAAAAAAACCTTTCTTTGCTTAAGATGATATAGTCCCCTATATGACATAAATCAGAAGCACCTTATGGACAAGAATAGTCCCTGCCAATCCTCTACGCCCAACAATTCCACGAGGCCGGGGAAGGGCACAGTCATCTCCAACAATTACTGTCTGCACACATTGTATTTCATTCACTAAGCATAATATTGTTTAAAAAATTAACCAAAGTAATATTTATCATGCAGAGACCTCTATTTTAAAGCCTTCAGATTTTGCTTGTTCAGCTGCTAAGCCAAAGTTTAATCGGTCCCCAGTATAGTTCTGTCAAAGCCAGAAGGAAAAGTTACTTCGGCTGAGCATCTAAACTTTATTTCTATTTTATATTCCCTATAACACAAAATTTCCTTAAAGTACGAACGTTCCACATGGGCAAATAATTCATAGAATGACAATTCATTCAGCATTTAGGAATAACTATACAACACTATTGAAGCAAACATCTTTGAAGGACAAATAAAGCACCGTCACGATAAGGAGGCATCCCATAGCACCCGTCACAGCCCTGATACCCTGAGAAAAGGGAAAATTTAAAGGCGCATAATAAAGACAACAAGTAATAAGGAAAATTTAAGAAGATATAATTATAGCGAGTGACTTACTGCTAAAATAGAATTGACAGGAGGAGAGGCGAAAACATCTCCACAAATAGCTGCCGTCAGCATCCCCTCTCCCACATATCCAGCATGAGCAGGTTCATGCCCACTTCCACCCCCTAATTGATGAAAAAAAAGGTAGTTAAATGTTGTCCAAAATTAGATTTACATGCTAAATAAATTTATAACTCGATACATATATCATATTATAAAACAAAGAAAAATACGATTTTCTCGTTCCAATGTCCAATAAAACCTTCGTACCTTTACCTTTGCTACAAAAAACTGGTTTTATTTGTTACAACAGTAATTCCACATGACATTAATAGTTAATCACCCCCTTATTTTTTTTATGAAAATTACCCGCCTCTAAGAGTTATTTCCATAGTAAACATGTAGCTTAACTAAAATAAAAACTTGCAACACCAAATCTAAATAGATTAGTGAGATTACTGAATACAATATATGAGCCCCATAATATGAGAAGACAAAATATGACAAATCGTATCTTATTCCAACTTGACAAAATGATAGTAATGCATTCCTAAAATAACTCACTAAAGTAACAAAAAAACCTCTTCTTAATTATGTAGAATGATTGTTTACATATAAATTTTAGTATAATGTAAGCCATTCAATAACTTATGACCCTCGCATGTCAACTTAATCAATTTTTATAATTTAATAAGTAAATGCAGCCAGGTTCTTTTGGACAGAGAGAGTACTTACAATAGCTATAAGTATGAAATATAGAGATTGTCTCAGAAGAGTAATGAGATGCATGAGCAGCGGATACAATACCAGAGTAGAGGTTAGAGTATCAACATCTTTCTTGATCAAATTAATTCATCCAAGATAAATAGCAGGACTCAAACACCAGTTTAGTAGCAGCGTTGAGTTAGAGATTTACATAGATATATGAAGTGTACTCGAAAGCAAATTGCACAATGTATTATATGTGTAAGATAACCGGTTTTCCAAAAAGCTAGAGCTGTTAGAAAATTGAAATCTTTATTCATTTATTGTATATTCTAACATCCCCCTCACGTGCAAGCGTCCACCAAGCACGGCACGTGGAACATAATTGGGATATAAATGCCTCCATCGAGACTAGAACCCAGGACCTTCCACAACCTGGAGCTCTGATACTATGTAAGATAACTAAGTTTCCAAAAAGCTCGAGCTGTTAGGAAACGGAAATCTTTATTAATTTATTACATATTCTAACAATATGAACGAAAATGGCCACATTCATACAGACAACTTGAGTTAACTCACCAGAAATGACAGCAACCTTATTGTAAGTGGCACTTGAAACATCAGCGCGTAGGACGACCTTAACCTGCAAATGTACAAATAATCAAATTCCCACCAAAAGAACAAAAAAGTAGCTAATTGAGCTCTAATTAAAATAAACAGAGCATGTAATCAGTAATCACCTCTGGAAAGCCATCCAAGTACTGCAACCCTGTATAAGTCTCCACCAAACCCTCGACGAACTCCGTCACCACATCTGACATGCAAACATCATCATCATCATACGCCTTATCCCAGCTGAAAATCGCATTCTACAGAAAGTACAATCCATACACCAAAAGAAAAAAAACTACCGTCCTAAGGTCGTAATCATAGCACATTATGCCAAAGAAAGAACAGTTAACAGCACAGTTTTCATCCGTCCAAACGACATGTACAACGATGAGCCAAAATACTTCAAATAATCAAAAGCATTCAACGAATTGGCAAGTATTCCACCACAATGAAGCTCAAAAATAGCAAAAATTCAAGAAATCAGCCACAAGAATCCAACCGTTGGGATCGTTGATGAGCTTCTTGGCCTCGAATGCCATTGTGGGAATCAATCAACGAGAATCTCCGTGCATCTATCATAGACATTAAATTTGAGGATGAGAACAAGAAACAAATTCAAAATAACAATTCGATCATTTACTTTTGCATAGGAAGTCTAAAGCCTGAAAAAAACAACCTAGAGAACCTAAGATACCAAATACGATGCATCAATCATAGACATTAAATTTGAGGATATTTTTAATACTAAAAAGAAATTCCAGCTAGCCATTTGATTATTGAGTATACATCAACAGATAACAAAAACATTCCCGCAGAGTTTTGGTCAAGCTAAAGTAGTCTAAATTATGTACTTTCAAGAGTTCATTAGATGTATTGAAAACTACATGAAAAAAGCCTTCCAATCAAGCCAAACATCTACTCAGATGACATAAATCATCTAAATTTAATATACAATTACCAAGGAAGAACTTACAATTAAGCATACAGATCGAGCAGAGCCCCTCGCGGCAGTTGCTGAGGGGAGATGAGTGTATTTTATAGCCTTTGCCCGGGGACGATCGAGAGCGGATTTTGCGGCTTGTCCGAACAGATATATAAAATGACGGAACTACCCTCCTGGCCCGTCATTTGCGCGGCGTTTTCCATAAAACTACCTTATTGCCCTCGTTGCACAATCTCATTTTTTAAGTGGAATCATGTTTTCATTTAAGCTAATTTAATGACCTTGTGATAGGGGTGCAACTTTTGCGGGCTGGCCCGCAAGCCCGACCCGACCCGGCCCGTAAAACTATGGGTATGGGATAAAATTTTAAGACATAGGGTCGGGCCGGGCCGTAAAATTTTAAGCCCGCTAAATTTAGGGCCGGGCCTGGGCCTAGATAAAAAAATGGGTTAAGCCCGGAAGCCCGTAGGCCCAGTAAACCCGTAAGCCCATATAGAAAAAATATTGAATTGTTGTCTTCTCCGGAGCTCCAAACTTCTTGCCTTGCGGCCTCCTTCTCGCTTGTCATGACGTCGTCTTCTCCTTACCTCACTCCTCAGTTCATCACCGCCAAAAGATTGAAACTTTCCGACCATGGCGTGATTCAGTGAAGAACTTCTGTTTCTTAAGTTCTCATACAACGTAGACGTTTTCTATGAGTAGCTTCTTACATCTCTCGTTCGTGTAACTGGCGGCAATTTGGTGAGTAGTAAAAAACTCTTTTTTTTTAATTTGATTTCTGCTGCTGAATATCAGTCCAAGTTCATATGTGCATGTTGCAATCTCAATTTCCAACTTCGCAAAATTTTGGGTCAATTCATCAATCTTCCCCTGTCGATCAACTTTTAAAGTTCACAGATTTTCCTTGATAACGAATGATTCATGGCTTGCTTACTAGTTTCGTCATGTATGTGTTGCTATCAGATTAATACCATCTGTTAATAACTGGTTTCCTTGTGTGTATCATGTCGACCTTGTCTAATTAAGTTAAAGGTCTGATTTTGCTTGTCTGATTGTTATGGGAAATTGGCCATTATTTTTTCAGGAGTTTGAAGGATGAGCAACAATGAGTTTAGGTTCTTCCTGTCATGGGACATTAAGCTCCCTGTCACTTTTCGCATAGAGCGCCTTGAGGGCCATTTGCCCTCCATCCCTGACAAATCTGGTTAGGCTTTTTCAAGTCCTATAATATCATACTCTCTCAGTCCTGTTTTAATAGCTCCATTGCTTTTTCAATTTCCCCAATGGAGCTATTAAAAAGGACGGAAGGAGTATAATTTTTTTTCCAGCTATTTGATTTATTTTTTTGGTTGCAATCAATAGAGAATTCTTATTGTTATTACTTAAAATGTTATTTAATGAATTGTTTATTTGATTTGTCATAGTTGTAGCAAATTTGCTGTATGCAATAAGTTCTTTTTGTTGCAAATGATAAGGATTCTGATAATGGTTATACTCAAGCTTACTATCTTTTTGATATCGTGGGTTTGAATGATTGAGTCATGAATGGAATACACTGTCGTACTTAAAACTAGAAGAAATAAGCAAGTAGTGTACAAATTTCTTCTGATTGAATCATAAATGGAATATATGTTGAGTGTGCACTGTACATAGATGGCGCCAGCGCCCTCTTTGGCTTCCCATGAAAACCAGGTTTGCTATTCATATAAAAGCCTTTTTTAGGAGATTTCATTAACTGGTTTCTGTTTCTATTAACTATTCCAAGCATTGAGTCATTGTTTGAGGAGCTTGAATTTTGCTCATTTGCAAGGTTGGAATCAACTGGACCACCTTATTGCTGGAATGAGTTGATCACACTGAGTACAAAATATCCAGATTTAACTTCTCAGTCACAACTTGCATTGATGGTAAGTTTATTTAACATTGTCCTCATGGGATTACAGATGTAGAATCCGTTAGTTATTGTTTATGTACTGTGGAGTCATAGATATGGGATGTATAATGTGGAAAGGGAAGATTCCTTGGTTGGTGGGGCTACTATCCTCTTCTTTAACAACAAGAAGCATCTTAAAACAGGAAAACTAAAGCTTAAACTATCAGATTAATGAAATCTCCTAAAAAAGGTTGTCCTTATGAAATCTACTAGCATAAGGACTTGTAGTAGTCACTACTTGAATAGTGAACTCTCAGTCTCATAGTCATATGTTGATTGTTTGACTTCAAAATCTGCTGTCATATTTTTCAGCTGTGTAACACTTTCATGTGGATAAATTTTGCAGGAGCACCATCCGGTGCTTGTAAGTTGTAACACGAGTAATAGAACATCTTTCAAGGGCTTATGATCACAGATTGGTCACAAAAATATTATGCCAATTGAAAGGCCCGAAAGCCCGCAGCCCGACCCTAAGCCCGCTTAGGGACAGGGCCGGGCCGGATTTTTGGAATTGCCTTAGGGCTAGGGTCGGGCTCGGGGCCGAGGTTCTAGTTGTTAGGGCTCGGGTCGGGCCAACCTTCGGCCCGTAAAAGCCCGACCCGCTTGCACCCCTACCTTGTGATGATTCCTTAAAGGTAGTGAAGTATGTTAATTCAAGTTTAATGGCTGATTTGAGGAGTTTGTCATGGACTTACGTACGCAGCAAGCTATACACTGTAATAGATGGGTTTATGGTAATTTTACTACGGCCCCACCTGATTTTGTGTTGAGAAGACGCTAGAAGAGTCTCCTGGGGCTTCATTGTTATCTAGGCTTCATTGCTAATAGTACTCCCCATGATAAC
Organism: Houttuynia cordata; assembly: GCA_039654745.1. Classification (NCBI taxonomy): domain Eukaryota; kingdom Viridiplantae; phylum Streptophyta; class Magnoliopsida; order Piperales; family Saururaceae; genus Houttuynia; species Houttuynia cordata. The sequence continues at coordinate 36,110,678 of CM077504.1, forward strand.
TAATAGTACTTCCCCCTGTTCATTGAACCTTGTCTGCATTGCAAAATAAGTCATCCTATGTATCAAGCTTCATTGGACAATGGTGCATAATCAACTTGGGCCGTTTGGGGCGTGTTAAAAATCAAAATATCTACCTAAAATATTTTATTTCACTAAATACTTCATGACGTGTTTCAGCCTGAAAGTTAAAAAAAACCTAAATACTATATTGAAAGTGAAATACCAAGTGGATATTCTAATTTTTGCTTTTAATTACGCCCGTCCTGATAAAGTGAAAAACATCCGGTGTGGATGTTTTGCTTTTATTTAGGGGCCTTTTGGGGCGTAATTATTGCAAAACATCCGGACTGGATTCTGGATAAAAACTGTAGCATCCAGGTGGATTTTTATATCCAGCTGAAACACATCCTGAGGTGTTTCAGCTGGATATATAAAATATCCAGATGCTACAGTGTAGCAAAACATCCCATCTGGATGTTTTGCTTTTAATCACGCCCCAAACGGCCCCTTAATCCATATATTTTTCCTCTTCTTGTGTTAAATTTTTTGAAAATAAGAATTTAATGGCATATAGAAAGAATCGGGCCACATATTCGGAAAGATGTGTGCTCACTTTCGGGCCAGCATACCCCGTGTTAACTAGTGCACAGCGCATGCTAGTAAGGGTAAGAGTTAATATGAGTCTTGGCTCGTATGGCTGGCGTGAGCTCAGGCAATGTGAACCATCAGATCAACATCATACCGTGCACAACCTACTTGCTGCCGCTGTCTTAAAAAAATGGGTTAATTTAACCATTTCCCATTTTTAAAAGTGGATTCAGGTGGACCCACTTCAGAAAGGTCAAGATAGAGTAGAAGATTGTTAGACTGAAATCACCGAAAGGCAACCAATAATGACGAAGTGGAAAATATTGCAAAGGTTGGGGAAAACAAGCCCAATCCATGAAAGGAAACTGTGGGCTTTGGTTTTGGTGCGCATCTGCTGGTCTGCTGCCTGGGATGGCAGGTGGTGTACGGACGATGTAGAGGTTAGATCCTCTACTCCTCTTTTTTTTTTTTTTTTTTTGATAAATACCTCGACTCCTCTCATGAATGTGAATCAAAAGAACAAATTGACAATCAAGGAAATAAACGTTTCGAAACTTTTGAGACCATTAATTCGCCTCAGTCGAAGCCAATCTGCCTTATTCACACGGCAGCTTATTAAATCGTGCACAAAAGAAAGAAGGGAGAAGTGTCTTGCAGAGTCAAAGCTTAATAGTGCACATTGCACAAAGAAAAGGCATCCAACAACAAATGGTATTGAAGTAGAAAATGTGGATGGTTGTGCCTTTGGAAGCTGAAAAAAATCCATCTTTCAGCCTTGAAAGGTGAAATTTTCACCTTTCAGGCTTGTGGTTGTGTTTTGGTTGCTGAAAGGTCAAAAAGTGGTCCTGAAAAGATGAAAGGTGACAATTTTTCACCTTTTCACCCTGAAAGGCCGAGTGAGAATCAGGCAAACAAAGGAGAGCTGACAGAAAAATTACCCACCGCCCCCTCGCTTGTCATCAGGCTCACTCGTTGTAGCCCTCTTTCTCTCCGGTGGTGATGGCGGGCGGCCTCGTTGAGCCCCCCCGGTCGCCGCTGCCCTTCGTTGAGTCCCCCCACCTCAACGCTACCGCCGCCCCCGTTGAGCCGAGGGAGCCCGTGTCCCCCTCCTGGGCAACTGCTCGGGTCGTCCATAATCGGTCACCTCGGTGTTTGCTACACCCTTACGCCTCCGTCGCCGCACTGTTGAGCCAAGGAACCCCCCCGGTCATATCTCCCTCATTTTTAGTCCATTTTTTTGATATTTTTCCATCATTACAAGAAAGAGCACTAAAAATGAGAAAGAATGAAAAAAAAGAGTCAAAACGGATCAGAAATGAGTAAGAAATACATCATTGAAGTTTGTCTCCTTAAAAAAATGATTGTGCAATCGATTACACGATAACCAATGCTATCATGTAATCGATTACACGATAGCTGAGTTAATCCAACACACCATAACTAGGTTGTCGTGCGTTGGATTAAACGATAGACTATCGTGCGTTGGATTACACAATAGCCAAGCGATCGTGGAATCGATTACAGGATACAGTGAGCTATCGTGTAATCGATTATACGATAGCACACTGGATCGTGTAATTCCCCCATTAAAATGGAACAAACTTCAACAGTTCATATATTCCTTATTTTTAGTCCGTTTTTGGCCTCTTTTTTTTTCCTTCATTTTTTATGCTCTTTCTGATCATCATGATATCCTAATGACCTTGATATTTTATTAAAAAAATCCCACAAAATCCACAACAAATAGTACGTGTAATCGATTATACGATAGCACACTAGATCGTGTAATTCTCCATTAAAATGGAACAAACTTCAACATTTCATATCTCCCTCATTTTTAGTCCATTTTCGACATTTTTTTCTTCCTTATTTTTATGCTCTTTCTAACCATCATGATATCCTAATGACCTTGATATTTTATTAAAAAAATCCCACAAAATCCATAATAAATAGTACATGTAATCGATTATACGATAGCACACTGGATCATGTAATTCCCCATTAAAATGGAACAAACTTTAACAGTTCATATCTCCCTCATTTTAGTCCATTTTTGGCTTTTTTTTCTTCCTTATTTTTATGTTCTTTCTGATCATCATGATATCCTAATGACTTTGATATTTTATTAAAAAAATCGCACAAAATCCACAATAAATAGTACGTGGTGGCTCAACATCTTTATGATATCATCATTATAAGAAAGAGTATTAAAAACGAGGAAGAATGAAAAAAAAGAGCCAAAACGGATCAGAAATGAGTAAGAAACACATCGTTGAAGTTTGTCCCATTAAAAAACTAGCGTGTAATCGATTACACGATAGCTCTTCCGCCTCTTCCTATCGTGTAATCGATTACACGATACCCAAAGATGACGAATATTCCTTTCCAAACACACATCAGTGTGATTTTTTTTCAGTTCCCAAACATATTTCACCTTTCACAAATCAGGCCTGAAAAATGCCTGATTACTTTCAGGTTCACAAACGGGTTGTCACCAATCAAAAAAATCCCCTTGATTATTTTCAGGCTAATATAAATTTTCAACCTTTCACCTATCAGCATCCAAACGCACCCCTTATATTATCTACAAAAAACCTCCTCCCTTGTTAACTTCTAGAAGAAAGGCTGAATGAGTGGCGATATAGACTGTAGAAGGTGTCTAAAAGTAGAAAAGCGGATGGTCTTAATGAAGAGGGAAAACTCATCATACATGAAACACATGAACTAGGGATCTTAACTTGAAATAACACTTTGTGGATGGCTAATCTGAGGTAGCTGGCATGTTGCCAAAATTAACTAGGAAATTGGCTGCGATGCCATCCCATTTGCAAGATTCCCAGCGGAAAATACTGCAACTACATAGTTCTTCAGCCTATATTGTTCAAGAATCTGTTAACTGCAACCACTAATTTTTCTTGTTGAAGAAATCCCACTACTAATGTGCATGACATCGCCAGCATATTAGAAGCAAATGCAATGATGTTAGGAAACTATAGTATTGAACACAAATGACAAAGAATGACAAAAAATGGAAATGTTTGACACTAAGCTTGGTATTGGATCTACTTAGTAAATTGCCAATAAGCATTTGCTTATGCAGCACTTATTTAGATTAGTTCAAACCAAATACAAAGATAAGCCAATGAGCTTTTCCATAATGGACAAAAATAAAAATTTTGAAGCACCAATGAGGCAATGACATCCACATTCTTCAAAAATCACAAACTTAATAAGCTTGTAGTTCATTAGCCATCCCATTTTGCACTCGCCTAGGGACATCCTTTAACAATTAATATCTCTCTCATTTCTTATCAATTTTTTGTGTGTTTCATTATGATAACTTAATTATGTTGAGACACTACATGTTATTTATCGTGAATTTTTCTATAATTTATTAGATATTATCTTAAAATCCTTGTGATATCATCATTAGAAGAGAGAGCAGTAAAAACAAAGAAGAATGAAAAAATAGGCAAAAATAGATCAGAAATGAAAGAGATATGATTCGTTGAAGTGTTCACTTTAAAAAATGAACTTGCGGGTTTAGGTTAGGGTTCAGGAGGGTAAAATAAGAAGACCATGTCTCGAAACCAGGTTACATGGCATGAACTCGAAAAAACCATTGGCCAGGTAATATTGAAAAACTTCATTTTGGTCCCATGGCATTTTGCATGCAACCAATTAGTATTATTTCCCGTCATCAATGAATTAACTTTAGAACTCAGATTGTAACCACTCAACAATACTACCGAAAGGCAACCAATAATGACGAAGTAGAAAATATTGCGAAGGTTGAGGAAAACTCCATGCACTGTGGGCTTTACACATCCAGGCACTTTATTGGGCAAAAAGAATGAATTTTCTAATGACCAAAATCTGATAAACCAATGCAACCGTGACAACCAAATAAGCCTAGGATTCAATTTAAGGCAAAAAAACGTTCTCTAAAATACACATGGAGGTTATCTTCATGAGGACCAGGGATGCATTTGGATATTAAAAATAAGAAAACTTTCAGGCTGAAAGGGGATGAAAATGCTAAAAATTATTTTGATACTGATTGAACTGATAGGAGCCACTGATAGAGAATATCAGGGTCGAGTTCGTTTTGAAATGGGTTATTTTCACTCCTCACACCGACGAGAAAAAAATCAGGAATTAGGCTAACAAGAAAAGGCTAAAAATATGATTAATTTTAAGTTCCCAAACGGGTTTTCACCCATCAGGAAAAATCACTTTGATTATTTTCAGTATGACATTTTTTTTTCACATTTCAATATCAGTATCCAAACCCTAGGTCACAGACTCACAGGTCAATGTTTATTTCAAGGAAGAGCAGCATATGCTAAGCGACTAATAAGTTAGAAAGGATTGTTTTCACATGGTACTGGAGCGCACTTTATCACAGAGAACATCTTTTTCTATGTATTAGAGAAAAGCATCATGAACAGTATAAGATCGACACCCTTATCAATTATTGAGTATAGACTGTTATACGGTCATAGACAATTCCTCCCTGATGCAGCGGGAGAGGAAAAGTGAATGTATTCACTATGAAGTATGAAGCTTTTTAACCATAATTCTTAGATATCCAGTTCCCATCATATTAAACGATGGCCAATTCTATGCACAATATACCCTCCACCGAAAGAAAACACATACTGTAAAAAAATTAAGTATATACTACTATTTTGCAGGGACTGTTAATCATGAAAACTGATAGAAAAAATCCAGTCAATATACATTAAAACTTTGTGTTTGTCCTCACAATTATGTACAACAATTTCATCCAATTTCTTCCAGCATCTAAATTGGCCGGAAACTATAGTATATCAGCAATATCTTCAACCGGTGCAGCGCATCCATTGTGTTGAGCAATGCCAAGTGGTTTTCCACTCTTTTTTGGTCCCCAAGCATTTTGAACGCTTTTCATAGCATTTTGCATGCAACCAATTAGTTTTCTTTCCTGTCGTCAATGAATTAATTTTCGAATTTAGACCGTAACCAGTCAACAATATCTACCATTACGGCTTCCTTTTCAGGTTCAAATAGAAGATCATGTAATAGCCCATTATACAGTTTGATTGACTTGTCGGAAGACGAAGCTTCCTCATAAAGCTTCTTGGAAGCTTCAGGGTCAGTTACAGTGTCATCAGTCCCATGAAGAACCAAAAAAGGAACTGTCACCTTCCTTAGATTTTGTTGCAAGTAAGAACATATACGCAAAATCTCTGCTCCTGTTCTCACTCGAATAGACCCCGTGTAAACAAGGGGATCTGCATATTTTTCCAATAATGCCTCTGGGTCCCGGCAAACTGGCAATCCTGGCTTATTTGCAGCACTAAATTGGTACTTGGGTAATAATAAGGAGAGCACTGGAGCCAGCAGCTAGCAAGAGGAAGTTACAATGTTACAAAGCTATAGTGGCAACCAAATAGCACATAAATAAGAACAAATATATACTTACTACAAGAATTGGATGAGAAGGTTGCACTCCAATTGCAGGTGAAGTCAATACAATGCCAGTTAGAAGGTCCTTGACTTTTGGATCCAGTACTACCTTCAATTACCAATATGTTTCCCAGTGAATTATTTGACAAAATTAAGCCTTTAAAATTCACATACAACTACACTGGATCTTCACCTTAAGAATAATGGCAGCACCAGTTGAGTGTCCAAAGCCAAAACATGGAAACCCAGGATTTTCTGCCAAGACCTTCTGTATATATGCTTTCTAAAAACAGGAGAAAAGAAGAAAAAAAGGTTAAAAGGAATATAAATGATATGCAAGAAAAAAACTTTCTGTCACAGAACATACAGTGTCCTCCACCGCATGATCCAGAGAATGAACATAAGCATGCAATCCATCACTTCCACCATGACCTGAAGACAAGGTTACTTTATTAATTTAAATTATATGAACTACTAAAAGTCTATAACTCAAGACACAAGCAAATATCAACAAGATGTAAAAGAAACCATAACATCAACTTGTATTACATGTGAAAAAATATGCCGCATACTGCTTCCGAAAAAACCACCCCGGCCCCAAACAATGAATGAATAAAACAAGCCCTAGCTTGCATCAAATGTAATCTATGAAGTCTAGAGAACAGTAGTTTACTTGATGAAAAAAATTAAATGACAGAACAGTTGGATGTTCTAGGATGTATAAGCTCAATGGATTTCTATACAAAAGGATTCGCTCTCATGCAGGCACCATTATTTGAACACATAGCATAGACAAGGCATCAGTTAGGCGTAGGTGCCGAATTTCACTATTACACACTAAGCTGAAGTTTTGGAGTTCGCAATTACACACCAATAACTTTGTACCATCAACAATATCATCGACATACTAAACTGCCATACAGTAAACGTAGGACTTCTGAAAATAAAAAATTAAATTACAAAGAAATCAGATGTTCTAGAATTTTTACGTTCAAATACAATACCATCAAAAGGTTTCTACTGTCATAAGGCTACCATCATTTTAACATATACCACAGACAAGCCAAATGAACAGAAAATCTCGTAGTTTTCTTGACCAAACATTATATTAGACAGAAAAATCAGATATTCCATGAGTTTTAAGCTCAATATATAGTGGCATGAAAAGACTTCCACTGTCATGAAGGTACCATTAATTATACATATAACATACATAAGCCATCACTCAGGCAAAGGTGCTGAAATTTACTATTACTCATTGAAGTTGGAGCTTGGGAATTTAAAATTAATCATAATTGATATTTAAACAATCACAGCTGTTATAATTAACAGACATATTATAACCATAGCAATTCTGAAACTAGATAAATCAAACAACATCTTTACAAGCCAAAAGGTCAGTATACAGGGCAGCTCTTAAATCCATATAAATTCACATCTATACAGGTCAAAATTCTAACTAACCAATCCAGTCCATGGCATAGACTTTAAAGCCATTAGCATTCAACTGCCTTGCAAAACTATCATATCGGCCACTGCACCACATAAAATAAATTTCATCAGTTCAAATGCTACATCAACCAGGATCAGAAATACAAACACAAGATTATGCAACATGCCTGTGCTCATTGAGGCCATGCAAAAGAACCACTACTCCCCTGCAAAAAAGAACTATATTAGCAACAGATTTGAGTAGGCTAATCTCCGAGTATAGCCTCTGTTTCTCAATAAAGAAATATATGATCACAGGTTAGTTGTAGAGATGTATAAACTACCAAATACTAACATCAAAGAATTTGATCAGCTCTGATAAAGAAGTTAATGCCAGAGGAGAGAAATTAATTTCTTGGCGTAAGTTCATTTACAGACAAAGTTAACGACTGTTGTAATGAGCCAATGAATTTCTAACAAAGTTCATCATGAAACATTCTAGGCAAAATATACGAGAACAATAACCTCACAAAGAAACTCTAGCGCAAAGGATAGGTGGCAACCAAGTTTTAGTAAACACACAAAAAGTTCATCATTAAAATTATTATACATGTACTATATATAGAAAATAGCTGGCTCATTCTCGTATTTTGTGGTTTTACTAGCTTAAGTAATGGTTATTAATATTGAAAGTTTCAAATCTGTGCTGAAAACACTGTAAAAATTTTATTTATGCACTTGCAGCATGGCAATTGCGGTGAATGAACAATTTTTTTCAACTGAAACAAGAGCTGAGCCACTATGTATTTTGAGATTCATCCACGTCAGGACAATCACATGATTACCCAAGTTTTGAAAACACAATGCTACTCTCTCATGCATAAAAACTTGCAAATACCTCCCACTGGACTAGAAGCAGCAGCATATGCTTCAGGTCTTTCTTCACAGCTTTCCTTAGACAAATTCATAAAGGCAAAAGAATTTGCGTTATTCACAAATTTTAACTGGAAAGCCGTCTAAGAAACTAAAAACTACTCATCTTAAACCAGTAGCAAAGACTACCCAAAGCATATATCACGATTATGTTTTTGAAGTTCAATATGGCAAGTGAAACACATAAAACCCAAGGCAGGAAAAGGATCTCATTTCAATTTACTCTTTCAAATTGCCAGCATAAAATACTTGGCCTAAATGTCGTAAAACCAGCTCTCACCAAGACTGCGCAAATCCTTTTTGAAAATAAAAAAAGGTTACATAAAAATAGCTCACCATATCTGATTGACAACTTGTAATTAACTATTCAGGCACTCAACCCTCTCAGTTTCTAATCTCTTTGTAATCACGTCTATAAGTAATGAGAGATTCTTAATTTTGGAAAAAGCATAGAGAAGTGAAAAAACAACACCTAAAAAGAAGACCAAGACCACACCTAATTCCATGTGTTTCAAATTGCATTATATAGATTATTAATGCATGGAAAAGTATGCAATTTCACATATAAGACAACAAGACTAAAAAGCCACTTGAGTTATCAATTAGTCAATACTACCCATCCAAAATCCATTAGTACTGTAGAAAGCCAGAAGTAGTTTATCATTTCAAAGGGCCAATGTTTGGAAGGCATCAAATGGAAAGAAAGATACTAATGTGAAAAAAGGAACACATAATTTATACGTAGTACAATTATTAGCTAATCACAACTGCTACAGTTACTGACTCAGTGTCAAAATGGACAAGTTATTCTTTTCACTTTCCATTGTATAATTGGAAATAATTAAGTAAAATTGAATAATTGGCACCGCACAATAATTAAAACAAGTTTCACATACTGAAAGGGATGCAGATCAAATCAACATACAATTGCCTCCTTGAGTTTAGAACCAACTAAACACTGGGAAGAATCGGCGGAAAGCAAAAAATAACCACGACTTAAATAGCCAACTTAAAAACCCATTCCACCAACTTGGAAGTAAGAATAAATTTTCTTGTAAAGCTATATTTATGCAAACAAAATACTTACAAACAAGCTTTACATTGTGAAAGAAAAGATATCTTTTCTTTTTGTGGAAAATTACGTTGATATGTAACATATTTTCAAGTTTTGACATCTGAGTTACTCACTAAGTAGGCCACCATAAATACATTTATTAAAATAAAAAAGGATAAACTAGAATCTGACTCTCAGATTCCAAATACCTGATAGAAATAAAAAAAAAGAAAGAAATGCAATTCAAATCAAGGAAAAAAAATTGCCTCTTTTAATGATGAGTAAAGCATAAGTAGAAAAAAATACTCCCTCCACTCACTTTAATAGATACAGTTTATTTCAAATACAGTAAAAATTTAGTGGACTTAAAAAAAAACTGTATCTATTAAAAGTGACCGGAGGGAGTAGGAAGCAAAGCTTGACCACAAAAAGAAGCCAACTTGCAAAATACTTTTCCTAAACATGGAAGGAGGAAATATTTACTATAATCGCTTCTTTAAAAACAAGACTCACGCAGCCAAGACTTCAGAAGATTTTTCATTTTTTTTTTCAGTAACAACTACAATTCACTCACTAGTGACGTTTATTAACATGAAAAATACGGTTACTGAGGGAAATAACCCTATTCAAAATTTAGTTTCTCTTCATACTAACCCACTCTTAAACAGATACAACAGTCGTCAATTGCAAATTTATACTTTTTTGGCAAGTGCGATAAGTAAGCCAAAAAAATGAAAAACAGAATGGTAAAACTAACCAAATGTGAGCACACTTAGTATCTCAACAAAATAATAAATAAAAAGTGACAACAGAGAACAGAGATGAATCGGCTTACCTTACCTTAACAGAGACAGGGGTCCATGACTGGGTGAACAGTGTATCCCCTCTAGAAGTAGGGAACAGGGAATACTTCCGAACTGAGCTACCACCGTCATCCTGCACGACCCCTTCGATTGCAAGAGTTCGCCGTGTGTTAACTGCCTGACCTCCGGAACCCACCAACTGCTTGTTCAGTGAAGAATTATTCCTACGTGAAACCATGGCAGCTGGCACGCGTAGCACTGGACCTGTTTTCCGGTGGTGGCCTCCACTGCCATCCTGCTTCTCCTCCTTAAGGGATTTCTCTGTTGCGGAGCCGCTACGCCTTCGAAGCTGGAAGGGGAAGAGCAGGAGGAGCAATACAGCATTGAGGAGAACCAGGAGGCTCCTGAGGAGCCGGACGGAGAGAAGGGCGTTGACGCGTCCACTGGCGCCCGATGTTAGAATCAGTGAAGGCGAGCCGGGCATTTTCGCGGATGCATGATCCATTATTACCTCGTTTTCTTCAGAAGAACGAGTGCCTTCCCTATACGACGAAGATGGGTTTCTGAGCCAAAGCTTATTCTCACCCTCGCTTTCCTCAAACAGGTTGCCGAGGGCAATTGACGACGGAGCGCAACCAACCCCGAGCATGTATTGGCAGGCGCAGCCGCGAAGCGCAAACGTTCGATTCACCGCGAAGAAACTCGGGATCTTCAATGAAGCTTTCGCCAATGCTGGCCGCCTGAAATAGCATGAGCAGTAAAAGATCAATTCGGCTCCTTAACAAACGCATTTATAATAAGAACATTCCTGATCCTCCTCATAATTCAGCATAAAAATGGAAACTACACAGTGAATAAGGAAAGTACAAAAAAAATGGATTCAATGATCCACCATTGCAGCAAAGCATTAAAATACAAATTGGTACACAATAAACACAAGAACACGAGATAAGATGACGATAAGAAATTGCATGTGCATGAAAGAGACCTGCACGAAAAGATGCCTCTTGGCTCTTCTCAAAGAATGGATCAGAGGGAGGAGAATCGAGAAGCCAAAGGGGAGAAGAAGGCGACGCCCCTACAAAAAGATAAGGAAGAAGAACGGAAAAACAGGATTTAAAGAAGGATCCAGAAGTGTCCCAAGCGAGATGGACGGAGCGTTGTTCAGACTCGACGCAGCGCGGAAAACAGCGAGAGAGAGAGCCGGCCATTGTTTGGCCATAAAAAGGTTGAGAAAGACACCTTGAAGTCAGCCACGTCAGATTTGAAGTCAAAGTATTCTCAAATGGCGGCATATATAGTGCCACGTGTGGTGACAAAGAGACGTGTTAGGCGTGCGGCGGCTCGTTTTTTAGTCTTTTATTCGAAAACGGTAAAGACAAACCTCGTGCCCTAAAACCGTGCCTTTTCCCTTGCCCAGGGTGATAGCCGACAGATCAAAGTGATCTAACGGCTACCAACCCTGAGCATGGGAAAAAATACAGGTTATAGGGCACGGAGTTTAACATTACTATTTGAAAACGCCCGACGTAACCCGAGTGTGACACAACTCTCTCTCTTCTAAACTACGAGTCTAGATTAGAAACCAAAATGAACTAAAATCAGTTCATTTTGGTTTTGTAATCCAGACACGTACTTTTGAACAGAGGGAGACATGATCTGGTCCAGAAACGGCTTTGGTCGATCCAGGCCCATTAAAATGATTTTATGATCTGGATGTACGAGTTGGGCCGAATGATGTTCACGTTTACATGGGCTGTGGTAATTAGAGAGTAATGGGTAACTGATTAGTGAGGTGAGTAATGGGCCCGCGTGGCTCAGACCAAACACTTGCACACCCTCCGGCAAACTGCGGCCCACATATACTGTACTGAACTAGAAGTAGACGGAAAAAAAACACTTCAAGCAATAAGCATTGCTCTTGCTTCTGAGGACATCCAATCTGAGCTCCATCCTCTGCAAAATAACAGCCAAAGTACTACTTCTGGACACTTTTTTTATCTGTACGACTATTGAGTGCGCTTAATTTGCAATCCCATGAAGAATTGCAGAGCAATGACCAACGAGAAGCGATTCCCCAATGGTTTGATAAAAAAACATAAAAGCACAGAGTGAGAGATAGAAGGAAAGCACTACGATCCATTCCGGCACTTACCTGGGTACTTGGAGATGGACAGAGCTGTGATGGGACACCAGTAAGCCGTGGGGGGCCATTGATATTAAGGAAGAGGAGAGGAAGGAGCACAGGTTGCAGGATGAGGGGGAGCAGTTGGGGCGGACGAAAACAGGAGGTTCGCCTCGGTAGCATCGTGTGGACACCGGTCACCAATACGAGCAAGGGGAGTTGGATGTGGCAGTAAAGAGTTGGCCGGCTGTTTGGGATAGGTGAAGGCGATGGCGTGATGCTGAAACAAGCACGATGTTGATGTCCAATCCTTCCTGTTTTGTCCACATTAGTCTTACTAATGAAAAATCAACATGTATTGTCCAAGTCTACATCAAGCTCTGCCTTTTTTTTTGTTTTTTTCTTTTTGAGAGGATGAAGGTGGATATGCCATTTATGCAACTTACTGGCTGGTATATTCCAAGGAGGAATACAGCTATTCTCTGTGTGTAAATTAGGAAGAAAAGGTGGCGATTGATATCGTTTAGGCGGAAAATTTTATGGTCCTCGAGGAGGATGCGGACATCCTATCCTCAATAAACGTGATGAAGGATGCGCTCATGGCGGATCAAGAGTCAAAGCCGCATGCACTAGCGCTAGTAATGCGCTAGTATGCATCACTCAAATTGGACCACAAACATGCATTTCATGCATTTCTACATGCTAAGCAATAATTGAAGGCAGTGGACTCTCTTTATTAGCACATCACAGCCTCAAATTCACATACTGGGGCGTGTGCTGTAGTGCATTTTACTCAAAATCGTTTGACTTGTCTCCAAAAAGATGCTTTGTTGCCATCAATCTACGTAAGCAAGTGCTGGAAGAACTATCTGGAGAGGTCCATTGGAAGTTTAACAGTTTTTAATCCATGCTAGATTTCAAGATCCAAGTAATTTGACATTCTACCACTGGTCTGTGTAAACTAAATAGAACTATGCACAAGCCACGTGATGGAACCGTTCCACCGGATAATTTCTCCTAGTATAGCTCAATTATATTGAATTTTGATTGGATTGTTTTTGCCATTACTCAAAGTTGCCAAGATCTCTAGAGAATAATATTTTATTTTTTTATTTCGGTAGAGGTAGTCCCATGGAGAAAAAAAAAATGACAGTCCTGTTTTAGACACCCCATCTGGTTAATTTTAAGTAGATTTTGAAGCTCTTCTTCCCCGTTAAAGCAGGATAGAGGGAGTAAGGAAGAAAGGAAGCAACTATACATCTGTGCCTACATAGTTAGGGACCCTGGCCTGCTCCGATTGGTGTTGTCATTAGGGACAAGTTTGGTGTTGTGGTGGTGGGGTCGTATAAACACATTGGCTTCTCCTCTTCAATGGTGACCTAGCTTCGGTCGAACCCAATTTAAAAAAAATGGGACAAACTCAAAACATTGAATCAACTAAATTTACGATGGCTTAGCGTACTACAATGATCAAATAACCAAATTATAGTAGCAACAAATTTTTGTTTACTCCCTCCATCCAAAAAAAAAGCGGCTGCATTTGAAAAATTACGGATACACTATTAGGTGGCTAGATTTGCCCTACAGCCTAAATCTACTCCTAAATGTGCAGGGTAAGCGGAGGCTTCAAATGTTGTAGGACAAAGCGGAGGCTTCAAATGTTGTATGTCCTACAGGCCAATAGATTTAGCTCATTTTCAAATGCTGCCAAGTTACCTTGCACGGAGGGATTAATACAATTCATGTTTTTCTATGAGCAACATAAATTGCCCCTGGTTGACTTTCTAACCGGGTTGAGTTGAACTTCCCTCCGTCCAACAGTACCTGTCTGGTTGGTTTTCTAAATCCAGACAGGTACTTTTGGACGGAGGGAGAATCATTTAACCCGGTTTGTCCGAGAGTTGAAAAAAACAGATTAAGGGGCCGTTTGGGGCGTGATTAAAAGCAAAACATCCAGATGGGATGTTTTGCTACACTGTAGCATCTGGATATTTTATATATCCAGCTGAAACACCTCAGGATGTGTTTCAGCTGGATGTAAAAATCTACATGGATGTTACAGTAAAAATCCAAAATCCAGTCTGGATATTTTTGTAATAATCACGCCCCAAACGGCCCCTAAACCGGGTTGAGCCGCATATCGGAGTTCCGGGTCCCGCAAGCCGCAGCAGATCAAATGAAAACGTAGAGGAAAAGAAAGGCTAACGATCAAAATTGAATGAAAAATTTCCAATCCTTTTCGTCTTCGTTTTTTTTTGCAGTATAATACCTCTTGTCAAATTCTTGTAAGTTTCAGATTTTCCTCACTTTTTTCTTCTGCAAGTATTCAGTTATTCTCACTTATTTCCGTACGGATGCTTTGGTCCGTTTTACTTTCCTCGCTTAGGTTCCAACTGGCCTCTAGGGCATCATCTGTGCTTGAATGTTTAGCTTAAATCCATTTGATGTGAGTTCCCGGTTTCTTGCTTTCTTTTACTAGAGCACATCTTTTATCTTTAACACATGTTTGTTTGGTGTTTTCTTCATTTTTTTTCGAGTTTGTGTTATTAGGATTTTCAGTTTTTCAGCTTTTTATACATATGTGCTTTTCTTCTTTTGTTTTTTTTTTATTATCTAGGGTTTTCATATGATTTTGTACACTTTAGGAAGCGTCTTGGCTCAGTTGTAGGAATGTATTATGCTCTCTAATGGATATTTTGAGTTATCTGAATTCTTGCACGTATTAATTTATGCAGTTTTTGGCTTAGATCTGAGCTTTGCAACTTCAATTGAGGCTTTTTTTTATCCTCAATCTTCGTTTTTTTCGTTTTACTGCTGCTTATCAGATTGTAAAGCCATTTTAAGGGGCTTGAATGACCTATTAAAAAAGGGATATTTATTTTTTGTTTTATTTTGCAATTTTTATTTATAAAATTTTGATAGTCCTTACAGCATTATTACATTTTTCTAAAACTATTACTCTGCACTTTTAATAGATACAGTTGATTTCCAAATATTTGCTCATTCGATAATCATGACTAAATACACTATGCGGCAATGCTAATTTTGTATAAAAATTGAGCGCTGTAAAATTACTAATGCCTATGATTTAGATATCTGTTCAGAGTAGACAGATGGAAAATTAATTGATTTTCATACGCTGAAGAGAAAAAAGAGTTGTCCAATCGGACACCAAACTGAGATGGAGCAACCTTTCACAATCTCTTTTAGTTTTGTGAGAGTATGCAAGTTCATGGTCCGAGTGAGTTTAATGAATCATGAGTCAGTCTTAGAACTTCTTACTATTGAACTTCTATGTGGGTGCTCCTTCTTTTTATTTTCCTCGTGTTCTAAATGCGTGGTTTTGTTATATGAGCCTAAATAATAGGTTTATTGCAACTACAAGGATATAACTTAAACTTTTTTCTCCGTTTGTTGTTTTTTTGTGTTTATTAAGAACTTTTTTTTTCTAACTTGTCAGGATGCAGGGATCAATTCACATGCGTTAATAGAAATGAAGAGAGATTGTAAAATCTGTATATATTTAGTCCTGTAGGTTTAGCTTTTGTTGTACAGTTAGTATGGAAGTTTTTAAACGAAGTGAGATATGTGGCTTAAAGCGGAAACAAGTATCCCAATCTACTGCTGATCCATTGGCTGAAGTTGCACAGATTGAGGCGAAGAATCAAGATAAGGGCTATTTCTACAAATCAGTCACGGAGAGTTGTGCTAATTTCACTACCAGTGGGCTGCCCCGACGAATAATGTTTTACTCTGACAAAGAATGGAAGGACTTTCCAGAGAGTTTGCTGGTTCCACTGATTGACGCTTTTAGAGCTGGGAGGTCCATGGTTGAGGTATCATCCTTAGGTCACAGTTATTTAGTTGATTTCCTACGCATGTCTCTAATTAATCTGGAAAGTGGAGCTCAGCAATCTGTTGCTTGGATTGATGAATCTGACCAGTGTTTCTTCCCTTCACAATTTTTTGATGTAGAGGATGAGGTGAAACAGAACAAGAATATTAAATTAAAGGTTGAGATTGATATTAACAAAGATAGGAAATGCAACTGGAAGAACGGTAGTAAGGTTACCCCCAAGTGTGGTTTTATGAGTTCTGAGGTGAAAGAAGTCATTGCAGAAAATGGCATTCTTTGTTTGAAAGCTTGTCATCCAAGGACGGGCGGTTTTGACTCTTCGGGTAAAAATATGGTGGTTGAACTGGAAAATGGTGCAGATGACTATCTCTCAGTGCAAAATGTTTTCTTAAAGGGTCTGAGTAATATCGTTACACCTCAAAATATAATTGGAATATATCAGTATGCCCCTACTAGCTTTTCTGCATTGTCGCGCTTGCAGTCATTTGAGAAACAGATCGAAATTACAAAAAGCTATCTTGGTGATCCAAATATCAAGCGTGGTTGGTATGGCTCATCCCGTGAGGGTATACTTGGAGTTCTGCGCCATGGTTTTGCACTGAACAGAAAGCCACTTCATGGGGTGGCTTATGGCACTGGCATTTATTTTGCGCCTGAGGAATGTGCTAATGTCAGGTGCTGTTTGCTGTTTTTTTAGTTCCTGTAATTGTCATTGTCTTGACCAATCTAGAGTTAGGTGCTGTTATTGCTTTTTTAATTTTTCCTATCGTCATTATAATCATGATTAATCAACTATGTTCAGCTATTTGCTGTTGTAATCATCATTGTATTTCTATGCCTTAAAAGGCTGATATTGGTATGAGTTTCTTTCTCGTGGAAAAAGTTGAGGTGCATGGTATTTGAATAACACATGTTCTTAAAGCCATGCGGGGTATTTACATGACTTCTGAGATAAAAGTATCTCAAGGGGCAACATTGTTGCTAGGTCATATGGTGTATTTTCATGACCGTTGACATCCCCATGGTCAAAATTCTCACATTAGAATTGTGATGGTGATTACCATGGTGAGGCGATTTTCTGATATGTGGATTATCTCAATTTTGCACGTTTTAAAGTGTTTAATCAAAGATCAGCCACTTTAGCAAAAGCCTTTAGGATACAGGTCTAATTCTGATATTATGGCCGCATGCATGCTTCATTTATTGATTTTCATAGTTGAATTTTGACAGTCTTATGTTCAATAACTGTGCTGATGACATGGGAGGTCTGTAATTTGGGTGCATTTGTTTTTAAGTGACTCTTCACAGCTTCTTTAAAACTTGTCAAATTAATGGGGGGTATAACTCACAAATATTTAGATTCCATTTGATGAATGAAAACTTATTTTTCCAGGTTGTTTAGTAGAACCGCAGGCTAGAGAAGATGCTAATGCAATTTATGATGTAGATGTTGGTTGATAAAAATGCTATTTTCAAATCATGGCAAAAAATGCTTGGTGGTTGTGTATTTAATTAACTGTTACCATTGTGAGTTATTATAGGATAGGTGGTATGGAAAAAGGATTCTAAGATTTAGGCCCATAAGACATGAACCCAATTTGAGTTCTGAGCCCACTGATTTGACAAAGTCAGTACTATATTTAATAGCTAAGATTACCAGGTAAGGCTCACTTATCAGGTTGGAGTCTCATAAACTTGTTGGCTCTCAAGGTTGAGATTCTCTATTCATGCATCCACCAAAGTTTTGATGTTCCTGTTGGTCCGCAGTCATTATGGTGTAAATGGTGTTTCCATGTGAGTGGTACACATGATGAGACTGTTTTGGTTGATGATGACTATATTATGTTGCATCACGTTTTCTTTGTGATTGCATTTTGTAATGCTTTTGAATTCCTGTTATACTGAATCTGCTTTACTTTGATGAGGTTATATCTATCTTTGTCTGCTTGCAACAGTGCAAAGTATTGTGATGTTGACGAAAACAGTGCACAACACATGGTTTTGTGCCGAATAATAATGGGGCGAGTAGAACAAATTCCACTAGGTTCTGATCAGTTCCATCCCAGCAGCCAGGATTTTGATAGCGGCGTTGATTGCCTTCAAAATCCTAAACATTATGTGGTGTGGCCTACACATATGAACACACATGTGCATCCAGAATACGTTGTCAGCTTTAAGCTCCCTCCAATACGAGGTAACTTTAATCGTGCAGTTGAAAAATTTTGATGGTTTGATCTTCTGGATAATTTCAGGATCACTAACTTTCTAGTTATGTGTCGCACAGAGCAAGTACTAGAGCTAGAACATGATAATGGAAGAAGTAATGAAGTACTGCTGACAACTCCGCAGGTGACTTCCTTTGAACAGAATATATATTTATCAAAAAGATGCTTAGATAGATTTTGTGCCCAGAAATATATGCTTGCTAATGAATTTTGGTGGTTGGAACACTTGCTGGCTTAAGAATATATCTTTTCCTTATAGAAATCAGCTTACAGATGCTTCCTTTATTTATTTGTCCTGCTTTATACTAATGGAAAACCAGGATGTTTTAGTCTGAGAGGAACTGGGAGGCATGTAATGCTTGTTATGGCACATTAGTCTATGAGAGAAATGCTGCATTGAATCTCATTTTACCTCGTCTGTCATTGCATGTGCAGGTTTCCCTGCCCACTTCAGCTTGGATCCCATTTCCCTTGCTATTTGCAGCAATTAAGACCCATTTACAATCACAAGAAAGGGAAGTTCTCCATCATCACTTTCATCAGTTTAAGGTATTTGTATACCCTTTTTTTTTAAAAAAATGTTTCCGGCAAGGGAGGGTGAGATGCGGGTGACAGTTGTTGAATTGCGTGATTATGACTTTGTGGTTGAATTTAGAGTTATACTTAATCTTTCATTTCGATTGTCAGAATAAAAAAATCACTCGGGAGGAGTTGGTGATGCGATTGAGATCGACTGTTGGAGATGAATTGTTATTATCAACTTTGAAGAAATTCCATTTGAAAGTAAGATTATTTGTCCGTTTCAAGCATTTTATTTCATCCATCTCTTAATAATGGTTTCAAGAACTTAGTGACAGAACCATGAATGGAGGTTGCTTTCGAGGGAGCATGTGTTGATGCAACTTTTACATGTGTATTGGAAATGTCTACATGTATATATGAGCTACATAGTTCTGTCTTTTATTGCAAACTTCATCTTTCCCATCACCACTGCTACTACTATTGGTGTTGCCTAATCCTTTTTCTTTTATCATATGCCACATCCCAGTTTTCAAAACATAATTTGTGATTCTGCCATCCGGATTTAGCATAATAGCATAATAAAGAGAAGAGAGAGGAGAAGAGTTGGGGAAGGGAAAGAAGGGCCAGGAATTGAAGAAGAGGAAGAAGATAGCACTTGACTGAGTGAAGAATAGGTAGGTTGGGGGAGTGAGGGAAGGAAGTTGGGGCTTGTATGAGGAGAAGTGCTGGCTGTGGGGGGAAGAGTATGGTGGGGAAGGGGTTAACTATAGGTGGGGATTGTAGCTGAAGGAGGAGGGGTTGGTCCGAGGAGAAGAGAAGGTGGTGGAAGAAGGAAGAACGGGTTGGCCTGGAGAGAGGAGTGTTTTGCGATAGCGGCAAGGAGATTGAGAAAGAAGGGGGCCAGGAGAAGAATAGGCAAAAAGAGAAGCGGGGATGTGTGCCAGAGGAGAGGAAGGAGGTGGTGGAGGGGTGAATGTAGCACAGAGGAGGTGAGCGAGACTAGGAGTGAGGGACGGGAATTAGGGGAGTTGAGGGAGGCCTGGAATTGGGAAATTGCAGATCAGGAAGAGTATAGTGGAAGAAGAGCTTGGGTGTGACTTACTGAAGGACCTGGCATAGCTTCCAGGTTGACGAGGCCAGGCCTTCTATCACTCTCCTGGTTGACCAGGACATGAAAACTATCACTAAAAGTATAACATCACACCCTTCGTCTGACTCCACATGCCTTCTATTGCTTGGTGCATCCCTCACTTCTTTGCATGAGCTGTTTTCCATTTCCTATTGGTGCAAATGTACTCTGATATGTCTCTTGGAGATGTGGTACCTACCAATTAACCCACATAGCGATCCTGGTATTATCAGCCTTGCAGCACCCATATCATTATCAACCTTGCTGCCCAATACTGTACTCGTGTAAAATGAACAGCCTGATTACTGTCTGATAAAACTACTTAAACTTCATTACTTATTGGTGCAACCTTGGATATTCTCTGATATGATTCTTGGAACTTGTGTTCCAGCCAAGTTTAAAGTTTAAACATATAATCCTACCGCTGTCATCACGATATTATAGTGGTTCTTTTCAATCGCCCAACACTGTATTCAATATAGCATGAACAGCCTGATTACTGTGTGATAAAATTTTACGTTAATGTGATTGGCATCTTAATTTTATGCACCGACGGGAAATTTGCACTCTGTTTCAACCCTGTTCGTAAGGTCTATATTAAAAAATGGTTGCATGATAGTTGAAGCTCATGAGGGGGACAACGCGGAATTGGCCTTAACTACCATGTTACATGCGTCTGTGCATCTTGTACCGAAAACTGGTTAGTTGAATTATTACCATGATAAGGATGCTATTTCTGTTTGTAAAACAGATACTTTTGCAAATTCCTGCTATTCTTCTTCTTCTTCATCATCATCATCATACGCCTTATCGCAGTTATATGATGACCATGTTACCAGCTCCCATGTAAAAGCAGAGTGGTTTTCATTGTTACCAGCTTTGTGATAGAAGATGGCTATATTAATATTCCATGTGCAATCATCATGTCATGAAACCAATCCACATATTTGGAAAAGTGTAAGATGAATATGATGACATTGAATCTTCTTATCATTGTCCCCTCTTTAGAGGGTTACATCAGGAAGGGCATTTGGCATAAAAACTTGCCACTATGTTTCTTTGTAAGGATTTTGTACCATTTTGATTCCGATAAGAGTCAAACACGGTATATAATCCATGCCACTGACTCCTGCTATTATTTTTATGTCTAATTATATTGTTATGGACTAACAAACGATTCATATTTTCAGCCTCCCCCAATATCTGGGCATGGATGTATAAGAAAGAAGATCTGTACGGATGCAAGCTGAAATGCTCAGTGGGACAGCTCCGGTAGTTTGTGATCATAATCAGGTATTCTCCCTTGTACATTATTTTTTATCTTTATTGTTCTTCTGGATAGGTATGTTAAACTGAAACAAAAAGTATGGGGATTGGAAGATAAAGTTACTTTAATCACATAAAGGGAAGTTCCCAGTCAAATGGCTTCCTTAGTATGCATACAAAAGAAGTAGATAGAAAACTTCAAGTTTGCACTCTGGTGGTCAGCAAAATAAGTTAGAAGATCAGTTTATTGTGGCTGGAAGAACAATAGATTTGCTCCTTCTGGGCGTGTTTTTTTTTTTTGACTTTTCGAAAACTGTGCACAACTGGATGGATCATTTAATATAAAATTTAGCATTTGCATCTGTATCTTATCAGTCCCTTATCAGTAGTTATAGATCTCAAAATATGTACCATTTAAGTCAAAGGTACTTAGCTTTTATTATTTTGCCTTAAGCAGGTTTGAACAATGCATGGAAGAATTTTCAGCTTCTTTATTTATTGATGTGTTTACAGGGCTTGTAGTTTTCCTAGTAAGTTGTGGAACTCTCTGTTGTGGTACTCCTCTATTTGGAATTTGTCGACTTGACTGCCTACTGTCTAATCCGAAACTCTATCTTCTCAACATTCTTCTTTGTAATTCTGTAATTACTTCAGCATGTCAGTATTAATTTCTGGAATGCTCTTGAATATGAACAATGTGAATAATATTTTGGCTATGGTCTGTATGGGCATGAGGTGTGGAAGGCAGATTGTTCATTTGACCATTACCTTAACTGAAGCATTTGTCGTAATGCCTGTTTTGAGTAGAAAATGTGTGTTTGGCCTGCATATTGTCCTGAGAATCTGATGTGTAATGTTTTTCTTGCACATTGCGCATTCTGCAGTTTTTGCCTATGGATTTGTTAAAGGGGTACTGAGCAAAGCTGAATTCGGCTTAAGGCTCGGTTGAGTACCAGGTGGCCAAATTTGTTAGTATTTTGAACATTTATTGTGCATAAGTAGGTCTGTAGGTGTATCTTAAGTTAAAATGTAAATGAGATGTTAATTTAATTGAAATTAAAGAATAACTGATGGTTTTTGGAGAGTTAGATGTGCTTCCAGAGCTAAAAAAAAGCATGAACTGAATCGAACGGAGCTGAGCTCAAGCTCAACACACTAAGCAAGGCTTGAGGTCTGACTAGATGTGGAATTGGAAAGCAAGCTGAGCTCCAGCCGGTCCTAACAAGTTGGGGCAAACTAAGATAAGGAGAATGCTATGCACGGGTCTGCTCACCGATTGCGTGGTGCATTCATGTGGCTTGCACTGGGAGGGAAAGGCAGGATAAGCAAGTGTTAGAGGGGTATTTTCTCGTATTTATATTCAAGGGTATTTCTGTCACTCTATATGCTTCTTATTTTGTAGTTGGTCAGCCCTCCACCTGAGGGTTGTTAATCAAGCCTATTGGAGGTTTTCGACTATCCTAATATGTATACAGCATCTTCTTTCGGTGGTCTAGACTCCTTTCTTCTTTCCTCTGGGACCCTAAATCTGCATGAGGGGTGTGTTGGTCGAGTGCAGAAGTAGAATAAGTGTAGATTAGGTATGAATGGACCTGTGGAAAATTTTAAGTCGGGCAATGAAGTTCTAGACCACTGGGTCTAAATTAGAATAGACTTGCGCCCTTTTTCTTTGCGACGAAGAGTTTTTATCCTAAATAGTTGCAGTGAAATGCTAAGTAAGTTTCTATAGTAGTGGTGGGGATTGCTACTCATAGTTAGAGGGCATAACCAAATAGATGATTAACATTTTTAAGTTTTTGTTTTTCTTACCATTGGAACACTTATTTGTTGAGGGCGGTTCTCTTCAACTCTTGACTTTTCTTTCCCAGTTAGGATGAGAGGATCCATATTTAAGCATTTGTGAAGGTTTTCGTCTTCTGTCAACCAGTCTTCTCATAACCTATCGGGTGATGATATTCATATCGTTGAGATAGTTTTGCTGCTTTTAAAACTCTTAGCCTGACAATGACTACTAGTTTTAGTGGGGAGATAA
Source organism: Houttuynia cordata (assembly GCA_039654745.1). Lineage (NCBI taxonomy): Eukaryota > Viridiplantae > Streptophyta > Magnoliopsida > Piperales > Saururaceae > Houttuynia > Houttuynia cordata. The sequence goes on from CM077504.1 coordinate 36,134,093, forward strand.
ACGCGGTGCTGGCATCTGTCATTTTAGCTCTTCATCCTTCACAAAAGGCATGGAGAAGTTGTAGGAAGGGTCCTTGTTTATTTCTTTGCTGGACCTACACATCCTTTGGATGTAGTTCGATATAGCCTAATGGGGATGCCATGGTTAGGTACACGTGAAAAAGAGATTTATTTGGCATAAGCTTGCATCAATGATTGCTGGAAGCAATTAGGGGGGCTACCTGGTGGATGTCTGCCAGGATTCCTCCGTCAGGGGGAGCTGGCCGTCGATCCCCAGGCGGACCTCAAAGTCTTCCACGATTACTAAGGTCATTCTGCATGGAAGGCTTGCCTTCTAACAAATTGGCAGTTTAGCACGTGTGTGAAAAATGCAGTGAAAACGATAAAGGTAATAACATTATGTGAAGAAGTATTTTTCACCGTCAGTTCTTTAGCATCTTATGTCGAATCGGTGTGTAACTTACCTGGTATAGTGCTCGAAGAACAAAACCCTACCTATTAATGGGATTTACCGTTTGCGGTGTGAAAAATCAGTTCCATCCTGCTGAAAAAATTCAGCTGGTTAAGGATTTTTAAGATAATTCCCTAACTAGGTATTGTTGATTATCCCAAAAATCCTTAACTAGCTGAATTTTTTGAGCGGGATAGAGCTGATTTTTTACGCTCCAAACGGCCGTATACATTCTTGTCCAACTGTATTTGATTTCATCCAGGACACAAATCATCACTGTCAGTTCTCTCAGGCCCAGTCCACTGGCAAGCCGCAACTATTTTCTCCATACAGGCATTGTATCACAATCTTCCACCTGGCTTCAAGATAGTTTGCCTCTGTAGTCTCGCTTATTTTTTCCGATACACTGTAGTCTCGCTTCATGAGCACACGCTAAATGGCATGTGAACCAAAATGACGTAGGATCATATAAACCTTTCGGGTACAACTGTTCTTGGCCACTTGGAGACAGATGAAGACAGGAGGAGCTCATCTATTCAAAGACCTTCAAGTTGGGTCGTATTGGCCATGAGAAGTCACTGTTATTCTTATTTATACATTGAACCTGGGCTGTTTGTGTGTCTGTTAATAATAAACATGTAAGCTTTTGAACTTTAAGGTCTTGCATTCCTGAATCCTATTGTTGCCTGCATTTTCTCCTGTAAAAGAGAAACAAAAACAAAAGGCAAATAATAATGAAGGAGGAATTACGGGGAAGGGTTACCAATTACGGGTAAATTCACTTTATGAAAGCAAAGGGTTTCTTTCTCTTGTTTTTCTTTTTTTGATTTAGGGCTATGTTTCGTGGGAAGGTACCTTTGCTTAGACTTGGCGGCTTTCGGGTTGATTCCCTTTTGACATAATTCAGTGAGTTAGACGTAATGCAGTGATTTATAGTCATCTGTCCAATAATTAGTCTCTCCAATTCCATTCGGCCTATGAAGCCAAAGATTTCGAGTTGCTCCTGCTTTTCACAACATCCATCAAAGGTGGCACCCCTCTTGCGGGTACATGATCTGCTTTATTCGGCTTTGGCCTCCTTCGTGGGGTGGCATGTTAAAAGGGCTAATAAACCTCAGCTTTTCCACAGATCTTGTGTTTGATAGGCCCAGCCTTGTCGTGTGTTTTACAATCCGCTAGTTGCTCTCCTTTTGCAAATTGAATTGCTTTCTCTTGTTTTGAAATAAAGCAAAGGAATCAGTAAAAGTATGCATGGGTGTTACATTCAGCTGAATACTTTGGGAGGCCTGGCGGTGGGACTGGACCTGCCGGTGGGTCATCGACTCATCGTAATCATATACTGAGTTAGGACGAGTGTATGGTATAAAAGGATGGGGCCTTGTGACACATTTATATAAATGAAGGATTCATTCGTATCTTTAACACCATGCAGTGTTGTAGGTCCCATACTTGGTTGTGAGTCTATGCCAATTGTCTGGTATCTCTACTGATCAATAATGTGATTAGGATTGATAAACGTCACAAGTGTTCAAAGACATGTCACTCCCTGGTACACATCAATCTACAAGGAAAGAAACGAATTTTATTCCTATGCCATTAAACTATCACCCTCTGCAACGCATTTGACCTAAAGGTGAAGAAGCAGGCGATAAAACAAGGTGAAAGAGTGAAATTCCGAATGTGACAAACCTAATTTTGACTATGCGAAGGACTGTATGAGCTTAGTCCATGGATGGAAGATCGATATTTAACCCATGGTGCTAGCTCTTGAGATAGGAATTAAATATCGGCATATAACTCTTTCATACTAGCTCGAGCTTTTGGGAAACTTGGCTATTTAACACTCCTTCTTTATTTGTGGGTATACTATGCTTTCGCGTTGAAATATTCAGCGTTTGGCGTTTGGCCTTTTCTTTATCAAACATCACATTCATCATAATTTAAAAGGATCCATCAGTCCGTATAAGAAGAGACTAACCTTTGATCATACATTTTATCCACCTTCATATCCAATCCGTTACTGTGACAGTTATGGACAAAATAGTGTAATGAGAGTTCCCCACGTTTTCTTAATTTGAATTCCCCAGAATTGCCAATGGAACACTTGCGATGTACTTTTTTTCATGCAACAATTACAATATACTCGTGAAAGGGAAACGAATATACTTCTCCAAAGTGACTATGGATCGTAAAGGAATTCTCCGAGCCTGAAAGAACCAGAATGATTGTAAAATTGTTTACACCGGTTGTTATCACGTTTAGTTAGTTCAAGATAGTTGGTTCGTCAACTCCAGTTCTTTCTTGCTGATCTATGATTCATAATAGTATCCCACTTCTTGCTGGAGCTTAGAGGACTTCACCTTCAGAGTCTTTTTTAATGAAAAGCTTGAAGTATGTTGTACATAATTTTTTTTAGGGAGCAACCGACTGTTATTGCTGAGATGGAGTATGAATATGATCAGTATGATCTGTCTGTAGGCGGGTAAAACACAAAGACTGCAAGAGCAATATGCGAGCCCTCCTTAAATGCTAGGGAGGGCGACAGTTGGGGCACTGCTTTGCCTTCAAAAAGAGGGTCAGAGAGATGCGAAAGCACAGCACAGTGCAGGTCGCTGACACTGCACTAATCTTCCCAACTCAAGCAGTGAAAAAGAGCCGGGGAAGGCGACGGATTCACTCATCCATCATCTTTCTCTCTTGTCCCTCACAAAAAGACGAGAACATTAAATAGAAGAACAGTGCCTTTTCAATCATAAAGCAATGGACTACAAACTGATATCTCCCATTAGTGCTTCTCCCTAGGCACACAAAAATCAAGTTACTCGATGTTGGATGCACATGAACCTCCACCTTTTCTTTCACAGCCGTTTGATCATATAAATTTCAGTCCCAAAGTCCATGTTTATCTTCGGTATGTAAAGTAGGCACGTGGAAGCTTTCCTTCAACGTTTCCCGGTGTTTCTTAGGAATGTTTGCTCCCCATGCATCGATCGATTCAACGTTATATCGGTTGTGGTCTTCAGTTCTATCTGTATGATTTTTGTTTTCGTATTGATAGTTGTATGATTCGACATTTGGATGCAAAAAACTTCGTTTTGTGCAGATTAGACCGTTTTCTCTGCATTTTGGTGCACAATAGTATCCAACAAGGTACAAGAAGCCAAACTACTTTTTGTAGCGACACATTTAAGTGGGACAGGGGAATTCGATCACTACCACTATGTGTGCCCTTTACAGTTATTTTTCATGTTTGATTATCCTTCACTTGGGTAATTATATAATCTCAAAATCGTGTTTAGTTATGAGGAAGTCTAGATGGTAGGTCCCGTGTTTGAGACGGATTATAATCGGACATCGATAATACTTTAGACTGTAGACACATGAATGAACAGAACCATCTAAGTGCACTAGGCAATGAATTTGGCCTACGTACCTACAATTACAGTTTATAAATTCTGGGGCTTAAAAGTTCAGCTATTTAGGGGCCATTTGGGGCGTGAAAAATCAGCTACATTCAGTTGGATTTTTTCAGCGGGTTAAGAATTTTTGGGATAATGCACTAACCAGCTAAACGGCCCCTTAAAAACACATACTATGGAGGCATTCATGCAAAATTCTTCCATGTCCTCTTTTATAAGGGATGGGACATGGCCTGATTGATAGATAAATATCCTTTCTTGAATATAAAAAAAATGTTTAATAGAGAGATGAGGAGCAAGAGGACTATATCACCTAGCCGAAGGAATGACCAGGTGTGAGACGGTGTTCAGCAGCTGGCTCGGGGGGTTGATAAAGCCAGCTGCTCATCTGATGGGAGGTGGGTTGAGGCAGACAAAAGTTGGTCGAGCTGTGGCGACCTCCGGCGACGTTCGGCGACCACGATGGCGACCTCTGGTGACCACGATGACAACTCCGGCGACTGGGTTAAGTGAAAAGTAGAGGGGGAGCCGGGGGAGAGGAGAGGAGCAGCTGGGGGAGGGTGTCCTCAAGGGGCGACGGCGACGGCGACGGCTACGGTAAATCTCCGGCAAGCTCGACAAACTCAACAGTCTCCAGCGAACGGCAAAGCGACAGCGCGCGTGTGCGAGGTAGGATCCTATACCTCAATCTATGAAGTTTTATTTTTTTTTCTTTGTCTTTCCTCCGGCCAACGGAGATGAGGACGGCGCCGACGAGGTTCTGACCGCACGGCGCCTGTCCGGAGGAGGATGAAGGCCATGGGGTTGATGGGTGGTGGTGGGATGTCTCACCATCAATGGACGATCGAAAAAGCAATGGCGGCGATCGAAAGGTGCCGCCTTTGCTGCTGATTGGGTCGCGAAGGTGGAGAAGAAGAAGGGAAGAAGAGGATGAGAAGGAGGGTGTGCCAGCACGACGACGGCCGTCGTGACGGCCACTACCCACAGACAACCCATCTGGTCGTGACGACCGGGTTGGTCCAAGTACGGGCTGGACCGGACCGGTCTAGTTAATAGACTGAACCGGTCCAATAAATCAATTGGTTCAGGCAGACCGAACCCAGTTCGGTCCAGATATAAACCGAACCCGGTTCATAATTAGACCAAATCTAGTCCATTTCCAAATCGAACCCCGGTTCAACAATAAACCCGGTTCATAAGCCGGTTTAGACTTTGACCGGCCGGTGGACCTCAACTGACAATTAAAATTGATTACAACTGACGGTCGAACTTGACCGTCTGTGTATTTCTGTGAATTATGGTACATACAGAGCCAGAATGGTACGTAGGCGCCTTTTAGTGATTTTGGGACTGTTTGATAAATAATTTCAAGACCTAATTGGTGTGTTATTAGTATGTGTGTGATGTTACTGTACTAAGGGCATTAGTCCCTTATTTTATGCTGATTGATAGCTAAAGATTTAAATGATAAAGAAAAAAAAAACTCGACTAATAAACCTAGATGGTTTAGAGACTTAATCATTTTATGAAAGATAATAAAATGATGACTTGAGGGCTAAGCTTGAGGGTTGTGAAGAACCTAATCAAGATAAAGACTAAAATTCCATTGGGATTGAGAGTCAGTGTATGAGTACTGTGAGTTACTTCCAATCAAGCGACCGAATGAATATTAAGTCAAAGGTCAGGCTATCTGTTGAGCTATTGAGCCAACAGTTGTGAATGGTATGTTGTAACTCTAAGAAGGGTTCATACTAGTAATACCGTGATACCTGTTAAGGATCACAAGGTATAGATTAGGGTGGTGTTGCATCTTCCGACTGGTGGAAGCTCTGCCGTCTGTATCTCTCTATGGATTTTTAGAGAGCATTCACATCTTTCCACTGGTGGAAGCTCTGTGTCATGGTACCTAATAAGGACCAACTTCTATTGGCCAGGCTTAAGCTGTTATATCTTTCTATGGATTTTAGAGAGAGTATTTACATGTTATTTTGGCCTATGTTTGCATCTTTCTATGGATTTTAGAGAGAGCTTTTGCATCTTTCGACCGGTGGAAGCTCTGCACATATCCTGAGCCTTGGTTGTCAGGTGGTTTACTGTGCACATTGGAGACGTTAGCATCCTAGAAGGCTGCGTTTCCCCACCCACATCGAGTCTAGGAGCTGATGTGGAGCCAGACCCTTCCGACGGTCATACCTTTTAAGGTAAGGAATGGGCGAGGCAGTCACCCTTGAGGGATTCAGGGCGTGCTGTGATTACCGGTATTAACCGGAGTGATAGTCACGGTGTTTTCGTGCTGTCTGTCATGTAGGTACGACGTTCAGATTGCTGAGCATATCTCCTGCTTCGGGTTTGTTCTAGACTTTGTATTAAGGTGTGAGCGCTAACTATTTCTAGTTTATTTTGAGATGGATGACAGACTTGCACTTAGAGGACTTGCGTTGGTTTAATCGACTATGCATCTTATAATACTATATGTATATATGGTTTTATATCAATATTTGTGAACCCCAGTTATCACGGCCTAGATGCTTAGTCAAAATTTTTTCAACTCATGATTTATCGCATAGAGGAGTAATCCTCTGATTTTCCGCTACTACTCTGTTTTAAAATGGTTTTAAAAACCCGGGCCGTGACAAGGACCACCTTGCTTCCATATCCTCATGTTTGCAATTTGTATGAACCACCTTGCTTCCATATCCTGCCGCATAGCAAGAGGACTAGAGCAGAAGAAAATACTCCTCTCTCATATGACACTAGTTACATTTTATAATTCTATAAAGCTTGTTTTTATCTCAAACTTTTTTCCATAGGAGGAAAAACCTTTACAAGACTTTCCCACTTTGGGTGATCAGCTTGTATTTTAGACTTTGAATCACATTCTTATTTTTATAAGTTCATCAACTGCAAAAATGCTACTCACGGGGAGGGGAGGTTGAAAAGCTGTCAATTTTCAAACTGACTAGAACTTAATAGCTCGCAAAACGATGTCTAAATGGTGACTGCAAAGTGGTATCCAACTCATCGGTAATAGCTCATTGCCTTCGCCGAATCTGGTGCGACAATTGCCCCCCACTGATATCACTAACTGTTCTCAGATGTGATGTTGATAAAACAATTTCCAGAACAATCTTTCCATCTAAAACTCGGTCACTAGTTTTAATATCTACTAGGGAAAAGTTTAAATGAAATGGCTCTTATATAGCTTAGATGAGGCCGGTTGATGCCGTAGCTGTTAGATCTTGATTTAGGGCAACAAGGGTGAATGATAGTTCATACTTACCTACCCCACCATTAGATTGGAATCTAACTACCTAAAAAATTGGCCTCATGCTAGAACGATCTTATATAAACCGATCTCTATCTACTATTTACTTCATAAATCTCTCGGTTAATTAGTGGTGATGATATGGCTATCCGTAACTGCTAATCCAGCTCTAGCTAAGAGGAGAGGAAGCTAAAGGAGGAATTGTACGTCAAACGTATTGGCATAGGGCTGGAGACTGCAGAGTACATAGGCTATAGTAGCAATAGAAAATGATTTGGTTCATAAATTTTCCTTTCGTAAAGTGTCAGTTCTCATTCTTTTATCTTTTGGCTAAGCTCGTCTCTCCTTTCTTTATCAGTCTTTCTATTTCAAAGTAGGTCGCTGTCACAGCTCCGCATTGATTTGAAAAGACAGGCAGCGGAAATATTCTCTCATGCAAAGGAGCAAAGGAAGTATTACTTTTCTTGAAAGTAGGCTTGTGAGCCCGAAAAATGCTGGCCATGCACTATAGCGATGCTTAGAATTCAGATAGGGATTCTTGATGACCTAAAGTACATGAGACCGATCTCATATAGCTTATATGAGCCAATCCATCTCTATCCATGAGATCAAAATCTGACGCTGGGTGTCAATTTGTGGAAAGATAAGCGTAAATCATCACTGCTATCAGATTTTGATCTGACGGCTCAAAATACTCGGGCTCATGTAAACTACACAAGACCGATTGCATTTAAACTTTTCCCTTTTCATTAATGATATACCCGTCCCTTCTTTTTTATTTTTATAATATCATCAGTTGATTGGAAGCAAAAGCAGCGTGAGAAAAAGAGCTGGGCCTTTGATTACTAGTGTTCTGGTTGTTTATGGTGTCTCGAGCATGAAGGAACACGCCCAGATGTTAAGTGGCATTCCGCTGTTGAAATAAAGCTTGGAGAGATAGGAGAACGTGGATGCTTGGAGGGGCCTCGAAAGTGGTCATTTGCGAGTAAAGTAAAAAAGGGCAGAAGAATTGGGATGCCGTTTCACGTTTTCTAGGAAAGAATTTGCACTACAGCTACTGGTAATACCATAAATCTATCTAACTAAGAGCCAGCCTAACTCTTTGATCAATCTACAAAATTTGTTGGAGGGAATGATCTTGATCCCCTTAGCTGTTTGACACTCCTTTTGATTTTTTTAGGATTTAATATTTAAATCAAAATGTCACATCCATCAATTCATTCTTTTAATGGCCAAACCTCCACACGAAGAAGTTTAAGGTAAAAATGGATTTTTCCTTTAGAACTCACAAGGGAGCCAAACAACCCAATCTCAAATTCAAATTGTTGCAGCCTTGCACTTGACTAGCTAGTCCTTTTTTGTTTCTTCTTTCCTATGAATAATCATTTCACAATTATTGGCCGGTCACCTAAGAATGGACTCCTATGTAGGCGGATAGAGCCCTCGGTGCAGAACAACAGTGAGTACAGTCCCACCCCTCCTCAGAGCTGTCCATTGCCTACTTTATCCCCTCCATTGCACTTCTTTCCTTTTCATTTTACTATTGTCTTTTAGTGTTTCCCCACCGCAAGAATGCAGCCACCCAATGGGGCATGCTTCTGTGCTTCCCATAGTACAAAGTTCTACATGTGAAACAGCGCACATATTGTACATTTCTTCTTTTCCTCGGCTGCATAAGCTCAATTATTTCTCTGGGATAAAGGACGCTATTTGCATGCATTTCAGTGGAAGGCACGAACTTCATCTATTTTCCAAGTTGACTGCATTTTCCATTCTATTTCAGCAGCTATATATCCAAATGTATAGCACTTGAACTCAGACAGACATCCATACGAGTGCATATCCGACCCATAAAACGTCTGTGGAAAAGAAAACACTTGCTATGAAATTATCAATGACTTTTGCATTGATGGTAAATGGAAGATAATCAAGTAAACTGTACCCTTATCAATTTTAAGTCATTTTTGCATTGATACAAAATGAAAGATAATCAAGATGGCCTTTATCCATCATGGACTTTTAGCCTCTTTTTCTTTATCCATCAATAAAATGACGGCTGATTCTATAAAGAGTAACATGTGCACTGCCCATTCATATATAGAACATTACAGCGCACCTATCACCATTTCTGTCTGGTAGCTTGCAGCTAGGACGTTGAGTGGGAAGCTCATTGTAACTTTTGAAATAAAACAGTTTGTAGAAGTGAGTCAATCGATTGGAACAACATAAAAGGCAGAATTCATGAAGAAGGGATAATGTAATGAACTATAGTCCTTTTTTCGCATCCATGAGCCTACGATCGATCACATTTGTCATTAATTTGATAAGAAATTAAAATGCAACATTTTTCCCCGCTAGGTTTCACGTAGGTGTTCTGACACATTTGAATGATGATAACTACCAGAGACAGCAGTTTTTGTCATCAGTCATTGTAACTGTTGGGAACATGAATCATGAAAGATGAGGCCCATTGGTTAGATAATCCAGATCAACCGAGAATTCGTTTCTGTTTGATCTTGAACCTAACAGAAAGGTGGTCATGGGTCTTTACATAGATCACTCTAATATTTAACTTTGTAGGAATAAATTCTGGCTTTTCAAGATCAAACATGCACATTTGAACAATTGAGCAATTGACAGGGGGATGCAGTCGATCGCTTTGCTTACACTTCTCACTCCAAGGTGTTTCCGGCAATTATCCGGGCATAATCAAAACAGGGAACATGTGATGGATATCAATCTTAATGGGGAAGAAGCACTTGACCACTAGCTAGTAGCTGGATCAATCCTATCTTTGCCCTGTTGAATTCAAGTAAGATTGGAACTTTTGCAGGACATTAATGGACCGCATGGGGGTCGGGTGTAAAAGGTCGGTTAAAAAGAAATTTACCTATCCCAGTGACAATATATTGTTGTAGATAGAGAAGCTTGGTAGTCGAGCTCAAGATGTATTTGAATTGAGTTTGGCGTCATTGAAGAAACCTTAGGATTGGGTTATTATATTGGAAGGCAGTACCGTCAATCATCCCCTTGGTTGCACACATCCTTGAAGCTCACTCACTCAAGGCATCCTAGCGCACATGTTTATGAGACTCTTGTGGAAGCATTCAATGCAAGGGGGTATTTCCTTATAAAAGATGATTTCTTGTTTCCCTCTCACTTGAATTCGGCCTAGGGTTTTGGAAACGAATTGATGAGAGACAGTCAAGCTTGTGTGGTGGAGAGGGATGATCATGTGAGACATAATATAGCCCAATATTCTGGACAAACTTGTTGAATATTAGAAGGGAATATTTGGGAGGATGAATAGGAATTAGAAGATTGGGATGTGGAATTAGGGATACAGACATACATTTTCAATTACCATAATCGTTCTTAATTGATAATGGAAAGTACGACACTATTCTTTTCAAGTCAATGATCCTCCTAATTATCTACCCACCAATTAAGAAATCGAAGCTTTTCTGCATCAAAATCATTTGGTACAAGACTTTTCACTATTGTAAAAAGTCTAGGGTAATTACGTAAGCTAAAGCACTTCAGGTAATACATCGAATGTTGTCACTACCAATCAGTACTAAATGAAAGCCTCTAATTTGTCGTGTTGTCCTCACAGTTAAACCACAGCAAATGGTGTACAATGTGCTGTGTGAATATTTTGGGTGCAATCCCACCTACTATGCTGTACTGTACATGCACAGAACGTGATGTTAGTCGACTATTGTATGGTGGGGTGATCATTTCTCATAAATCATGCAGCGCAAGTACCTCCACAAACAACGCTAGATATAGTTAAGAGTTAAAGCCTAACACACCAAATTTAATCAAATCACCAATGGTGGGCATTCCTGCAATCTCTTTTCACTGCGGTAAATATAGGCTAAGAAAGAGCTGCATGTGATAAAGTCATGCTTTTATTTACACGATAGAACAGTTGAGAAAGAGAGAGAGTGAGAGAGAGAGGAGAGAGGGGGGAAAGGAATCCTGCTGATCAGTCATCAGAGAGAAGGGCTTGTTTTTTATATCCCGACGTCTCCGGGAGAAGCAAGTCCAAGTCTCCAGTTTCAGCTGCTTTGCGTGTTTGACTCTCAGAGCGAGAGAGAGAGAGAGAGAGAGAGAGAGAGAGAGAGGAGATGAGATAGAAGAGCCAGTTCTTCTTCTGTCATTTTCCCCCTTCCCTTTTTACATATACTCCCAAATCTTCTTCGCCTTCTATATATCCACACAGATCCTGCTTCTCACCTTTGTAGCATCATGTCTGTTGGTTCGGGATAGAAGAGCAAGGACGCCCTTCCATTTTCTCCTTCCTCTCTACCTAATTTCCTTTCTTCCTTTTCTCTTTCTTACTGAAATCCCGGGACACCTAAGTGGGTTCATACTATACGAGGCCATTACACTCGAAAATGTCCCTTCAAGGTGCTTTCATGGAGGCCTCCACGATCCCAGCAGCACCTGACCTCTCCTTGCAAATCAGACCTCCCAATAGCAGCTACTACAGTGACCCCGCCTCCCTCTGTAACAGCAACACTAGTGAGCAGGGTGAGACTGGCTTCAACATCTGGCGCGACACCCTCCGATCCAACAGCGACGACGCCGTCAGGACCGGCCCTCGGCCCCCCTACACTGCTACAGACCTCTCCCTCCTCAGCCCCGCCTCATCTCCCATGGAAGCCGAGACCCCTTGGAGAGTAGGAACCGCCCATGACGAAACTGATCATAGACGGATAAATCATGGAATAATTTCCGAAGGCGGCTTCCTCCCCATGATCAAAGGGATCCCGGTCTATCAAAGCTGCCCTTTTCCTTTCGCAGCTTTTAATCCCACGACAAGGGAGAAGGACAAAAGCATGAACCTTTACCCCATGGCCTCCTCTTATCCTACATGTTCTTCTCCTGGCCCTTTTACAGGGTCGGAACCAGGATTGCACCACTCGCCTTATTACAGGCTAGCTGCAGGGAATAGTACGAGAGCACTGATGAACGGCTTCTCGTCGGAGATGGGCAGATCGGCCCACCAGCTGCTGCATCATCAGTATGAGAAGCAGCAACAGTATGGTATGGGGACATCGGAGGTTTTGATGAGGTCGAGGTTTGTCCCAAAGCTGCCAGGAAAGCGAAGCATGAGGGTGCCCCGGATGAGATGGACCAGCACCCTCCACGCGCGCTTCGTCCATGCTGTGGAACTTCTCGGAGGCCACGAGAGTAAGCTAATATATTTACTTGTTAGTGTTCTACCATTGATGCATGATTTCGATTTTTAATTGGTGGAAAAAGATTTTTTTTCTTTTTCTGGTAGATGGATGGATGGAAGAAGATGGCTGCTTGATTCTCATTGCTTACAAGCTCGCCACTCTTGTGTCTTTTTTCTGAACTTCTTTGGTTTTATGGACAGGGGCTACTCCAAAGTCAGTTCTAGAGCTCATGGATGTCAAAGATCTCACTCTATCTCATGTGAAGAGCCATTTGCAGGTACGACCAGAAAGATCAAAAAGGAAGAAAATGATGTCTCAGAACACACACTCTCTCGCTCTCTCTCTCCCCCTGGTTATCTTGCCATCAATGGTCTTAATCAGGGGCGTGATCATCAATTCTTTTCACACTCTAGCACAGTAATCGATGGTGCACTGAATGAATGAAATGATGATCGATCAGTCTGTTTCCTGAGACAGAGGTGGTGCTGGCCTCTTCTCCAGATAGTGCGTGGAAAGCTAGAAAGGCGGAGAGAGAAAAGCATCATTTCCAAATAACAGGAGAAAGAGATATAGATATCAGAGCCATTCCAATCCCGTGCTTCAATGAAACACAAGCTGATAATGGGATCTTTAATCTGTGCTTCATCTAGATATTGTTAGCTGGACTTTGCTTTCTTCCTTTTCTTTAACTTTTAACTCTGCCTTGGCAGATGTATCGAACTGTAAAGACCACTGGCAAGCCTACAGCTTCCTCTGGTAGTTTGCAAAGCTCATTAATTTGCTCAACTTTATAAGCTCGATCGTGAAATATAGTACTGAACTGGAGTTCACTTCTGCTGCTTTTGATATAAAAGGTGAATCTGATCAGGGTTCCGGGGAAGAAGAGCTCTCGTCTGGCACCGGAATAAATGATAGCTATCATACAAGAGTGGCAGAGAGAAGTGGGTCAGATGGGCATTTACAAAACGAAACACATTTCGCTTCTGCTAATTTGTGGAGTAACTCATCAAGGTAAGCTTCCCTCTAATTATTCTGTCTCTTTTCTCACTCTTACATCTCACTTCTGCTCTCTTTCTCCTTTATGATTATGAGATGTTTGTTCCAAAAGATTCCCTTTATGTCTTTTTTGCATGGCTGGATTTCATTTAGCTTAAAAAATAGCCACACGTCCTCCTTCCATGATGAATAAAAGGGCCGTTTTGGCAGCTTTTGCTTTTTGATTTTCTTTGAGATTGATGCATGATTATCTTCGAAGTTAAAAGCAAAGCTAAGATGAACAAATTCGCTAATCAGACAGGATAAAACCCCCATTAAGTTCTATTTTATTATGATATTGGAGCAGATTATGATTATAGTGAGGTTCTTATTCCCGAGACTGGCCATTGTTGTTCAAGTGGGACAAAATATACACCTTTACATGAGCGCTTTTCTATTCACTGATCTGACTATATTGATAACATTAACAATTCCAGTTTTATTTCAAGGCTTGCTTGCCTTGAAAGAATTTTCATTAGCCCTCGCCTTATTTACCGTTCCCATTTGTTCTGCATGTGCAGGTGGGCATGGGGCACCAAAATTCTTAATCTCCTTCCACATCTTCTTTGCAATTTCCTTGTCTAAACTTCTCAAGCAGCTAGATCTTATTCATAGGTTTTCGTGTTAATAAACAAAAAACCGGCTCATGAACTGAGGTAACTGCTCTAGCAGAACATCCAACGTGACAAAATGTATGTCACAAAAATCGAAAATATAATTTTCTCTCTCTCTTTTAACATCTTCCAAAGTTCAAAAAACTTGCATGCATAATTGAGTTCACATAGGGGCTGTTTGGGAGGCCATTTCTCGCTTCATTTCTTATCATTTTTTACAATTTCCCATTAAAAAGTATTTGGGAGGCACATTTCATTTTCATTTACCTTTAGTAGGTGAATGATCATAATGGTCATTTTCATTCTTAATGTGAATGCCCTCATGAGGACATTCACTTGTCAAATGGGTTTTTAAACGGGAATCTTGTGACGAATGAATATACTTACCCTTCCATCATTCATTTCTCCCTTTTGAATCCCCAAAACCCATACTTCAATCATCAAATAAAAATTAAATTTTTTTCCTTTCCTATGATCATCGTATGGCCTCCCAAACAGCCCCATAGTATCATTGACTGTAGTATAGTGCACATATTGATTGCAATCTCCTTTAGCTAGCGATCTGCATTTATCAACCTGAATCTGATTGAGCATTAACAGTGCTCGCATTGCTAGCTTGAGAATCAAAAGCAAGTTTTCGTGAATATGTGATCTTACATTGGGAGCCAGGTTTTCATAATTATCGCTTGTTTATTGATATATAATCCGGTTTAAACTTCAGCAGTTAATTAATTAATGAAGTAACCCTGCAACTTTTTTTAAATGTATGCATTTACTTTTTTTAAAGACCTCCATTTTGAGGCCATCTATGAATATCAAAACTTCTGCTTTCACAATAAAACAAGAAGTTCTAATTTCCTTTATGGAAAAGTACTAATGCTTCCTCTGTACCATATTAATAGTCCCATATCAAATGTTATGTTACACCCACGGTTGGCTGTTTGCACGTGCAAGAGATCAAGTGTTACTGTTAGCTCTTAGGGAAGTGATTACCTTATACTCACTCCGTCCCATATTAAGTGTACTATTTGGGTTGCAAAATGGACAGTTCATTTTGAAACCCAAATATGACTAATACTCTCATGTGTCGTTTTTTTACAATGTTGAGGCGTATTTAATGTTTCCTATTTCTTCCTTCACCCTTTTGTAAAACGTTACTCCAAATGGTTGATATCTTTTATGTTTCAAATGGATGAGCAACATTTCTGTATCTGTTTTTTTTTTGTTGGATCATAAAGAAGAAACCTTTAGTTGTTCTTGGGTCCTTATATATTACATTGCATTAAGCATTCCCTATGAGAAAAGTGGACATGAATCTCGTCTCGTGGGTGGAAGATTATCTTCTGCATGTAATGAGGGTGCATGAGCAATTTCCTTTCATGTAAGACAATCTTGAAATTCCGTAGTTTTTTATCAGTTGATATTTGTCTAAAACGGCCCGTTAGTAATTATGGCCAATCGCAGAAAGAACATGTCTTCCTAAATCACTACGTTTATAACACCTACTCTTCGTCAGCGTCCTTTTATTTCATGGCCAGACAGATGTGATTAAAAAAGTTGCCCGAATCCAAGGCATCAATGTAATTAAACATCACACTCAATTTAAATAAGGTTGATCTGTTTGTTCTCAAACAAGTTAATGGAAAGATTGAGGAAGCCATTTTGCCTTACTGATCTCCTCCATTGCAAATTATATTGCTTCTTGCTTTTGATCCTGATAGATACAAGTAGTACTGGGATTGCAAATGTCTATATACTAGATCCATATTTGCATGCACGTGTATGAGAGTGACCATTGACAAGTGTGATTTAAGGGATTTTCAGTGCTGGCTCATGGATGGAAACAAGCTCAAGCGAAGTGGAGGACCCAGGACCATTGGACCATTTTTCTGGGAACGAATCTAAATACCAATTTAAGGTATGAAATTTTAGAACTTCGTATAAAATGCGAGCATTTAGTTTTCTGTTATTTGAGCTGACCGTGCATGGCTCGCTGAAAAGCATGCAATTCATGATTACTAGTAGTAGTAGGAAAATCAATACATGATAACACGCTTGCTCATGAAATTCACATTTAGGTTTTGTTTCTTCACATGTAATAACTTGAAGAAAACCTGAGTAAAATATGAAACACTTATGTCGATTACAGGAAAGGATATTTTCACCCTCCAAATGCCCACAATTGCAGCCGAAAGACCCCAGTTTGGACTTCACCCTTGGGAGACCAGATTGGCGTGTCATAGAATAAGAATGACAGTGATACCGCCGAGAAAATAGCTATAATTTTGTGTGGATATTTATGTGATTGTTTGGACTTGCTCAGGGTTAGGAAAAAAATTGTTAACAAACAATTAGCAACTGCATAGAGAATGAATATATGAAGGTAGGAGAAGCATCATATTTTGGGAGAGAAATGTAAGTTTTAGTTTGGTGTTTCTACCCACAAAAGTGAAGAGGGGTGCCTTCCATGTTTTCAGTTATGTTGAATCTCCAATGCATGCAAAAGAAAGAAGGAATTTGCCACATTGAGAATGCATCGGTTTCATTTCTCCCATCCTTTAATTTCTTCCTTGTCTACATTTAGTAACATGCTATGGGTCTACTACATACTCGGTTTTTGCGTGGAAGGTCTCGCATACGGTAATCGTTGTACATTTAATTAGAGGTGACTAGATGGTAATGTAATTTTGCGGAAATGGCGCTATTAGAATTTAGAAACTTCTCCCTTTCAAGTGCCTTTGTTTCGTGAAAGCATGCAATTTAGGATTAGCCGCTTGCTTTATCATAGGAAATTCATGCATGACCATTCGCCTTATGAGCAATTTAAAAATGCATACAGGTGAACCATTTGGAAAAAAATGGCCATTATTCAGTTAAAAAAAATAAGGAATGACATTAGAGGGCTAATTCATCTATTTGTTTGTAACTTCACATGGTGGTGCAAATAAACCTGTAGTAATTTCCCTCCTATTTCATGTTGATTATAAGTAGTGTCAAGCAGCGACTCAGTCTTCAAAGCATAGAAGAATCGATTGGTTGTATGCTTGGACACGATTAAATATTAAGGTCACATATGCAAGCAACTAATCTGAAGAAGAGCTAGCGAATAAAACATTCTAAAGAAAACCTTTCTGTTTCTAGTGGTGGCACGATTAGAATGGACCATCTAATTGGCAATGGTGAACTATTCACCAATGGAGATGGCATTGCGGAGAGAATGTTTCCCAAAAGCCACAAATTAGGGTTAAGTTGTTGGGCCTAGGGTTTAGAAATATTTGTGAGAGGCAGATTATATAAAAGGTGCGGGTTATATTTTTGTTAGATTTTTTATTTTGCTGAAGACTTTTGTCTTAAGCGTCTTGGATGATATACAAACTTTTATTGTACGTACAAAATCTAAACAACCAAACAACAAAGAGGCTCAAGTATGTAATATACGTTTTCTGTCGAAACTTTCAGCCAACTCCAGATTAGAAGGAATCTCTCCTTGCCAAGCAACCGAGTTAGGTAGAATCTAAATGCTTAGCATGTCTTGAAGGCAATGCACTACGCCCATTAGCTCCTCTCCTAGCATGAACGAACATCGTTTAATCGAAATTGTAAGATCTTTAAACACCTTCCTCGCCATCTAGCCCTGGAAAAGAATGGAATTCCAATCTGTTTTTGAACTTATTAATCACCTCCATACAAACACCTTCAAATATAGTTTTTCTGACCGCAACCTCATATGTGAAGTGAAAGGCCTTAATAACAGCTGAAGTCTCCACAACCTATGCTTCCAAAATAGACCCTCGAGAACAAATGCCAAATGTGTCCAAGCCCATTCCAACCTCGGCTCCCAAAATAGGCTCTCGAGAGTATCCAAAATGTGGCCGTAATATGGCATGGTCCAAGCCCATTCCAAATCCCAGCTAGAGCGAAACGCTTCCTAGATCCATAACCTTTTTCCATTAATCCCTGGGCCTATATGCACTTGTTTCCTCAATTCCCGGCGCCGGTGGAAATTGCCTTCTCAGGAATATTTGTTTTTTTACAAGGAATTTTATATACAATCATATAAAAAAATTTATTTATGTCAAATAACGTCATTAGTGCATCATGCTTGTATAAAAAGACCAAAATGTTCATTTAAAACAATATGATTAAAAATAGTATACTTGTGTTATTTTGAGAACTTGTCCGGCCTGGCCATGGCTCCACGACGGGGGCGTTGCGCGGTAGTGAATGGAGGCAGAGATACGCCTCCGGTATTCGTGGATGATGAAGGACTTCCAATTGCAAGTGACGTTGTTGGTGAAACAAGTACAGACGAAGCGATGAGCGAAAAAGACGGGTTATACTATTTTAGAGTAGCCTCTACCAAACTAGACGGGGAGAACACCGAAAGAGGAGAAAGGGGTAAATTTAGAATTTTTCAAAAAAAATAGAATCCTAAATTTGTAGGATGACGCTACTTGAAATATTGGAACTTAGTAATAAATATTTGAATAAATTTTTTTGGACTCTAATTTATGTAAAAAAATAAAAATTGTAACTCTATGTAGAATTCCCCCTTGTTTTTAACGTCTTCCTCTTACATTTACTCCACTCTGCAAAGCAAGAAAACAAGTGGATTTGAACTGAACCTCTCATTAAAAACAGATACAGAAAGTAAGAACTTATCACGTGTTTTCAGCTTCCCAAGCACCTCAGATTAACGGATGACTTTCCAACAACATTATTAAATGCAAATGCCTCTGCATTGTTGTTAAATAATGTCAGGCCCTAATTAACTCCCTATCTAATACATTTGAAATTATTTCCGAACTAATTCGAGTTCCACTAATTTTTATCTTCCATATTTTATGTACTCAATACGTTTGTTACAGCATTCTAACTCTAACATACAGTTCAAATAAAAAAGACCACCAACATATAGCGTGTAATTTTTTTTAAAAAAAGCGTACCAACATTACACATGGTTTTACCTACTACTTCCGAGCTAGCTAGGAGTCAACCGAGGCGTGTTTGACCGATTGGTAAGCAGACTCGAATGCCAAAGTCACTGAACGTTCCAAAAATAGACATCTGTTGGCATTCGAGCCTTCTTCTCCTTCAGCCCCCCCCCCCCCCCCCCAAAAAAAAATCGTATCTCCAGAATGTTTCAGCTCCTACCTATTATTATTGAATATCACTGCACTTCCACGGATGCAGATATGTAGAGATACGAATATTCCAGCAGATCCTTCGAATATTCTCCTCCATCTAACATATTCGTTGGATATTCTTCGAATCCACACCTATCATCAACCCTATTCATCTCTCTTCTTTCTAATTACTTTGCCGTGACAAAAGTAGCAAGTAATCATTAGCCAAAAAAAGTAACCAAGTATTTAATTCTTGTTTCAGATCTGCATCCCCGTTTAATCTGTGAACCAACACTCGGAGATTCCATTGAGTGACCGGCCACGAGAAGTTTCACCACTCCAAGTCTTAGGCAACCCACCCCTTCACACGAACAGTGTCCGTCCGCCGTCTGTGTATAGCTGGGGTGGTTACCGTTGGGTGGGAACCATAACCCCAAATTGAACATAGCAAGTGGCCCCTGACTTCTGTGACTCTGTCTGAGGTTTCCTTTTAGTGGCTGCAGATAGGAGGGGCCATGGCCGTTGTGAGGTCTACTCTGCACCGCATGGCACCTAGTCAACCGGGAGTTAGCCGTTAATTGAGGCCCAAACGGAAAATCCGCGACACTTGTGCTGCTTTCTCATTACTCGTATCTCTCTCCCTGATTAACTCCCGTCTTAGATTAGTGACTGTCTCATACGAGAATGTGTGTGTATATATATCGATAGCCAGCCATTGGCAAGTGTGACTTTCTCTCCTTGGAGGCAGAGGCACCCTCCTCCTTGCTATCCATCCTCCATCGGCCAACCAGAGTCCAAAGGCTGCAGCCATGGCCGGCTTCCCTAGGAAACTCATGGCTCTGGATTTGATTCTTCTGGCTGCTGCTAGCTTTGTTTTTTGCTTCATCTCGTGCTTGGGCGAGCTGCAGAGATTTGAGCACCCACCAAAGGAAGATGGATCATCCCTAAGCCTGCTTGTCATTGGAGACTGGGGGAGAAGGGGGAGTTTTAATCAGTCCCAAGTTGCTTTCCAGGTATGTTTCAGAATTTTCTTCTTTTTCCGTTTGTTTCATTTCCATCTAGTTAACTAGAATCCTTAATCTTTCGAGTTGGCTGCTACGATTTGTCGAACTGGCTCTCTTTTTTATTTTCAGTCAAAACGTGAATGTTGTTTTGTTAACAAATAAATAAAGAAGAAAGAAGCTGGTGTCCAAGACGTCTTAGTTCTATGAATTGCATGATAAATATTTGTTATGTCCAAGTCTTTGTGACATCTACATCGGTATTTCCAGAAGGGCGATTTGTCCTTTTTACGCTCGAATATGCTTATATACCTGGGTATCTTCCTTTTTCAATGGAAGGCAATCGGCATCAGGCATGACAAGTGCTACCATCATTTCCTAAGAGGAAGCTGATAACTGTACACCCGTGTACCCTTACACCGGTGTTTCCATTCGACAGTCAAACGGGGCCTCACCGCCTCAGTTTTTAGTGGATAGACAACGTGGGCCTCTCGTAGTCCCACTTGTCCACTGTCCAAGGAACATCTGCCACTTCGCTGGTATATGTGTACTCCGGTGTACCATTATCATTTGCCTTATATTATCGTGAAAACCATTTCAACATGGACGCGACTAGCCTGACCAAGTTTGTGACCAGTGAATGAGGGTCTTAGCATGTTAAATAGAGGCTTAACATGGTATTTAGCTACATAACATGATCTAGCTAATTAATTAAGTTTCTCCCCTTATTTTCCGTATAAAGATCCACATAAAAATATGGAGATAAGCACCTACGATTTCCCGTCGCTGTTTTATTTTATTTTTTTGCTGGATAAGGCGCATGATGATGATGATGATGACGATGAATTAATTGTTTTTATGTTTCTTATACGCCATTAGATGGGAGTTGTAGGAGAGGAACTAAATATCGACTTTGTAGTCTCTACTGGCGACAATTTCTACGATAAGGGATTAGAAGGGGTACATGACCCAGCATTCGAAGAGTCATTTACCAACATCTACACTGCTACCAGTCTCCAAAAAAAGTGGTACAGCGGTACATTCCTAATTTCTCATGCAATCACTTTCTCGTTCTTCTTATGTTAATCTCATTTTGGCCGTATATAGTTTATTTACATAGGTATTTTCCGTTTTACACAGTATTGGGAAATCATGACTACAGAGGCAATGCAGTAGCTCAACTGAGCCCAATTCTTCGCGAAATTGACAGCAGATGGCTTTGCTTGAGATCCTTCCAGCTAAATTCAGGCAAGAAGTCGGGCTATGTGCTTATTTCCCCATGTCTTCTCTTCCCTATAATGCATATATTGCTTTAATCTTTATTGCCTTTTTAACTTCTTCTTTTTCCAGGACTTGCTGATTTTTTCTTCATAGACACCACACCTTTTGTGGACGCCTACTTCAAGGACCCAGAAGGGCATACCTATGACTGGCGTGATGTGTCCCCAAGAGAGAGTTACATAGCAAATGCTCTCAAGGTAGGCCCCTTCTACACTTGCTTGAACTTGAATCTTAAACGTACCCTGCTTCTTGTGTCTGATAAAGTTCCATCTTAAATTAACATAATTAGGATCTAGAATCAGCATTGGCCGAATCTACGGCTAAATGGAAGATAGTGGTCGGTCACCATGCAATCAGAAGCATTAGCCACCACGGGGATACCCCGGAGCTTATCAATCTCCTTCTCCCAATCCTCAAGGTGAGGGAAGCTCTTCATTTTATTCTAACCAATTTCAAATTAAGTGGTCTACTTAACTAAATTCTTCTTAAATGGCAAATCATTAGGCTTATGACGTCGATTTTTACATGAATGGGCATGATCACTGCCTGGAGCACATCAACGACATTGAAAGGTAATTTAACATATGAATCAAGAAAAATTCTAACAAGTAATCTCTCTATCAAACATGTTTCATTGGACAAAATTCTTAATAGGAATATTTGAATTTCTTGATGCAGTCCTATCCAATTTTTGACGAGTGGGGCCGGATCAAAGGCGTGGAGAGGCGAGGTTAGACCTAACAGCGGTGGGTTGCAGTTCTTCTATGATGGGCAAGGGTTCATGTCTATGCAACTAACCCAGTCCAATGCGGAAATTGCCTTCTATGATGTCTCCGGCAAAGCCTTGCACGCATGGCAACGATCCAAAGATTTTCACCCCTCACTTTAAAATACGTGAGAGTAGGGAAAGACACTCATGTCAGACAGTCATACTCCAATTCATGTACATATTTGCAAAATTTTTTGAGCTATTAGTTAGCCTAGTTCTCTTTGCTAGGCGCAACATTTTTCTCAATTGAAAAGAGCATTTAGTTGGCTTTACTTTTTCACTTTCTACAAATCTAGAAATCTTACCTTATTAGTTGACCTTTCAGTGCTGATTGATGCTCAGTTATTTTCCTTTAAAATTCGATCAATGAAAATTGGTCACCCTCACGCCCTAATGAAGTTGAATCCGCACGCAAACCCAAAAAGTCTTAGTAGAATGATGACTTTGATCGTCCATGTCCCCAAACTCCAGCCATACGTTGACAAGAGGAAATGGATAATGATCCATTTGCAGAATGATGCAATGATTCCCTTTTCAAAAATGTGGATGGCAGTATTCCACTATATTCACTACTCTCTAGTCCCTTCGCAACCAGGGCCCCTTGGAGGGCCCATATAAAGAGATGTGGAGCACAAAGGAGGTGGCTAGAAAATTGGACCGAAACCTCGAATAATGCTTAGTACTTAGTGATCAATAGAAGTCTGTTAATTACGCACAGCGGATCGACGGAGGTTTAACAATGTAGGATATATGTTAAGTTCAACAAGCATAAGACGCTACATGTAAAGCCTCGCATGTGATCACATGTTCCATTTAAACCAGACTTCAAACGTGCATCTCAATTCCCTCACATCTTCGTGGACCCAATCACAGGTGCCCATGGAACATGTCACCAGCCACTCACATGTGTTGTCACGGCCCCGGTTTTTAAAACCATTTTTAAATCAGAGTAGTAGCGGAAAATAAGATGATTACTCCTCTATGCGATAAATCATGAGTTGAAAAAGTTTTGACTAAGCATCTAGGCCGTGATAACTGGGGTTCATAAATATGGATATAAAACCATATATACATATAGTATTACAAGATGCAAAGTCAATTAAACAAATGCAAGTCCTCTAAGTGCAAGTCTGTCATCCATCTCAAAATAAACTAGAAATAGTTAGCGCTCACGCCTTAATACAAAGTCTAGAACAAATCTGAAAAAGAAGATATGCTAAGAAATCTAAACGTCCTCACCACCAGGCTCCCAGTGCCACGTGAAGTCAATCTTCCACAACAGCACCTACATCACATAAGGATGCTGAGTATAAAAATACTCAATGGGATACCATAACACAAACATCAACATTATAATACACCAGGATTTGTATTAACATATTATGCAACCTATTACAGAATTCCACTTGAATCTTTTATTAGCCTTTCAAGCAAAGTCTTTTATTGCTTTCCAAGTTCAAGTTCAATAATTAAGTCTTTGTCCCATATAGACAGACTCACTGAATGTCATACCTACATGACAGACAGTACGAAAATACCGTGACTATCATTCCGGTTAATACCGGTAATCACGGCACACCCTGAATCCCTCAAGGGTGACTGCCTCGCCCATTCTTTACCTTAAAAGGTATTACCGTCGGAAGTGTCTGGCTCCACATCAGCTCCTAGACTCGATGTGGGTTGGAAAACGCAGCCTTCTAGGATGCTAACGTCTCCAATGATGTGCACAGTAAACCACCTGGCAACCAAGGCTCGGGATGTGTGCAGAGCTTCCACCGGTCGGAAGATGCAAAAGCTCTCTCTAAAATCCATAGAGAAGAGGTAACAGCTTAAGCCTGGCCAATAGTGTCATGCCCCGAAATCCCATACCTCGATCGGAGTGCGGAAGCCAGCAAAAGAGATACAATTCGAGGTAGAAATCCTGGGCACGCGACCGAACAGTCGATTTTCAAACCAATTACAATCATCTCAAAAGGATGTGTAACTGATCATGCCCGCAATCAGTGTAATACAATAATAGACATCAATGAATACTATGAAATGAATTTACTTAATAATAATTTATTTAAGAAATTTAAATAAAATAAACCTATAAGTCTATGGCACACAATTGCCAATAATGTCATAGGCATCAATAAAAAGCAAAGCAAATAACTAAATCGTCTTTAATCTCTTCTCGGCGCCTGCATTCTGCCATTCAACTACTGCACTTCCTGATCTCACTTTTTATTTGCGCCTGCATCAGATGATGCATGAGTATTTCATAGAAACACTCAGTAGGATGTAAAAACCCACTGAATTAGAATAAGCAGTAAGAAGAAAATAAGAATAACAAAAAATTGTGAACATCTCACAACATCTAAACTGAACCGAGGTCTATACACCTGCAAGGTTAGTCAACAATAATTCCAACTCACAAGTATAGAAAAACATCAATAAGGCTCCGAACATACATATGTGTAAGAAGAGAATAACAGTCATATCAAAGGCTCCAGACATCTAAAGTGAAAGGAGTTACAATTTCTGCTTGCTAACCTGGTCGCTCGCAAGTGACTAAAATAACATACCAGAACCACCCTAGGGGTCCTCTCTTTGGAACCCTGCCATGCGTCTAGGATGCTGGCCCCACCAATGCTTACGGACACGATGGCAGAGATTGAGGACCTTCCGTAATGTCCACAATCTAACGTACGTATAGTGCCTCCCTTCGGGCAGTATGGAATCACAATTTCATAATTATAAGTGACCTCGCAAGATCTAGTAATGGCTTAATTGAACATACTATGAATCCACCATGGGGAAAGTCTCGCGAGATCTCCAGTGGAAGCGAACAATCATGTAATCAATATGAGCAATATCTCAAAGAAATAGAGGTCACAACACTCTAAGAACATAAGGTATCTCTCATCATAATAGACTCTCTCATAGAGCATGGATAGAAGTGTCAAAGTCTTTGGTCAACACATAACTTACTCATTGGAGTAGCATAGAATAACAAGACAACCCAAACACTTCGAATAATAACAACTCACCCAAGGAGTAGCATATAATCAATACATATCTTTCATGCTTAGCTCTAGATAGGAATTCCTCATATGCATTAGAGTTTTATAAAACAAATATTAGAGATAAGAAATCAAAGAATCTTAGATGATTTGAATTCCAAGTAGAATATCAAACCGACATCAACGCTTTTAAAAATAAATAGTTATAAATCTCCTGATCAAAGGATTATCCCTCCTAATTAGATTACTTCTAACCCAATTCTTACTGTGATATTCCATAAGTATATAGTCCAATTAATGGTATAGACACGTTAGATATTATCATATCATATTACATGATGTTATTTGTATACTTAGTATTTTTTCTCAGATTCAGCTCACTGCTTCCTGCACAATAGTCCTCTTCCGATGGATACTGTGCTTTGTACTGTAAGGATTAACCTCTGAAATTTTTACTGATAATACCCTCGTGAGTCTAGTTTCTAACCCCACTAATTTTATATTTTTACGATTTTATTTGAATTAGTTATGAATTATTTACTACCGACTATCAGCACAGAAATAGTTCTGGCCGAGATTAAGACTCTTAATTAAACTTGATTATCTTACTTAGTGACACATTATAAATAATAATACATCAATAACAGACCATATACTCCCCTCCTAGACCAATTACAGAACCTAGAATTATCTGGAATTACTAAAGTTCACTCCTTTCTTGTGTTCTTATATATATAACATAGTTTGTAAACATTAATACACCCCAAACAAGATAGATAATGTAAAACACACCTTAAAGGCACAAACTCAACGTGGATCATGATCAACTAAACAATATCAGAACTTCTAGTCTATGGAAAATTAATAAAGCATTAGACTTTAGGTGCGAGTTCCCATCTAGAAATGACACATGAATGCACATATGATTTATGATGCACTACACATAGAAATAAAGACATAATTCATTCATCTCACAAGAATCCAAACAATAACTAAGGTGTTGAATCAAAACACTTGTCAAAAGCATATATAATTAAAAGAGAGAAGAGGGGAAAAACCTTCCTACTTAATTCACTAAAGATTTTGCCTCTCTACGCGTTGCTTGTCTCCTCCGCTTCCTCCAAAGCTCCCGCTCCAAGCTCTTGCAAACTCCCACAAGAAGAAGCCTTAAGGAAGATGGTTGAACGTGGGAAGGAGAAGGGGAAAGGTCTCTGGACGTTCAACGGTTAGCACAAGCCAATTCTCTAGTGTTTATATAGAGCTGGGGAAGAATCCATTCTTAAACTAATCTTCCAAATCATGGACACTTTCAACCAATGGGAAGGCTTCAGAATCCTTCTAGAGATGTGCAAAACAAGTCCAATTGGGATTTGGTATCTTTCCCAAGCAAATCCACCCTAAAAATACGCTAGAAATCGCAAAATCGCAACCGGCGATCGTTCGGCTATACGGCGATCGATCGCTTTACGCAAAACAAAATATTCAAAAATCACAGTAACTACGATCGATCGTTTTGATAAGGCGTCGATCGGTTTAGCTTGCCGATTGATCGGTTCTTATAGTGATCGATCGCTGTCACGTTTAATCAAAATTCAATTTCTCATATCTTTTCACTCCGAACTCCAGATCGCGCATAATTAGTGGCGTTGGAAAGCTCTTCTCACCAACTTTAATTTCCACACGGTAAAACACAACCAAATCAATCATTAGGAGGGTTAAATTTCAGTTTTAAAATACTTACTAATTTTCTGGGTATTATAAATAGAATATGTAATGCTCTCTCTAAAATCCATAGAAAGATATAACAGCTTAAGCCTGGCCAATAGAAGTTGGTCCTTATTAGGTACCATGACACAGAGCTTCCACCAGTGGAAAGATGTGAATGCTCTCTAAAATCCATAGAGAGATACAGACGGCAGAGCTTCCACCAGTCGGAAGATGCAACACCACCCTAATCTATACCTTGTGATCCTTAACAGGTATCACGGTATTACTAGTATGAACCCTTCTTACAGTTACAACATACCATTCACAACTGTTGGCTCAATAGCTCAACAGATAGCCTGACCTTTGACTTAATATTCATTCGGTCGCTTGATTGGAAGTCACTCACAGTACTCATACACTGACTCCCAATCCCAATGGCATTTTAGTCTTTATCTTGATTAGGTTCTTCACAACCCTCAAGCTTAGCCCTCAAGTCATCATTTTATTATCTTTCATAAAATGATTAAGTCTCTAAACCATCTATGTTTATTAGTCGGGTTTTTCTTATCATTTAAGTCTTTTGCTATCAGTCAGCATAACATCAGGGACACATGCCCTTAGATATAAAAACATAAACACATACCAATGACACACCAGTCAGGGCTTAAAATTATTTATTAAATAGTCTAAAATCAATAACAGGAGCCTATGTATCAAACTGGCTCTGTATGTACCACACTGCACAGAAATACACAGACATTCAAGTTCGACTGTCAGTTGTAGGCATTTTTAACTGTCGGTTGAAGTCCACCGACAGTTCAAAATCTAAACCGGTTTATAAACCTAGTTTATTATTGAACCGGGGTTCGGTTTGGGAGTGGACTGGGTTCAGTCTGAAGGTGAACCGGGTAAGGTCTGGGGGCGGACCGGTCCGGTCTGGCCTAGTCTTGAACCGGTCTATTTATCGAACCGAAACGATTTGGTAATGGACTGGTCCGGTCCGGCCTGTACCTGAACCGGACCGGTCGTCCCCTCAACCAGACGGCTGGTCATGGCGGCAGCAGGTTTTGCCTGCCACTGTCGTCGCTGTTGCCGCGACTGACCGGTGGCGGCCACCCGCGTCGTATCTCCCCTCCTTTCTTCCCATGAAGTCAGACTAAATGGAAAAGCCGACGGCAGTGACAAAGTTGGTACCTTTTGGCCACTGTCACTGCCGCGCCGGTCACTACTGGCTGGAGGAGATTGGTCGATAGCATTTCTCTCTCCTGGAAGCCATTGTGCCTCCTGATTGACGGCAAAGGTGACAATTTTATGGTCGCCACCTTCGCCAAATCAATCTTCGTGCAGGTGCCGATGGGTCACGGCTTCCCGTGGGCGGCAGGGGTATGGAGGCAGTCCCTCTGGCGTGACCCCGCCGCCGTCACCCTTCTTCTCCAAATGCCACTCCGCCGCAGCACTATCAGTCGACTCATGCCGCAGGGAGGTGAACTTTCCGTTGATGTCGTGCCGTCACTCGGCTTGCACAACAGGTGCGTCGACTCACCCACCGGCGCATCTACAATTCCCTTTGACAGAGGGAAATTCAAAAATGCAGCTGGGATGATAAGGTTACGCGATCCTATCTTGCATGCACGCTGAATCGCCGCCCGCCGGAGGTTGCCGGAGTTGTTGGAGAGTCGCTGTCCACTGGAGGTTTGTCGAGATCATCGACCTCGCCAGAGTTGCTGGACGCTGGTGGTTCGCCGGAAGGTTGCTGGGGTCACCGGAAGTCGTCGGAGAGTCGCCGGAGTTGCCCTTGCTCCTACTGGCTTCCCACTGGTTCATCGTCTTCACCCTCACCCCGAGTCCCTCTTATAAAACCAGTACCAGCCCCCTCTGAGTCACCACAGACAGATGTCCTGTTCTGTTCACCAGGTGTTACATGTGTGGGCCTCTCTAAGGATCTGAACGAGGCTATGTGAGGCTCACTTTCACAGTCGCATTAAAACGCTCTACCTCACAGGTTTATGGGTTTGGGGTACATATTAATTGAAAAGTTATCAGCTTCATACTTAAAGAAGCTCCAACTATATGGTATAAACTATTTGAAGGTCTCTTTCCATCCCATGATCCTATTGCTGCAGGACCCCCAAGTCGACCCGCGAAAGAGGTGCAGAGGACATGGTTGCGGGCGAACGAAAACTCTTCAAAATAGTAATCCTTGTTCGTGCATATCGACACATCACATGGGTGGTCACTGATCAATGGAGCCAGTCAATGTTGCACCCACTACATTGCTTATACAATGTTTAAACAAGTGTGCATTAATAAAAGTTGAGGCTCGTGATTCTCACATGGTCACAGCCAATTTTGATTTGTGGGTTGGGTTCCTCTTCACCTAGGTAGATGAGACGTGCAAGCCTATCTTATACTCCCTTCGGTCACTTTTAAATAATAAATAAAGTCTTCTTAATTTGAA
Organism: Houttuynia cordata; assembly: GCA_039654745.1. Classification (NCBI taxonomy): domain Eukaryota; kingdom Viridiplantae; phylum Streptophyta; class Magnoliopsida; order Piperales; family Saururaceae; genus Houttuynia; species Houttuynia cordata. The sequence goes on from CM077504.1 coordinate 36,163,415, forward strand.
GAAAAGAAAATTATATTTATTAAAAGTGACCGAAGGAAGTAACAACGAAGTCCTTCGGGACAGCCATTGAAGATTGCTTGCTTTTCTTAGAAATCAACACTGAAGTCGATGTTCACACTCACTTGGGTAGAACTAACTAGATGCCCACCTGCAGAGCGCTTTCAGCGTTTGCACGTCGGTTAAAACAAACAGTAGAACAAACAGCAGCTTGCTGCAGCTCCAATGGTAGTACTGCATTTCCGCTTGACTTCGATAGGACATATAACCATACCGAAAACAGTAACCTAACGAAGCTTCCAAGAAAGCTTCCTCTACAGCAAATATGCACAAACCGCTTCTTTTGATACTATTTGGCTCTTTTACGTGGGACCGAGCAGTGCCATATTTGAAAAAGACATGCAACGATATCGAATATCCTCAAGTACCCCAATCACTTCCCTCACCAACCAGTCATCTCCCATTTCACGCCTCTTAATTCGTTTCCTTTCCGTAACCCACATTTAGAAACATGTGATGAGAGCGCACTTACAAGAAAGTCATGCAGAGTTGCTACATAAGCGTATAAAAGTTATAATGAAGTATGATCAGGAACACTTGTTGCCCAACTATTAGTTATCCTCTCCTATCGTCGACTTACAGCCCTTTTTTAAAGCTAAATTTAAGTATGAACTTACAACTAGCATTTAACAATGAAGGAATGATACATGTGTAGGGGTCCACAACACAACTTCTATGGAGAAAACCAAAATAGCCAACATCCCTCCCCCACGCCCTCTTTGATATTCTTTACTTTAATCACCCATCTTAAACATTTTTGCGACTGGACCACACTCCCACATGCTAGCCATGTATAAAATCTTAAAGACCCTCACGTCTTATTTTCTTCTTATTACATTTCGCTTCCGTCTTATGCTTCTCTCTTCTCATGGCTTCCTATCTTGTGAGTGCCAGCCTCTGCATCTGCTTCTTGTTCATCTCTTCCGAGGCCGAGCTTCAGAGGTTTGAACAGCCTGCCAAGGATGATGGTTCGATCAGCTTTCTGGTGGTTGGGGACTGGGGACGGAAGGGAACTTATAACCAGACATTAGTCGCCAAGCAGGTTCACATTATTTTGACCTCTTATTGTTATTGGTTTTATGTGTCATACATATTGTATCTTTGTCAAAGCATATTGGTTTTCATTGTTACCGGCTTGTGATGGAAGATGGTTATATTAATATTTCATATGCAACCATGTTATGAATTGAAGTCAATCCAAATATTTGGAAAAGTGTATGATGAATATAATAACGTTGAATTTTCTTATTATCGTTGCGTCAGCATCAGACGTAAAATTTGCCTATATGTTTCTTTGTATAGATTTTGTACCGTTTTGATTTCAATAAGAGTCAAACACGGTTTATAATCCATGCTGACAATGCATATGATGATGATGATGATTGTTATTGCTTCTACATATTGTCCTAAGCACTGATAATATTAACATAAACACGAAGTTTGCTTTGTTGCTAGTCGTAAATGATTGAGTATTCTATGTCTATTTTTAATGTGCACTTTGTTTCCCACAAAGATGGGAGTGATCGGAGAGAAACTCGACATTAACTTTGTAATATCTACGGGCGATAATTTCTATGATGATGGATTAACAAGCATAGCAGACACCGCATTTGAAGAGTCCTTTACAAAGATATACACAGCTCAGAGCTTGCAAAAGAAGTGGTATAGTGGTGAGTTTCAAGACTTTTTCCAAAGATGAGACTTACAAAAATTTGAGCAAGTTCTTTAACCAAAGCACTGGATTTGTAATTTCCGCAGTACTGGGAAACCACGACTACAGGGGTAACGTGCTTGCGCAGCTCAGCCCGGTGCTTCGGAAGATTGATAGCCGATGGTTCTGCTTGAGATCCTTCGTTCTAAATGCTGGTATGTAAGTTTACCTAATTGTTTTTTCTTCCATTTTTCACATTCAAATCTTCACCTATCTTCTCCATTGTTCTTCCCTTTGTTGTTACAGGTAATGCGGAGTTCTTCTTTGTAGATACAACACCGATTATAGAAAATTACTTCACCCATCCAAAAAGCCACGTATATGACTGGAGAGAGGTTTCCCCAAGAGAGGATTATATCGCTAATGCTCTGATGGTAAATCAGCTTGAATCATAGAAGGCAAAAATACATGGAGATGAAGATTAGTCATTTAGAAATTTATGCATACAATAAATAATTCATGTAATGTTGATTTTTCCTTTGCCAGGCACTGGAGTCAGCACTGAGAGAATCTACAGCTAAATGGAAAATTGTGGTTGGTCACCATGCAATCCGCAGCGTGTCCCACCATGGAGATACGCCAGAGCTCGTGGATCTACTTCTTCCTTTTCTTAGGGTACCCCAGCTCACGTCATGTTCTTATCTCTTCAATAATGCTATACCCATATTAATTAAATATATGACAACTATGATTGGAGTAGTTTTTCATATCTTTTCTTTTATATATCAAGTAGTATTTCATCTCAACAAAGAGAGCCCTGAGGGTTCATATGAATGATTGGAGGAGTACCTATTTTTCATGTTGGTAGTTCAACCTTGTGATCAAAATATGGTAACAAAGTTATTGTAATTAACAGGAATACGAAATCGACTTCTACATGAACGGCCATGACCATTGTCTCCAACATATGAGTGACTTGCATAGGTAAATTTTAATGCTTTCACAAGTGCCCGGCCTAACTCTCCCTAGCTGAGTATGATTGAAATGGACTGAGTCTTGAATGGTGTGACATGCATTGAATGACTTGGTTACGCTTGTCTGCAGTGGGATCCAATTTCTGACGAGTGGAGGTGGATCAAAGGCTTGGAGAGGCGACGTTAAACCTGACCATGGAGGATTGAACTTCTTCTACGATGGACAAGGGTTCATGTCCGTGGAATTGGGAGGAGACGGGGCCGAGATAGTCTACTATAACGTATTTGGTGAGGTTCTGCACCGGTTGAAGATGTCCAAGCAGCAGGCCGTAGCAGCCATGTGAATACATGAGAAACCTAACATTGGAAAGCTTCCAATTTGGTCTGATTGAATAGGTATTAGGTACAGTGTGACTGGATCTCCAATGACTGTTATCGCGAGGTATTAGGTACAGTGTGACTGGATCTCCAGTGATTGTTATCGCGTAGTCAGTGGCTTTAACTAGACGATTAATTACGCAATTTGAGTTCTAATTTGGCAATCTAAGACGTGTACGCAATTGCTCCGAAATAATTGAAGCATAATTATAGAGTCCGTGATCCTAAAGCTTCCAAAAGGCACTATCTTAATAGCCTGTCACATGTCGCTTGCATTGCTTTAAGGTTACTTTTCGGCAGTCACTTTCGAATTATATGGTCAACGAAACTACTCCGTTAATGAGTAACAATAACTATTAAATAACCAAGTTACCAAAAAAAAACTAGGAAATGACCAGCATGAACACAACTGAGACACAAAGCTAAGGCGCATATTCGTCCCAAAAATCCAAGAATATGTTTTTCCATAATGGTCACATAGCTTTGGCAATACCAGAATTTCAAAGAACAGAAATATTAGTAGATGGAAGGTTATTGATGGCACCGAATTGCTGACAAGCTTGCCAATTACAGAAGGAAGCTTGCAGATTACAGAAGAAAAACAGTGCATCGCTGAGAAGTGTATTTCTGAAGGTGAAAAGACTAAAAAGGACATGACAATTAAAAATTATTACTTATTAGTGTTAAGGTCAAGGGCATTTAAATAAATGCTATATATAACTACTGTTTGTATAAAAGAGGCCTTATCCTCAGTAGCTTTAGATTTGGTTTCAAAATTCAAAATAGCTAAAACTCCGAAGTGGATTCTCCTCATAGCTGGTGGATTCCGGCGAAACTCCTGCTGGTAGATTCCGGCAGACATACTCTTGCTTGTGGATTCAGGTGTTACCGTTCTTCTTTAGTTTTTAACTATTAAATAGATCCCTATCATTACATTCTGTAATTCTCTTTACAGTTTTGTAACTGATAATCTTTGTAAGACCGGGTGTTATTAGTTGTGGTTTTCTGTTGAAATACTGTGAAATCGATTGAATTGGCAATAGCAATTATTTGAGAGTTGTTGATCACTTGTACGAGAAACTCTGTTCAAATTGAATTACAAATTGGCTGCATCATTTTGGTATCAGAGCGAGGACTTGGTTTTTGTTCATAGCAATCGAGACTCCTGGAACAGATTTGGATATACAATAGCAAATTTTAAAAGTTTCACAGCAAGTTCTGCAAGTATTGGATCAGTTGGGTGCTGGATCAATTCAACCGCAAATTGCGGATCAAGTTCCTAGAAATGCCTAAACCAATTATAGCAGCCTTCCATGTTCTTTTAGGCGATATGAGTCTGACGGAAGTTCCAATTATAAGAAATTGAGAACATCTGGAAGTAATCAAAGTAACAAGTCAGATATGAGGTTCTACATTTTTTTAGAAAATGGAGGAATGTGGCATATGGAAGATTTTTTAGACTGGTTATTTTCAGTTGAGAGATATTTTGATGAAATAGAGGTGCCGTCAGCTGAGAAATAGGTTGAAATAGCCACTTGCAACCTTAAGGGTGAAGCTTCTGTGATGTAAACTCGCGTCTACAACGGAGAAGAATGAAAAGAATAGAAAAAGAACTAAACTAGAGCAATGCAAAGCAAAATAAACTAAGCTGTAATTGTCTTCTGATATCCCGTTTTGACCATAGGCCTTACATATTTAAAAGAGTAAAAATAGCTTAATCCTAATAGAAGTAGTAAATCCTAACTAGAAAATATTATTAAATAAAAAATCCTAGTCCTAATAGAAGTAAGAGGCTATAATTGAGTCTACAACATTTCACCAACGCTTCCGCATCACTTCGTCCTCGAGGTGCACTTGTCGTTTTGCATCGAAGGCAAGAATGTGAAAGGCTCAGCTTCATCAAAATAGGGCGGGACCACCAATGTTCCAGATGGATAGAACTTAAATCAAATTTTAACTAACAGGTTTGAACCAGCCAAAGGAGTAGGCTCGAGGTGGTGCGGTGGCGCGACCGAAAGGTTTTGACAGTCGAGCGGACATGGCTGAAGGTGGTGGCTTTGGCAATGACGGCTTTGACAGATCCATAGGCACCATGGTTAGCGGACATGGCTGGGGGACCTCGACCGGATGTGAACCAGGCTGGATAGGAATGCACAAGGAGGAGAGGTAGGCCATGAGGCTCCTCAAAAATAGCATGATGCTCCTCAAGTAAGGGGGCCAAATCCGATGAAACAATCATGGAAGGAACATCAACTATCAGACGGTGCTGCAACAAGTAGCTATGACAGTGATAATGACAAAGGAGCGCTGCAGATTCTGCAGACTGAAGACAGCCCGGTGGTTGAGCAGTGATACAAACCGGTTTGCCACCATATGTAAAATCCATTGTCATATGTTGAAAATCCCAAAAAATAAGGCCCAAATCCTCAAGCCACTGAACACCGAGGAGCACATCTGCCCCCTCAGTGGGAAGCAAGTATAAGTCCATAATATAAGACTGGCCCTGTAACTGCAAATCTACTTTAGAGTAAACACCGAAACTCTTGAGATGATTACCATCACCAATCAACACATCAAAAGTCTCATAGTCTTATATAGGATAGCCCAGACGGTGAGCAACACGATCATTAACAAAATTGTGGGTACTCCCACTATCAATCAAAACTGAAACCGGTTATTTTTTAATCAACCCTCATGATGAGCATAGTACGTGGAATAAAAGTACCAGAAAAGGCCTGCAAAGTAATTTCCATCTGACAAGCCTCAATAGGGGTCAAATCCTCCTCAATAAGATCAGCACAAGTGTTTTCTGCATAATCAGTATCATAACACTCATCAAGCATATAGAATTGACGCATAGTGCAGCGATGTCCAAGGGCATATTTTTCATCACAATTGTAACATAGTCCTTTTGAACGTCGATCGGCCATCTGCGAAGGAGTAAGTCGAGTAATAGGAGGAGTTGAGGAATTACGAATGGCTGGTCAAATGACGAAGGCAAGTGGGAAGGAGAAGGAAAAGGTTTAGAGAAAGAACACCCCAACTGAGTCAGTTTTTCCTCACAAACACGAGCCATACGCATCGTTTCCGTCAAGGATACCCATGGAAAGGACTGTAACTTAGCTGTAATATCCGCTCGTAGGCCTGCTTAAAAAACTCCCATAAGTGTATGCTTAGACCATCCTTGAACACGGTTCACCAATCGCTTAAACTCATCCTGGTAGTCTTGAACTGACCCACGCTGACGAATTTGAGAAAGTAGACTATTATAATTTGTATAAGCAGTTTGGCCAAAACGTAGATGAAGGGCATGCTCAAACTCGTCCCATGTAGAAGCTGGGTGACGCTCCAAATACTTGTCCACCCAATACATAGCGCACCCTTCCATATGAAAGGAAGCCAACTCGCAATACTCATGAGCAAGGGTCCGATGAAAATAGAAGAAGCATTTGGCACGTGAAATCCACACATCTGGATCGCGTCCATTAAATACAGGAAACGTGACACTTATAGGCCTAGCCTGGATAGTGCCCTCCTGGTCAATAGGGGCATTTGCGAATCGACGGTCCACACATCCACGACCACGATTGCGCCCTCCACGTCCACTATAGTCAACATGATCTGGAAACTCGTCATTAGACGCATAATAATCATCCGCATTAACAGATGCAGATGCTTGTGGGCCCTGAAACCCAGGATGCATCGGAGCATATAGAGGGGGACCCACAGCTAGAACCACGTGAGGGAGTGGGGCACCCGATGGATGAACGGGCTGGAATTGGGCAACGGGTTGGGTCAGTATGGCAGCATAGGAACGAGGGCCTGCTTTCGAGCACGGGCCGGAACCAGGGATAACGGGGCCGTCCGGACCCGCATGGATAAAACTGGAAGGCATGCCTGAGCCCTGGTGTGAAGAAATTAGGGCAGGAAGGGGAAGATTGACCGGGGCGGCGGCGGCTAAAGACCGAGGAGGCGATGTTGACGGCAGTGGCGGCTGGTGTGGCAGGGGCCACAGAAACCCCCCAAAAGCGCCGATCGAAGAGAGAGTATCAACGCGAGACTGTAGGAGAGACCCGTCGAGAGCCACGGTGGGGCGACTGGAGGAGGAGGCTCTCAGAAAAAGATCACTTTTAGAAAAGATATCTTTGCTTTCTAAATTAGTGCAATGAGATGTGATTTCGACAACAGTTCTTGAAGCTACTGTCTCTTCTGTTCGAACAGCGAGTGTCCCCATTTTGCTCTTAGTACTCTGCTCATTTCTATTATGAACATTGAGGGTCAAGCTCCAATTGTTTTTAGTCACTATCTTTGATAGAAAGCAATGCTCTTCTCCGAGGAAATCTTGTTCATTCAGATTAAGAATCTTTGTTGGAATGTTATGGTACTTGGAGTCAACATCATAAGCACGAAACAGTAGCGACTGAACCACCTCGAAATGATAAGTAACAATAATCTTAGTAATCTTAGTAATCCAAACTGGATCTAACATATTCATGAGAACTTATGTGCGGCCAAGTTCTTTAAGTGTCCCATCTCCTTTCTTTTCATAAACTACAGCCATAGGATCACTCTTTGAAAAGAAATCAAGATCACGCAATTTTGAAGCAGAAAGTGACAACTCAATATGCGAGAAAAGCTGATGCATGCCTCGAGACTTGAAGAAGAAATCGACAACATCGTTCTGATCCCCTGAATTACTGTTAAACCAAACATCTTCAACATCTCTAGGGCTCTTTTTTTTTTAATTTCCCTTGATCAATTCATGCAGTCTAAGCAAAATATGATCTGACTCACCTTTTCCTGTATCAGATTTCAATTGAGTAAACAAGTTGCGTGAAAAGTATGCAATCAAGGACAATACAGCTCCACCGGGATCATATGGAATACAAGCATCGCAAAATGGTTAGATATTATCCTTAATGGCATATGTTGTTTGTTCTTCATAAACATCCCGTTGATGACTGAAATCCGTATCAACTATTGTACCAAATGCAACAACAATATGAGATAATTTAATTTGTGTGTCTACCACTTGAGGCTCCTGCATTTTTGGAAGCATTTTATCACCAGTTACTGCAGCTTCAGTTTGGCCAACAAAATTAGGATATTTGTCAATCTTATCCAAACATGAGTTTGTTGTAGCAATTTGTAAAATCTATTTAGACTTTGACTCATATATCTCAACATCAGCTTCTTGTTCCGGCGTCATATTAGTCAGAACATCTTCCTTCTCTACAAGCTGCAGCTGTGATTGAATGTTTTTATATTCTAAATATTTTAGTCAGCAAGATGAAAGTCAGATTGTATGGCCAATTCGATTGCTTCATCAAGGAAACCAACTAGTTGAGATGCAAGAAGGCTGTAGATATTGGGATTTAGGCCTTCAAAAAATTAAAAAACTAGTGAACATTCTGTTTCAACCAGCCCATATCGATCTATCAACCATTCGAACTCTTGGACATATTCCCGAACAGTACCTTATGTGACTTGTGTACACTTATAAAATTTTTGCAATACAAGTTGTTCATAATCAAATGGTAGATATTGCCTTCGCAACGTCTTCATTCTACGCCAACTACGAATAGAAGACTTACCCATCTGTAGTATGATTGTTTGCAATTGTTTCCACCAGCCAGAATGTTATGGACTCAATTACAGCCTCTTACTTCTATTAGGACTAGGATTCCTTATTTAATAATATTTCTTAGTTATGATTTACTACTTCTATTAGGATTAGGCTATTTTTACTCTTTAAATATGTAAGGCCTATGGCCAAAATGGGATATAAGAAGACAGTTATAGCTTAGTTTATTTTGCTTTGCATTGCTCTAATTTAGTTCCTTTTCTATTCTTTTCGTTCTTCTCCGTTGTAGACGCGAGTCTACATCATTGGTATTAGAGCCATTTTTGACCCTCGTTCCCACCCATCCCACCCTTACTTCCGCTATGACAAGCAACTGTGGAAGAGTCCCGACCCACTGACGACGTCCTCCGGACCCTCGTCCATGATGCCTAAGCTGTCGGACTTTTATGACGTCCCAATTACCACCCTCACCCAAGAAACTCCCTATCTTACCCAACTAGACGCAAAATTGGAAACAAAAGTCGATAGCAAACTTACCAATTTGACTACTTCAATCGCGGCAATCTCGGAGAATCAATGGACGGTCGATCGCCGCTTTGAGGAGCTTCTGCATCGTTTGTCGGTATCGACTCCTCCTCCGAGCTTCGGTGCCTCTCCGTCCTTGTTTCCGCATCCAGCTTTCTCCACTGGCACGCCATTGTTGCCGCCCAGCATGTCGCCTTGGCGGGGCCTAGCTTCACCGGGAACCTTCGCGATGGACGCAGCTCTGTCTGGGTTCACCCCATCGGCCGCCTTCGGCTTGTTGGTGCCCCTGATTTCTGTCGCGCCCTCTCTCCTGACCAACGGCGTCGTGGCTGCCGCCTCCTTGCTGGCGCCGTCTCTGTCGGAGACCGTAGCAGTGCTTGGCCAGTCCCTTGCTACCATAGAACAGCCTCTCCCTTCGATGGCGATGTCGGTCCCTCCTTCCCACCCCATCGCCTCCCTCGATCGGCAGCGCCACCTCGCCCAAGGTGGCGCCTTTCTGCTTCCTGAAGCCGTTTTCGACCCTCGTTCCCTCCCATCCCACCCTTACTGCTACTATGACAGGCGACCGTCGGAAGAGTACTGACCCATTGTCGACGTCCTCCGGACACTCGTCCGTGATGCCTAAGCTGTCGGACTTTCATGACGTCCCAATTACCACCCTCACCCAAGAAACTCCCCATCTTACCCAACTGGAAGCAAAATTGGAAGCAAAAGTCGATAGCAAATTTACCGATTTGACAACTTCAATCGCAGAGAATCAGCGGACGGTCGATCGCTGCTTTGAGGAGCTCCTGCATCGTTTGTCGGTATCGACTCCTCCTTCGAGCTTCGGGGCCTCTCCGTCCTTGTTTCCGCATCATGCTTTCTCCGCTGGCACGCCATTGTTGCCACTCGGCATGTCGCCTTGTCGGGGCCTAGCTTCGCCGGGAACCTTCGCAGCGGACGCAACTCTGTCTGGGTTAGCCCCATCGGCCGCCTTCGGCTCGTTGGCACCCCCGATTTTCGTCGCGCCCTCTCTCTCGACCACCGACATCATGGCCACCGCCTCCTTGCTGACATCATCTATGTCGGGTATGTCGAAGACCGTGGCGGTGCCCGGCCAGTCCCTTACTGCCGTGGAACAGCCTCCCCCTTTGATGGCGCGCCGGTCCCTCCTTCCCATCCCATCGTCTCCCTTGATCGGCAGCGCCACCTCTTCCGCCAGACCGCTACAGATCCCCTCCTCCAGCCAGTCAAGGGTGGTGGAAACTGGTAGAGCTATTCAAATTTGTAAAACAGAAGTTGTGAACAACAATTCAAATCCAATTTGGAAGCTTTTAATTCTAAATATGCAGCAACTTGTGAGCAAGGACAATCCGTTGACTATAGAGTGTTATGATTTCAGTAGAAATGGAAACCATGTAATTATTGGGAAATTTCAGAAATCAATTGCGGACCTTGAAAGGCTATATGTTGAAAAAGCAGGAACACATTTTATTGTGCCATCTTTGCATAAAAGGCATCAAAGGCTCGTGGACGGATTTTTTGAGAGAGTACAATATAGCTTCTTGGATTATATTTCTAGTGGCTTTGAGCTGAACTTTATGGTTGCTGTTGATATTACTGCTTCAAACGGAAATTCTTCATCACCAGATTCACTGCATTACATTGATCCCTAAGGCCGACCGAATGCCTACAAGCAGGCCATATTACAAGTCGGAGAGGTCTTACAATTCTATGATTCTGATAGACGCTCTCCTGCATGGGGCTTTGGAGGCAGGCCAGTAGGTGGGAGTGTATTGAATGGTAGTCCTCAAGAGTGCGAGGTTGAAGGTGTAGAGGGGATCATGTCTGCTTATGCACGTGCTCTACACAATGTAGCCCTTTCAGGACCTACTCTATTTGGACCAGTGGTCAATAGGGTAGCACATATTGCCAATCAGGCCCTATCATGTAACCAAAGGAAGTATTACGTCTTGCTAATAATCACGGATGGGGTGATCACGGATATTCAAGAAACAAAGAATGCAGCTGTAAAGGCATCCGATTTGATGCTGCCTTGATGTAGACTCGCGTCTACAAAAGAGAGAAGGAACTAAACTACAGCAATGCAAAGCAAAATAAACTAAGCTGTAATTATATCCTGATATCCTGTTTTGGTCATAAGCCTTATATATTTAAAGAGTAAAAATAGTCTAATCCTAATAGAAGTAGTAAATCCTAACTAAGATATTAAATAAAGAATCTTAGTCCTAATAGAAGTAAGAGACTGTAATTGAGTCCAAAACATGCATGTTTCTCTCTCACGCTTTTCTCAAGTCCGTTTGATCCTGGTTGGGCATCTGGAATATCTGCGACTACAATTCAAGGTTTGCTGGAAATGTTGGTGAAGCAGGTGGAGATAATGTTAATCAATGTTTTCTTGAGGCGTCATGTTCTGGAAGCACAGAACTTGTATAAATTTTACTGCAGATTGCTTAGTGTAAAGTTTGGATGTGGATGTGGATTTTGCCTTGGGCTTACACTATTGCAAAATTGGTACCATGGAGTGCTTGGTTGAAGAAGGTAATGCCATTGCCTTTCTTGGACCGCTAATGAGGGCTGCAAAAAAAAAGATGGGTGCAGTTAGTCCAGTGGTTTGTTCAGAGGAGGTGTTGTGACATGGAGCTGTGTCTTGCCCTCACGGCTACTGCATCCAATAGCCAAGTGGAAGTGGCTGCCTACTTTCTTCTCCATGTGCCTCAGCTTGTTCTTGCAGCACTCAGTGTTGAGATATTGAAAGCTGTTGGGGAACGCAGTGGGGGTTCTCTTGAGGGTATCCACTTCTTTATGCGGTCTGACTTTCTTAGTGATCCTGCTGCTACATATGTTGTTGCGGATAGCATTGCTACAACAGAGGGTGAAGGTGTGGCAATTGAGTCTGTCATTACTTTGGTGTCTGTATTTTCTGTTTGTGCAGATAAAGACACAGTTAAACATTGAATATCAGCCTACAAGGTTGGTTGTCAAGTTGAATCACATCCAGGAAATGGATTTTCCTATATGCAAGTTGCATATTGGATATGTTTTGAAGAGCCACACGTTGGTAGTTATTTTAATTGGTTCGGAAAACCCACTCTACTCAAATTTCGAGGTTGTATTGCGAGGAATTGGACAAGTCTTTAGTGGGACAAATATAAATGAGTTTGTTTCGCACCTTATAGCTCTTTTACGATATCGGTTCATTTGGTTTGAAGATCCACCGCCTTACTATACCTTCCTGCATTGAGAAAACACAGGGAGGAAAAATAATGGCGCCGAATTGCTGACAAACTTGTCAATTACAAAAGGAAGCTTGCAAATTACAGAAGAAAAATAGAGCATCGCTGAGAACTGTATTTTAGAAAGTGAAAAGACTAAAAAGAACATGGCAATTAAAAGTTATTAGTGTTAAAGTCAAGGGCATTTAAGTAAATGCCATAACTACTGTTTGTATAAAGAGGCCTTCAAGCCAAATCCTCAGTAGCTTTAGATTTGGTTTCAAAATTCGAAATAGCTAAAGCTCCAAAGTGGATTCTCCTCATAGCTAGTAGATTCCGGCAGACACACTCTTGCCTGTGGATTCAGGTGTTACCGTTCTTTAATTTTTAACTGTTAAATAGATCCCTGTTATTACATGCTGTAATTCTCTTTACAGTTCTGTAACTGATAATCTTTGTAAGATTGAGTGTTATTAGTTGTGGTTTTCTATTGAAATACTGTGAAATCGATTGAATTGGTAATAACAATTGTTTGAGAGCTGTTGATAACTTGTACTAGAAACTCCGTTCAAATTGAATTACAAATTGGCTGCATCAGTTATGATGGTTGTAGCATAATGGGTTACACGCGCTACATGATAAGGGTATACTTTATCATGCTTATCTTGCACAATTTTAGGAGCCCGTTTACACGAACCCGCTGCACATGTGTAGCGCATTTCGCTGCCCCCACCAGCCGACCACTACGACCTAATCATTGAATCATGACTTGTCGACTCGAAGTGTGTCGGCCTCTGAACAAAGTCGCAGAATTTTTGCCGAGCATTCTTCAAATTATCCGAATAGCTCAAACAAATAGTTGGGTGAATGCTCTTTCAGTTCTAACAATTTATGTATTTTATCCGAATAGTCCGAATTTTTATCTGAATAGTTTCTGGCACGAACAAAGCTTTTTAAGATCGTATCTGGATACTTGAAACCTTTCCTAGCACAATTCCACAAATTTTCACTTTAATGAAGGCCTCCTAATTATCTCCAAAATACATGCTGTTTACTATCAGTTGAAAACTTCTCTGAAGCAGCCAGTCGCCACCAAACTAGAATTTCCGTGTGCCAATAGCTTCAAAGAGCAACATAACGAAATCCTCACCTTGGAGCCTTAAAAAAGAAGCGGAGGAAATCCTCTCCTATCGTATGCCTATACGTGAATAAAATAGTAGAGTAAAAGAGAAAGCAACAAAAAGAAAAAAGCAAACGGAGAGAAAAAATTTGTCTGCGACTAATATCACCCCTCATGTGAAAGAAATATTCCGTAACCTGCACTCATTCTCTCTGCCGCTCTTTACATTGGCTCTAAAATCAACCACAGTTTGTGGCTTGTCCTCTCTCAAGAAATGAAAAGGATACAACCTTTCCTCCAGTTTAGTGTCTCAATTGGCTTGATTTTTAACTTTTTAACCATCCAACTGCACCTCTTCGCCAGCAATCTTTCCATTGCAGTCTTGCTTTTCGCTTTTCCCTTCTGACGCAACCTCAGCTGATTGAATAGATGCATCTGCGTCAGTATGTGATTTTTCAGAACTATTTTCATTTTCTGAAGGCCGTGAAGTCTCCATTGTTGAATTTGTTTCCTCTAGTGATTGTTGTCCCGATGAAGTCGATTGACCAGAACCTGGTGGAGGTAGGAAAACACCAGTTCCTGGGACTGGAAATCGAGGTGTTGAGTGCCGGGGTGGGACTGGTTGCCACGTGGCAGAGGAGGGTGGGACTGGAGCAGGAAATGGCACTGCTGATGCTAGTGGTGTAGCCACAAAAAGCGGTTGCATTGCGTTGGCAGCCGGCAGATGTTGTGCACGAATTACTGGAGCAGGTAAGACACCAGTTGCAGGGATCATTCCATAATGCTTAGGACCTGGTGGATGGTGTCCACGACCAGGAGATCTACTCAGTGGTGGCCCCCAAGGTGGAGGTGCAGCTGCAGCCAGCTGAGGTGGAAAACGTGAACTATCAATGGATGCCAATTTCTTTGGATGACACTTCGTAAAGGTGACAAGAATGCGCTGCTTGCGCAATGAAGAGATTGCATGCTTTGATAAATCCGCACTTTTGCCTTGCACCACAAGCAGAGATCTGTTAACAGGAAAACAAAATGTAAGGCAAATGTTGCATTATACACTTTAAATACTTTTTTCACAGCAGCAGACGTTTTGGGGTCATAATGCCATGCCATCTTCTGGGATAACAGATCTGTCCAAATTTTAGCACTGAAACAATTTTATGAAGTGCTAAATCTCAAACTAAATTGGAACAAACAACAAGAGAACATTCATTTTGCAAGCCTGAAACCGATTTTGAGAGAAAGGTTGGAGAGGTGTATATTAAAGAACTACAGTCACACCTAAAGAATTGGATAATAGATATGATGGCCTAAAAAGAAAACCATTTATGGCAGGCAAAGGTTAGTTGTGCTCTTTCTTCGAAGTATAAGCTTTAATTAGTTACACTAGAAATTATTCTGCAATTTCACTGGTTATTTTCTTCTTCTATTAGTAAAAGAAAATCAAATTGTCATTATTTAATAGTAAAGAGACATACAAGCAAATGCTTCAGGTATTATGCTTTTTTGGCTGTAAGTCATAATAAAACATTGAACAGCTAAAGCCTTCCACATAAAAGAACAAAAGAAAGAACATGTCAAAGAGAATAAAATCATACAGTCTCTATAACAATTGAATGCTAACATAAATTTTCCCATCCATAAATTAAAAGTACATAGATTTGGAAGTCTAAGAGGATGCCCCAGGAGTGGAGGAGAAGTACCTTCAGACTTCATACCCTTGTATGAAAATAAAGGGGACATATAGAGTTGTACAAACTATAGAGGTATAAGTTATAGAGCATATTATGAAATTATAGATGAAAATAATAGAAATTGCGAAAAGTAATTAAAGTAACAAAGAATCAATTTAGTTTCATGTTGGAAAGGTCAATAACGGAAGCTATATTTTTATCATGGCAGTTAGTAGCAAGACCTCTACATGACCTTCATGAATTTAGAAAAAACCTACGACTGCCGAGAGAGCTCATTTGAAGTGTTTTAAAGAAGAAGGGAGTCGTAAAAGGCAACATAGATATCATAAAGGATATGTATGAGGGGGATGTAACTAGTGTATGAACTAGTTGGGGGGGGGGGGGGGGGGGGTATGATAGGTCGTCATCAAAGGTCAGCTTTAAGTCTTTATATTTTCGCTTTAGTTATGTACAAACTTATGATAGTGTATCTTGTGTATGCTTTTTGCAGATAAAGTAATTTTAATTAATGAGAGTAAAGTAGGTTTGAATGTGAAACTAGAATTATGGAGGGAGACTCTAGAATAAAAAAGTTTCAAAATAAGTAGGACTAAGATAGAGTGCATAGAATTTAATTTTAAGGAAGGTAGAACTATAGATAGAACTTTAGTTGAAATAGATGGGCAAGAAGTGTCAAGGTGTGATTATTTCTGTTATTTAGGATCCACTATCCATAAAGAAAGGGATATAGATAGTGATGTGGTGCATAAGATAAATGCAGGGTGGGTAAAGTGGAGGGTAGCCTCTAGAGTGTTGTGTGATAAGCATGTTCCAAAAAGGCTTAAAGACAAGTTCTATAGGACAACCATTAGGCTTGTAATACTCTATGGAGTAGAGTGTTTGGCATCAAAAAGAAGTCATAGATAAATTGAATATAGCTAAAATGAGAATGCTAAGGTAGATGAGTGGGATAACTAGGAGAGATAAGATTAAAAATGAATATATTCGTGAGAGTTTAGAAGTAGCTCTTTTAGGGGAGAAGTTGAGGAAATGTAGATTGTGTTGGTATGGGCATATGCAAAGAAGACCAATAGATGCCCCTCTGAGAAGAAGATTAGATTAGAAGGGATACATGTAAATGATACCAAAAGATGGAGAGAGGGACCTAAGAGAATTTAGATGGAGTTAATAAAAAAAGATTTGACTTTACTATCTCTTACAAAAGAGGTAACCCAAAACCAGCTGAAATAGAAGAGTAAGATCAATGTCGCCGACCCCAAATAGTTGGGAAAAGGCGCTACTTGATTATGATTATGATAAATTAAAAATGCATATTTCACATGCCCGAGGGAGGCATTAACCAACCTGAGTTGTTCTTCAAGTGGTGACTTAATGTTTGGGTTTATTTTATATTTGTGTTTCTCTGTATGAAGCTATAACACTTGTGAAACACCATAACCATGGGATCATCTCAAGCACGCAAAAATTTGTAAAGACAATGAGAAAAAATAAAAGAGCCAAAACAAGTGCCAAAACAAGTGCATTAGCTGCGTGCAGTTATTCCCTATGTTCTACCAAAAATAGTTCATCATGATGCCATACTCTTGGTAGCCTAAACTTCAAAGTTGAGGCTCTAGAGTCTAAATACTATCAAAGGAAATTCATGCTGGTTGTGTTAGTTTCCATGCTCATTAAAATTTACATTTCATCAGTCATATTAATCAGAGTACTCAATTAGAAGTGGCGAACCCAAATACACTCTGCCAACTCTAGTTAAGTAGGATATTTCTTAACCATCAGCATAGGGACCAGGACTTGAAACATAACAATATTCAATCTTGTGGTTGATAAACAATATGAATAGCTGTGCATGTACCATCAATACCACTTTCTAAGTTCACCATTTCTTGATTTATATCCATGTGAATTTTTTGTGATGTCAAAATCTCATGGATAATATAAATAAAACCCAAAAACACAGAGAATTGAGATGAAGATAGACAACAATGTTTTTCTTCATCTACAAACGCTCTATTTTTGTGCATTTTGAGAATTGGGTGCAGGCAATGAATTCTGTCTTAGCTCTAAAGGTTCACAGGAGATCTCATTTGATAGGGCACCTAAGTTTTAAACCCTAAAACGAATAAAATTGCATACCCAGCTGCAAGAGAAAGCTTAAGAGAGCCCCTGAAATTCCCTGGATTGTCTATTCCAATTACTCTGCCAAAAACCATCTCGCATTCGGTGAGGCACAGGACACAAACAGGCCTCCCATACCAAGCTGGATACATGTAAGGCTGTGAATGATCTCCCTGTGCAAGCAAATTGTGTATAAATAAATAGACTTACGGAAAATAACAGGAAACAATAAAATTTTCCATAACTCATTGGTATTAGATGTCCACTTGCCTCATTATAGAAGTCAATAATACAAGAATCTGGTTTCACGGACATAATCTGCAACTGAATAATGCGATTAATAACATCTTGCAGCAGCCCGGGAATTTCATCAGCCTTGTGTTCTGCAAGACAAAACTTGGAGTTCATATGTCTGCATATCCTTCCACATTTGATATTCCAAAAAATTGAGAGCTTGCCTTTGGTGGATCCTCCTGTTGCACTCCCTTCTTCTGGAGGTCCATAAACAATTGGTGGACCAAATTGTATCAATTCTCTTCCATGTCCTTTCATTGGTCTTTTTGACGCCACATATGTGTGCCCTGCTTTCAATCACTACTGGTGGTTAACAGAAACTTCTTTCAAATGTCTTAAGAATTAATCTAAGTTATATAAAATACCATAGTTTATTCAAAAAAAGCAAGTTAATTGTATTATACCAGCTGCAACCTAACTTTAAATAGTCATATAGGGAAACAGCAAAGATACGAAAGCAACATAGTACCAGCTACATATCTTCTTGTCGGTGTGTAATGGCTCCTTAACATAAGACAATATATGCATGCCACCTCATAAACTGACAGCAAAACTAGGTGCCCACTCTATGAATACCATTTGTATAGACTACAGAAATAACAAGAATGCTACTCATACAGAGAGAGCTACATAGATTTGCTATTTTTTAATGATTATTCAACAAAGCTCCGTAATAATTCTGGCGAAGTGATGATCTAGCTACAAAAGAAGTCAGTTTCCTGTTTGCATCTGAACCAACTCAAATGAAGCAGAAGAACTGAAGGCACCTTTCTTCAATTCCAAAGATGAAAAAAGTAAATCAGCCTACTTAATGATGTCATTAAGGTGTTTAAGAAAGTCAGTGCAGTGCACCTGTTGTGTGCCCTGCCTAGATGAAAAAAGCAAATCAGCCTACTTAATGATGTCATTAACGTGTTTAAGAAAGTCAGTGCACTACACCTGTTGTGTGCCCTGCCTAGATGGTCATCCCCTCCTTAATTATTTGGTTATTTGCTTATGTTTTCAAGTTATTTCTTTTCCTAGCCATAGATCTATTTCAATGGCTCAGATTAGATTCTCTTTTTAAGGTTGTGGCCCCATCTGGCCAGAACGAAGCTGGCTTACAACGACTTCTGATGAGTTTTTCTAGGGGACACAACTGCTTGCCACATGCTCGACAGAATATGCAGGCCCCATATGGCCATCAAAGCAAGCAGATGGTGGGCGAGAACATGTAGCATTTTCATCGAAAATACATGTAGAAGAACATTATGCTTGTATTATGCATCATATTCTATTGAAGTTCAATTGCTTCACTACGAAATTTGCCTCTACAGTAGGTTTCTCTAGAAACAAACCAGTATGGAACCAAATATATAATTTGAAAAAGGATGACCTGTATCCAGGGGCGGACCTACATGTAAGGGATGGGGGTCAGATGGGTTTCATCCATTTCATTAAATCCCACATATTAAATATACATTAGTACATGGGTTGGGTTAGAAATTGGCTTAATTCCATTACCTGATCCCCATCTCAAAATGGCCCGACCCCCTACTGCTAACCCAACTCTAATCAGAGGCTATAATCACATAAACATTAACTCACATCTTAATCTGTAAACCAACCCAATTACCCAAGTCTAAACTAAAGAAGGCCTTTCCTTTGGTTTGGTTTACCTATACCTAAACTACACAACTCATGAACCAACCCAATCATGGCCCCAAAATACTGATCGGGACCAAATCTCCTTCCTGCAATTAGCTTCTCCCCCAAAGGCCAAACCAGAAACCCCAACATTCATTCTGAAGCTTCATTCTTGCTTCCTCTTCCTCCCCCCTTTCTATCAATTATTGATTTCTAACTGTTTATAATCTGTTGAATGGGTGGATGAACAAGAACTAGTTTTTTTCAAGGAATTAGAGTGTCAATTAATTGATACCTGCCCACATGTCTAAAGATTTATAAATATTGCAATCTAATTAGGGCATACATTTTATTGGAGGGAGGAATCTGTTTCTCATTGGTTTTAGGTTGAATTTGTATGAAAGTTCAACTTAGAGGTAACATATGTTTGAGTTGCAACATTAATTCTAGAATTAAGAAATTATAGGAGAGCTAGAAGGAGAATTCAGGGGCTAATTATGATTTAGGAGAGCTAGCATGGTTCTTCCATGGAAAGAATTTTGTCTTAGGCTTTGTATCATATGACCCCCATCCCTGAAAATCCTGCGTCTGCCCCTGCCTGTATCAAATACAAACTGCGTCTGGAATTAGTAGTAACATTTGTTATTCCAAAAAGCACTAAAATCAGATCATTTTGGAAAACCAAATTTTACTACTAATTTCGGATGGAGGGAGTAGAATGAAGGCTTGAAATCCTACTACAGGTTAAACAACCGAAAGGAATAGAGAGCCTTGATATGTCAAGCTTAATTTGTATCTATTTTATTGCTAACTATGTCCACCGAATAAAAAGTCAATAGCTAACACATTCAATTTCACTTACTTTCCAGCTAAACTAAGATGATCATCCTCATTCAAAAGTTCAAATTATCTCCTTCAAAAGAATGTATTGCTTTAAACACAAGGCAAAAGTTTAGAACTAAACTGTAACAAGAATATCGTCAAGAACAATGAACTCTATTCAACAAATAACTTCTGCCATTGCAGAGAAACAAGTAAACTTAACCCTTCCAAGTTGGTAGGCTCTATATTGATATCAATACTTCCATCATCAATATCAATATCAATCATCATCATACGCCTTATCCCAGCTACCTGGGGTGGATTCTATACCACGTTTGACTCTTATCGGAATCAAAATGGTACAAAATCCATACAAAGAAACATAGTGGCAAGTTTTTATGCCGGATGCCCTTCCTAATGCAACCCTCTGAAGAGGGCCTACTTCAATATCAATATCAATACTTCTATTAGAAGTAAAAGAAGTGGAACGGACAACTTCAAGTGCATTCTCAAAAATACCCTTTATTAGTCCTCTACTTAATCATTAAGCCTGACAAATCGTAATTAAGAGTCCAACTCAAAGTCTTGTGAAATTTCCATATTAGGAGACTAATAAGAATGTTAATTAATAGGATTAGTCTTCCAAGTAATCAGGAATCCTAATAGATACTTAATTAATGTTGAGAAATTATGAAGATATAATTTAGGGGAGTTTAAGAGTCCAACTCATCTTCTTATGAATTTTTGCAAATGGAGACATAACCATGGTAATTAATAGTAGTATATATTGTCTAGTCCAGTCAGCACATGCATTTTGTCAAGTAGTCCTAACAAGAGGAAGCATGCAGGCATTCTGAAACCAATAACACGCTCAGGATAAAGAAACATGCCTTGAAATTCTCCCTGTCGTCCTGCAGCTCTCAATTCATTAACCAAAAACAACAGTTTTGAGATTTCTGCACTTTCGAATAGACTCTCATAGAGTTTTAGTCCTTCAACTGCATTCACCTGTGCAGCAATTTACTAAGTTTATTGACCATTAAGAACCATGAGAGACAAACATTAATTACAATATCATCTAACCAGAAGATATAAGAGATGCATTAGTTGTTTACTCGTACCGACTTCCCATCAAATACTTCATGTCCCACAAAATGTTTAGGTAGTAAACTATTGTTCTGCTTCTCATCTTTTTCAGGAGTAGAACCATCAACACAACCATCTGATTCAGCCTTCTTTCCAGTTTCTAAAAGCCAAGGAAAGTGAATTACATTATAAAATTTTTGTTGACACCAAGTAACCATCAACTGGCACTAATAGATGGAGAAATAGAATTCATTCAGCAACTACATGTATAAAGACAAAATATATCATTTCACTCAGAATTTCGACTCAATTGAACTACATGTATATATCGAAAACCTGTGTTGTTCTACAAAATTTTAATTTAAGTCCCACTGGAATTATGAATCCGTTAAAACTGCGAAAAACAAGACACCACCACTATCACACATTCAGTGGTGTACTGTATCACATTCTACCAACATCCTCCTTGACCCTAAAAAATTACTGCAGTCTTAACTCCAAACAGGTAATCCTTGATCACGATAAATCACAATATTTTTAAGAGATAGAAAATGAACTAGAGAACTGTGTAGAGGTGAAAAACAAATAAAGACAGATGAATATTGAGGAAGAAGAAAAAAATAACTACTATGCATCGCACACTATCCTAAATCTGACATGATAGGAAGAGTAAAGATACCAGAAATCTGGATTTGAATTACACCAAAAAAAAGAGTAATAAAAGAAATCAACTTTGATAACTTCATTTTATATTTATATAAAACGGGCAGAAAACACTTAGCATGCTGCCATAGCCAAATAGTAACTAAAGTAGACAATACCAAAATTCAAACTACTGAAGGAGAAAAGGAATATGAATACTCCTCAAAATAGAGATTAAAAAGCTACACTTTAGAGCAATAAGTAAAAAATCTACTAATAAGACTTCTAGAGACATTAGCTTTGCTAAGAGGTGTTAAAATCAATATCCAATAAAGAAATCATAAGGCATTTATAACTGCTGATAGAGACAGCGAAATCAGACATATATGCAGAGAGAGAGAGAGAGAAGACTAATGTTTCGTTGATCCAGAATTCAGAACTGAATTATATCATTATAACTCAATCTTATGCAGGAGTAAATTTGCAATCCTATCTCTTATATAATGCAACGTCCTGGCAAAATGGACATGATACAAAAGTTATCTTTACTATCTTCCATTATCCCACCCTCCACATGTTTAGCCTCTATACCTACTATATTCCCAGTAATCTTTGTGCTGCTATCCGCCTCAACATTGCCAGTAACACCATCTGCACCTACGTATTTCCAGAGCAAAAACACTGAGATTTCCAAAAAATATATTTGCAAATTAAAATTTTGAACATAAATTTGGAAATAAAAATAACCATGATTGTGATATTACATGTACCCATTATAGCAAACAACCTCACGTTGTCTCTGTTAGTGTGCATAACAAAAGAGCCATACATGTAGGAATACCATTTAAGGATCACTGTCAAGAATGTAAAAGATAGCACATGCTTACGCACTGAGATTTTCAAATAGCTTACCGGCCCCACAAAGTAAGTTCATTAAAATGGAAACCTTATAACTGAGTTGCCTAATTTGGTTCTCCCTCCCACCAAAAATATCTGTCCACATTAGAAAACCAAAATGAACTGATTTTAGTTCATTTTGGTTTTCTAGACAGATATATTTGGATGGAGTATTTCTCTTGCAATTAATAGCAAGACAATGTGCCATAAACCTTAATCCCCTTCCATTTTCGGGTTGCATGACAATGCTGAAACCTCTCAGAGAATATGCTAATAACGTGTCAATCATGCACCCAAAAATGACATGAAACCAAATGCTTGATTGATGATAACTCTCACTAAGATGTGCCACTTAATCTGATTTCCACATTGTGAAAAGTAGCCAGTTGATATAGTAAAATTCTAGCCTTTAAACAACCAACTTCCATAAACAGAGCATTCTTAATAGATGAATTAAAAGAGCTCATATGACTCTCTGCCAGCTAACATATAGGTATCAATAATACAAAGGATACACAAGAAGCAAAATTGAACGAACAGATGTAATACCTCGCTTTTCCACGGCTGGTATAGAGCTAGCCTCACCCGATTTCTCCGCTTTCTCCTCTCCCTTCTCCCAATGAGCTCGATGCTCCAAACCAGCAAACTGATTCTCCCTCCAGGTTTCACCCCTGTGCGCCTGCCTATACGCAAGGCCCGACTTCTTGGATTCCGTGTCCGCGTACTTAGTGTGATCATAGTGCCTGTGCTGCTTCCGGTGCATCAATTGCTGCAGAGAGAATACCACTTCCCCAATCGAGAAGTACTGCTGCATATGAAGGACAGGGTTCCAATTGTAGCGCCGCTGCTGAATTGCACTGATCACGTACTCATACTCGCCGGGCTCGCCTATGCCCCGCAGGTGGTGGCACATCGAGTCAATAATGGCGTTCGCCGCGGCGAATTCCGCCCGAAGCCATGTGATGAACCCGTCCCTCTCGTCCGGAAACCACGGCCGGGGTTGGAATTCGACGCCCGGACCGCCACCTCCCGCCCCATCGCTATTCGCCGGAAACTGCATTTTATCGGAAATCACTCCATTTCCTGACGGCATTGCTACAGAAAAAAATCTCCGCTAATACAATCCCATTCAACGGCCAAATCGATCTCTTGACTCGCAACCAAAATCGTGTCTAAAAATCCGAAAACAAAGACAAAAAGCAAACTGCCGCTTCTTTCCGAGCAATGGGTTAAGAATTGACGGTCCAAAAATCAATACCAAAAATGCGAATTTTAGAGTAGATGAAAATGGATGAAAGTAAAATATTAAAAACCACGCCGTAGATGTGAATTCAATCGTCTGAATCAGATCGGAGCAGTGAAAACGAAAAGCAAAGCTCGACGGATCTCGTCGCCGTAGATCTGTTACGCCGCTAAAAACGGGAATGCAGGAGAAGGGAATGATCAGGAGAGGGAAGAGGAGGAATGTTCTAGATCCAGATGGTCTTTTAACAGACCGAAATCGGAGGAGAAGGTGCGAGAGAGAGAGTAAAAGGAGAGAAACTTCAGTCCGGTGGAATAAATGAGATAAAAAAATGTTAAGTGGGATTAGAGATCTACAGTATGGAGTGACTAGTGTGCAATGGCTTGTCCAGCACGCATCTCAGCTCGCTCGGCTCAAATGTTTCCTACTCCTGGTCTGTTTTTCTCTTTTCTTCAAAAAATACAAGGAAAACTAGTGGCAATACTGGATACTCGACATCACTTGATTACTTAATTTGGTCGGTAATTAAGTAAGTTTTATAGGTAATTGTTGGTTATACACTTTAGCCAGTGTAATTAGGAATATACTAATGGGAGTTAAAATGGAAAGAATGAGTGATACGGAAATTGGATCGGACATGGGAAGTGGGATATCCGCCTTTGCAGAAGGAGTTAGCAGCCGGTCAAACCGTGTTTTGGGGTTTATTCCTTGGAAGAATCAGGTTCGGATTTTCACATATACCGGTCCAACACGTTAGAAGCTGGCATCGCGTGAGAAGCAACGCTGAAGCTGATGCGAGCTTGGCCGCTGGGCTTGGGGCACACGTCAGTTTCCAACTACAACTCTACAAGTAGGACAAGTCACCGGGGCAGCTGCTTACAGTGTGCCGGTATGCCACGTAGTATTTGCAGCTACCTGACATGAACCATGGATCTTGAAGATCGGCAGTGCTCACTAAGAGTGCATGTGCGTGTTGTTAGTACGAACAAAATAGCTCTATTGGTGCATGCCTCCTTGGTGTGTTACTAGGCATGTGTTACGCTGTACAATTTAGGGGCCGTTTGGGGCGTGATTAAAAGCAAAACATCCAGATGGGATGTTTTGCTACACTGTAGCATCTGGATATTTTATATATCCAGCTGAAACACCTCAGGACGTGTTTCAGCTGGATATAAAAATCCACCTGGATGCTACAGTTTTTATCCAGAATCCAGTCTGGATGTTTTACAATAATCACGCCCCAAACGGCCCCTTACTCGCTGCATGGACATCCATTTATTAGGCAACGTCTCATCCACCTGTAGTACCCAAGAAGAAAGTAAAAAGAAGGTTGAAGACTTGGATTTTACCCAAAAAAAAAATTCAAGACTTTAGACTAATGAGGCCCATGAATGAATGCATCAGATAACACACATCAATGATCTCGTTGGAACCAACGCCGATTGTACGAACATTATTATGAACTTGGCTAACGCTCCGACCTTCCTAACTAAGCCCATGTTCTTTACTTCTTATTGGCAAGTTTCAAAAAATTCCGGGCATTTTTTCATTGGTGGGGGCACCTATGCTCTCCAAACTATTTTTGCAAAGCTCTCATCTTTAAAAATAACTAAGCATTTAGTTTTAGAAATTAAACTACACACACTTAATAATTAGGGACCCATGTCAACTTAATATACCAAAAGTGTGTTAAAACATAATAAATTTAAGTGATGCTATATTTCATAAGAAAATAAAAAATTTCTTCTATATATGTGTGCCCTCTTCTCTTCTTCATTAGTGCCTTCTTTATTGCATGGGTGCTCTCTTCTCTTCTCCATTTCTACATTCTTCTCAAGCACAAACTAACTAGAGAGTTCAATGTCAATTAATTGGTTAAACCCTGCAAACAAAAGCATATAAAGAGCCACATGAGATCATAGTGCACTTATTTTTATTTAATTTAAAGTTTAGTTCTACAACTAAAATATCACATAATTCGAAAAAATTATGCATACACGTGTATTTAGTCTAATACAACAACATGAATTTCAAGATTTTTATTATGTAGTGGTTGACAAATAGGGAGACGTTATTTTTTTAATAAATAAAAGTTTTCGAAAAACTTAATTGTCACTTAGGGATAAATTAAAGAATTGTCACTACATATCTTTTTTGGGAATATCTATCTCGGCTCATAAATAGAAGGTGCATAAAAAGGAAGCCTAACTCGTAATTTTTTTATCTCTAAAAAGGGGTATCATGCAAATCACGGATAGGAGAACCGGAGGCCCCTGCAACATGGAGGCGTTTTGGTGGGTGGCAAAAGAGTTTTATGATCTGGTGACATGCAAATTTGGACGGTGCTTTGTGGGGGGCATGGAATGGCCACGGAAGGAAACTTTGAAATTGGAATGGCCTTCTAAAGTTTCACGTGCAATGAGGTTACGAGGGCTTTTCCTTACACGGTTAGCGTGCTTCATTCATTCGTACCGTGCGTTGAGAGGTGAGGTGTGGGAAAATTACAACGGGATGGGTGGAAGAAATGAAAGTGCCGCATTCATGTGGTTAGGTGGGACGGACGACGGTCTTCGCCTCCCGTCAGAAAAGACGACTGTCGTCGTAAGCTCTTAGCTAGGTCCGGAGGTGTTAGCTGCAGCCTGCCCCAGCCCTCCGGTGGCGTGGTTAGCTGCAGCCTAGCGGTCCTGCCTCTTCTCGGTTTTGACCGAACCTGGTTGGGAGGGGAGGCAGGGAAGAAAGTGTGCCAGCTAAGGGGCCGTTTGGGGCGTGAAAAAACCAAAACATCTAGAGTTAAAAATCCGAAAATACTGTTTATTTCTGGATTTTTCACTAGCCAGCTTAAACACCTCAGGAGGTGTTTCACACTTCCACAATGAAAAATCCGGAAATAATTAGTGGAAGTGAATTTTTCACTGTGGATGTTTTGGTTTTTTCATGCCCCAAAATAGCCCTAAATCTAACTGGCTGGTTGCAAAACTTGGCCTCGGCTGCTCGGCTCTGGCCAGATCGTGCTTGTTTGCATTGCAAAACTAATGAAATTTGTGGCACTATGGCCCGTGCAAAAAAGAAAATCACTCTTCCTGTATTTTGGTATCGATGGAGCAAAGTCAGCCATATAATAGAAGACATCTTTTTTTCCAAATCGAGACGAGCTTCATGGATGGACTACGTAAAGAGTTGACGAGACTAGGGAATTTAATTATTCCCTCTGTTCTAAAATACTATATACATAAATGTATATTAACTGTTCCAAAATATTATATATATTTTGCCAAATCACATAACTTCTTCTTTCTACAATTGGAAAATACTTGGAAAGATTGGCTTGAACTTGGTTCGTGAACGAGCATACGAGTTGGAAGGCATATCAAGGAGAAGAAGTCCCGTCTTCCTTGTGGCTTTATGGTCACGTTACCCCCTGCAGCGGAGGGAGTATGAGATATTGACAAAAGCCCATAGATTCAAAGGCCCATTTTATAATAAAAAAAATAGGCCCATTGAGCAACCGCTTGGATTTCCAGGTAATTGGTTCAGTTGCATAGGCTCAAACGACGAAGATGCTTCATGGGATTCGTAAGCACCAACAATTAGGGTTCTATATATGGAGGAAGGATAAATTCCGCATTCGTTTAAACATCTAAATGAAAAAGAAAAAAAGGAAATGAGTTGTTGATACCCACCCACCCTTCCCACAATAATATACCAATTTGGTTTTCAAAATGAACTAATTTTAGTTATCTTAATAGTCCTATTTGGTTTCAACCAAAAAAAATAACTTATTTGGGCTTTCAAGATGAATTATAGTTAATTTTGGAAAATTAAATGCGACAATTAAAGTGGGACGAAAGGAGTATTCTTACCTCTTTCCAGTTTCCACGTCTCAGTTTTTACGGTGGTGAATAGTGAAATTCTCCGCAGTCGCCGGCCTGACATAGGTTTCTCAGCCCTCACAGGTCACGAGTCACAAGTAACCATTGACTCTGTAGTTGAAAGAAAAAGACAACGTTACAAGTGGCTAGCTCAGAAACAACAAACACATGCATTTCAAATTACGTTATTGGTTGTTGGTGCCATTAAACTTCGCCTCATTGCAAAGCGCTCATCAATGCACGTGATGCACTGAAGTCTGAAGATGATAGGGCCTCCTGGGGCTCCATCATGATTAGATATGGCACCAACACTCACGCCCAAAATCCACTATGGATATTTGCTTATAATTACGCCCCAAACGGCCCCATAGCCGAACAAACATCAATAAATTAATCTCATGTAAGTCACCACGGAGAGAAATTCATCTTCCATCCGGATTTATTGTTTCCATAATATTTTTTCCCAAATGAACTAACAAAACCTTACGGTGATAGTAATTCCAATGGGAGTGAATCTACAACATGCACAAGACAACATGTGGAGTTTACACCAACTTTACGGCTGTCATCTCCAGAGTTGGCGGCACACACGGAGGAGCTACACACTCCAGCTGGAAATCATTTTCATTTAGAGGCCGATTGGGGTGTGATTAAAAACAAAATATCTACAGTAGATGTTTTGCTGCACTGTAGCATTCATGTTTTTTCCATATCCAACGTGAAACACGACATGAGGTCTTTCAGTTGGATATGGAAAAAACATAAATGCTACAATGGACATCCAAAATCCACTCTGGATATTTTAGTTTTTTCACGCCCCAAACGGCCCCCTTAAAGTGCACAGATTCTCCTTGAGCGCCGTCGATCCTGAAAAATATGTCTGGATGGAGTAGAAGTCTTTTTTGGTCAGACAATTGCACTTAATAATTTCTCTACCATGGGGCTTGTGAGTTGTGTGTGGACGGCCCAAGGCCCGTGGACATCATGGTCATACCAGCATCACTTCTAATTTATTCAACTGGAAAAATGTAATTTGATCGAGTAAGCAACTAATAGTTACCCTCTGATATGAAAGGTTCCGAATTTCACCTTTTTAAGAAAGAATTTAGGCAGGCTTTCAACATGGGCTAGGATAGCTGCCTCAATTGCGAGTAACTGAGGAGAGTTGTTCTATCATCTCCTCAAAGTCTTATTTTGATTCGGCGAGAAAAGTCTTTTGGGTCATTGGCCTGTAATACAAGGGACGGGCGGATTCATGGATGGCCCATAGGTAGAGGTGGCAATGGGTTGGGCCTGGGCCTGAAACGGACCAGGCCCATTGGCTATGGGCTGGGCCGGTCTGGCCCATTATAGGCCCATGCAGGGCACTGGGCAAGGCCAGCCCAGCTCATTGGCTGAGAGGCAGGCCATCTCCTGGCCCATTGCCACCTCTACTTCTAACGGCTCTCTGTTTTGAGCCGTTGGATGGTCATCGAACGGTCACTAACAGTTTCTAACAGCTCATTTTTTATATCCGTTGGATGATCATCCAACAACCACTAACGACTATTTTTATGAGCGGTTGGATGATCATCTAACGGTGGTTATTTTTTTATATTAATTTTTTTCTAAAAAAATGGGGTCAGGCCACATCTGGACCATAGACCGGCTCACGGTCTGGGCCAGGCCATCTCCGTTAGGCCACATCTGGACCATAGACCGGCCCACGGTCTGGGCCAGGCCATCTCCGGACCTTGGGTTGGGCTAAAATTAAGGCTTGGCCCTGACCCACCCTCCTTATGGGCCGGGAAAGCCCGGCCCATTGCCACCTCTACCCATAAGAGGGGGGGGGGGATAGGCTGATTTGCCCTCTTAAAAAATTGTGGCAAAACATGTTTAAAACGGATTGAGCTCGGACATTTACCCGGTTTTAAACACGTTTCAAACGTAATTGATTGACAAAAACCAGGACCCACCCCGATTACATAAAAAATATGTTTGAATTAAATTTCATAACTCATTTTCTAGAGGTTTTTTTGGGTGTTCCTTGTGGTCTCCTTGTTTTAGCTCTTCCTTGTAAGGGTTGTTCCCTCTTTCTTTGAATTTCTTTGAATTTGATTGAAGTTGTTTTAATTATAAAAAAATCAAAACTATGACTAAAACAAAAAATTGACTTTGAATATTTTTTGGGCCTAAATAATGATTATCTTACTTGTCATGCAAAATATAAGATCTATACTCAACAAAATAAAAAGAGCTACACTCAACAAAATGAGAAAATAGATTAATCCACGTTGGCTCGGTGTAAGTAACTAGTCAGTGCTTCTGTTGAAACCAAGGAATCGACCCAGACCATTGAGGCGGTTACTGGGTGTCATCCCTATCCGTCGCCCTTGTAAACTTGTTCCATTTTTATTTGGTTATTTTTTTTTTTCTTATATAATTCATGTGCATGTCGCCGACTCTAATTACTTAATTATGATTATGATCATGAATTTTTTAAATGCTACTTACTTATGATTATGATCATAAATCTTTTTAAATTTTCTTTCACCTCTTGGTAATTTCATATGGAAAAATCAGTAGAATCATCAAGCCGGGTTAACTGTTGCCCCACAAAAAAAAAGGTTTGAGCCGACGAGAGTCAACTTTGCCAGCCGGTTCTATTATGGAAACATGCGCCAAGGAAAGACGCCATCCATAAATTGTGAGATCTTCTCTTCTCTAAACGGACGCACGGTCGCTCGCACCGATAGTCACCATGGCAGACTAGACGGCCGCCATCAAACCTGTCACAAAAGCTCCACTTCCAAACCTCGAGGAGCAGGACCATCGGCAGCAAATGGCGGCGCCTCTTCGCCTTTCGTCTCTCGTCTCCTCCTTTCATTCCAAACCCAAACCCGATACGAGCCTGGCGATTCCGTACTACACCTTGGGAACTCGTACGCCGCCGAGTATGTCCTCTTTTATCTTTGCTTTTCTGTTTCTGTTGTTTCACGGTGTTTTCTGTTTTTGTTGTTTGAAATTGAGGTTCGAGTATTTCATGGCTCAGAGACGTTGAATAGCGTTTGGTCTGTTAAGAGGACAGATTCGTCTGTCCTTATGGTGGCCGGGACATCTCAAGCTGAAGTTAAGGTTGCTGAGGAAAGGTCTAAGGCCGCGAATCCGGTTATCGTTATTGATAACTATGACAGCTTCACTTACAATCTATGCCAGGTTCTTTTTACGCCGTAGTCTTTTCTTTCTGTGGCGTATTCTTATTTTAAAGCTAACGTTTTGTTGATTGAAGGATTCAAAATTGGATTGGAGCCCTTATTATGCTTCGGCTAAATGAGCTGATTTTAATCCGTTTTGGAAAAACTTGTGTTAGTATTAATTCCGTACGGAGGGAATAATTAATTATGATTAGTTATTTCAGGACAGTGTTGCCTTTTTAACCATGAGTAAATCTTACATTTTTTTATTAATAACAGGAAAGGCCATGCTATAGCTTCAAGCTTTAACATGCTTTTTCATTTTGTTTCCTTTTCGTGTTTCTGTAGTACATTGGAGAGCTTGGTGCTTATTTTGAGGTTTATCAAAATGATGAAGTCACTGTGGAAGATCTAAAATTGTGAGCATTTTTTCCTTTTTGAATCGTAAGGTTCTCTTTGCTTGGAAAATTAAGTTGCTGACGTGATTTCTCTTAATAGGAAAAATCCAAGAGGAATTCTTATTTCTCCTGGACCAGGTTAGCTTTGTGTAAATCTATCTGTTTGTGGTTGACTTTTCAAGTTTAAAATTCTGAAAAGATAATCCTGATAAACTTGATGCTTTTGGTTTTATGGTAGGCAAATAGCCATACTTTCTGCATCTTACCAAATGATCTAAAGCTAATAAGAAATATGTAAATGGATTATTACTAAGTGTTATACATTTCCTATTTCTAGGTGCTCCCCAAGATTCAGGAATTTCATTACAAACTGTTTTAGAACTTGGACCTTCCATACCTTTATTTGGAGTCTGCATGGGATTACAGTGCATCGGGGAGGCCTTTGGAGGTAAATTATGCTATGCTGCGGTCCCTGCATACCATTTATGCCTTGTATTTTTTATTTGAATCCCTTGTGTGATGGACATATAACCAATTTAGCCAATTCTTTTATTTTTTGTTAAAATAATTTGATTTCAGTACTAATTTAAAATTTTGGACGAGGCTTTTTTCCATGCGTAATTATTGCAAATACCTAAAACACTAGCCTTTGCTGCAGGAAAGATTATCCGGTCACCATTTGGTGTTATGCACGGGAAAAGTTCTCTTGTTTATTACGATGAGAAGGAAGAAAATGGGCTATT
The DNA here is from genome assembly GCA_039654745.1 of Houttuynia cordata. Taxonomy (NCBI): domain Eukaryota; kingdom Viridiplantae; phylum Streptophyta; class Magnoliopsida; order Piperales; family Saururaceae; genus Houttuynia; species Houttuynia cordata. The sequence goes on from CM077504.1 coordinate 36,195,524, forward strand.
CGTTGGTTTGTCAAAGTAAGGATTTAGCTTATTTCACCTCTTTTATTTAGCTTATTTCACTTTTTTCTCTTAAGTTTTGTTCCCCATTTGTTATTCACAGTTAACTCCCTGTATTGGTTAGCTCGGTTTAGTTTGGCTTTGTTAATATTGATCGTTGATCCTTTCCATAAAAGTTCCATGTTATGGAAAAGGGCTAGGAAATCAACCATACCAAACTGAACAGGTTGTTTCTTATGAAATCGATATTATCTTTTCACGTTCTTTAAGCTATCTCAAGTTGGCTACAGGATTATTATATGTTGCGTTCGAGAATGTTATACTTATGTCTTGATATGAAAGCCTTGTAGGATATACAGGGATGCAACATTTACTGCCAGATTTTCTAAACAATTTATAAAATGAAAATTCACCATCTTCATTATAGGCCTCCTCTAGTTGTCTATAGCTGACTTTGTGAGAGATGATAATTTCATAAGAATATTATACTCCCTCCATTCCAAAATACTGTGTACATTTGAGAAAATTCTCATTTTTATTGGACCATGAAGTCCACAAGGAAGTCACATAATTTCTTCTTCCTAATATCCCGTCCAACTCGTATGCTTGTTCACGAACCAAGTTCAAGTCAATCCTTCCAAGTCTCTTCCAATTTTGGAAAGAGGAAGTCACGTGATTTGGCATGTTGAAGAAAGTATTTGGAACATTTAATATTTCCAAATGTACATAGTATTTTGGAACGGAGGAAGGAATTGATATTTTTTAATATGAGCTTTTCATCATCATGACCAATTGCTTTACAATAATTTTAGGGTGCGTTTAGCAACGTTGATTTGGATTTAGAGGTGTGATTTTTGGAATCATGTCATTGAAAGAATCTCGTGTGATTTTGCAAATGATAGGGTCGGGCGTGTCATTTTGGGCGACCCTCTTTCATGTTATAATAAGAATCGCGTCATTCTGGGGTGAGATTTTGGGGAAGAATCAAATCGTACCCAAAAAGGAGTTGCCAAACGCATGATTTAGACAAATCACGTGATACTTAAAGTCACAGGGTCTAAATCCACGTTGCCAAACGCACCCTTAAGCATTTTGAGGCTTAGGATTAGTTACAGGTAAAAGCAGACTGGTTTTCATTGTTACCAGCTTTGTGATGGAAGATGGTTATATTGATATTTCATGTGCAACCATCATGTCATGAAGCCAATCTACATAATTGGAAAGGTGTATGATGAATATGATGATGTTAAATCTTCTTATCATGGTACCCTCTTCAGAGGGTTGCATCAGGAAGGACATCCAGCGTAAAAACTTGCCACTACCTTTCTTTGTATGAATTTTGTACCATTTTGATTCCGATAAGAGTCAAACATGGTATATAATTCATGCCACCAACCCCATATAGCTGGGAAAAGGCGTATGATGATGATGATGATTAGTTAAATGTTAAAGAAGATTATACTATATTGGTGTTGTTGCTTATGCCACTGTTTCTCCATGTTACTTTGTTTTTGAACACTGACAAATTATTTCTCTTTATTCCAGTCCTTTCACTGCTGGTAGATATCACAGTCTTGTAATTCAAAACGAAAGTTTTCCTGGTGATGCACTTGAAGTCACCGCACAGACGGAAGATGGATTAATAATGGCCATTCGCCACAAAACTTACAAACATATTCAGGCAAGTTTTCTCATCCTCTATTTAATACACCTGCAATGCACAACTATCAGATTTACTAAAGCTTTGTGTTTTGTTGACTGTTTTGGAGTTTTTTACTCGGGTTTCATATGATCTGATATTTGCGAGGCATAGATTTCTTAACTTATTCATATTTCTCATGAAATTATCTAGCTTAGATAGGTCGTCAGGATTGGTTTGTTTGCCCTGATACCTTACATGCAGACCATAACAAAGCATGTACACACCCATGATATTTGTAACCAAGTAAAAAAGATGCTTAACTAATGTACACACTCATGATTTTTGTTTAACTTATATTGTGCATGTGTGTGCATTCTATAACCATATATATCATTGATGAGATTCAGCTGGTCTAGTAGGCTGACGTCTCTTTGTTCAGCTAGCACTTTAGCAGCAGCAGAAATTTCTTTTTAAGCTGTCCCAAGATCTAAAACTGAGGTGAACAGTTCAATATCCGAAATGTATGATATAGTTTTCTCAAAGATAGTATCTTTGATCTTTTCTTTTACACAGAGATTCAACCTATCATATAATGCATTGTGGATTAGGCATATATGAAAAGTGTCTTTTTTTAAATGATTGTCCATATAGTTTTTCAAACTGTGTAACCTTTTGGGTTTAGAAACTTACCATACATTTGTAGGTGTAATTTGCGAACAATTTTAAAGATTAAAAAGCAATTTTATATGCTCAAACTTAGAAAAGCTCGTATAGGAAGATTCATACTGGTAGCAGAAGTTACCAGAATCTTCTCAATCCTTAGTAATTCAGCTAGCTTGTAGTCATTAGTAAGATGGTCTTGTTTTTCACATGAACATTTCAACAAGTATAGAAAGGCTTAGAGTTAGTTTTATCTCTGATAAACAAAGAAATGATGCATGAAACCTTATTCTGCTAAAAGTGTTCTTTCTCGTACATACATCTACTGTATAAAACATCATTGATCAGTGGGTATCTTGAAACCAATATTGACTTGTTGCATCTTGTTTGACATTTTCTGGGCCTTGTTATACTAATTTTGAAGAATCTACGGCATTTCTTTCACATATGTTAAATAAATCAATAAAGAGAGGGATAGCTTGTCTCTGTATCCGATCCCTTTCACTTGTTTCTTTTTGGTCGTACATCACCCTTTTTTCATGTTTATGAGACTTTTTTTTTGAATTCCAGGGGGTGCAGTTCCATCCAGAAAGCATTATAACAACTGAAGGTAAGAAAATTGTTCAAAATTTTCTTAATTTGATCAGAAGTTTTGAGACAGCCCACTAGCAATAATGTTGTATGCCAATATAGTAGGTTTTTTTAATATGACATATGTTGGTGTACATTTCTGGCCTTGACATAATCCCCAAAGCGAAAGAAAATAAGGTTGCCGTTAGCTCATTAAATTTATGTGTTTTTGCGAGTTCATATTAGTTCGTCATGTGGGAATGACTTATAATCTAAAAACGGCATGGAAAATGGGAAGGAGTCGCTAGTTCATGGCGCTTAATTTTGACATTAGAGGCAGTAGCTAAATTGGTGTTTGTTACATAATATGCTTCTACTTAATGCCGAAAAATTTACATATGCTTCTAGCAACATAACTCAGGAATTACCCACAGACGTACAAATCTAGCTCCTCTGAGCCCTACAAGTTCCACTCATCAGGAGATGGATCTCCAACCGCTCAAAGATTTACAAGTGAAAATCAAACCACTCTATTAAGCAGAGTTGTCTGGTTTAGACACTGATGGGACTGCTTCTTCAGAAGGGGACTGAGCTCAAGTGTGTTGCATTGATCGCTTAAATTTTAGATGAACCAGCTTCACATCGGCCCATCGAAACTTGACTCAGAAGGGGGCTGATCAACTAATATAACTAATATTGGAGGTAAACCGGATAGTGACACCGCATTGTTTCATCTTCCGTTTCCATTTTCTTGGAAACTTTCATCTTTTGTTTTTCCCCGCACCGGCGCTGTGTGACTGAGCACATCGTTCAGGCAGTACCTGAGTAGCTTGCGAAGCAAAATATTTTCAACCTTGCTAAACCAAGCAGCAGTTGATAAACAAACTCCTAATTGTTTTTTAACATCTAGAAAGGCAAAAAACGCATTACAAGTAACAAAGGACGTTGAACAACTGATATGCACATTTGAGCCCAGCAAGTCATCAGTAGCAAGCCCATTTTCATTAAATCAATAATCAAGAGGACGATATAGTTAAAGAGAATATTTCATCAATTATCCCACTAGTTATATTCATAATTGTATGTCTATAACACGCAGTTTTATGTATGAAATTGAAAACAGCCATAGATGGCATCCTCAATATCAGCTTCAATCAACGTTCTCCGCAAGCAAAAGGTTGGTAACCAATAAGAGCAGCTCAATCATTTTTACTCAAGTGCCATAACTTTCACCTTAGCCCTTTTATAGCTTCACAACTACAATAATTCTCCAAAGTCCGAAATCTTATAGATCACACAAAGTGGTATCTGGAATCCACATAGCTCTCTACATCCCACAAGAAGGATCCAAATGTAACAGCTTCCAATACAACTCTTTTGAGGCCCAAAAAGCTAATCTTTATCGCCTCATTCTTCGATGAATCTACGGTTCCCTGGGGCGTGATAACTATCTCCGGCCTCCCAAACAAAGCCTCTGTATGCTTCTCAATTATACCCACAGCCTCCTTCGACCTCACTGTTGCATACCTTTGAAGAGTATCAGAATCAAAGGACATGACATATGACCTTAGCCGAGTAGGTTTGATACCATGGCCAAAACCTCCAGGGCTGTTAAATCTACTAGACATGTCAGAGTTCTCATTAGAGTTACTCTCATCATGATATCCACCGCCATTTGATCTCAAGCCGTCAAGCATCATTTGTTCAGTGGCGGTTGCTTCTTCATCCAAACCAAAAGGTAGAATCTTCGTACTCTTTTCAAGTTGGAATCTCTGATCTACTCTCCTAAGAAAGTAACCATACATTACTGATGCAGCATAGACCTGTCCAACCCTGAGTTTGCTTATCTCGGCCACAGAGTTCGACTCTCCCACTCGGTTTCCCAATATGAGGGCAAGGTGATTTTTAATCATCTCATAAGCTTCAGGAGAGTGAAGCCGTGTTAGTTCTTCTTCTTGCTCGGGCCATCTATCAACTCTCCCAGAAAGGTCTGCCGATTGAGATATGGAGGGTATCAAAGAAACACCACCGCCTATAAATCTCTGCACAATCAAGGCATACAATATCTCCTCTAAAGCCTTCCTTCTGTCATTCTCTCTCACCTCGGCAATTCTCCTAAAGTACAGAAGAAAATCATATGAACCATTAGGAAATTAAGACATTGTATGTAAAAGAAATCTACAGAAGAGGGGAAACAGAATTCGCATCAAAAGGAAGAACGACAAAGACATGGAAAAACACAGGGTTTTGGAGGAGTGTGCAACCCGCCCCTTTTTTTGGATTAACTATCTACATCTCATTCAACCATATCCAGATACATCTACAAGGTAGCATTTTCCTAAGGAAATCAGGTATTTCCTCCTCCCAAACGAGGATCATACAAGGATTTGGGCCTGTCTAGCAAGTGCATGAGCTACCATTACTATTTCTACATACGTGAGGAAAAAAGAAACTGAATTGAAGTGTTGTAACAACATTTTAGCCTCCTCCACTATTTGCCCCAAATAAGCAATATCCGAAGAACTACTCTTCAAAGAACTCTTGACTGAAATAGAATCATCCGTTAATCTAACATCCGAATCACCAAGTTCTGTTGCAAATTCTATAGCATTAGCCATAACATATGCAGAAAAGAGTGATGAAATGCTCTACAATAAGAAAAACAACAATAAAACCAGCTGATTCACACAAACATGGAAATTAGTGACCAAATATTTTGGTAAGGAAAAGCAGCTAACTAGTTAAGCATGCAAAAAACTGATCTTTTTGCCACAGAAAAAAAAAAGAAAAATCCAAGGGAGTGGGGGGCGAACCTATACAAGACAAGGTCGGTGGTGGAGCTAGATGGCTCGTCCTTATGCTCCTTGGTGTCACGATCTATCTGAAGCTTCTCGAGCTGCTGATCCACCGCGGCAGGGAGGAGATGCGGGTGGGTCGACAGGATCTGCGACAAAAACTGCCCGATCGGAGACTCCAACTGCAGAGGTGCGATCGGACCCGCAGACTCCTCCGACGACGAAGAAGCTCGGACTCTCAAGCTCCTCCTCCTAGCCCCGGAAACCGACTGATTCGGGCAAGACAGGGCACGACACGCCTGTAACACAAATCAGCACCAGACTTAGAACACCCCCAAACTCTAAAAAAAACTAATACCAAATGGCATCGTGGCATCGTGTTTCGTACCTTGAGGCGTTTGCACGGGAAGGATAGGCTGGAAGTGAAACAGAGAGCGTTGGGTCGGGCGGCAACGAAACCGCTGGCTCTGATCGATGGGCTCGAGGTTGCACGAAGGGAAGGAGAAGCCGCTGTTTCCATGGCTGGAGATTCAGGTGAAGGATCGATGTTTTGATACTCAATTGATTCGAGGAGTTTGAGGATGGATAGGAATCAAGGAAGATACCCAGGAGGAAACGTGCGCCATGTGAAACTGAAGAGGAAGCCCAGAAAGGCGCCTTGGACTTTGACTTGTCTGATCACTGATGTAACATAGTCCTTCTGATGTTCATCATTTGCCCATATATAGGGCATCAAATTACATGATGAGAGCGGAGTCGAAGAGATAGATAGGTGGAGGTGAAGAAGTAATTAGCGTAGAAAAACCTGGAGCAAACGTGTTGCTCATAGCGGGGAGGGTAGGTGACACGGCCGTCGTCGTCTTCCAGGAGGGAAAGGAGCTCATGGTCCACGATGCAGATGCTGTTTATTGCGTTAGGAACACGTTTCTCTTTGCCTTGTGTGAAGCGTGAACTAACAAGCAATGCTACTGGGTTTTTCTTCTTTTTTATTTTGGTAAAAGGGGCTACTGGGGTTGTTAGTTTGGCTAGAATTAGCCCACATCAAGGTATGGACGCTACTCAAGTCCCCATCTTTTGCTAGAATACTGTTGTTTGTTTTCTCGCTACAAAAAATACTGTTGATCTTGTTTCACACAGATCGAATCTCTTGTAGGCAAAAAAAAACACGTAGTCTATTGGTTCTATATCTTACCCCAAATTGTGGCAATAACGTCATGTTTACATACTCTGGGTCCATACATCTCTTTGTTCGTGTATATTGTTTAGAACAATACATCATATTCATATGTTGACTGAAGGTTTGGTATAAACACACTTGGGGTTCACACATCCAAAGGATATGTCGATCGACATTAGAGCGGAAAAGATTTGTCAAGAAAACTTTGGTTCTATACTATCTCATTTTATCATTACCAAAAATAAACAATAAACGTGCCTTTGAGTTTCTTCTTTATTGGTACAGGGTAGGTGCCTTGGTTGATGCTTTTAGTCAACTGAACTACACAAATGAAAAGAAAGAAGAAGCATTAAATGAGAAGATACTTAGACTTATACCATGCCATCGTATTTGTCTCTCGTAATTCGTAAGTTGTAAACCACCTTCATGCCTTGGAATCCATCTCACCGGCTAGTCCAAAGTATGATCAGATGCATCGATTAAGATTGCTAAGCTCCAAAGTACAGGAGTGCAACTCGCGAGAAATTTTTACGCACGCAGCTCGTAGGAGAACAGTGTACTCACCACCAACGGGAGATAGACACGATTTGCAATTTGTTGGTCCCGTGTATTATGACAAGTAGGGGAGTCGTGTCCATCAACCATTGATGGTGAATACGACTGTTCCCTACGCAGTGTACATAATAATTTCTCACTGGGAACCAAAATTGAACTAACGAGTTCCGTGCCAAACAACGGCCACAAGCTCATATTCCACCATGTTGTGATGTGGGGCCCGCAGTCCACCCAACGTGAATTACTGACTGAGAAGACAGTGTACGTGCGCCTGTCCGCCTGTATCACAGAGTAGACCGTCCCGTCATTTCCCATGTCAGCCTCCATCCAGGGTGGGTGCAGGGTCCTTTTCGTCAATTCCTCCTGCCCTGCCTCAGTACCAAAGTATCTCAGACATCGGCGCACCACCTGATACAGTATTCCATCATACCACCCACCTCGAGTGTGTTTGTTTGCTGAAAGATGAAAGAAATATTAAAATTTTATAAAAAATAAAATATATATAAATAATTTAAAATAAATACACCTTAAAAATATATTTTAAGTCTAAAAAATTTTCACATTAAAATTTTTTATACTTCTTTACGATTTTTCATACCCATAATTAACACCACTTTCGGGTTTGGGAGCACCAATTCCCGTAGACTCACTCATCTGTTCGAGAACTGTCAACGACGTCTCCGTCTCCTCCTTTCCGCTCGCCGTTAAACTTAACGGAACCACCTCTACCGCCGGTTCCCCCAATCCTCTGTTACTCCCACTTCACTCAGCCCAGCTCTCTTTAATGGCGACCCAACTTTCTCTACTCTTTTCCGCTCCATGAACCACGAACTGAAAAAGCTCCGATCTTTATCCCAATTTCGACTTTTGCGAAGCTTTACATGGGAGAGCAGCAAGAGGACGAGGAAAAGCAATGGGATGACGTGCTCCGGCGAATGCTCCCGCCGGGAGCCCCGCTCCCCGACGAGGACCACCTTGATTACTCCATCGCCGTCGAGTACGAGGGCCCGTCGCTTCCTTACTCTATCCCCACGGTCGACCCTGTTGACGTCGACTCCCTCTCCGTCCGCAGCTCTTCCCCGGTAGCTAGCTCCCCACCTTCCATCGCCGCCGCCACCGTGGACACCGCCTTTGCCAAGCCTCCTCCGAGGTTCGCCCGTATCCGCACCAGCGCCAACGATAGCGGTCGCTCGTCTTTCGCTTCCCGATCCGATGTCGGAAATGGTGGCGGAGCAGTGGACTCGGCCGCCAGCCCTAGTGGGTCCCCGACGAATCCCGATCCGTCTCAGGATTTTCCTTCGTCGCAGCGGGGCGCTTCGGCGATGGATGGCCGGAGGGCGGTCGTGACTTTTGTTACAGGGGGCGAGGACGATGACAATAACGACGACGACGACGGGGAAGAAGAAGGGATGTCCTCGCGGAGATCCTTCGGCCAGGACCGCTCGCCGTCGGAGGTGTTTGTTCGCAAAGAAGTTAATCGTCATATCTGCAGCCGGTGCGGGAAGGGGAACCGGCTGAGGGAGAAAGAGGCCTGCTTGGTCTGTGATGCAAGGTACTGCGGCAATTGCGTGCTCAAGGCGATGGGGTCGATGCCGGAGGGGCGCAAGTGCGTGAGCTGCATCGGGAGGCCGATTGACGAGTCGAAACGATCGAAATTGGGCAAGTGCTCGCGGCTGCTGTCAAGGTTGTGTAGCCCCTTGGAAGTCCGGCAGATCATGAAGGCGGAGAAGGAGTGCCCTGCCAACCAGCTGCGTCCAGAGCAGCTTATCGTCAATGGGAGACCGCTGAGGCAGGAGGAATTGGCCGACATTTTGGGGTGCCCTATTCCTCCGCAGAAGTTGAAACCAGGGAGGTATTGGTATGACAAGGATTCTGGTCTTTGGGGAAAGGTGATTATCTTTGATTCCTTGTTATTATTTTACAATGCATTGCGATGCAGATACATTGTGCTTTTGCGAGGAATTTGATTATTTCGCTGAAAATGATGTCTTTGTGATGCGGGATTGTAGGAAGGGGAGAAGCCTGACAGGATTATAAGCTCAAAGCTGAATGTGGGGGGGAAGCTTCTCATGAACGCCAGCAATGGAAATACTCAGGTGTACATCAATGGCCGTGAGATCACAAAGGTGGAGCTTAGAATGCTAAAGGTGTGAAGTTGGATTATATAAACAGGTTTATCTGTCCAGTACATTCAATTCTCTGTTCCTCTCATGAATACTTTGTTTTTCTACTTCTTCTTTAATGCATGAGCGACTGTTGATTCTTGTCAATTTTGGATTTTTGGTCGTTCTTGCTTTTTAACTTGTAATTTAAGTTGTATCACATGATTAACAACTTGAGGTCGCGAAAAATATTTAGCATCTCTGGTTTAGTATGGTAGGTCAATAGGTGTTGTACTGTAAACTGTTTCTTTCTAAATTGACTCCTAATAGGAAGAACTTATAGCTTTGGCGTAAGTAGGCTTGGATATAGTTGATAAAGATTTGCCAGTGTTGTCGTGCATATGTAAGAGTTGATAGGAATGAACCTGGATTTTTTTGGGTAACCTTTTATCATTGCAGTATAGTAAATATTGTTTTTAGATTTATTGTTACTTGGACAATATTTACATGTATCACTATTTATTGGGTGCTTCAGGGTTTTTAGACTTGAGGAGAAGTGTTGATATACTATAAATGTTGGCTATATAAAGAGGTTCCAGTTTTACGTTTTTGTCTTTGATTTTAATCATTTACAACCTCATCATTTTGAGTTATCTTTTTTATTCTAGTTGGCTAATGTTCAATGTCCTCGGGATACACATTTTTGGGTGTATGATGATGGGTCATATGAGGAAGAAGGTCAGAATAACATAAAGGGAAATATTTGGGGAAAGGTAACCTTTCCATTGCTTCCACATCTTTTGTGGTTAATGAGTAGTGCATTTGAGGAAACCAGTCTTGATGGTTATGCATTGATTTGTTGAGCCACTTTTGGTCTGTTATTTCTAGGCAGGCCTCAACCCGTTTCATTTGTTCGCTATTCTCTTTGCCTGTCCCTACTGGACCTGGAAGCTTTCACAAATCAAAAGAAGATACGACTACCTACTCAAGCAGGTCTGTGCCAGAATATATGGAACAGGGAAGAGTTCAGCAACTTTTGTTACTTGGACCTGAAGGCTCTGGGACAAGCACTATCTTCAAGCAGGTATTCTTTTGATCCATGATTCTGTTGATTGTGAATAAAATTTTACTTCTTAAAAATTTGTGCAAACGTCAAGTTCAAATATGTCTTTTTTGTTTTTTTTGTTATTTTTTGTAGGAAGATAGTTGATCCTTTGATATGTCTAATTAGTTACAAGCATGGCCTCCTACGTATTGTATGTAAACAGGTGAAATTTTTGTATGGCAACAAGTTCACTACGGAAGAGTTGCAAAGTATTAAGCTCATGATACAAAGCAATATGTACAAATATCTTAGCATCTTGCTTGAAGGACGAGAACGTTTTGAAGAGGAGGCTTTGGCGTGTAAGGAAACTTCTCCTGCTGGAGATTCTGGGCCAGGTCATCCATGTATTTTTTGCTACTCTTGTATTATTAGTCCTTTGTTCTATCAATTTCCAGGCCTTCAAATATGTTTTTTCCAGTTGTATGGGCAGATCTTATCCATCTCCCGTAACCTATTTTTGTAGGGCTACCAAATGTTCATGATAGTAACTTCCAATTAAAAAATTTTATCTTATGGGGATTGAATTTGGGTCATTTGGCATGTAGGCAGGCATATAACTGAGAAGAGTTTGGGAGGTGATGCAGAGGATACTGAGCAATGCAATTATTCTATTAACCAAAGGTTAAAGCATTTCTCTGATTGGCTGTTGGAAATCATGGCTATGGGAGACTTGGATGCTTTTTTCCCTGCTGCAACTCGTGAGTATGCACCTGTTGTTGATGAAGTTTGGAAGGACCCAGCAATTCAGGAAACATACAAGAGAAAAGATGAATTGCATTTTCTGCCCGATGTTGCAAACTATTTTCTAGATCGGGTATGCATTTTGCTTATCTTTGAGTTAGTGTTTACGTGGTGATATTAAATTTCATCATGTATGCGTACATATGTCCTTCAATGCTTTTCCATATCAGGGATCCTCATGTCATATAGTATTTGATATCTTGTACTTTCAGGCAATTGAGATATCAAGCAATGAGTACGAACCGTCTGAAAAAGACATCTTATATGCTGAAGGAGTTACCCCATGCAATGGTTTGGCTTTCATCGAGTTCTCACTGGATGATAGGAGCCCAATGTCCGATACTTATCCTGAAAAATTTGATTGCCCACCTCCACTGACAAAGTACATCGATATTCCCTATCTGTTTCAAATAATCACTTTGAAATGATCTGTTAATCAATTTTGATGAATTCCTCTCACAGGTATCAGTTGATTCGTGTAAGTTCGAAGGGTCTTGACTGAAGGTTGCAAATGGCTAGAAATGTTTGAAGATGTTCGAGCTGTTATCTTCTGTGTTTCTCTCAGCGACTATGATCAGGTGTCATCTCAAGGAACAGGTTCCTTGCGAAACAAGATGCTGATTAGCAGAGATCTCTTTGAAAATGTTGTGAGACACCCATCTTTCAGGATGTTCCTTTTGTTCTGCTTCTAAATAAGTATGATGCGTTCGAGGAAAAGATGAACAGGGTCCCTTTAAAGGTTTGTGAGTGGTTTGAAGATTTCAGCCCAGTTAAGCCCCACAACAGTAATCAGTCATTAGCTCACCAGGCATATTATTATGTGGCTGTGAAATTTAAAGATCTTTTTGCTTCTATAAGTGATAGGAAGCTGTATGTGTGGCAAACAAAGGCTCGGGAACGTACTACTGTCGACGAGGCATTCAAGTACATTAAGGAAGTTTTGAAATGGGATGAAGAGAAGGATGACAATGTTTATGGAGTTGTGGATGATTCTTTTTATAGCACAGATGTTAGTTCTTCCCCTTATCAGGGAGGAATGATGTAGTGATTATATTTGAGACCTACATTGTGTCTGTTGACTGAGAAGGTGTTAGAGCTCCTTGCGCGTTTGACACTATGTGGCTAGTGGTGTCAAAGGAGGATGCTGGACCAGGCGTGTTTCTTGATGCTACGGGAAACTTGTCGACCAGCAGGCTCTTTAAGAGTGGATTTAACTGTATTATTGAGTTGGGAAGACGAGAACTATTGCAACAAACAGAAAATGCTTTGACGATGAATTGCGGCATGTTTAGATGATTGTTTGTCCGTAGATTGTAAATTTAAATTATCTACTTATGATGAGATCAGTGGGTTAGTAATGCATTTTTGTAGATTGGATGGTAGGTTCCTCTAGATTCTTTTATGATTTTCTGGATGAGTTCATTTGTCAGTTCTGAATCTGCTTTGACAAAGGGTGGCAAACTAATCACGAATAAACTTGAAACCAGAGAGCCCATCATATAAATGACCACCAAATATTCAACGTAGAAGTAAAAACTATAACCTTAATAAACGTGTTTGAAAGAATAATATTTGGTTCACTTGATGACCGAACGCAATACATTAGTGGTAGCTACTGCTGAGTGCTGACAAATAAATTAAAATTAATGAAAGCACTTAACATTCAAAGTAGAACACGGATTACGCGAAATAGAGATTGACAAATCATTCTATCTTCACTATATTTGGTGTAGTTGGAAGGTAAGCTAGAGTAATGAAGCCGGTAAATGTCATTCTTTATTTTTAATTTGCAGTACATATCAGTTAGATTGCACCTTTTTGACAGAACGGTAAATGTCTTTTTAACAAGAAACAGAAAAAAAAAAACATCACTTACGTTTTTACCAATTCGTGGAAAATACACCTACACTTCGTGGAATAGATCTCCTACTTTCACCTGATGCAGCAGAATTCCCTCTGCTTTTACACCTCATGTATTGACTTAAAGACACCAAAGGCTGATGTTCTTCAATTAATAATAAAACGCGAAAAAGTGCACCTTATCTTTACCTTACGTAAGAACATCGACAGAAGTCGTTTGGGTCGCACTTTTAACATTGAATGTAACTGGTTTGCCAGCAGTTTCTAATTGGGGAAAAGTTTAAATCGTGCTCATATAGCTTGCATGAGTTTGAGTAATTTTGAGCCTTCAGATCTTGATCTGATGGCGACGATGATTCACACTTACGATTTGACATCTGTTGTCAGATCTTGAGCTGACGGATGGAGATGGCTTGGCTCATACAAGCTCATGTAAACCAGTCTCTTTCTAATTTTTATTGAAGTATAGGTAATGCCAACTAAAAAACTACTAAAAATGTAATACATGTACACAGGCAACCCTCCCTTTTATTGATTACTTGCTAAGATTCACGCTCTCCCTTCCCTCAAGAAACATGAAATACCAAACCCCATAAACAAAGCATAGGGGCTAACAGTGCGTCTCCGCTCCTTTTCTCCAGTCCGAAGTGATAGAACACCTTCGACGCCTTTCACTCTCTCTCCAGGTCTTCGATCTTCCCTCCTCCAACTACCCTGGTGGGTTGCTAATGGCTATCACAGACAGGTCCAGGTATGGGGTTCCTTCCTCCGTCACCACCATTCTTGCACACTTGTTTGGTATAATAGCGGTTGTGCTGGTGCTCGTCTGGGTGTTGCACTACCGCCATGGCCTAAACCTGAATTCGGACGACCCGCGTGTGGTTTTTAATGTGAGTCTCTTAACTTCAGCTATTTGTCCACGATGCATGTAGTGCACCCTTCTTTGTATTTCAGTTTCGCAAAATGATTGGAAGTTTGATTACTGAGAACTTCTCTCTTCTTCCATTAGTTGCTAAGTTGGTCAATTGATGTCTGCTAATGAACTCCTAACTCCTTTTTTGTTCTATATAGGTTCACCCTTTCCTTATGACATTTGGCTTCATTTTTCTCATGGGAGAAGGTATAATTCCTCAATATTAATGGATATACAATGTAGTTCTCATGCATGTAAGGTGTTTTTGTTTAAAAGGAAGATACGTTTGCATGGTGGGAAAGGTGGGTGACTTTGATTCAGCGTGGGGCACCTAGGAACCTCTGAAGCTTAATCATGCTTCAAGGGTCTAGACCTATAACATCTGAGACTGAGGAGAGAGGACTCATTTGATCTTTGATTATCTACTTTATTCTCAAATTGCAGCAGCATTTGATGTTCTATTTGCATGAATATCCAAATGCATGAATCATAATGCAAACAAAGTAGAATTAGGTGGACTGCAGCTATACGCCATGGACACATGGTTGTGGCCCAAACTATACTTCGTCTAGCCGTCGGTTGGTTTGTCTGTCTCATGAATTAGGTGAACACTGGACGTCCACCTTTACTTGGACTACTTTGGAGGTCATTGTCAAGTCGCCTTACACTTGGTGATGACGACCCATGCTGCCATACAGCTTGACACAGTGCTTAGATTAATGCTGATGATCGATCCATCTTTAATGGCTAGTAATCTATTAGCTAATTGTGGAGTACTTTCTGTTGGTGATGGGCAGGGATGATGGCCTACAAGACGGTCCGGTTAGAGAAGAAAGTGCAGAAGACGGTTCACATGGTGGGTCACCTAATCGCACTTGTTCTAGGCATTGTTGGTGTCTATGCTGCTTTCAAGTTTCATGGCAAGGTCCATATTCGTGATATGTATAGCTTGCACTCCTGGGTGGGCATTGGCACCATCAGCCTCTTTGGCTTCCAGGTGCCTACCACATTAATTACTTCCATTATTACTGTTTATCAATCATTGACAACACTCCTTAATGGACACTAATATAGGAGTATTATTTATATTGGCAGTGGTTGATGGGGTTCGTTGCATTCTGGTATCCTAGACTGCCAAGCGCGATGAGGGAGAGAGTGGTGCCATGGCATGGCTTGAGCGGTCTGGTCATTTTTCTATTGGCCATTTGCGCTGCAGTAACAGGTTTGGTAGAGGAATCAATCTTCTCTGGGCTGAGGGTGGATTCCCAAGCCCACGTCGTCAATTTCAGCGGCATCTTCCTCATCCTCTATGCTTGCGCAGTCTCTTTTTCAGTACTCCCTCCCTCGGTGAAATAATGCATTCAACAAATGCTATACAGATTGTTTGCAATTGCAATTCTCGAACGCAATGGAAAGAAAGTCTTTTGCACTTGGCTTGTCTTATATTACATGTGGTTTTTTTTTATACTCCGTATGTTCTTGCCTTAGCTTGCGAATATCCTACTTTCCAGCTGCTGCTCCTTCGAGCGCTTCTAATAATTTTAACAACACATTAATGTAGATAGTCACAAGCGTTCAATACCAGCTTCGCACTGTCATTGCTTCACCTTCGGAGGTCGACGGCTGAAATATAAGCATATGGTCATCCACGGACTAACAGGCTAACACTCATGCATGGTCACGCTAAAACAAATGAACTATGAATGTTTTATTTTTATAGTGAACTTTCCATTAATCAAGAAAAAACCATACAAACCATAACTTGCTACACAAGACGGCTGCGATCGAGAAGCCACATGAAACCCGATTTTCCACCCATATTACAAAGGGAAAAGCTTATGTCTCACGTGGCTTGCATGAACCAAAGTAAACTTGAGCCGTTGGATCTTGATCTGACGGCTCTAAGGGTAAGGTGATGATTCACGCCCATACCCGCCGACAGCTCGAGAATCGAGATTATGCAAACTGTATGACACTTGTCTCATGTAAACTGGAATCTATTACAGGAATCTACTACGAAATTGTCATCCTAATCTGTATGACACTTGTCTTTATCATGAGGAACTTTTTTTAGGCAAATCTTCATGAAAAATTACGAAATTGTCATCCTAATGGTCATGCTCGGAAAAAAGGCTATGCATCGAACCATCGGTACATCGGTAGGTTCATCACATCCACGGCAATGGCCTAATCGTCTACCGCCATCACATTTACACCCCCCCCCCCCCCCCCCCCCCCTCTTATAATTCTATTTCCACAACACCACGGTACAATAATCAATTCAAGGCAATTGTGATGCCAAAAGAAAAAATTGCTACATTCAGATTGGTACATTACCACCATCATATTGTCCAGAGCATTGCACCCCCCATTAGGGAAAGCAGGGTCCATACATCTCGTCTTGGGGTCCATTTAGATTTGAACAGCTTGATTGGTATTATGGGAGTGATGACCTTTTTTGGGCCATGAAACATCATTCACAATCTGGTTGGCCACAACAATTCTGCCAGCCAACTTGAAGCTTGGATAATTCTATCTTACATTAAATTGAGATTCAGAATATGTTTGCCATTTCATCAACAAGTTGTAATCCGTTGGTGCAACTGCGTGGCAACACCAGCCGTACATCACTGGGAATGAGTACAATTACAGCAAATTTGATAGAGAGATCGAGAGGCGGGGAGAGAGAATCGGCAGTGTGGGCTGGCAATGAGGAAAATGGCTTTTGCTTGGTGGACATCGTCCTCCTCAATGCCAGTCTGTTTCTGCTCCCTTTTCTTCCACCTTTAATCATATCATTTCTCCCACTTTTCCAATAATTATCTACCTGAAAAATATCTTAAAATGGATCATATAAAGATCCTCATATTGAACCTAGTACCTGAGAGAGCCAAAGGGTGGTGGGGGGGGTTACGACGACCCACCTCAGTTCACATAATCCTAAGTAAAATCTATCCAGAATGAGCCTCTTTGCCCTCGGGAATCGGTGAGCCCAAACTCCCTTCACTCATTGCCTTCTATTTCTTTTTTCCATTTCATTTACCATTTTTTTTCTTCATCAAGAATTTGTAATTTGATAAAGAAGGAGTCATTAGTGGAGATTCTACTGAAAAGCAGAGAATTGGAATTAGGAGGCCATGAGTGCGATGTAGAGATTAGTTCTGTTAAAAAATCAATTGAGATAAATTAAGCCAAAAATGAATCAATTTGTTTTCATAATTTGCATATTCAAGTTGCATGTTGGAGGTTCGCTGTTTAACAATAATTGAATGCTGATGATCTTCTACCAATCTTTAGAAAATTGTAAAGGTTTCCAATTCTCTACTTTACGTTTGCTTTTGGCTTGATTAATTCTTTAGATATTTGTTTTTGCCTGGAACAATACCTAAATATGATTGCTCTTGGCTTGAACAATACCTGAATATAATTGCTTTTGGCTTGAACAATACTTCAAAAAACTCTATGGATCAGTCCCAGGACGAAAACCATATTTCTCAAATAATGAGAAATTTAACATGGAATTTGATACTTATCTGTGAATTCACTAACCTTGTAGACAATTGGTTTTCTTTTACGATTTACGTTCACATACGGATGGATATCTAAAACAAAGAAAGGATGTTGAATGACAGCTTAAACTAATTCTTACCAATAAAGTCGATGAAAAGAAAACAGAGAAGTTTGTGTAGCTGCCCTATGCTTTGGATTAAGATGTCCTTACAAAGTTTTGTTGAATGAACAGGAATCAGAAGACTTTTCGCCCCAAAAAAAGTGCTCCCGCAGGAAGTAAGGTTGCATACTTGCCATTTTCACCTTAAAGACGACCATTATGTTCATTCCTTTTTATACCGATAACTGTCACGATGTATCATCAGTGTCTAATGTTGCACAGCATTACAACTCATTCAAGTACTGAACTTCTTGAAAAAGTTTAAATAATAAAAACCCCGCAGCTTATACACTTTGCTGGAATTTTATCAATTCAAATATAATCACTTATATCGTCCTTTTTTCTTTGCTTTCCAAAATTGCTGAGTTCGGGCAATGGGATCTAACATGCCCCTAATGCTGCAGGGCCAACAACTTCGGAAGCACATTGATGCTACCTTGGGCAGTGGGAACTTGAGAGAAGCTGTAAAATTGCCCCCTGGAGAGGACCGTTACGAATGGCTAGCTGTGAATAGTATAGATCCTCCTCTTTATTTTTTTTGTCTTTATGAATTTGGATCATGAAAATGCACGTTAAATATGTGTTCAATTACTATCATTTAAACATAGCAAAAAGAAACTGCAGATCTTACACAAGCAAAAATCAAATGGAGAGTATAATAGTGAAAAAATTAATTGCTAGGTTGTATATTGATAGATGCATTAATTGAGGGTATAAACGGGCCGAGCCAGCTTGCGAGCTGATTCGGCTCGGCTTGGCTCAGTTCAACTCTGGGCTCGGCTCGTATTGGGCGCATCTCGGGCTCGTCCCATTGTGAGCCGAGCTCGAGTTCGAGCTCAATGATACTCGGCTCGGCCCGTTCGTTCAAACTCGACTCGAGCAAGCTTGCGAGCCCACTCGAGCTCGGCTCGTTATTATACATAAATATAAATATATATATATATATATTATTATTTTATTTAAATCTCATTCCATAAAAAAATTTAGCGAGCTCAAGCTTGGGCCAAGCTTTCACTCGAGCTTGAGCCGAGCTCCAGAATTCTTTACAAGCCGAGCTCAAGCCAAGAGGATACAAGCCGAGCTCGAGTTTGAATTTAAAATTTCTAGCTCGAGCTAAGTCATACCCAAGATCGGCTCGTTCACACCCCTAAAGACGATCCCACGAGTGTTGGTACTAAAAAAAATTATTGCTACTTTTCTTAGATTATACTGCTGAAAAAGCAGTCAATGAACCTTGATGGTTTCTAGCCTTCTAACTGGACTCCCTATTATAAACATGGAATTGTTATTTATAATAAACAATCATTCGTATGTGTTTTTTTTCAATGAAGCATATATTTAATGTGTCCCATCTTTGGCAATTTCAGCGGTCGACTTCTTCAATCAAGTGAACCTTTTGTATGGCACTCTTACGGAATTTTGCACATCAGACAGTTGTCCAACAATGACAGCAGGGCCAAAGTATATTATTTAATTAAATTGTCTTACCAAGTTATTCCAGTGTTACTTTGAATAGATTATATTAGCATTAGGGATATCTTATTGCTTTTTGTGCATGCAAGACTGACTTAAGTTTTGTTAAGCTAAATAACATGTTCTTTGTATTAACATGTTCTTTCAATAGGTATGAGTATCGATGGGCGGACGGAGTTCATATAAAGAAACCTATAGAGGTTTCTGCGCCCAAGTATGTGGAGTATCTGATGGACTGGATTGAAGTTCAGCTTGATGATGAGGCAATATTTCCTCAAAGACTAGGTTTGTAAATTGACTATAATTAATGCTTATGTTGTGTCTGTGCATAATATGCTCGATAGATAAGTTTAGTCATCTTCAGGATCAATAAAATGCGTGAGGTAATTTTTTAGGCAGGAGAAACAGTACCTTCTTCTTATATTTTCTAAATGCTTGTGTAGAAGTTGATGTAATTCGTGGAGCTGCTTCTTATCGTCTTGTTGATGAAAAAGTTTATCCAAATATATCTAATTACTTTCCATATGTATGTAGGTGCACCATTTCCTCCTAATTTTCGTGAAGTTGTGAAAATGATATTCAAAAGGCTCTTTCGAGTTTATGCACACATCTACTACTCTCATTTCCAGACGATTGTATCTCATAAGGAAGAGCGTCATCTCAATACTTGCTTCAAGCACTTTATCTTATTCACTTGGGTAATCTTTTCACTTCATGATATCATGCCTACATTTTCTTTTAGCTATTTAACTTTTTGGGGGTATTTTCTTACAATACCACTTCACTATAGAAAATGATTAATTGGTTCAGCGTGATCCAGATAAATATGCAATGTATACTATTTTTTCTGATAAATATGCAATATATACCATGCATGTGATGCAGGAGTTCAATTTAATTGAAAAGGGGGAGTTGGCACCACTTCAAGAACTCGTGGAGCCTATCATTTGTCAATGTTGAGAAATGCTGACACCTGGGGTGGATCTTAAATGGCCAATCAAACCATCTGCTTCTGGAATTTCTTTTCATTTGATAAGTATCATGAGTCCCATCTCTGAGTTTGTTGTCAATTTTAGGATGGATGGAGCGGAAGAAAGTACCAAACTAAAATTGGTAACACTTTTTTTTGGCAACAAATGATTGTTGAACGATGGGATCTGGACTTGCGGATGTAGAGAACACTGTTATTTGCACATGTATAAAGAAATCTTTAATTTGTTCTGTGATTAACCAAAAAAAAATTAGTGGGCAGTTACTGTCGATTTTTTTTGTGCCTGTCTGAGTTTTGTTTTATAAAAAGAATGGAAGAAAAGACCAGAAGAACTAAAGGGGTGGGGTTTAGTCGAGGTTAGACTTGATTTCAATGCCTGTTGTAAAAAAAAAGGCCCTCAAATTACTCCCTCAGTTCCACACTAAGGACCCGTTTGAATATTTTTTTATGAAGAAAGAAAAATTATTTTTCTCTCTTTTTCCTTTAGCAGAAAGGGAAGAATGTTTAAAACATCATTTTTCTTTAACAAAAAGGCTTTATTTTTTCTTTAACAGAAATGATAAATTTATCATAAATAAAATTAATTCTCTTTAAAAATTACTAAAAAGTGACTTTCTACCGTAAACCTCCTCACGGTAGAAAGGAAAAAGAGACATTTTCTCTCATTTCTACTAAAATTTTTTTCTAGTATAAAAGTATCATCCAAACAGTTTTTTAAACAAAAGATCTTTTCTCTCCCCTTAAAGCCTCTTTCTCCTGTAAATGGTGCATCTAAACTGGCCCTAAAAGCTTCATTTGGACTAATTAAACTATTATTGTGGGATGGAAGGAGTATTTAAATTTCGTTTCAATCAGTTGAGCATTGCAGTTGCATTAGTATTATGCGCTTTAGGGTAGTTTGGTTGTGAGCATTTACTACATAACACAATAAATTAAAAAAAACAGTAGTTGGTGAAAGGATCAAATATAAAATAATTTACAAAGATAATATAATAAAAATAAAGAATTGTAACAATAATTGGATTGTGGTTCAATGGGTAAAGTTGGACATTGAGTTCTATTATGATCAAGTTTGGGTATATGTAAAAGCCATATATTTTTTGCTTTAGCATTGTCTACATTAATATGAAAATTTTACATCGTCTAAGAGTATGAATCTAAGGTCTACATCTAATCTTCTACATCATATGGGCAGCGATCATGGCGTACAAAACTGTTCCCTCCACACGAAAAGTTCAAATGATCGTCCATATGACTCTCTTTCTGGTTACCCTCCTCACATTCATTGTTATCTTCTTCTAGTTTAAGCTGTTTTTAAGTTCAAGAACGAAGTAGGACTACCTGACATTGCACCTTGCATTCATGGCTAAGAATGGACTCCATCTGCTTGTTTAGCCTTCAGGTAAATTACTTTCATCATCATCATACGCCTTATCCCAGCTATATAAAGTAGGCAACATAGATTATATACCACGTTTGACTCTTATTGGAATCAAAATGGTACAAAATCCATATAAATAGTTAGTAGCTAAACTTCAGGTAAGTTACTTCAAATTTTCTAAATGTTTCAGTAGCTAAACTTCATTATATGGTGAGCTAATAGTTAGTAGCTGACGAGACTGTTTGATCTGACTATATGTTTGTTGACGGTGGCCACTGGCCTTCTTCTCATTCTTTTTCCCCGGAGCAGCAATGCCATGGCGGGCAAGGCTAGCACCATGGCACTGGTTCTTCGGTGTGGTTATCTTCCTCATGGCTGTCTGCACAGTAGAGACAGGCCTAGTCGAGAGATTCCTCTTCTTAGGCCTCGACCATGGCAGAGAAGCCTTTATCGGGCAGTGATAACCCTACAGCAGATTCCTACACATTTCCATACACAACAGCTGTGTAGGAAAAATGTGTAAGAATCTACTGTACAAATATCATTTCCCTTATCGTAAATTTCACCGGGATAGCAGTCCTCTATGGCATCACTGTTGGGCTCGTCGTAATACTTCCCCGATAGTAGAACTTCAATCGTTCTCAATAAACTACTGTATTTGACTTTCTTCTTTCCATCATTCTTTTTGAAATAATCCATTTGTTTATTTTAATGAGATCGAACAAGACTCAACAGCTGCCCTTTTCCGAGGAAAATTTTGGTGCTGCAGTGAGCTGACAGCGGCTGGCTCAATATAGTCCTCTGCCAGAGAATATGGCAATCAAGAATGACTAAAATGTTAAGTCCCAAGCTCCAAGACCCTAATGAACAAATTTTCATAATCAACAATTTCCGACATATCAGGCAAGAAACTATGGTCCTCACATCATGAGACCCAGAAGCTAGGATGGGACGATCGCAGGCCGTTTCCAAATCAATGAGGACACGATTTTTCTATATAGAGAACAAGAACCCACCAATCATATTAATACTTGGATCAGAATATCGAGTATAATAACGAAGTTGCTGTTAATTCATCCAGTTAACCGTGTAGAAGATAGCAAGTAGAGTAATTACCTACTCAGAAATAAAATGTACGATCTGTGAATGATCCGGTCATACTCCATGATATGCATATATGCCACCACATACAAATATGAAGCACATTGTTAATTATGTATTTCTTGAAATAATAAGTTTAGACAATGATGAAATTTGGAGCACTGGCTAGCAGAAAAACAACAGCTTTCATTAGTCACAACTTTATCACGGCAACAAGAATAAAACTATAATTTCTTGACAGTTATAACCAGAAAAAAAAGGGCTTGTGGCACAGCTGCTTCCCAGAATATCATCCGTGTTCCCAAACCACAAATGATTAAGCTATGGGGTAAATTATGAAGAAGAACAGCACATGAAGTGAAAAAAATGTACATTGCTGACTGAATATTCGCCAGCTGGTCTCTAATTGTACAATATATTATGGAGCTTATGCCGTTAATATTATAAAGTCTGCCTTGACTTTTCCATAAACCTAGCTTCTAAGAGATCCCTCATCCATTTTAAAAAAGGAAAGATAGAACCTAATCATCAGCATAGGGATCAGCAACTCTGTAACTAAGTTACTTCTTCACTAGTGTGGTATTTTAGTTCAAACTACCTACTTCGAGCAAATCACTAATCATTTAGTCTATCTTCAGCACCCTGATCAGGTTTAGGCAGCTCACCCTGATGTTTGTTTAATCTCTCCTGCACATAAATCACAGGAAAAATTATGAATAGGAATGCCTACACTCGATCAATCTGAATCACGAGACAATTTTTTTTGGGTACAAGATCAGGTGACAATTGCTTGTCAAAAGTAGTAGAAGACAATACACTTACGGTAAGTGAAGAATTTTCCGCAATTAATTTCTCACATTCTCCATGCAAGCGTTCTAGTTCTTCCCTCATAGAACTGTTTTCCTGCTTAAGGGATTCCACACGTTGGGCCAACTCTTCACACTCAGCCTGAGTACCGAAACTCAATCCTTAGAAGCAGCAGTTGGGAGTAAGGAATATAAAAATAGACAGATCTAGAACACTGGAATTGTTTAATCTAACAAACCTGCTTCCTCAGCCTAGAACGACGAGCTGATTCCCTATTTGACTGTTTTCTTCTTTGCCTCTTCAGCTCTTTTTCATCCTGAATTTTAAAATAAAATAAAATCAGATTATAGCAATTTGTTTTTTTGGATATAGGTAAGACTCACACATTTTGTACGCCAAAGAAATTCGATTTCAGAACTATTCCACATTCCGCAGAGATCTAACCAGCCCAACTAAGGTTGGATTGGGAATCAGATTACAACAATTGATGTAACCAAACTAATAAAGCAGATGATACCAGATCTCAGGAAAAAACCTGTAACCAGTGTTCTGAAGAAACCCCATCACGTGTTCCCATAAAATTGCTTGGGACTATCGGCGGTTGTGAGGGGACAGGACCTAACTTGCCACGAATTGCAGCAGCAGGGGAGGCAGCAGGCCCTCCCCAAAAATCCATGCCAATATTTAGATTAGTTGCAGGACCAACCATTCCATTTGATGGCATGGGCATCACTCCAACAGTATGATTTGAGGAAGGCCTTGCAACAAAAGCATTTCCATTTTGGGCTTCCTCATCTGAAATTATTACACATAACATGAAGACAGTTCCATAACAAAGAAAAAACGGATAACAAACCCAACAAGAAAGAATGATGACTATGACAACGCAGAAGAAAAGACAAGCTATATACGGACAACATTAATATAGTTCCATCTACATTACCTAAGCAATTTCTAGTGAAGAAAGGCAATCTCTATATAAATGCTAGGAAAAGACAAAAATACTCAGTAGTGAGGAATGAGGATACACAATTCTGCAAAGAGAAAATTTAGGAAAAGACAAAAATAATCAGTATTGAGAAACGAGGATAGACAATACTGATATAACAACATACCATCAGTAGAGCCTTGTCGACGTCCTGGCTTTTGTGAACCCTGTGAAATTTAGGATGAAACTAATTTTAATATAACGAGTAACAGAAATGTGATAATAGAATCTAAGAAACCTACCTTAATACTCAAGATTCAAAATCTTATAAAGTGCATAACTCGGTGGAAAATAAGTCTTACGATTTTCAAATGTAATTGGCAATGTAAATAGAAAGCCTAACAATACATACGTTCTGGGAATTGGCATCACTCCCTTCACTTGAAGTTCCATTTTCACTTTCAGAACTGCAAATTTTATCAAATCAAGAACATTCATATGAAGTTAATAAGATATTCGCAAATGAATAGAGTTCTTTACCTGTCAGAAGCAGCGCCATTGGCAGATGCCCTTCCTATGTCATTGCCCTTGCCTGTTAGTGTAGATAAGCAGCCTAAGCTTCCCCTAGATTTCTTCACAGATCCTTTTTTACCATCGGTTGATTTACCTTCTAATTCCGCGCCACTAGGTTGTGCAGCCTGGACCAAATATTGCAACAACTCAAATTACAGTTTACCAATCACATAAGAAACAGGACTGCAGTTAATAGGTCATTGAAACATAAGATTGAAACATTTCTCTATCAAACCACGCATACAGTATTTTTTATTTGATTTTATTTGCAAATACTTACATGCACAAGGAACTCTGCATATTTAATAATCTAAATTTTTACGAAAACTGAAGCCAAGATTACACAGATGCGGAGAAATGGATCCTATGATATGTTATTGATCAGAGAGAGGAATACCCACCACCTTCACGCACGCTTTATCTCATATCTAATCACCCAACAGATAGTTTGTTACACCACAGACTCCTAGAACCAACAATTATTGTTTTTTCATCATAACATAGTAAAGTGACGAGATATAGATTTCATATGAGAAGATCAGTTGAAAATAGATAATTAAAAAGCATTTCGACAAGTAGCTTCTTTTGACTCTAATGAAAGGGCCTGAATTTGTCACCCAAGGAATATGTATGAAGCAAAATTGTGACAGGATGAGGAGTTCACCGACCCATAAGTTTTAGCAACCCCACACCCTATACACACAGGAGGTGGATATCCACCATCAGAAAAACACAGCACCGGCCGGGTAATGGGGTGGGCTGGCTAAAACATGGGGTGGCGAGCTACTCATCCAATTATGACCTTTAACCAAAAGCCAGGCCAGCACCTCCTATAGTTGTTCACATGAATATATTTATCATTCAAATGGGTTGACACAAACAGAAAAATTAGTTGTGGTGAAAGTGAGATTCTAACACAAGCTATGTGTAGAGTAGGCCGTCCCCAAAATTTCAGTTGATAAAGACTATCAGAAACCATGCTCAGAATCATCAAAATTTGTTAACACTGTACTCTTTGAACTAATCTAATCTCTATGCTAGAAACTATTGAAACAACCATTTCCCTTTAATTGATCGCAAGGTTTACGAACTCTTTATGAGTATTTCTATATCCCACAGCGCCATTGCAAAATTACGTTTAACAATAATTAATTCCATAACAGAAATAGTCAACATATCTTTGCTCCATAATCATATTTACTTTATCCTAACACTCCATTTATCATTCAGCGGAAAATGGAAGTGCTTCATGAATTTAGAGTTAAACATTCTATGAGACTACTGCAGGCCTATGGTGGTTGAAGAACTCCACAATTGAGGAGCAGATACTTTAAATTTCCTCAGAACAATGAATATCAGCACGACCCGGGATCCTTATCTACGGAACAATCATAACAGAGAAAATGCAAACAAAAAATATAATAACACTTACAGATGCTTCCGCAGTTCCATTTGGTGCAGGCATTGCATAATGAGCATATGGATGAGATCCCTAGAAAACCAAATGGATATATTTGAGTACCAACAGGTGCCATACAAATTGGAGAAGGAAGACAGAAGACAACTGCATACTGGTGGAATTGATGGATGGCCGTATAGTCCCCCATGAGGATACATCGCAACATATGGATGAGGTGTCCCAAAAGGAGGCATCATGTGCTGCAAGCAGATTAGTGTTAGCATATCCTCCAGCCTATTATTTTGTATAAATAGCAAACATATAATTAAAACTGATTCCACATATAGTTTAATAAAAATAATTTTGCTTACATTCATTATGTCACATCAATTTTAATTCCAACTACAATCAAACAGACAGCAATAAATAGAAATCAAATTAAAAGATTAGCACATAAGGTGAATGGCTGAATACCTGACCCCACATATATGGATGAGTTTGAGGACTTGACGGGACTGGGGAATGAAAGAATGCAGGTGATGGGAGTGGAGGCGTTCCAGCAGAGTTATAATATGCCTACAGAGATGGAAATAATAAAATATGTGTTGATACTTAAAATAGGTAACACCTCATCTTACTCATACAAAAAGCACTTTCTTTTTTCGAAAATTTTCTTTCTTTTCCTCCATTCTTCTACTGTATTATGTATTGTTATGACCTTGACGATTTTATGTGTGCCTCAGCTCTTAGAACCTGATCTCTAGTAAACAGTCTTGATTCTATGGCATGAGAGAGAGATTAATAGTTACCTGAAATGAAGCCCAGTCAGGATAAACACCAGCAGGACTGTTAGGAGGATGCTCCTGGAGAATAAAAACATAGCATAAAATTCAAAGAAAAATTAACTGCTTATTTCAAAGAAGGACAATTTCATTGGTGTGATCGGACAAGAAAAACATTTAAATATTTTTAGATAAAAGTAAAAAGGAGAGGACCTGTGTCGATGCAGACTTTGGGGTTTTTGTAGGAGTTTCCCTCTCTCCATCACCCATATCTTTGGTCTGCTTCAGGCCTCAAAATCTGACTACAGATTCAAGATCCATTTGATATTCTGGCAGAGCATTGTACCCACACAAATACCTAAACTAAGATATTTCATAAAGCTAATCAAAATTCCCAAAGATATAAAACATGTATAACTAACGCTTCAGTTAATACTCTCCGTGCAAATGAGACAAAAAAAGTATATAAATATAGTAAATTATCATTACGCTATTCTCAAACATGCTGTTGTCAGATAAGGTTATCTAGGATATGCAAAAAAATGTACTATTTCTCTTATAAAAGAGTTGACACAAAACAGGCTACAATGGAGGAGTAAGATCCATCTCACCCACCCCAAACTGTTGGGAAAAGGCGCTACTTGATTATGATTATGATTATGAGATAGGTAATATTTAATCAACTAGGCATCCATAACAATGACAATGTTGTACTCCAAAGTGAATTATTCGAAGTCATTCTGACTGGGCTAACAATTAAGATGAAGTTTAGCCTATGTATCAAATTAGACAGTTAGTTGGAGGGTGATTCTTTGTTCATGTCATAAAAGCAGGGCCTGACCGCAGTGCACCGGTTGCTTAACCAAAAAGAAAATTAGAGAGCAAACAAACAACTAAGTTGGGAAATTAAGAGATAACTAACCAAGACTCTTTTACAGACTTCAGTCAATGATTCCATATGGAAGGATTCAGGAATGGATAGGGCTCATAAAATAAAAGCCCGATGGTCACCATAGAGTGTAGGTTTTCTTAAGCTTCGTGAATGATTTCAATGTTCCCAAGGGGAAATGAATTTGCTACACATTTACCAGCGATCCTCAGACTGTTCGCCATCCACTCGGGATTGTATTCTGATTTAGCCGGTGCATATGATGGGTGGGCCTTGTACATGCCCAAGGGGATTGGCAATGAAGTATGCTGTTCTAAGCGGCTGGTTGCCCTGCCCCTTCTAGTCGGGTCCGAAGGACTCAGAGACGGGACACCCCTTGTTAAAAAAAAAAACATTTATCTCCTCTTGGAGAAATGAATCATCAATACAAAACTGTAAAACCTTCCTCAAATTCAAAAAATACATTATAATTCAATAACGGGCTAGTTTAAAATAAGTCCAATATTGATTGAATTCACTAATCTATACCAGCTAAACCAAAAGCAGTAGCACTAAATCTCATGTCTCAAGAATTAACACTCAAAAGCAATCCAATACGCACGAATCACGACATTCGCAAGAAACATAATCCACAATTCAGCACATCCGCAAGAAAGATAATCAAAAAATACAAATTGAAAAACATACTAATCGCACCTGTTCCTCAACACAGCTAACGCTTCAGCTGCCGGGGAGTCGGGCGGGCAAATATTGGGGGATTTGAAGAAGAGAAGTGGGTTACCAGAAGGAAATTTGGGGCTGGGTTTGTTCAACTATGACACGAAGGTATACAATACTCTAATCATAGTTTACAAATTGATGATTCAAGCTATAAATTATTCTATATAATTACTGGCATTAATTTATAGCTGATGGCTGGCGATGAGCTCCGCCAGTTGTAGGGAATCACTTGGAAGCCCGCCCACCTTCCTAACGGCCAGAACCTTCTCTTTCTTCCCGAAGACCCAATTTTTGCCCTTCTGATTGGCCGTCTCCGCTCCAGGAGCTCAAACCTCTACCGTCTGCGACACTAGTCCCGCGTCGTCTCGCCCACCGGCACCCGCCCGTTTACTCGCCGCACGCGCGTGCCGCCATTAAGACATGGGGCCCGTGTGTCGGATATGGGGTCGTGTGTGGGTCCCTGGAGCGAGCGTAGTTATTGGGTACGCCTCACGTACCTGAATTTCATGTTCATCACCGATTGGTGATTGACACGAAAACCTTCAAATCCTCCAGTCCTCGTACGTTGAATCCTCCCAAGTCCCAGGAGAACGTATACCACGTGAATGAACATTTGCAGTTGTGTACCGTCGTCCAAATGATCGACGGCCTGTGTTACATAAAAGCACTGGATAGTTTCTCCAAGTAATAGACACGCCGATTGGTTGCTCGTCTGCCGAGGATTGCCAACCATCAAGGCCATGTCAACTCCATGTGAAATCGTACAGTATGCCCGGAGTGCCACATGGGATACCGACTAGTTGTTCCAAGGTGACACAGCCGTCGATTGATCTTGAAAATCGGAAAACAGATAGAGCGCATTATCGATTTCCAAGATCTGCAGCTTGTGTCCTAGGCGCTAATCCCACACGGCACTCTAGCTCTATTCGACTAATAAAACAATAAAGAAATTGGTGTAAAATTCATCTAAATTAATTCATTTGTATTTGGAATAATAAAAAATTCGATCAAATGGATAATGAGGTGAAAATTTGAATGTGTAATGATTGATTAACAAAAAGTCATATGAAATAAAAGTGGGGAAGAATTTGTTTCGCTAATTGCAGGTAAAAAGTGAAGAAGAATTGGACTTTCTTATGAAATTTTAATTATTTCCATTCTCACTATCCAAACCCACTTATGGAAAGTCAAATAATTGAACTTTCATGAGAATTCCCAGTTCTTCTATGATTTTCCGAACCTATTTCTAATGAATTGAAGAAGAGTTGACAATTAGATACTGATAGGGAATTGTGAATGAAAAAATTAAAAGTGATTTGTAGGTGATTTTTTTTTATTATGGAAAACCTGTCTGGGAACCTACAAAAATTTAGGTGTGATTTGTATTTGACATAACATGTGAAAAATTTCTGTTTTAGGCGGCAACGATGGTGGTGGTAGTGGTGATGGGAGGGCAGTGGGAAGTGACAAAGATAAATTTTTTAGGCTAATTCTCATTTAGGGGCCGTATGGGGCGTGATTATAGGCAAATATCCACATTGGATTTTTCAGATCCACTGTAGCATTCATGTTTTCTTCCCTATCAAGCTGAAACACCAAGTCGTGCTTCAGTTGGATAAGGAAAAAAATATGGATGCTACAGTGTAGCAAAACATCCACAGTGGATGTTTTGCTTTTAATCCCGCCCAAACGGCCCCTCAAATGAGAAATGAGATTGAGCATTTTCATGGGCGATTTGTTAATTTTTTTCAATTTTCATAAAAACCCCCTATTTCGGTTTCCAAACGCAGCCATCCTTGATAGGTAGAAATTTTCACTTTTCTTGGTCAACGACTCCTATCAAGTCAATTAATATCCTAACACTTTTCAGCATTTTCAGCCTAAAATTTTTCACTCAATCAGTATCCAAAGGATGAATGGAGGGTGCATTCACTATCCAAACAACCCCCTTAGTCTTTGGTACTAAGCATTTCTTTTGGAGTTCTAATTTCTATCACACTATTAAGGCATTAGATCTCAACTATCAAGCTTTAACTACAATTAATACTTCATCATTAAAGGCAAATTTTTTGTTCGGTAGAGAATGTTGTTGAAATTCCTTGTACAAAAACTATGTGAAATACTCTTCCCATTCAAAATGGCCTATGTAAGGCAAAAAATATGGCCCATTTAAGGTTCTGTTTAGATCGTGAAAAATCCAAAGCATCTACAGTGAAAAGTTCACTTTCAATATTTATTTTTTAATTTTTTACTGTAGATATTTTGGATTTTTTACGAACCAAACAGCCCTAAATGTCAACAACAAAAAATAAGTATGTGTTTCTCGTCTGTTCTTATACAAATGTGTTTTGTTTACGAATGACCATCCCACAGTTAAGCCGCTCTACACCCTTGTACACAGACAGTGGATATCCACAGTCTGAAAGGACACGAACGGTGGACATCCACCAACCACGTGAAGGGGGAGGTGGCTAAACCTTGGTGTTCAGATATATTTGAATGCAAAAGACTCAGGATAAGCACGATTGGCCTGGACTCTGGAGCGCACTATTTAAGTTCTCCCAAATGGGACTCGTGTGATGACTAAAGGGTTTATTATCAGAAAAAACAGACTAGCTTGAAGGGTTTGCCTCTAATCCCCCGTTGGATAAAGCATTAGTTGTTTCGAAGTTACTCTTCAACAACTCCGGTCTTCTGAATTCTGATCTTCTCAGAGATTCATACCTTTGAAACACGTCAGTTCAGTCACATACAGACGGTAGAAGTCAAAGTAGACATAGATGCTCGATCTTGAGCTGCAGATTCCCTCAACCCACTGCCACTTATTAATTGGTACTGGCTTACGCCATTCTTCGATATTAACCAAATTACTAAGAGAGAAAACTAAGTGCTTATTGCTAAACAGTCCATGGTCGACAAGTGAGTGAAGTGACAACCAAGTCTATCCATCTTAGAGTCTTAAAAATACCAGTAACAATTTAACGAGCATTTGCTAAAGAAGGAGGCAGTTTGGTAATTTAAACGAGTTGGTCGAGGGCAGCTACACAATCCCGCGGCCGAAAAGGACATGGGTAGCCCAACTGTCGGACTGTTGACCAAAACATTACTCCATGAGGCAGCCTGGCAGGGGGGCCCGTGTATCGTGCCTGGTCGAAAGAGACAGCTTTGGATGGCCTCCCGGCCCCCGTAAAAGTAAATGATTCTCCCAGCCCAGGCCTGTGATCCGGGGGGGGGGGGGGGTCCTCCAGAGGGCTACAACCATAGTGCAAAATACGAGGTCTTGCGACAATAATAAGGTGACTATTGGGCCCGCTGGGGCACCAAAGGAGAAAAATAAGAGATAGGAAAAAAAAGAAGAAGATTAGGATCCAGGCTTTGAAGATCTCGCACGAACGCCTGACGAGATTTACTTTTCCGTGCAGTTGAGACTTGAGAGGTTGTGCGGCTTGGCTCATCTGCTGCTTCAGATGCTCCTTCCTGCTCCAGTCTACGCGTGCTGTAGATTAAACCCAATTGCATTAATTAATAAAATCTAACTCTCCAGATTCAACTGCTTAAGCATAAGCTAGCATCAGCAATAACCGTATAAGTGTCGTCTTATCGTATTACTTAAATAGTAATAGTAATTATATAATTATGATTTTTAAAACCGAACAGCTGCTCAAAACCAAAACCCATAGATTCAATCAGTTGACGGTTAAAAAATAAACCAGTCAATTCACTCGCTAAACCCTTAAAAACGGGGTTGTGGGAGAGCAATACAAACGCGAAGCAGTGGAATATTTTAATTGTTGGATTACTTAATTTTTTTATATTTATTATATACTAGATGGACATTAATAGTACCTCCTCTTAATATTTATCTATGATCAAATCAATTTGCCTCGTGGTTTGACCGCCAACCGACTAAGGGGCCGTTTGAGGCATGATTATTAAAAAATATTCACATTGGATTTTCTAGATCCACAGTAGCATTCATGATTTTTTCCGTATCAAGTTGAAATACGACATAAGGTATTTCAGCTGGATAAGAAAAAAATATGAATTTTTTCCTATTCAGCATAGATTAGTTGTTTTAGATGTTTTTATAAAGGGGTGGAAGAAGCGAAGTTCATATAAAGTGGAGCTTAGGATCGAGTGGTAGAACTTGAAATGTGAGATGCTCAACACTTTTGTGGAGAGGTTGAGGTTTAAAGGGGATTGGAACTTAATTGAGGAGCCAATAATGATGTGGGGAAGCATGGCTAAGTGTATTAAAAAAGTAGAAAAATAAGTACTTTGTGAAGTAAGAAGGAGAGTGGACGTTAAGAAAGAAACTTGGTAGTGGTGTGAGGAAGTCCAAAGAGTCATAAAGGAAAAGAAGGGCTTCTTTAATGAGTGACAAAAGTGTAAAAATCAAAAGAATTGGGAGAGATATATTAAGGGAAAGAGAGTGGCTAAAAAGATACTGAGTGAAGCTAAATTTAAGGCGTTTGATGACTTATATAATAGGCTATGGACGAAGGAGGGGGAGAGAAACATTTATAAGTTAGCCAAGCTAAGGGATAAGAGGAGTAGGGACTTAGAGCAAGTTAGGTGTATTAAAAGTGAAGATCAGAGGGTCTTAGTGAAAGATGAGGAAATTAGGGAGAGATGGCGTGAGTATTTTGAGCGTTTATTGAATGAGAATTATAGTAGTGGGATAGAGTTTGAGTCTAGTCTTGTTAAAGAGGTGACTTATTTTAAGAGATTCTCCATAGAGAAAGTAGGTGCTGCGTTAAGGAATATGAAGAAAGGCAAGGCTCTGGGGCCCGATGGAATTCCTATTTAAGTATGGAAGGCATTAGGAGGTGTGGGCTTAACTTGGTTGACTATTTTGTTCAACAAGATTTAGAAATCTAAGAGGATGCCAGAGGAGTGGAGGAGGAGTACCCTCATACCCTTGTATAAAAATAAAGGGGATATCCAAAGTTGTACAAACTATAGAGGTATAAAAGTTATGGGGCATACTGTGAAATTATGGGAGAGAGTATTAGAAGGGCGTTTGCGAAAAGTTACTAAAGTATCAGAGAATCAATTTGGTTTCATGCCGGAGAGGTCAACAACGGAAGCTGTATTTTTATTACGGCAGTTAGTTGAGAGGTACAGGGATAGAAAATAAAACCTCTACATGACCTTCATAGATTTTGAAAAAGCCTACGATAGAGTGCCAAGAGAGTTTATTTGGAGTGTTTTGAAGAAGAAGGGTGTCATAAGAGGTTATATAGATATCATAAAGGATATGTATGAAGGGGTTGTGACTAGTGTGCGGACTATTGGGGGGAAACTAAAGAGTTTCTGGTTACGGTAGGTTTTCATCAAGGGTCAGCCTTAACTCCGTATCTTTTCGTTTTAGTTATGGATGAACTTACTAGTCATTTGCAAGATAATGTACCTTGGTGTATGTTTTTTTGCAGATAATGTAGTTTTAATTGATGAGAGTAAAGTAGGTTTATATGAGAAATTAGAATTGTGGAGGGATGCTGTAGAATTAAAATATTTTAAAATAAGTAGGACTAAGACAGAGTGAATAGAATTTAATTTTAAGGAAGGTAGAACTATAGATAGAGCCCTAGTTGAAATAGATGGACAAGAAGTGCTAAGGTATAATCAATTCCGTTACTTAGATCAATTATCCATAAAGAAGGGGATATTGATAGTGATGTGGTGCATAAGATAAATGCTGGGTGGGTAAAGTGGAGGGCAGCCTCGGGAGTGTTGTGTGATAGGCGGGTTCCAAAAAGACTTAAAGACAAGTTCTATAGGACGGCCATTAGGCCTGCAATACTTTATGGAGCGGAGTGCTGGGCACCAAAGAGGAGTCATATAGACAAGTTGTATGTAGCCGAAATGAGAATTTTAAGGTAGATGAGTGGGATAACTAGGAGAGATAGGATTAGAAATGAATATATTCGTGAGTGCCTAGGAGTAGCGCTTTTAGGGGTGAAGCTGAGGGAATGTAGGTTGCATTGGTATGGGCATATGCAAAGAAGACCTTTAGATGCCCCTATGAGAAGATTAGAAGGGATACATATAAACGATGCTAAAAGAGAAAAAGGGAGACCTAAGAGAACTTGGATGAAGTTAATAAGAAAGGATTTGACTTTACTATCTCTTACAAAAGAGGTAGCCCAAAACAGGCAGGAATGGAGGAGTAAGATCCGTGTCGCCGACCCCAAATAGTCGGGAAAAGGCGCTAATTGATTATGATAGGAAAACAAGATGGATGCTAGATTTTAATCACTCACCAAACGGCCTATAAATTACTGAATTGGTGGCCGGTCTGATTTTAAAAACGTTGGTCGTATTATTGTTTTATTACGGTAATTAAGTAATTCAGTGGTACAATAAAGTTTCTTTTAAAGGAGGAGATCTATTTCCCTGTCAGGGGTCACTATCCCTCGGATTTCTGACACTGACAGCCATTTCTCGTTCTACAGGCATACCCTTATCCACCTTCAAGTTTAAAATTTCTATATATTTTTTCTGAACACCTCATTAATGTCGGGCGATAAACCCGGCCTTAATCGAGATTATCTTTGATAATTAACGATATAAAAATCCCAAAAGTGTTCTTTTTGTTTTGGAATTTGGATAGTAGTGTTCACTCCTTTCTGCTCATGTGGTAACAACCGAAGTGATCGATGATTCGTTGTCGATTGGGTGCTTTTCAAACAGTTGGTTACCTACTCCGTGAGATCGCTGCCGCCGCAAATGGAAGGCGCATGGTTTCAACTTCCATGGCGGATCTAACATGTCTTTAAACCACACCAAGAATCAGCTTAACAAATTAGAAAAGTCAGCAATTTTGGTTCTTAGTCGAGCTATGGAGAAGGGTATGAGTAGGGTTCTTCTGGGGAGGATGGGAAAATAGTAGCGCAGAATATAATACAACCGAAAGGCGTGGGAGGCAAGAAGGATTGGTGGATTTGTTTATGAGCGGGGTGCGTTGGAGGAGACAACAGCGTATCTACAGAAATCCAGAAATTCGATTCAGTTGGCTTTGGCCTTTGATAAAGTAATGGAGATTACATCGAATATCCGCATTAGAATACAAGCTCTCAAGAGTATTTCGCAAATTTTTTGCTAGTTCCAAACAAGCTCCAGAGCCCCATACATTGCACCAGATACAGCGCCAGCACAGGTGGTAAACGTCTTCCCCCTCCCTCTCTCTCCACCTGCTTCTCTGTTATTTTGACAAGCTCCGTTAAACCATAGTTTTGGTCAATCCAGATTTCTTTCTCTTTAAATGACCAGAAACCCGTTGTAAAAATTCACCAAACGTGCTTTTTTAACCATAATCTCCTTGCAGCTCTGGTTGAAGTTATATGATGATGGACGAAGGGCCATTTCTTCTTTGGAATTTGGATTTTTCCTTCTTTTGAGAAGCAGCTGCTGCAGCTCCTCCAAGCCTGCTATTTGTTTTTTGTTTTCTTTTTCTTCCTTCTTCTGACTCCTTCTGCAAAGCAGCAACACAGAGAGAGGCAGCAGCAGAGACATGAGCATCTGACACCAAGTAAAACTCGGTTTCCTCTCATAGGGGGGCTAGCTAGTCGTCTGCCTACACGGCAACCCCAGCCCCAATGTGAAAATGATACTCTTCTGCGCCGGTCTGTGGCCTGCGTCTGCGTTGCTGTGCCCCTGAGGCACGCTTTTTCTCCCCTTCCTCAATCCAGCTGCAGGCTCGACAGGTGCGTTTTCCTCGGAGCAGATGAAATGGGTGCAATGAGGAGTGAGGCTAGTTCACTGCCAAAGATGCTGGGTCAGCACCACTCGGTCGCCGTGGGGATGCCGGCTCCGTCGCCGGCCAAGTGGGGGAGGACCTTCACTCGGTACTGGAAGCAGTACAGGGTGAAGGGGGTGATCCTCTGGATCTTGCTCACCGCCATGGTCGCTGGGTTGATCTATGACTTGTTGGACGCCGCGGCGAGGAAGAAGAGGACGGAGATTCTTGTTGGCATGTGCGACGAGCGCGCCAGAATGCTGCAAGACCAGTTTGCCGTCAGCGTCAACCATGTCCACGCCCTCGCCGTCCTTATCTCCACGTTCTACTACACCAAGAACCCTTCCGGCATCGACAAGGTCGCTTGAAATTGGAATTTCCGTTTGTTCTGTGTTTTTTATGGTTCTTGTATCTTTTGCTAATGCCGTGCGAAAGGGAATGCAGGAGACGTTCGCGGATTATACGGCGAAGACGCAGTTCGAGCGGCCATTGCTGAATGGGGTGGCGTATGCGGAACGGGTTTTGCACTCGCAGAGGGCGAGCTTCGAGAAGAAGCAGGGGTGGACGATTAAGACCATGAAAAGGGAGCCATCGCCTGTGCAAGACGAATATGCCCCCGTCATCTTCTCCCAGCAGACTGTTTCCTACCTCGAGTCTCTGGACATGATGTCCGGAGAGGTAATGCACTACTGATTTCTAGTAATCCAACTTTTGGTGTTCCTTCCTTGTTATGATTATGATTGGTGTTTTGGGGTTCAGGAAGATGTGGAGAACATCTTGAGGGCGAGGGCCTCTGGTAAAGCAGTTCTCACAAGCCCCTTCAGGCTGTTGAATTCCAACCATCTTGGCGTGGTTCTGACTTTTCCTGTTTACTCTTCCACTCTCTCCCCTGGAGCAACCGTTGAGGACTGCGTCAAAGCCACAGCTGGGTGAGATGTTATTTATTATGCAGCGAATCTTTTTGTCAAATCGTTACAACATCAGTAGTTTCAGGCTCTGTTGTTGTCATGCTATAAAAAAAGGCTCCTTTGTTGTTTGTGGAGTTTGCATTATACTTGTCTTCTTCATCTAGGCATTCTTATATGCCACCATTGACATTCTAATGGGAAAATTTGACAGAGAGTCCATCTAGTCCCTACGTTCAGTAAGCTTGTTTGCATTTGGAAAAACACGGTTGCTGACTTCGCTCCTCCCTCACGACCGAAAACACGGGAGGTGAGGGGACTCTGTTTTTCTGTACGCAGCTAGGTGCCCAATAAATATTTTGTAAGATAACCAAGTTACCCAAGTTAGAAAACGGAAATCTTTATTCATTTATTATATATTCAACATTCCCCTCACCTTTCTCGTGCAAGACAAAGGGCTGCACGTGGAACATAATTGGGATATAAACGCCTCCAGCAAGACCTTCCATAACCTGAAGCTTTGATACTATGTAAGATAACCAAGTTTCCCAAAAGCTCGAGCTGGAAACAGAAATCTTTATTTAATTATTATATATTCTAATATATTTAACTCATTCGCAAATGCAGTCAGGCTTCATTGGATAGAGGGATTATTATCTCACTGAATTTGTATATGACCAGAACACTGACATTTTTGTATGGATGAGGACAGCTTCTTTTGGGCAGTCTAATTTTACTTTTATTGGTCACAATTCTTTTGTTTTTCAAATTTTATGTTCCACAACATTGTCTCTATTGGGGATAGCATGGCAAGCTAAATGACTCGTGATTTGTCGTAGTGTTCAAACTATTCATACATCTGCAAATTAAAATGCAAATTTTTTGTGTTTTTCAAATTTTAAATGTACATGAATTCGTCCTGATCCTTTATCTTCCTGTTATTTAACGTTTTGAGGTTTCTATGCTTAGATGCTTGGTATCCTCATGCATTTGCTAAATTGCTGATGTCAAACAGTTATCTTGGCGGTGCATTTGATGTCGAGTCCCTTGTTGAGAATTTGCTAAGGCAACTTGGAGGGAATGAAGCAATTGTTGTAAATGTGCATGATGTTACCAATCAATCTGTTCCTCTAATCATGTATGGGCCATTGCATCCAGAGGGTGATGCCACTCATTCTCACATCAGCCATCTTGATTTTGGAGATCCGTCTAGAAAGCACCAAATGAGTTGTAGGTAAGTGCGTTGCCTTATGCTTTGCCTCTATTTTGGACAGTGTATGCAACTTTTTATGAATTTTTATCTGCCAAATTGGATGATTTGCATATCTATATCTGTTAGTGCTGTAGTGTTAATTGTTATCTATGATATATCGTTAGTCCCTTCCCAAACCCCTAAAACCTTAATCTTCTAGGTGAAACAGTCGGCTAACATGATAGGGGAGCCAAGGATTTTAGGTTCTCTGGTCGATATGCGTATTTTCATGGTTTAGTGGTATTACTTCGATGGGGGAGTATAGAAACTAACTGAAGGGATAGTTTAATATAAAAGCAGTATATATGTTAATTTGAATGCGTGTTTTATATGGTTATAGCCTATTCAAGCTTGTTATGGTGTATGAAACAGTCAGGAATGAAAACCTTAATTTTAGTCTCTCTCTCTCCTGCTGCTTCCCGTCCTTCCTTCTTCCTTGCGTCTCCCCCTTCTCTGCATTTTTGACCCTACAGTTCCTAACTTAGACCTTGCCACTTTGCCAAAAAATTTTGCATTAGAGTGTTAGTGCTTTTAATATAAGCATTTAGTTCTTCCTCAACATTTAAGCCAAATGAACTGTAGGTACATATGTAGCCAATGCATTTTTTTAACAGTACGTGCATTTTACTTAGCCAAAACTTACAATTATGTGCTTTTACGTGAGCAAATTCATTTAGCAGTATTCTTTTTTAGGGATAATTGATTGGGAGATATTTGACAGATATAAGCACAAGCGCCCTATTACATGGTTAGCTATCGTCAGCGCTGCTGGATGTTCGACAATTTTATTTCTAGGAGGTTATATTGTTTACGCTGCAATCAGCCGCATTGCTGATGTAGAAGAAGATTGTGTGAAGATGGAAAAGCTTAAAGTCCAAGCAGAAGCTGCCGACGTTGCTAAGTCCCAGGTTCCCATTCCATTTCCAGTATCAATTTATATATTACTGTATTAGCTTTAATATGTCCTTTAAAGTTACTTTGTCTTTTTGCTTGCAGTTTCTGGCAACAGTTTCTCATGAGATCAGAACACCCATGAATGGTGTTCTTGGTATGTGAACTATATACTGCTATACAATTGGGTGAGAAATACGATACTTTCAGACAGGAATGTGATTAATCTTATCAATGCTTGTGTTTCAGGCATGCTAGCTATGCTTCTAGATACTACTCTAGATCCAACCCAAAAAGATTATGCTCAAACTGCTCAAGTGTGTGGGAAAGCTCTCATAACGTTGATAAATGATGTGCTAGACAGAGCTAAAATTGAAGCCGGCAAAATTGAGCTTGAATTTGTGCCCTTTGATATCCGTTCTATCCTTGATGATGTTGTCTCACTATTTTCTGCGAAATCTAGAGAGAAGAATATAGAGGTGAGTGCTTTTTTGTTCCTTTATAATCATTTATAGCATATATTGCTGCTTGCTCATATTGTTTCCATCCCTTGTGTATGAGTAGCCGTTTCCTTTAGTAGTTTTATAGCAGAGTATAATATTTTTCTGTTGTGGCCAGTTGGTGACTTTTCCTATGTCATACTAAATAATACGTTTGTTATCTGTAGCTTGCTGTGTTTGTTTCCGACAAAGTTCCACAATTTGTTAGAGGTGATCCAGGGAGGTTTCGACAAATCATCACAAATCTTGTAAATAATTCTGTAAAAGTAAGTGTTATTTTCTTTCAAGTTTTTTTAATCAAACTTGGATGCATTGCTATCCTTGACTTTTGCTGTCAGAAGAATAACTATATATTTCGTGAACTGAATGAAAACAATAATGAGTTCTGTTCTGGTGTTGGTCACAAAGGCAGCGATAGTATATGGCCAACACTTACTTCTAAAAGCCTCTTTTTGATAGC
Organism: Houttuynia cordata; assembly: GCA_039654745.1. Lineage (NCBI taxonomy): Eukaryota > Viridiplantae > Streptophyta > Magnoliopsida > Piperales > Saururaceae > Houttuynia > Houttuynia cordata. The sequence continues at coordinate 36,236,104 of CM077504.1, forward strand.
TTAAGCATTTTATATGTATTTACATTTGCTTGTGGTCATTGACAGTTCACAGAACAAGGACATATATTTGTCCAAGTTCATCTAGCCAAAAACCTGAAAATGGTCTCAGATAGTAAAGCTGAAGAAAGCTTAACAAGAGGAAAACTGTGTGATGCAGAAGGTAAAACACTGAGGAAATCATGTGACAGTTTAAGTGGTTACGAGGCAGCAGATGACAGAAATTATTGGGAAGCTTTTAAGCTACTGCAATCAAAAGAATCTTGTGCAGTTCTTGATGACTCTTCTGACACTGTTAGTTTGATTGTAAGTGTGGAAGATACAGGGATTGGAATCCCTTTGCATGCCCAAGGGCGGGTGTTTACTCCTTTTATGCAGGCAGACAGTTCGACATCCAGAAATTATGGAGGCACAGGCATTGGTTTGAGCATCAGCAAGTGTCTGGTTGAGATGATGGGTGGAGAGATGAGCTTTATCAGTAGGCCTCATGTTGGTAGCACGTTTACATTCACTATTGGCTTCAATAAATGTGATGAACTTTCTGTCAGTGATTTGAAAAGACTCCCATCTGAGATGCTTCCTACAATTTTCAAAGGGATGAAAGCCATTGTGGTTGACGGCCGACCAGTTAGAGGTTCTGTGACAGGATATCATCTACACAGACTTGGGATTGTGGCTGAAACTGCAAATGATATTGATATTGTGCTTGGCCATAGTTCTGAACAGAATATGTTTTCAGGACCTTGGTAAGTTCATATTTCCATGTTTAACTTGCTGATTTTGCCTGAGAATTTTTCTTATATCAGTAACAATTGGTTGTAGAAATAAGTGGGTGCCCTTAATGTGCTAAGTTCCCCGTGTTTCTTCAGTCAGGTGTTAAAGGTGTCAGGCGGATTTTTTTTTTGCAGAAACATGCTGTTTTCATTTATTTCTTCTTTCTTGATGTTTAATATGAATGACGATTTCCTTTTTGGGTTGCTATACTGTGTGAAATGTAGAGAAGAGATTATTTGCTTGGCCAAGGCGGCCTATCATTTTGAAAAACAATCACTTGCTGCCAATGACCATCCAGTCTTACTTTACATACTTTGATTTTAAAAATAGTGCATGATCGACACTTTGATTAGTGGAATCTTTTAGTTTTGTGATTTGAAAATTTTCATTTTTTAAATAGGACAGGGGAGCAACCGGATATGATACTGGTTGAGAAGGACTCTTGGATTTTAACAGAGGATCATGGAGGTTCTGTGCGGCCAAACTGTAGAGAACAAAGATTTCCAAAGATGATCCTTCTTGCAAATAGCATTACATTTGCAGAATCTGAAAAGGCAAAGGCTGCCGGCTTTGATGAGAGAGTCATTATCAAGCCGTTGAGAGCAAGCATGATGGCCGTGTTTCTTCAACAGGTGCTTGGCTTGAGAAATGTCAAGGAGCAAAAGAAAGAGATGTTTAAGGGTCCTGGCGCCCTACATGGCCTGCTTCAAGGGAAGAACATATTGGTTGTAGATGACAACAAAGTGAATCGTAGAGTTGCAGCTGGAGCCTTACTGAAATATGGGGCTAAAGTTGAATGTGCTGAGAGTGGAGTTGCTGCACTGTCTTTGCTTCAGTTCCCACATAAGTTTGATGCTTGCTTCATGGATGTTCAGATGCCAGAAATGGATGGGTATGTGTTGCATATGAGATCAATTTTGCTATATGAACCATCGATTTATTACCTGTTACTAGAATCTGCTGTGTAAATATGATTTTTTTTTTCTGTTAAGTTTAGGGTGCTTAATTTGCCAGGAATTTCCCGGCTTGCCAGGAAAGGAATTTTAAAGCATGGCTGTCCGATCAAATGCATAGGCAGCTGTGATAAGAGACTTTTCCTGGCATGCGACAGAACATACTGGTAAAACTAGAAAATACAAACCTGTTATACATGGATCTTCGTCTTAACTGAAACAAGATGTTCTCGTGTTCAAAATTGAAGTATGGTTTATTTTTATATTCCATTGAAGGTTTGAGGCAACCAGGCGGATTCGACTAATGGAGACAGAGAATGGTGCAAATGAGCAGTCGGAGAATGGAAGCTTGAAGGTGAAGTGGCACCTGCCTATCTTAGCCATGACTGCAGATGTTATTCAAGCAACTTATGAGGAATGCCTCAAAAGTGGTATGGATGGCTACGTGTCAAAGCCATTTGATGAGGAGCAGTTATATAAAGCTGTTGCCGGGTTCTTTGAATCTCATCCCAATTGAGGCACATAACTGAAAAACTTCATCCTGGGTATTGCAAAAAAAAATTGAACTTCATCCTGAGACCAGTACATTGGTAAATAAATTGATGTTACTGGTTGTGACCTGCACACATACTGCACTGTAAGAAGTGAGAATCAGCAACTGTGCCAGATTTTTTCCCCTCTGATGTCATTTCATGGCTTCTCACGTTACCTGGTGGACATATATTTGGTCAAACAACTTGGATGAAAGTTGTGGGAGTGCATGTAATTCTGATCAAGTTTTTACAACTAATCAGCGTCTGTACATTTTAGGTAAAAAAGGGGCGACGATAGTCTGGGGAGAGGTGAGGAACAACAATACTTGGGATCTTCCTTTACTGGAAGTTGTATATTTTCATGGCCTACATTGTATTAATTGCAAAAACGCTGGTTTTCATGTCATTTCGGTTGCAGTTTTGTTTATTTTAGTGAATGACATAAATCAGTTGGCGATGGGATATATTGTTGTTGTAGACCTGATAATCAATGAACTGGATTGAAGGAAAATACTCCAACCGTCATGCAACTTTCATACGTCGGGGTCACCAATGCCTGAAAGTACGTAGCGGTTTCAAGGGGTAGAGCCGCGAAATATGTAGGGCAGTAACCTAAAATCTGTTGCAACATGGGGGAAGGGGGGTTAATAAACACACTCTTAATCAATGCATGATTTGCATGAAGTTGTCTCCATATGTGGCAACAGAAGCAATGAGTTGTTGCCTTTATACTACGAAGATAAAGATGGTGAGTGCAATGAATTCCAGATTCTAGAGATCAAGAGTATGGCGATAAAGGAGGAAGTGTTTGAATGGGAAGAATATTTATTATTTCTTAAATTGGGGATATTTTAATGTTTAAGATGATAAAGCTGATGCATATCGGATTAGCTATTAATTTAATGTATGCTTCACATAAAGTTGTCTTTGAGCCGTAATTTCCAACAAAAGCATTGAGTTGTTTGCTATACAGGCTGAAGTAAATATAATGAGTAGAATGAATTCCATGACTCTAGAAAGTATATGAGAATAGAAAAGGACTAAATGAGGAAGTGTTCAAATGGGAAGAAGACTTATCGTAAATATGGATATTTTAGTGTTTAGTCAAGCTGATGCATGTCTGATTCGTGCTCTAAAAATATCTGAAACGCAAGTGTTGCCGATGCGAATGTCTTGCTCTAAAGAGAGATTACTTTTTATAAAATTGAAAATGTGTATACCCATAAATAAGGCTACACATTCTTTTAAGATATATTGTAAGAAGCACGAGATGACAAGATGGCACGATTTGATCATAACCTAAGAGAAAGGATTGCTTTTCTTGCAATAAAAGCTATTTCAAATCCCATCTTTCAAAGCCTTAGAGATGCCTCGAATTGTCCATGGTGTAGTCTTACAACAACCACCAATTAAACTAGCACCTAATTTATGCCATCTTGGAACGGAAGTCATGAACCTCTCATCTCCAAAACATGACGATGGCTGTACTCCACAAAAAAGTACTCTCAGAATCTCCAAAAAAACATTATGGTAAACAAATGATCAAAACACTTATTCCCTCCGTCCAAAAATAACTGGCCCCATTTGAAAAAATATAAAACAATAAATAGATGTCCCCTCACGCCCAAAAAACATGGAAGTGGGGTGGAGGGGACTCTGTTTTTTACGGGCCTTCATGAAAAAAATCAAATGGGAACAGATATTTTTGGACGGAGGAAATATTAATTTGTGAGCTATAAAATATGCAGAACATTTCAGAAAGGCATTTCAAGATTAGGTTCTAAAGTTTCTGAATTTAACGGTAGATTGTTTGTGCAATAAAGGGCTATTATCGCATAAATAGATAAGAAACAAACACTTACCGTCCACTTTTTAGATTCAGTATCCCAGATTTCTCCACTATTTGGGTAGATCGCTATCAGCTTCTCAGTTAGCTGTAGAATAGAACCGAAATCATGTCAGGACGTCCTGACATCAGCTATCTATCTCATTGCTTGTAAGAAATATATTAATATTAATAGGTCACCTTCTTAAGTCTGCATATAAGGTCTTCAATAAAATGAGGTGGTGCACAATTTATTCCTACTACTTTGACTCTGTCACTTCTGTTCAGTATGTCAAGGCATTCTTTAAAGCTCTCGCCAGATGCCCATGTGCTCACCATCTACACAACTGAAGCATATCCAAGATGGAATTTGGACGTTTTCTTCATCCAGCAGCTAAACACAAGCCTATAAATATCCGTTTAAGCAATCCGTAGTTTAGCCAACACCACCATAGTTCATGAAAAAAACCATAGAATCAAGTTGAGATGCAGAAAAGAGGTAGAGGGTGAAGTGCCAAAACATGCGTGCGGTTGAGAATAAACGTTTAAATGAAAAAAACTACATTATCCATCCTAAAAAAGATATACTCTGCCTCTAGGATTTTATTTAAACTGCTAGGTACCACTGCTCATGCATAACGCAGCACAAGGTAAGTGAAAAGAGGGGAAACCTATGCTTCAAGTTTGTTTGGGATGGTTTCAAATGCTAACTTATCTGACTCAGCCTCAACAAGAACTTGCAATCGCCGCCTATGAAAATCCTTAAGCTTATCCAGATGCACAGTTGGTCCATAATTGCCACTATATACAAATACACAGCATCCGTCGCATTACATCACCTACATTTCTCGCAAGTCACACAACGTTTGCTGAAATGGCTAAAAGCTGAAATTACCAGTCACCTGTACTCAGACCCATCAGCAAGGTAAGCTCCATAACTTTCAATGGATGCTGCCACTAATGCACGACTATAACAGTGATTTGGAATCCGTTGAACAGCTTTCCAAAACTGGTCTCGAGCTTCAATGGCCAATTCAACACTCGTTTTAAACAATTTTTCTCCCTCTTCAGTGGGCACACCTTTGGAAAGAAATCCAGGAAGAGTCGCCTGCACATAATAGGAAACAAAAGTATGGATTTCACATTGCAAATCAGTTGATGAATGATAGGCGAACGGGACTACAATAATTCGAGACATGCTAAAAATGCACTTTTCTGTTATTGCACATCTTCAAAACTCTGAGTGGATCTAATGAATTTAATTATTGCCAAACCTGATAGGAAGAAGTTATTATGATATTAGCTCCCGCCTCGAGATATTCCAAGTGAACCTGCATTTGACAGCATGTTAAACATTCGTAAAAATTCAGGAAGCAAGACTTACACTCATTAAAGGCCTAACACAGCAACTTTGAGAAGAGAAAACAATGGAAGCTTTTGTACTATAACTTAGAGAAGTCTTTCAGTAATACGAACATATATCAACGTCCAAGATCCATCATTTCAAAGAACACACTACACTAAAAAGATGAAAAAATCTACATCTGAAGGAGAAGGAGGGCTTGAATTGTCAGCTCTGCCGCTTGTCATTGCTCAAAACGTATCACAAATAAACGTCTAATCCAGATTTCTAATACTCTATATTTTCTTATTACTATATTAGGATTAGAAGAATCTTAACGAGATTACCAGACATAGATTACCCAATCTCCTAAAAGGCCATGCATTTAACGATAAACTACAATTATTGAACAACAACTAAGACCAAAAGGTTAATAAAAACAAAACAAAATCAAAGAAGAGGAGAGGAGATGGAGCAGAGATCACCTGCTTAATGAGATCAGGATTAGTAATCAAACAGATCGCGCTCCAGAGCGTCTTGTCGAAGACGGCGCCGTGAACTTTGAGCTGCGTCGCCATTCCCCCGTCGATGAAGGCGCATCCGCCGGCCCGCGCGATGAGATAGTCGATCGCCCTCATGGTCTCGGCCTCCGGCTCGTACCCAATCTCCGCGTAGCCCAGCACTCACCTTCCGTATCGGAAGCAACTGTCGCAATGTCTCTTCTCCTTCATTTGACAACTACATATATAGATTTGGGGAAGGGTCCACGACTTCCATGAATGGAATGGATTGAAGGTACACGAGAACAATCGCACTTGTGAGGTTGACTTGATCGCATTAAGACGACCGATTAATACCGAACTTAATACTACTTACTGAGAAGAAAAAGGATGATTGAATTGCATTGACACAAGTATCCGATTCTAGATTATTGTCGAAACAAATTGCCGAGTTTGGAGTTTTGTCCAAGAACATTGATAACTAGATGCTTCGTTAGATCCCGAGGAGAGCTGCTGGTCTGCATGGTAGTCATTTCCATTCAGTACGTCTCACTTTCACAAACATGCCCAAAAAACATTCTCCCTCCATCCGGAATTATTTTTAAGATGAAGTGTTTCCAAATGATTTATTTTCAGGTCCTTTTGAAAAAGCTTATGTTAATAATAATTCTGGACGGAGATACGAAACTAACGAGTGATCACTTCAAAGGAACTCTAGCTTTCCCTTTTTTTCTGCTACAAAGAACTCTAGCTTTCAAGTTTCAACTCCCTTTCCCTTTACCGCTTCTATATGCAAAGAGCTGTGCCACAGGATCAATATACATCCTGGAACTGGATAGACAACTAAGGTCGTACCTCTCTGAATCTAAAAATAAAGCAGCATCTCTCCTCTACTATGCAAGAATTTTATTGTCCATACAGAAAGAACAAAGTCGCTTCATGTGACGAGCACATGGTTCTTTCGTAGAATGAAAAAGGATAGATCGCGTTGAGCTCAGTCATACTTTTAGCTGCCATATTTTTCTGTTTTTCTTTTGCAAATCATGAAAATTTTACTTATAAATGTGCCTAACAAAAAGACTGAGCTTGGGCCTAGTAATTCTTTAACTTTTAATGCGGGGCAGGTTCTCCCAAACGATACATCAAATTAAAAATAAGCGACACAATCTTAGAGCCACTGTTAACTAATGTTCTTTGTTTTAGAGCCACTGTTACGTAATGTTCTTTGTTTTATTTCTCTGTAATTTTTTTAGGAGCATTACATTTAACAAAGTAGAGAATAGACACTCCGGAGTCCGGCCTCTGCCTATGCCTCAGGTATATGTTTCCAATCCCAGACAAACTTCGGGGATTTAAACAAATCGAACCTGTCCGTAGGGATGACTAGTTGCATTTTACATAAGGTGCTTTGCAATAGATGAATAGAAGCTGGACAGACGGAAGAGGCAGGCTCTCATGCATGCTAATAAAATCACCATGACAAATTCAGACCGAACCAGTGACTGACAGCTTCAGCGTTGCTATTTTTTTTATGTTCAGTCGACCATTCGAAATGATCACCAATGTTGAAATTCTCAAGGACATTTAAGCAAATTCCTGCCGAATGTTTCTCCAAAAAGAAAAAGAACGCGAAAGAACGTTAAACAACATGAAACAGTTTATAATTTGTTAGAGCTCACATCACCCTTGTTTAAAGGCGAACACCTAGAAAACGTAGCACCTCAGTGACTCGGACTCCAAGTCCAACTTAGACCATATAAAAAAAAGTCTTACTTAGAGAGAGTCTCGTAGATATACATTCTATTACCGGTGTTAAAAATGCAGTAATTTCATCCGGCATCATACTATCATAGGATCAAGGATAGTAATGTGAAGCACACTACTCGGCTACTCGCTCTTCCAAGTTCTGTCAAGAAAAATGTAAAACTCGGGCCTTGTCTAGAACTACAGTCCTGAGTCGAAAACAGCCATGGCCAAGGCTGCGAGCAAGAGAGGAACAAAGTCGAAGACTGTCACACCATTGCTCACAAGACACGTATCTCCTGCCTAAATCAATCACTCCAAAGGACCACCACTGCCATCACAATCACCTCCAAGCGACTGGTGAGCTCGCTAGAGTCACTTGGTCCCTCCAAATTCCTCCCACAACGCGGCGCCTCTACAGTGTGGGGTCCCTCAAGTGTATGTCTGATCCATATCATCCTAGGACTCCCCCTTCAAATCCTGGACCACAATTTCCCATGGGGCCCTCTCTCGCCAATCCGACAAACCACCCAAACAAGGTCACTGTCCACCCTGCAGCTGGGACATCCCAAGAAATCTCTGATTACAACGAGATAACCAATGAAAATTGAGACTAGGATCTTACTCCAAGCTCCCGCCAATCAGAGTCGAGATAAGGCCGCTACTTGGGGCCCACCAAAAGCAAATACGGAAGAAGCAAAGTGTTGCGGGACCCACTCATGTCGGCGCTATTATGAGGTCATCGTGGCCTCGTCTCTACTTAAACGAGACGGGAACAGTGCGATATTTCCGCTGTGCAGTCCTCAACCGGACCACCAGTCAAATGGCCTCCGGCGAGAAGCGCGCCGCGAGTGCCGTCGGGGCGAGGACCGCGCGCGCGTGCGACAGCTGCATCCGCCGTCGCGCGCGGTGGTACTGCACCGCGGACGATGCCTTCCTCTGCCAGGGCTGCGACACCTCCGTCCACTCCGCCAACCTCCTCGCCAGCCGCCACCAGAGGGTCCGCCTCAAGGCGGCCTCCACCAGCGCCGCTCTTGTCGAAGAGAGCTTGCCCGCGTGGTTTTGTCGTAAAGCTCGTACTCCACGTCACTCTGCCAAGTCTACGAAGCTTGCGGCGGAGCCTGCGCCTGCCCTGCTGGTCCCTGACCTCGCCTCCGATGACCACTCTCACGAGGACATTGACGACCAGCTTCTTTGCCGGGTTCCGATTTTTGACCCCTATGTTGCCGATTTCTGCTCGCCGTCGTCGGCTTCTGGCCAGGAGTTCTTCGCCGACGATCACGAGTCGAAGCCACTTGCTCTGGTGGATGGCTGCGATGCAAGCGACGATCTTCCGAGCATTCTTCCAGACGATGTCGATCTTGCCGACTTTGTGGCTGACGTTGATGAGCTATTTGGTGGAGGTCTTCACGACGTCGCCTTCGGCATGGAGGGGCTAGTGGAAGACGATGTTGAGGCTTGTTTTGGTAAGAGGGGGACTAGATTTAAGATGGAAGATGACGAGGCCGAGGACCTGGCTAAATGCCCGCTCGACAGGGAGCTGAACTTCCGTAGGGACATGTTCGACATTAACTTTGACTCCGGCAAATCGTCGACGATGGACAAGGAGGAGGAGGAGAAGATGCCAGTAGGTGCAATCACCGTTGCCAAGGCAGAGAAGCGGAAAGTGCTCTCACTGAGGCTCGACTGGAAGGCGGTGATCGCCGCCTGGGCCAGCCAAGGCTCGCCGTGGACTACCGGTAACCGGCCCCAAGTCAACCTTGACGACCTTTGGCCTGATATCATGGTGTGTAACTCCTTCCACTTGATTGAATTTAGTTAGTTTAACCTTACCAGATTAATCACCAACACTAATTATAATTGGAATTGCAATGAAGTAACCTACCCTTGCAAAATTGAATAAGATCATTTTAGTGGAACTGATGGTATATTGGACTAGAACTAATGAGAGATAAGTGGTACGTAGTGGAAGGAACATGTGTATGAATTAGCCTAATATGCATGGAACTTTGAGACTTTACTATCTCTTACAAAAGTAGTCCAAAACAAGTTTGAATGGAGGAGTAAGATCCGTGTCGCCGACCCCAAATAGTTGGAAAAAATATGCTATTTAATAATGATTATGATTATGATTATGCATGGAACTTTGAAATGTGTAGGGCGGGTGTGGTTCGGAGGTCCAACCTTACGGAGTGATGCGAAGCATGGTGGCGATGGGGGATGGTGGGAGGGAGGCGAGGGTGTCGAGGTACAGGGAGAAGAGGCGGACTCGGCTCTTCTCCAAGAAGATCAGGTACGAGGTGCGCAAGCTGAATGCCGAGAAGAGACCCCGGATGAAGGGTCGATTTGTGAAGAGGGTATCCATTGCTGCACAGCAAGGTTTTGCCTTCTGAGAGCTTAATCATCATGTGGCCACTTCATTCTGCCATATTTTAAGTCTGGGCAAGTGGGCATGGCCAATTAATAGTAGGTTTCTTCTTCTTTTTTTTTAAAAAAATTTTTGTGTAACCAGAATAACATTACTAGCAGTTATGATTAATTTTTTTTCGGCACTATATAGTAAGCGTGCTTTGTGTTGCACATGAAGGTTTTTTCTTCATTTATGTAAACATATGTTGTACGAAGGAGATATGGCTTACATCTATAAATATTGTTTGCATTCCCACAATCAACATCTGTAGTCAAACGAACACAATTCGCCACTTGCCAGTTCAGATCATTGTGTCTTTGGAAGTTCTGCGTTTGGGATGAATTTATGAATGAGGACGGAGTTATCACCTCTACATTGTGCCTCATGTTTGAAGATCATGTATTCATTCAGTTGTAGGAAGATGATTGAACTTATGGCCAGTAAAAAAATGTTTTGGAGTATACATTATAAGCATTAAATTGTGACATAGCAATAAACTTCAAATACATAAATGAAAATCTTATGCTATGACATGACATTACTATTGACTAAATTCAGAAAAAAAATTCCATATTACCTGGTCAATGAGCTAGGAATTCTATATTACCTGGAATTTCAGTTGATATACCATATCACCAGCAAATACCACTTGTTCTTTCCAAAATGCCCTCTTGACTACCCTAAACGGATTTACATAATAAAATATTGCGACCTCCCAATGAAAAATTTCTAGTAACAACCACCCATTGGTGTTCAAATCGCTTGCGGCAGTTGGAGAAGAGGAGAAAAGAGTAGCGGAGCCACGAAGTACTTGTCGCTGAGCTGCAAAGTAGTCTTTACAAATTTGTTATCCCCACTAGTAGGCATCTCAAAAAATTAATATATTCTCATAGAGATAAAGAGAAAATAAAATAAAATAAAAATGCAAAACAAAGGTAAAAACGGATACAAAATAAATGGATTATAATATTTTAAACTTTGCACTAAAAGTGTGTATTTATATACACGACTTCAATTCAAATCGTGTCATCGTGCACGTGATATCAGTCATTGTGCTATTGTGTGCACGATGACACGACAAGTCATGTATATAAATATAGGCTTTTAAGGCAAAGTTGAAAATGTCATAAATCGCTCGTATTTTATCCATTTTCATCCATTCTTCTCAATTTTTTATCTTCTTCTATCCCATTGAAATGAGCGAAAGATTTAAAGATATCATATAGTGCAATAACTAATTTAAAAAAATGAACAATCCACTATGCGATGGATCTAATTTGATAAATCTATCTGAAAAGAAAGATCTGATATACGACTTCACCACATGATCCATCTTTATAAATTATTTATCCCAATTAGTATATGTGCTTAAAAAATTTGATATATCCTCACGATAATAATCATGTATCTAAATACACACTTTTATGGTAAAATTCAAAATGTTATAAATCACTCATTTTTATCCTTTTTCGCCTTTTTTTGCATTATTTTTTAATCTCTTTATCCCTATGAGAATATATCATTTTTATACACCTACTAGAGGATAAATAATTTACAAATATTACTTTGCGACTCGGCCACAAATACTTCGCGGCTCCAATACTCTTTTCTCCTCTCCTCCAACAGCTACAAACGGTTTGAATATCAATGGGTGATCGTTACAAAAATTTCTTCACTAGCAGGTATAATATTTTGGTGTGGGGTATGTCTTGGGGCGTGTAAAATCATTAAGGTTGGTCAAGAGGGCATTTTGGAAAGAATGAGTGGCATATTTGGGCAATATTGTATTTTTGTGAAAACTCTAGGTAATATGCAATTCCTAGCTCGTTGGGTAATATGAAAAAAACTCAGAAAAAAAATGTTTTAAGCTCCCAACAGTCGCCTAATAAGCACTACTACATTTAGGGAAAGTTCATCCTCAACATTAGTGGCCTATCATATTGGAGTTCTGTATTCTTGTTCACCTAAATGAGGTTACAACCAAGTATCCGACTTGCAAGATGTTCAGTATAGAATTAAGCTTCTGTCTTCATAAACGAAATTAAGAACTCGAGTAGTGAATTCAAACGGCGGGGAGTATGAGTTACTTACCATCTTAGAGAATTGATTGAAAAAAGATTTACGAATTTCTCTGATAGATACTCAGCTACCCAAATCATACCCAAATAATTACGATGTTTTTGTATTTAGCAGTTTCGTATCATAGTGCATCTTCTTGAATTGACACTTGAAAGGGCTTGGTCAGGGGTATTTACGTCAATATCAATTTTGTTTCTTGAGGAATAAACGTTTTAAAGGATAAGGTGAAGCAGGAATTTAACCAGAAAAGGAAAATCATGAGTGTAGTTTGTCATGCTATAACCTTGATAGTATCAGACTTGGAAATTTTAATAACATTGCTTTCTTAAAGCTGACGAAATGATTATGCATCTAAGCCCTAAGGACTTTGGTTCATGCAGGTTGCATGAGACCTGTCTCATGTAAACTGGTCTAAAAAAAACTAATGTGAGTAATTTGCCATGCATCACCTGCTAAGCATTTATATATAGAACTTCCTGTCTAGACTTTTGTGACTTTTTTTCTCTTGCCATTAATTTTCTTAGCTGTTCTTTGCACTTTCACGTAATAACATCATTCTTGTACAAGGAAAAATACAAGTAAAAAGAGAAAAAGAACTTCATTCTTCGAGTTCCATGGTCCACTTTTAAGTTCTATGGGTAAGAGAAGACCAAAAATACATCTAAATCTAAATCTAAGCGGCAAAATAATTTGCATGATGATTCTTTATGTACTAGCTAGCTCTCCGTGGGGGCTAGCTCTCTGATCAACACATGTCCTGATGCCATCAGAATTTATACTAAGGTAATATATATTAAATTGTAAGTAATTTGTAACTTAAATCACAAATTTAGACATGAAATTGCCGCTCCTCCAGATTTCATCAGCCGCAACCAAAAGAGAAGAGAACCAAGGCTCTGAACGTCACTGATACAGTAAAGATTCTCGTGGGTCCATTATACATGGAAATATGGTTGATACTTGGTAGGCTTTCTATTCATCTTGTACTAATTTTTAGAAGCTCCATGGATGGTCATGTGAGTCAGATTGCTACCACGTCATGCCAATGAGCAGTCTCCTATAAGCTCCATAATTGCAAGAACATGTCAAGCTTTTTTAATTTTTATAATATCTTTTCCTTTCCTTTACTTATTTGATAGCTAATCTTTGGTACCTTTCTTGCATATGATTTTTTTCCTTTTTATGTTTCTATAAAATTTTTGTTGAAATAAAACAAAAAGTTTCAGTAATGTCCACTTCGATGATTTCTTCCTTTGTTTCTACATGGAAGTTTCTAGTTCAACCACATGTAGTCCCCATCCCCCCAGTGTCTACAAGTAGGGCTGCTCACGAGCCGAGTCGAGTTTTGGCTCAGCTCGACTTGAGCTCGATGTTTAGAATTCGGGCTCGAGCTCGGCTCGGCTCAAGTCGAGCCCAAGATTCGGCAGTTCGACTCGAGCTCGTTCTCGAGTTTGACAGCTCGAGCTCGCGAGCCGGAGCTCGAGCCAGAACTTGAGCTTGAGCTCGAGTCCATTGGTGTGATTCGAACCCAAACACAAAGCACCACACCCTACGCCTTAACCATTTGAGCTATAATTTTTTTATACTTCTTATATACAAAACAAATCTTTATTACATATTCAAAGTGGGCTTCCTTGATATTTTTTTCATTTATAATGACAGGTATCCAATAAGACCCGACTAGAAGGGGCAAAGAAATTGATCTCCTTGGGTGCATATAAGGCTCACCCATCATATGTATTGGGTAAATCAGGAAGCGTGTTCTATTCATCACACAAACACCTCATTGATCAACTTCAATAATGTCGCCTCTTAATATCAAACCCCGGGTCAAATCAGTTATCGGGGACCTTCACATTTAAATTGGTAGGTCACAAACCCACGTGGGCTAAGGTCATTTAATCTGATATTGAAAATCGGTCACCTAAACATTTTCCTTACAACATAATATAATAATAAAAAAATATAGAAAAAATACACAAGGGGAAATCTAATAACTCATTTGAATACGCAGACAGGCTTTAAAGAGCTTAATTTATTTAAAATATTGAGATCACGCGCTAAAAAGATTTAAGTCGCTGATTTACATCCCAGAAGACTATGGGTTTTTATTTCAAATGAAGAGTCGTTCAGATTAAATCTGGCGGATGAAGTTGATATAACGGGTCTTAACTCTTAACCCAATAAATAAATAAAAAAATAAAAAAATAAAACCCGAGCTTTTCGGCTCGGATGTTTTACCAAGAGCCCAAAGGCCAGAAGCTTCTGGAGTTTGGACTGGCGACGGCGAGGCGACAGGCGGCGGGGCTCGACGACCACGATGACGGCTTGGCTCGACTCGATCAGCGAGATCGAGAGGATCAGAACACGGCGACGGTTACGGCGGGCTCGACTCAACTCGATCAGCTAGGCGACGGGCTCCGGGATCCAGGCTCACGATCGTCGGGGCTCGAGCTCACGGCGAGGCGAGGCAACGGCGGCGGCGGCCATGGGCTCGAGCTGACGGAGGCGGCGATAGGCGAGGCTGACAGGCGATCGCCGGGGCTCAAGCTCACGATCGGAGGCGGCGACGGGCGCGGCGAGGCTGACAGGCGACCATGGGCTCGAGCTCACGGCGAGGCGAGATTGATGGCGACGATTTTTGGTATGGAAAATTTCTGATTTTGCTTTATTTTTCGAGCTATCTCGAGTCGAGCTCGAGCTGATTCTCGAGTCGATCGAGTCGAGTTTTCTCGAGTCGAGCCGAATAGAGTTACGGGGTGACTCGAGCTCGAGTCGAGTCAAGCTGGGCTCGAGTCGAGCTAAAATTCAAGTCGAGCCGAGTCGAGCAGGAAAAACTCTCGAGCTGACTCTGCTCGTGAGCACCCTTATCTACCAGAGTCATCGTTGCAACAATTCATCAAATTACCACGTGCCCGCCCACTTGCAGCTCGAGTCATGTCACGGACGCGTCATGGCACTTCTTGAGTCTAATACATTTATAATATTTATTTTTTTGTATAATGTGGAATATCTAAGACCTAGGATCGGAGGGGCAGAGCAATCAACCTCTTTGAGCACTAGATGTGCACACGGCTTATACAATATATGGGTTAAATCGGGATATAATTCATATGAGAGGCGAACGGAGTGGAACATTTAAAAGTTTTGCTTGGTATCAATACATTCATTGTTAGTTTTCACCCCTCCATGAGAAATGTGCACAAGCTGCAATACAAGAATGGAACTGTCAAAGATTCTTGAGTTTATTTTTCATGTCATAACAGGTAATAGCTTCGACTAGTACCAAAATGACGTCCAAATTGAATTTGGAATTATGTAGTCGCATAAGATTGTGTTTAGTGAGGTAAGTAAAATATATTCGTCAAATAAAGTTATTAGTCAGTTAACATGAGTCTTGTGATGTTTGCCAGCAATGAGATTAAGCTTTCTGATAGATTATTTATGAAATATTAACAAGATATTGGCGTAAGGTCCAGTATTACGGCCAGAGCAAGCTCCGACAATGGAAATCCAACGAAGGAAAGTATCCAACTTCCGACCACTGGGAGGCTGGGATTTTCCCTTAATTATATTCCGATGGATAATAATGACAAAAATAACTATCCTTAAATATATTTCCAATTTTAGTCGAGGGAATTTCCTATAACTGAGCCAGACTAACTGAAGAAATTGCCAATTATTATATTAAGCAAGCCCATGTCGAGAATAAACACGAGGGATCATTCCATCCTGTGGAAGGAGGGGGCACCAATGAAGACGCCTTGACTCGTTTTGCTAAACTTCTATTTGATGAACGTAGGCTTCCCTTTGGCCATTTATCAGATAACACTTGATGGACTACATTTTTTCACGCCGACTGCAATTTTGCCCTTTGATTTTATTTGCAGTGTGTTCGTTTTTCACTCATTGCATGAACATATGATTAATGTGGAAAATTCTGCTACTTTGATGACAGCTGTTTAATCACAAGTATTTTTTATAAGAAAACCCTTTCATGTACATGGGCTGAACGGCAATAAATGTTGCATCTTTCATTATTTGTCCAAAACATAGTTGCATCTTTCATTATTATAAAGGTAACTAATCAGCATATTAACGTACCAGTTGAAGACGGCAGAAGTCATGCTTGTACTATGATTTAAGCAAAGTTCTAAGCCTAATTCATGTTAACCCAAGCTCTTGGATTGCCTCGCCTTCCAACACTACGTTGACTTTGTTGAGTCTTGAACCAAAAGAAAAATGGACAATTTTACTTTTAGAAAATGAAAGAGTGCATACGTCTATTAGAAAAAGAAAGAATTGACAGCAAAGACAAACTTAATATGCACTAACAATCAAGAAAATATAAGAAAATTGTCATCAATTAGAAGCAGAATCAACTTTTGCAGCCTCAGCCTTTTTATTAGCGAAGTACTCCTCTGCACGAGCTAAATTTTTCAAAACTGAGGGTTTCATCCACTTCTTTCGGCCAGGAAGTACTGTTACACCACAACCTGCAGCCTCAAGCTTTTCCTTCGCAGATGCAGAGAATGCTCGAGCTTTGAAATTCAATTTGACAGATAATTCCCCATCTCCCAGAATCTACAACCGAGAATAACAAAAATACTTCATGTCAGAAAAGCACGCTACAAATTTCTCGAAGAAATTTCACTAACATGCTGATAATAGAATCATCTTCTGCCACCAAAAGAATGATCAAATATGTGATGCTTTTAGCAAATAACACAGGAAATAGAATATCACAGGTATGAAGAAACACCACAAAGAAATTCGACTCGGTGAAAACTGTCCTAGGCAGGATAAGCCTTAACAACCATAGACGTAGATTACTTACTACATTCAAATATTTCTTTCCAGGGAGTAACCACTAAAAAAGTTCCCGTCCTGTAAAATCATCCTCCCACCAACGCTTAAATTTTGGCCACATTTTAATACTCAAACTACAGGCTAATTCATGTATTGCATATAGCACGCGCTAGGAACATATGAGGATGGAGTTCGAACAGCAAGCTTCTAACATTTATGTTAATCCAACAATATTAGATTAGCATTAAAATATTTATGAAATATCTCTAATCGTTGATAAAATGAGAGGAAGCCAATTCAGATGGTCATGACATGCAAAAAGATTGCCAATAGCACCCATAAGAGGACGTAACCAGTGATTTTACAGGTCTTCCTGGGAAGGAGTGGAATGCAAGGACTCAGGTGTCATGGAGAACTGAGAAGGCACTGGAGACGTATGTGCAATATCCTTGTTAGCATTGCAGATAGATGGTTAAGGTATTCGAGCCTATCACAGGCAAATTCCATTTACCTACCTAGCTGGACATGAGAACTGAGAAGGCACCGGAGATGTATGTGCAATATCCTTGTTACCATCACAGATAGATGGTTAAGGTATTCGAGCCTATCACAGGCAAATTCCATTTACTCACCTAGCTGGATCAAGATTATGATCATAGGGTCATCATCATCACTGCTCCCATTAAAGAGGACACAGGTGGATCTGTAATTAAAGCCTGAAGGCATGCGCACAACCCACAAAAAGACAATTGCTGGCTGCAGCAAAAATCTTTAGTCAAAAGATTGCCCTACATTCATTCAACTATAGGAACATTTCCGGAACTAAAATTTGAGTTCTGTAACTTTGCTTGTTAGTTGTAAAAGTTTGCTTATATTTAATTGTCTCAGGTAAGGAATATATATCTAGAACCCTGAAGTTCTTATTTTTCCAACCTTCTTCAGCTTACACCTTTCTGTAAGAAATGTGCACAAGCTGCAGATGCTAACAAGCTATTGACCCATCATAATGTGTCTTAGATTAAGGTGAAATTGGCATAAAGCATTTTCTTTTACTATGAAAGCATTAAGTGCTGAGCTCAACGACCCTGATCATCTTTCATTCATGTTTTTGATGGCTAAAAACTTGTCTAATGAAGCCTCTACAATCTTTCTTTCAACTTAGATCACAACCTTATTTGTCAGCCACACACTTGTCCAAGGGTACATTTCATTTTATGTTTTTGGGTACAGAAGTGTACATTCTAATTTCTCAACATAAATGTTTAATCATGTCAAAAGGAAACACACATCATGTCTTGGTGCATTTTCGTACCTTTAAAGGAAGCCTCCTTTCTCTACCCGAAGGGTTAATCATGCCATTTTTCTTCAATGTTTCTAATGATATCTCATCCCCATCTTGAAATCCTGCAGCTGCTATGTCTTTTAGGTTGATTGGGACATACTTTGGAAGTCCTTTTGGCATGCCTATTTGGAGAAAGAGATTAAGAGAATAAAAAATACAGAATATGAGCATGAATGACTTCATATGATGTCTTATTATATAACAAAATAAGTAGGAGCTTGCAAAGAACTTATATATATGCAACAAAGTAAGTAGAACTATCATATCGTGACGAAACTCAGATGACATTGTTATTATTCAAGCAACACATCCATCAAGCATTCTGGCATACACAACCTTCGCTAACTATCCGGTCATGGTGATATGAATTCACTAAGTCACTCAGTGATAATATCTATTCTAGTCATTTGTCACTCCACAATTTGCCCGGTGGTACATTTAGCCTTTCATATAGTTATCAAATTGTTCCATCTGCTGCCCAGCACACCAAGGTGAGGCACATTATAAATTTTCCACATCATTTTTGTCGCAGCTCATCAAGATTCTCTGACATTCTATAGCAGCTCTTGCCCCTTGTAAGACAAATAGGATACATGTTGTTTAAGTCACACAATGATAACACTTGAATTACTGCATAAAAAGGGCCATTTCTGGACTCTTAGTGCTAGCCAGTAAGGTGTTCATCATGGAAGTTATACAAGTATTATTCCTCAGAAAAACATAATCTTCAGTGTCGTACCTCCAGCAATCCCTCTGAGCTTCGGAACACGCCTGTAGAGAGGCATCTGTCCACCTTCAAACCCCCTCCTCACCCCAGGCCCCGACCTCGACTTCTGCCCTCTCATCCCAAACCCGCAGCTCCCTCCCTGACCAGCAGAATGACCCCTCCCCTTCCTCTTAGCCTTCTTGCGCGACCCAGGCTGCGGGCTCAGATTGTTGAGCCGAAACCGATCAACGCCGGGAGCGGCTGTAGGGACAGCCAATGCGGAAACGGAAGCGGAAGCTCGAACACAGAGCGACAACCCATCCACCCTTTTCTTACAGAGACGAGCACACGACAGCGACGGCTTGGCGGTGAGAAGCTTCACGTTTCCCTTAAAGGCGGTGGCCGGTCCCGGGAGGGAAAGGAGTGTGGCCATTTTCCGACGCTGGAAGATGATGAATGGATCTGAGGCTTATCTTCTGTGAAAGACTCCTAGTCGTAGGCTCGTCGCAGTGTCAAGATGGAAGGGCCCAGCCATGTTTGGAGATGGGCTTTTAACTTTTCGTGACTGGGGGCCCATAACATGCGACGTGGTAGTATGAAATGTTTCTATTGGGCCAGCCAAATGTGGCGCGGATTTTGCGGCCCCCACGGGATACAGCCCAGCAAGGCAATATAAATACCTGCTTACTGCTCGGTCGCTCCTCCTTGCTTCTTCGCTGGGTTTTCCCCTCTGCTGCTTTTGGAGCTTTTTGTTTTGGGCAGAATCCAAGTGCGGTGGATTGAAGAAGATGAATATTTTCGTGAAGACGCTCAAAGGGACCCATTTCAGCATCGATGTGAAGCCTGATGACACGGTTCTTCACCCTCTCTCTCTCTCTCTCTCTCTAAATTATGTCTGCAACTAGTTGAGCGCTTTTGAATTGGATTCTACAAATATATAATGATATGTTGGCGTTGCTAAGTGTTATCGGGATTAGATAGATTGAATGCGTGACGTCGTGTTAGTGTTTCGTTTGTCGCGCAAATGCTTTTCGGCGCTGTGGTTTAGCTGAGAATTCTGTTGAATGGGAGACTGTAGTGCTATAAGTATATCTGTTGAATTGGCCGCTGGTTAAATATGGGGTATATATGGGATGCGGAAAGTTTCTATTTTAACGTGTGTCAGAACATGACTACTTTTTCTTGCCTTTATTCTTCCTATGGAGGGTTATTGGTTATATGGCAGTCTGGATTGTATGATGTGGTACTGAGCTTGGTGATCCTGCTTCTGATCATGATATCTGATAATGATTTGGCCAGTTCTTCTTCTAGGTGGTTGAGGGGAATTGTCAGTGTTTGTGTTCTTTTGCAAGTTGATTGAGCTTGTTGTTTTTACCACATTTGTACGTCTCATTTCTTGGGAGTTATCTACCTTTTTTATCTTGTTCCGGGAAATTTGTTTTATCCTCAGTAATATTCTTTCACACATGGGAGGTTTTAGGAATTATGCCATTAATGTTGGATGGCTGATGTACCACCGTCTTTCTGCTTGCACCACATCTCGTTGATGGGGCTTCAATATAGATTCTTATAGATTTTAAGGACAAAATAATGATGACAAGGTTTTACATTCATCTTCATCTTTTCAGACTTAGCTTGTTAAAAATCTGATCGACATAGGTTTATTGGAGAACATTCGGGTTCTTGTACTCTCAATTTGTCTTTATTATAGCAAATGGATTAATGTTCCTCTTTTTTGGGGCGTTTTAGGAGACATTAAACTGTTTACTTTCAATTTATCTTCTCAACGCCGTTCTCTTTTGTGTTCAAAAAGCATCTAAATGCTGTATCTGTTTTAAACTCAAAGGAATAAATGAGAGGAAATAACACGGGATAGTGGCCCAAACAATATATTTAAGAGTGGTTAGCATGTGCAAATAGTTTTATAATTAGTACATAAATTTTTCATTTGAGAAGATAGCTGAATTGTCTGCAGAGAGCAGAAATAATCTGTTGAGAAATGTTAAGCTCCTTGCCATTTGGTCCTTGTGTTCTTTGTTTAAGAGAATTGGTTTTGTTGAAGGGCTTTCAGGTGTCACTAGTGGTCAAATGGCAAGGGGTAACATTCCCATGTCTATTTTGGTGCTCGTGCCCATTTAAGAGTTCCTTGTGGTAATAATTTATCACTGGTTGATGCCTAAATGAGCTGGATTCTTCCTTGAGGAAGCTGACAAGGTAGTCTTTCGGTTTGAATAAACCTAGTACCATCTCTTAGCTTCTTTATTTCCATGTAAAGTTCGATAATAGTGATCCTTACATAAAAGTTACATTTTTTCTGTCCAAAAAAACTTGGAGAATGGTTTACTATAATTTTTCCAAATTAGATGCTTGTTTTAATTCTCTTTTTTGGGGGGGGGATTTTTATGAAGATATTGATTGTCATTTACTGTTCTTTGCAAACTAAATGTCATGTTCTTTTTTCACTCCTTGCCAGCTATTGCTACGATTTAAACCATATCAAATTGTATGCATATCAGTTTTAGTAGCCAGAATATTTCCTATATTCAGTGCCATTAAAAAATTATTGCTTCTTGTTTAAATTGTTTGAATTGTCAAAAATGTTTGCGCAGGTTGCAGATGTTAAAAAACAAATAGAGACTGTTCATGGTCCTGATGTTTACCCAACTGAACAGCAAATGCTTATACATCAGGGGAAGGTTCTCAAAGACCCTACTACAATGAGTGAAAATAATGTCCTTGAAAACAATTTTCTCGTCATTATGCTGTCAAAGGTAATAACTTTACTTTTTTCCATGCTGGAAATGCCTGCTATTGCTGATAATTTACGGGTACTTCTAAGAACTGTAAATTGTCTGTATAATGCCATTTTTTCCCGTAGCTCTGTATAATGGCATGTTTGGTTCTGTGAAATTGAAATTTATTATATTTATGTTGATTGTGCTCGGAACAGTGAAAATAGCTTCAACTACTACAACTCTTAAATTTGCAGAATATTTGTCAACATTGCCAAATGAGGGCCCAAGCGAATAACTGCTCAATAATCTCTCAATTCGGCAATTTGCTGAATTTCAACAGAGCTGGGGATTTTTTTTAGTCTTTTCCCTATTTTTTAGTAACTAAAGCTTCTATATGTGCATAAAAGGAGACCGACAAACTGCAAACGACACGTTAGATCTATTCCCTGGTCGGCCTCATCTCACTCATTCCCCTATGTGATCCCTGTGCCTGCCAGATGTAGCCAGTCTTATTATTAGAAGGTTCAATCCTAACTCTTTATCACATGGGGGTCCAAACTATTTCATTTTTTTTCCAGTTTCATCCGACTTTTCTGAGAACCAATCCTCAGTTGAAGTAAACCCGAATTTGAACTTTGTGAACTCTTCAGCTTGGTATGCACTATATGCAAACACTGTTGTTATCAATGATCTTCTAAGAAGAATGACTGAAGTATTGAAGGACGAGAAGAGGCTTCTATTGTATGATCTAGTGATTTAAAACTGAATTTTGACTCGTTATATGCTGGCTTGAATAATCATAGAAAATGGAGTGACAATGTGCTCGAATTATTGTGAAATTGGGTGGTTATGTCGTTGCGGGCTCGAGTAGTTAGTTGCAATGTTCAAGATATAGTTACTTCAATTAATTCAGGATAGTTTCAGTTGAGATAGATGTCTGTGTATGTATCTTCCCATACGTCTTCTAACAAAAGTACATTTTTTTTGCATCTATTGGTCTCTGTTCTAAATAACATGCTTTCTATTTTTTAGCCAAAAGTTACTTCAAGTGGGGCTTCGACAACAGCTGCTGCAACTACATCTGAGGTATAATGCTGATTTGTTATATTGAGTTGAGTGAAATCAGTGCGCTTTTAATGTTTTTTTTCAATCAATGCATCCACCATCATATAATTAGATCTCGAATTTGAAACAGGAAATTCTTGTTAATGTTACATTATACTGTGTAGACGCCCATAAAATCTTTTTATACAAATTTGCGGAGTCAATTTTCAAGTCTGTCATGTGTGTGGATATGAATTTTGTGTATGATGTTTATGCTGTTCTATGTAGGCTCAACCTCCAAGCTCTATAACCCCTGCATCTATGACAGCATCAGCAACATCCGAAACTCCTTCGGCTGTAGTTCCGTGAGTTGATTACTAATCTCGAAGCTCTTGTTTATGATGTTTAACATTCTGACGGGATTTGACGTTTGAATTGTATTATGGATATTGAGTAGGGCATCTTCTGCTGTTTCACCTGCAACAGCTGCCATAGCTGCACCAACTCCTGCAACTTCGTGAGTGTTCTTCATCCCTTTTGGGTTAGATTTTTAAGTGAATGACATTATTGTTGATGCCTTATACTCCCTACGTCCAGAATTAGCAGTAACATTTTGGAGTTAGTAGCAAAACAAAATGTCACTACTGATTCTGGACAGAGAGAGCATTGAATTTAGGTGGTTTCTATTGGTGATTTTGATTTTTCTGGTTCAAAACAAAGATTATTGCAGTGGCTGCTACATAGATATATTAGACATGCATGCTAAATGTATCCCTCTCTGACCATTCTCTAGGGAATTAAATTGCATTCCATCAATCGTTTTTGTACTACAATATTTGATTGTGGGATTGTAAGTCTTATCGCTATTATGACATTCTTATTTTAAAAAATGAGACACAGTTGGGATGCTTTACATTGTTGTGGTAGTTTGCTTTCTTCTAATGTTCACGTGATACAGTCAATACTCTCTTCATTATAGGTTGATAGTTCCTATATGCTCTTCATGTAAGGAACTGCATTAGAAGGAGATGGAAATGGCAAAAGGCAAGCTACAACTTTTACTTATGTAAAGAACTATGTTGGAGACTGGATGCGGGGGTTTCAAAGTGACAAGAGACTGAAAGTGTTGATGTTTTTGTTTTCTCGGTACATTGTGAAACCCCCCTTCCTAAAACTACGCTCCGAGGTGCTACAGGTAAGAGGAAGGCTCGAACCTGGGACCTCTCCCTCAACATGGAGAGGCCCTACCACTCCGGCAAAAAAAATGTTGATCTTGGAGAACAGCAAATTTGAGGGAAATAATTAGCACTTTTATACACGTCATTTTAGCCAATAAAAATTCTTCGCTTCAAGATGTTAGGGATATTTGCTGTTAAATGATATAGCTACAATGTTTGCATGCATGAAGTATTTTATATGTCTATATATGTCTATCTGCATGTAGTATTTTATATGTCTATCTTTCTCATCTGCCTTTTTTGCCTATTCAGCTCTGAGCTTGACGTGTATGGGCAGGCGGCATCAAATCTTGTAGCAGGCAGCAATTTTGACGAAGTCATTCAGCATATTCTTGATATTGGTGGAGGAACTTGGGATAGGGAAACTGTTGTCCGTGCTTTACGTGCTGCTTACAACAATCCAGAGAGGGCTGTCGAATATTTGTATTCTGTAAGTTGTGCATCCTTAAATATTGGTTGTTGTTTGACGTGATCTGCTTACTCTAAACGAGAGTTGGTTAATGCAGAAAGCACCTATTTTATGAGTCACATATTCATCAGTTCGTATTACTATTTTTGTCCATTCGGTATCAGTATTTAAAATAATTGATTTCATCATATGAATATCTTGAATAAATGATTTCCATTGCCCTTTAGTGAGACTTTCTGTTTCTTGTTGCCCCTCATCAATATGACCACAATTTATCCTCGTCATTTATCGTTGGGAATGCTGACAATAAGCACAAGGCTACTTCTGCACTTGCATTGGCATTGTTGAAGAGAACTTCGACATCTCTCTTCATGTCCGGTCTTTAGAATGTGGTTGTTTATGGATGGCGTCCAGTCTCTTCTCCCTTGGAGTCTGGAGATTGTGGTTTTTCATGCAAAGGATTTCAATGGTCTATTTTATTTAGTGATTCTACACCTTCCCTTCTCGTCTTGTGTGTGAGCAGGTCTTCCAGTGTACATCGCATTGCTATCTATATGAAAGCATTCCTTTCTGTTGCATAAGAATGTAGAATTTAGATTCTGTTGCACGAGATTTTGTGTTACCTGAAATGCGATTTTATCCTTGGGTGGTTTGCCTAAGCCCTGTCAATGGTCCTAGATTGTGTACTAGCTCATGTATATGGTTTGATGCTGTCATTTTGGTGCCGTAGTTAGCGTGATGTGGGTGGAGAAGTTCTTTCATAATTTACTATGTTCTAGGAGTATTATGTCAAGGTCGATTTAAATTCTTATGTGATAGACTGGTCCTGGATGGCCTCGAAGGACTTTGCTGGACTGGTCCTGGTGCTTGTGAAAAATTGTTAACCCATCAAAATTTAAAGGAAAAAAGAAGAAAAAAAGTGTTTAAGCCAGTCGATTCTAATCTATGAAGCTAATTCCTGAGCAATCAAAATATCCCTCTTCTTTTGCTTTAAGGGTTGGTCTTTTCCACTTTGAAATGTAGTTTAACTGCAATTCTCACAATAAATTATCATCTGAGTGGTGCATGACAACAATCTGTTCACTATCTGTCAGGGTATTCCCGATCATGCAGAAGTTCCTCCTGTGGCTCGCGCACCTTCAGGGACACAAACTGGAACTCCTATACCATCTCAGCCCCAACGAACAGATGCCCCTGTGGCTTTTCCTTCCAGTGGGCCGAATGCAAATCCGCTAGACCTTTTTCCCCAGGTGAGGTTCAATCTGGTAGAGTAACTTGCCCAGTTTTGACATTTTCAACTGACATCTGTTTTGATGTTCTGGATTCAGGGGCTTCCTCCTGTCAGTTCAAATGTTGGTGCTGGAACCCTAGATTTTCTGCGCAACAGTCCTCAGGTGCGGTAATGCTATTTTCTCTTTCTGGTAAACAAAAAAATGTGTATATTAATAGAAAGGTACAGAAGATACTATTAGCATATAAAACCTTCCCAAAAACTTGAGCAGCTAAGCACTATAAGCGGAAGAACAAAAAAGAAATGTTTTAAACTTTTGATTTTTTTCTAACTTTTAGCTTATTTTAGAACTTGTCATTCTTTACATACTAATGTAACTTGACATTGTTTGTCTTACACAGTTCCGGGCCTTGCAAGCTATGGTACAGGCAAACCCACAAATCCTCCAGGTTTAGACTCTTGTTATACTTGCAGATTCTTGGCTTCTTGGTATAAAGTATCATGAGGTTATTGTAGTCTTATTTCTGTCTCCTTGCAGCCAATGCTTCAAGAATTAGGGAAACAAAATCCTCACTTAATGAGACTTATCCAGGAGCATCAATCTGACTTTCTTCGCCTGATTAATGAACCTTCTGAAGGAGCGGCAGAGGGTGAAGCGGAGGCGTGAGATACTCAATCATGTCTTAATTTTTTCCTATTAACTTAATATAAATGTTGCTTATCTTTTGCTAATTACTATGCATCAGTGATGTATTGGGTCAACTGGCCTCAGAAATCCCACAAGCAGTTACAGTTACTCCTGAAGAGGGAGAAGCAATTGAAAGAGTGAGTTATAGATCTAAAAAGACAAATATTTTAGCTCTAATTTTTTATTGACATGGTGACTTTCCCCCGTTCGCAGCTGGAGGCTATGGGATTTGATAGAGCGCTGGTACTGGAAGTTTTCTTTGCCTGCAACAAAAACGAGGAACTTGCAGCAAACTATCTTCTAGATCATATGCATGAGTTTGAAGATTGAGGAGAGGCTTCTGTAATTTAAGGTCTCGTTACTTTTAAAGGGAGATTTGTGCAATGATACCTTTAAAATGAGAGATTTCAGAGACATAAGCGAGGCTTTCTTTCTTAAGATCATCTACTATAAACAACAGTGTAGCTGGTGGGGTATCTTTTCTTTTCTGTGAAACGCTACACATGCTTGCCCGCAGCAATCGTCGCCCATGTGCCATGGGGTTGTGGGTCACTTAAAATTATAATTGAATGTGAATTGTTAGCTAGTTTGAGAGGTGAAGCTGGCTGATAGTGACGACTAAGGGGCCGTTTGGATCGTGAAAAATCCAAAACATCCACAGTAAAAAATTCATTTTCACTATTTATTTCAGGATTTTTTACTGTGGATGTTGAAACACCTCCATGGGATAATGCGTAGCATCGTTGAATGTAATTGAAGATATCTATTACTATTAAAGCAGAGCTGCGGCCTTCCGGCTTGGTAATTACTTGAGCCGACATTTCGCATTCAATTTGAAGAATTGGGACTAGGAACATTGTGCTGGGATATCTCAGATGGCAGAGCTTCTGTCTCTTTTTGGGGTAATTCCAGAGCTTCTGGCTTAAGATCTGAAGTTTCCCAGATCCACTTTAGGAGCATAATTCCTTAATTCTCTTTCTATTTCGGACATCGGGTTTGCTCATGCAACCAATTCTCAGAGAGCTGACGATCCTTGTTTGTTCTTTGTCTATTATTTTTTATTTTCTCAAGTAAATCCCGGCTTGCGGAAAATGAACAACTCCGAGAAGCTCATGGCAGCTACATCAGATGCTTTCACATATCCCGTATCTCAAACTACTTCCCAACAATTATGCAAATAAAAAATAGATACTCCTCGTAACAGACCAAGATATTATTACTCTGATCCAACACATGGACCGACCAAGGATTTCCGTATCGGATATCGGTAAAATGTCGGTCGACCAAAGAGACAAAATATCGGAGATATATTGGAGATATTGTGTAAAAAAATATCGGTGGTTGAAAACTAGTTTTTACCATATATTTTCACAATCTAATTTCTAAAATGAGTTATACTAATTTAGACAAAGCATAGATTTCAAAATATACATAAAAATACATATTAGGATGGAAAACAAACGGGAAAGTTATTTTTTTTTTAAATATTTTTTTAAAATAGTAATATATCAGCGATATTTGAAAAAAATTGAAAAAATGATATTAATCCGTATCGTTTTATCCGGTGGACCCGATATCAATATATCGATATATCACCAATACGGAATTCATTGTGACCGAACGTCACCATTCAAGATAAATCGATGCATTTTTAGACTGGTCCGTTAGGCGTTAAAGTGATGCAGATGTCTTTCACAGTGTCTTTCAGTAGCCACGTGCATTGGTGATGCTTCATTCATGACGGATAAATAACCATTGAAAGAAGGGAAAGAAAATATAGCATCTCCTTGATCCTGCCAATTCCTTGAATGCTAAAAATTAGGTATCCAAATGTTAAGAGTAATCATGTAATGGCTCGGTATCCAAATGTTAAGAGTAATCATGTAATGGCTCTTCCCCGGTCCCCCCCCCCCCCCCCCCCCCCCAAGTCGAGCCAAGAACAGCCAGACACGCAGAGCCTGCCTGCTACAAGACATGGGAGCTTTCCAACAACCCACTCTCCTTCGCACCACTTCGGACCAAAGGCTGCGAATGTGGGCCAATCCCCGTACTGATTGCCCAAACCTCATGTCATCTTTTGCAGTCCCGTCCATTCAAGTTAGTAACGACCACCGGAACGAAGAAGTTGTGAGCCACCCTTCTTTGTTCCCTTCTGCATCAGAATGCAGACCTCTCATGTGGTTGCCATCAGAACTCCCATGACTTGTGCTCCGCCTACTGCCTACATTGACTGCATATCTCTTTCTCTATGCTCTTATTACAGTAGAACTTACGTGGCCTTCTTTCATAATTATAGCTTAAAGATTCTCATGATATGTAGAAGATGCCCGTATTATCCAAAAAACAAAAAAGAAGATGCTCTTCACTAATCAGAGGCGGCCACCAATTTTGCTTGAAGGAGGTGCCTGGGAACCGAGTAATTCAACATGAGTCACATATTCAGCTACACGTAGATTTGTTTTTTTGGTTGTCATTTGATGATATTATCTATACTTGTTTGGTAGAATGTTTATACTTTTCACTATAAGATAAAAGGTAACTTTGACGGTCTTCGCTCGCTGCAAAAAGACAGGGAGAAAGCAGACCAAACATATCAAACAAACCAAGACAAGAATTGACTAGTTTGAAAATAAGCACTAGGGTCTAGGAGGGTGAAGAAGAAAGGTTAGTCCAATTGTTTTTTATAAGGTCCCGGACCATTTTCTTAGGTTCGTCAGGATTACGAGACAGATGTGACTCTAAATGTGAATGGTCGACAGATTCAAGTTCAGCCATTTTTTTTTATATTTAAAGTTTAGCCAATTTAGACAACAGACCATCGGTATCACACTGCTGCCAACATGTAACTTTCTCGTTCATGTAATGTAACCAGCATTTGCCTGCCCTACTAGCGCTAGCTTCTTGTTTTGAAGCCGACCCTTCCTTCTTCTTTCTGATTCTTTTTCTCTTGTCAACAATTACATCGTCCAAATCACAAAATGTTCGGTCACTCTCGGTATCCTATTCATCCCTCCGACTCTGGGCAACACATTGGAAGCAATTATAGTTTGTTTCTAATTTCTCTGCCTATGGCGATATGGAAGCCATCTTGTATACTGCATCTAGAAATTATCTCGAAGAGAAAAAAGTGGCTGCATCTAGAAACTATCACTCATGCAGTTCCAAGTGATTTAGGCACTCAAAAGCATGTAATTTTAGTGGGAGAGGGCAACTGTCAAAGAGCCATAGATCCTCTCCGGCACACGCCTTTTCATTGCATCAAATCCTCACGACTCTTTCAACTGAGAATTGATCAGGCATGCAGTTTGTACAAATTTGTCACTCAGTGCAGTTTTCTCTTTGTTTCTTTTCCATCACGTGCATTCGTGTACAAAAAGCCAACGCTCACCCCGGACCACCTTTATGTGATAATCTCCTCAGCCACACACGTAAACAGTGAACTTTTTATTTTTTGCCTACCACACAAACATAAGCTGGATCTCTTTTATCTCAACATAACTAGGATTTTCAAACCAAAAAAATTTATTAAGGGAAGGTAGTTGATACTTTCAAAATTAGTACTTGGGTAGATTCCACATTATCGTAGTCCACGGAACTGATTAAGCGGTATTTCTAAATATCATAAACCACAATTTTAGCAATCATGTAGCTACCTGATATCGAATTTGCTGAAATAACAAAAATTAACTGGTCTACAGGCCAATTATTGTTCTTGTCATTTTAGTCTTCTATTTGTTTTGGACTCCATGAATGCAGTGTTCCCTTTCGGGTCCCATTGAACACAATATGAACATAAAGTAACCTCACCCTTGGCAAAAAAGTTGGACATCTAGTGTCCCTCTCAAGTCTCAAATCATGATACACTCTGTTCTCATGAATTGACGCAAACGCCCCTGGTTGGTTGTCACACCGAATGGCGTGTATCAGTGTATTTATATACCAATTCAGCCACTCAATTAAGCAGAGATGCTAGAAGAATAGTATGAACATGGAGGAAGTTCGAAGGAAAGAAGCCGGCGATCATGGGGAGAAGAAAATAGGAGGACTTAGAACCATGCCCTTCATTTTTGGTGAGTAGATTTGTATCATTAAGGCACGAAACTTCAGTTTTTATCAAATAATATCAAGAATTCCAGCTGAATTAATCTTCTCCTCTTTGGTGCAGCAAATGAGGTCTGTGAGAAACTTGCAGTGGTTGGCTTTGGCACCAACATGATTAGCTACCTCACCCTGCAGCTCCACATGCCCCTCACCAAGGCAGCCAACACCCTCACCAACTTCAACGGCACGGCCAGCCTCACCCCTCTGCTCGGCGCCTTCATTGCCGACTCCTTCGCTGGCCGCTTCTGGACCATCACCGTCGCCTCCCTCATCTACCAAATAGTAAGACACATGACAAGCCAATCGCTAGCTCCTACGGTACTACTAAATCAGAAACACAATAGTATACACATGAAAGACACGAGACTTGTTAATTACTAGCTCCTCGTGTCCCATAGTAATTGACTGGATTAGAAAACCAAAATGAGCAAATATGGCAGGGATGGAGTATCATCACATAATAAGTTCATTAAAAAAGTAGCTCTAAACTTGAGGTCTGAGCATATCTACTAGATAACACTAATTAAGTGGTGAAAGGAAGACTTCCATTATTTACACGTAAATGCTCACTACAGCTAGCGTTAACGTGTGCTGCAGGGTATGATATGCTTGACCACGTCTGCAGTGCTACCGCAGTTCCGGCCACCGCGGTGCGAGACCGGGCAGCAGTGCGAGGAGGCGGCCGGATGGCAGGTGGCAGTTCTCTACGTGTCGCTACTACTAACAGCGCTGGGGTCCGGCGGGATCCGGCCCTGCGTGGTGGCCTTCGGAGCGGACCAATTCGACGAGAGGGACCCGAAACAGAAGACGAAGACATGGAACTTCTTCAACTGGTATTACTTCTGCATGGGCGTTTCCATCCTCGTCGCCGTCACCGTCATCGTCTACATCCAAGATAACATAGGGTGGGGATGGGGCCTCGGCATCCCGGCCATCGCCATGGCCCTCTCCATTGTCACATTCGTCCTCGGCTACCCGCTTTACCGACACTTCAACCCCTGCGGCAGCCCGCTTACTCGCCTGGCCCAGGTCATCGTTGCTGCCACCAGGAAGCGAAACCTCCCCATGGTCTCCGACCCCACCTTGCTCTATGTCAATGAGAAGCTCGACGCGCCCATCTCCTACACCGGCAAGCTCCTCCATACCGACCACCTAATGTAATAAACTTAATTTTCTTATATATATAATCCTAATCTATTCATATTAGTTCACCATTTTTTTATAGCAACACGAGGTGTCCGAATCCTTAGGCCCTTTTAGAAGTATTTTTTTTATATATACCGAGGCGTACGCAGCTTTTTAGAGCAATGAATCCCACTACAATCCCCTCAGACACGTATAAAGCACACCCATTGTAGGTAAATCGGATATAATCCTGTATAAAGCTCACCCATTGTAGCATTGGTAAATCGGATATAATCCTGTATAAAGCTCACCCATTGTAGCATTGGTAAATCGGATATAATCCTGGGTGAGTGACCAGTAGGTGTTCCAACTTCAATACCTCCTACTTACGAAGCGTATATTAGTCATCCCACCTACATCTATTCAGTTAATTATTAGTTCAATTTATTTGTTAATTACTTATTATTATTTTTAGGTTTGACATTAACTTGATATTTTCTTCTTGGCAAATAAAAAAGATTTTTCGACAAGGCGGCGATTGTGACCGAGGAGGACAGAGTGAGGCCTGATACGCCGGATAGTGCCCCCAACCTGTGGCGGCTGAACACGGTGCACAGAGTGGAGGAGCTCAAGTCAGTGATTCGAATGGGCCCAATATGGGCCTCGGGGATCCTGCTGATTACCGCGGCGGCCCAACAAAGCACATTCTTCCTGCAGCAGGCCCGGACCATGGACCGGCATCTGACCGGTTCGTTCGAGATCCCGCCAGGGTCCATGTCCGTGTTCACCTACGTGACCATGCTGGCGACCATCTTCGTCTACGACCGCCTCCTCATACCCGTGGCCCGCCGGTTCACCGGCCTGAACCGGGGCATCAGCTACCTCCAACGGATGGGCGTGGGCTTTTTCATCTCTGTGCTAGCCACCCTAGTGGCCGGGTTCGTCGAGGAGAAGCGCAAGCGGGCGGCAGCCGACCACGGACTCCTGGACAACCCCAGCGCGACGGTACCCATCTCGGTCTTTTGGCTGGTGCCACAGTACGGGTTGCATGGGATGGCGGAGGCATTCACGTCCATCGGACACCTAGAGTTCTTTTACGATCAGTCGCCGGAGAGCATGAGGAGCACGGCCGCGGCCCTCTTCTGGACGGCCATCTCGGCCGGAAGCTACACGAGCACACTCATTGTATCTGTGGTGCACAAGACCACGGACTGGCTCCCGGACAAGAACTTGAACAGAGGGAAACTAGACTACTACTACTGGCTGATCACGTTGCTGCAGGTCTTCAACCTCTTGTACTACATGTTATGTGCCAAGTTCTACACGTTAAAACCCATCCAAATTAGGCCCAATGATGAGGATGAGAGTGGAGTTGAGCTGTCCCACAAGGTGTAACTTGTAAGGGACATATAGCTCATTTCTTTTGTTATACCATCAGGACCAGAGATATCACTTGTTTCCCCTCAGTAAGAATGACACGGTAGAGGTAAGCCAGCCAAACCAGTTACTGTACATGAGGAACAACTGGACAAAGTAGGATGAAATTGGACCAGAACACGGTTCAATAATCAACCATTTGTGTAGTCTGAGATTAATATTGGGAAAACAGATTGCTCCTGATGGATGTGTACGTACATTTGTGGGATGTGGGCAATAAGGGTAAAAAGTACAGTACATCGTAGTAACATTATTGACAAATAATACATGGTTCGTCTTTGGTTTCTCATTAAACAATAATGTCTTCTAAGTTGCTCGTAGCCAACAGAGTTTTGTTGGAGACTGATTTGAGTAAACTTGCCCTTAACCTCCGATCATAGGTTCCCTACATGTTCAAATCCTGTATTGAGTTCAAGAGTAGCCACTCTTTAATTATCTGGTTTAAGCACGATGTTCATTGTTAATCTCTTCTGGGGGCTAGTATGTTTCTGCCGCTGGTTACAAGTTTAGATGAGCGTGTACGATTTGAATGCAAGAAGTTTATGGTGCTTGCCCAATTATAACAAGGCACTAACAAACATCGAAATGTAATAAATGAAAGCAATAGTTTGTCGAAAAAAAAAACAATAAATGAAAGCAATAGATGCTGAGCACAAGAAAAAATTGACGCAAAGAATCCAGAATGCACAAGCATCTAATTTGGGTCAGCTAGGTGCAAAACAAACAAGAATAGTTGATGATCAATAAGCATCTTGGATAGAATGAGGGAAATTGACGAAGAAGTGGTGCGGCCGTCATCTTCACGTCAAAGAACCTCCTCATCAGCCATTACAACAATCCCAAAGCTGGATTGTCACTCAGATAATAAGCTTCTCCTCTCTCTGATAGACTCATAGTTTTATGCTTCCCCCAGAATTTCCCATGCTATGCCTTGGTTCGAAGTGCAAGCCACACACATTTTGATTTCTTTCCAGTTTCCACCACTGCACTGGCTAAGATGGGATCCAGGCACTTATCTTCTAAATACAACACTTCGTTTAGGATGAGCTTAGCGGACTCCTCGACCGCCATCCTAATTATGTGGAAATCACTCAAACTGATTCTTGTTATAGGGGATTTCCTACATTATAGCAATTTGGGGATGTGACATGTACATTCGTCAGCTACTCCGTTGGGACGGGTATATATCAAACCATCTATTGGCGGAAGTCCCGTTTGGCTTCCAAATGGATCAAAATTCGTTCACTTTTATTAAGCACAAAAATAAGAGGCGGATGCGGGCAGATGTCCTGGAAAAAAATCATGAAACATGCTTTGTGAAAGTTTTGACATGATGCTCTAATTGTTACTATTTGATAATGAGCGTCTATCTTACAGACTACAGACTGATAGAATTCTGTAAATTTCTGAGTAAATTCCCTCCTCATTTCCAATTCCATCTTCTTCTTCAATCCTTGTTCATCAATTGTATCTGCAACATACCTCTTCGTCAATTTTTAATGTATCTTTCACTTGGGTAGTATGCTCAGCTAAACCTTCGTTTGTCCACTTTTTCAAGACTAGATTCGCGACAAATAAGTTTACAAAACGCTAACTATTTCCTGCAATGCAATAATCAGACGCTTACTTTATAGGATCAAAATCCCACTCCCTCCATATTTGGAAAACAAAAGGTTACTACTAATGCCGAACGGAGGGAGTATGTTCTTATTTTTCGAATTACTTTAGCATTGACAATGTATAAGAACCTCACAAGTGAAAGCCATCGTTGCATAGACAAATTTTCAACATACATTACTAATTAGATTGTTCTTCCATTCTACACGACGCTTAAGATCAGGAATAGAGATAACAGTTATGTACCAAATAAGCAGAAATGGAAGGGGGTTGGTGGTGGTGTATCGTACGCATCACATGGTGGGCCTGCGATCGAAGCCATGGCCGGGGTCTTCGTCGGAGTTGAAAACTTCGAGGGCGGTGACCATGGCGTCAGGGGGCCCTCTCCTGCACCTAGTTTGCATCTCATTCACCGAGTCGGGGTCGCCGGAGAAGAGTGCTTCGACGGAGCCGTCTCTGCGGTTGCGGACCCAGCCCTTGACACCCAACTGCTTGGCGTTCTCGATCGTCCAATTCCGGTAGAACACACCCTGCACTCGCCCTTTGACCACAACTTTCACCTGCAACAATCCCCACGAGAACGTGCGTGAATCTTAGAGAAGTGATTCCAAACAAACAAGGGGAATGGAGGCAACGGAGGGAAGGTGGTTTAGTACAGTTTTGGTGGACATCGGCGAGCCAGTTGCAGGGGCTGACAGATTCACTGCCAATGTGTTCATCGAATGGAAGAGAACGGAGACCGAAGCGAGAGCCACGAATTTGGATGGTTCCAGAAGATGACCGATTAGTCTTAGAGCTAGAGGTCGTGCCCTAAATTGCGTGCCAATTTCGTGTCTCGGAGGTGGAATATGAAAGCCGTAGACATTATTTTTTTTCCACAAGAACCTCAGCGGTCTTGGATACTATAAAACGAGGGGTGGTACAGAAGCGTGAGTCCTCCTCGAGGGCATCTTTAGGGCCTGTTTGGTTGGCGATTTTCGCATCTGATTCTAAGAGAATCTGCCAATTTCCGCACAAGTCGGTTTGGTTGCACTACTTCGGATGAATTGCCCGAAGTAGTGAAGTCGGCTTTCCTCCTGAGATTCTGGGGAAAGTCGACTTTCCCCAGAATCTCAGGAGGAAAGCCGACTTCACTACTTCGGCGACTTTCCCCAGAATCTCAGGAGGAAAGCCGACTTCACTACTTCGGGCAATTCATCCGAAGTAGTGCAACCAAACCGACTTGTGCGGAAATTGGCAGATTCTCTTAGAATCAGGTGCAAAAATCGCCAACCAAACAGGCCCTAAAGATGCCCTCGAGGAGGACTCACGCTTCTGTACCACCCCTCGTTTTATAGTATCCAAGACGCGACTTTCTCCAGAATCTCCTCAGGAGGAGATTTTTCAGAAGAAGTCCCCCACAAGTTATATCTAACCTAAAAGCTTTTGAGATTCCCGTGTTTTGCCCTTGGTTCATCTCTTTTTCCTGCTCCTCATCCCGCATCGCCATGGATGGCGTCGCCTGAGGTTGAGGAGTTCACCGGGCTTCGCCTTCTCCTTCTCCTGCTACTCATTTTTCGGAAGAAGTCATCTCTAACCATCGACACTTCGCATCGGAGATCTGCGGGTGCGACAACTGATCTGCGGGTGTAACCGAAGGTGGTGGTTACCGGAGTCTCCTCGTCATCCTTCACTGTGATCTACCTGCCGCCCTAGAGGTTTCGGAATCCTTCAATAGGTACTGAAAAATTTTCCATTTCTATTATCCGGTGCCGATCTCTTTCTCCTACCGTCTGCATCCTGCCGGAAATTTCAGGGTTTGGCTTCAATCGAGGTGGGTGCCTCACCTGCGACTCGGTCGATTATTCATAGACTTTGTTTTTCTTTGCCGAAATGCGAAAGTTGCTTGCTTTTCTTTATAGAAAAGAAAGGCGATTACCCACTTGTTTGATCTCTTTCTCCTAGCGTCTGCAGTTAACTGTCCTAGCCCACATGACATAAAATAGCACCATATGGGAGATTATCTTTTGTCTCAGTGTACACATTTGTGTGCAAGTTTAGATCCATCATCTTTGCAACTGTGAGCCTCAAAATACTTGGTAATTTTGAATCAGTTAAACTGCTTTTCACTCAAATTTCTTGTGCAAGTTTAGATGCTTATAATGTTTTGAACTCCTGATCTCATAGCTTATTGATTATGTAACATGTTGTACTTTTTTATACAATTGTGATACATGTTCTCAGTTAATATATCCACCAGGGACAATGCTTATTGGCTCTAATTGCAGTTAACTCTCCTTGTAGTTTTATTTTTTCGCTAATTATTTAGTCCCTCCGTCGAAAAAAACTTGGCTGTTGATTAAAAAGCATATTTTGTTGCACTAACTTATATAATTTGACTATGAACTAGTTAAGTCAGCTGTTAATTCTGCTTTTTGTAACAAAATGTCAATATCTAATTTAGACATTGCTGACGGTTGTTTATTGTAAGTGGTAGGTTAAAGCATATATAATTTTTCTTACTTGTTTCTCACTTACAGCTTTGAGCTTGACGTATACGGAAATTGTTGTCAGTGCCATCCTTCAATCACCTAGTTCCTCCTCCTTCACTTCCCTGATCTGTACCAGGTAAAAGCTGCCTTGCCAATCCTTTCTTATTTTTGTATATCTACGCTTTGTGGATGACATCTTTTGTTGCATGCAATGTGTTATTTTTCTTTTTTATGATGTGGTTTTGTGTGAAGTGTTGTTCACATCATATGTGTTATTGCCATTAATTTACATAAATCTAAGATATTGAAATATTCCCATCACCTAATAATCTTTAGACCAAACATGCCCAAAATATTACCTACTAAGCAATAAGCTCTTACTCTTTAGACCATTCGAGTCAGATTTATATTTGTGATTGTACAATTTATCCCATTTCAATGATCTAAACCAATAATCATAAGCAGGGTCTTTTGTTGACCCAGCAGTTTTTGCATATCTATGGTTTGTGGATGGCCTCTTTTGTTGCATGCAATGTTTGGTTTTCATGTTTTTGCTCTTTTCGTGCGAATGTCGGCAAGATAGTACTTCAGACCTTAATTCTTATGGTAGATATCTCAAGGTCTTAGCTAATTTCAATTTTATATGCATGTATTCATGTTTGGACCAGCTTTTGATGTGCATGACCTAATCACCTATCTATCTAGGTCATGTAATGTAGCTCCATACAGTTTGAAATGGTGAGTCTATTTTACAGTTACATCCTATTGCTATGCAAATATGTTATGGTTGTTGGCCGTATGCTTATTATAGGCCAAATATAAATGGATTATAGCAAGGAAATGGCCGTTGAGAGTGATGTGATTGAAGTTGACGCTTCAAAGAAGTATACAAAAACTGTGAAATGAGATAAGCCGCTACACTATGCCTTCCTAAAGCACATGGCACATGCTGTTATCTGTGGGTACAAAAGAGGTAACACCATAAATCATGATGGCTTGGAACTTGTGATTGGAAATATGGCTGTGGAGCATGAACTCATTATTATTCAAGCCAGAGCAGGAATAGACCTGATCCAACAACAGGAGAATTCGCATCATATTCATGCCAGATGTCACAACGCAGAAATTGTGTTCCAACAGGGAAAACGGACACAAACGTCGTTAGCAAAATAAATTGATCACTGGAAAAGAGAACGGAAAAAACATTTTGGATAAATATTGTATTGAAACTGTGGTGTTCACTGAACCATTTTGGCGGATTATGCCCATAATTGGTGCCTTAAAGTGCCGAGTTGGGAACCTGTTCAGAAAGAATAGCGCTACAGATGGCGTCATGGTAACATGCTTCCACAAAAACAAGTTGTCAAGATAAACAAAGACTATGATATGCTTTGGTAGATTAATAACCACAAATTTCTACATGATACAAAATCGTTATTATTTACACGATTACAAGGTCTGCCACAAACAAGATTAGCTGCTTTCTCTCCAGCTCCCCATTGTGATACAGCTCATGTTAACATCAGCGCCAGTTACTAAGGGTCACATTTGTAGATTTTATGAAGGATTCCTCGTGGTCATGTGTGGAGCTGTACATGGAGAAACAACACACAGATTAGGGAAGAACGATTGTAATCAAGGAGAAAAAGAAGTAGCTCTTCATCATCCTCTAACCTCATATAGCTCAAGGCAGACATCTTATAAAGGCAGGTGAACACAAGCAGATGCAAACCAATAGAATAGAAGAATACAAAGGTTCTGGCATATCTGTGGGGACAAAAATACGTTAATGACTCACTCTGGTGGAATTAAAGCAACAAAACTAGAGGACACCAAAGAATTTTTGCTGTTTAAAATGTCAGAGACATGCGAGTGATAGAAAAGAAACAAGGTAATACAAGATGAGTTTGTACTTGTTGCCAAGAAGGAAGCGACCGCTGCTGAGCGTGATTTTATCCCTAAAACCAAGTTCCTTGTACCTCTGATCTCTTTCCTAAATAGGATATAAACAAGTTTTGAATTCCACATAATAAAACCATTACAAAAAGATGAGATGGCATTAGAGATAATACATATCATAACTATGCAACATAGTATGCACGATTTCTTAAAAAAAAAGTCAAGCATATAGGACGAGAACCACACAAAAAAATACAAGTTAGAGAATGTAAACCTTTTTTGAGAAAGCAGCAAAAGGATTTATATCATCTTCATATATCTTCTTGTATTTGGATTCAACATCTGAACTAAAGCCACTTTCAATATCTTCTGCATGCTGAAAATTATACAGAATCAAATGAATTGCAAACCACCCAAAAATGTATAAACAATCCAAAAAACCCAGGCCTCACTGGTAAGAGAGGGCTTCTAGGATATCAGACATGTCAAATCAGCCTGCAGTCAGATGTTCCACGGACCCAATTTCATGTCTACCCAAAGAAAGGAGAGGAGCATGGACAAGTACCTTCTTTGATCCCCTGGAAACTACTTTTTCCATATTGTAGTCTTGGACATAACGGATCTTCCCGTAAAGCTTCACATTATCTGCTTTCGTTTTTTCCAATTCTACAGTTAGTACTCCAACTTTCTCCTTCAATTGCCGCACTTCCTGGTTTATTTGGAAGCAAAACAATTAAGAAATTGACAACCTGAGAGCCTTTACAGATGGACTATGCATATAGGCCCAAAAGGCCACATAATCGTGGGATTAATAAATGCCTATAAAAAGATAAAATCTTCAGAACCTGTTTATAATATTAGTCAAAACCAGGCAAACAAAAACATTAATACCTCTTCTGACTCTCGCAACCGATTTCTGAACCTATCTCGTTGGTTGCATATCACCTTGAGCATTGAGCTTTGATCTGGATCAGGTGAAGCACGCCTTTGCTCCACATTCTGAGAAAACCAAATATGTTAAAAACACAAAGAACATACAAATTATTAATATAAAAAAAGCCTCAAAAAGAAGAAGAGAAGAAGCAAAGAACAATATTGGAACTCTCCCTTACATTTCCCATGAATATGTTATTATTCGCTAATAGTCTTTTCTACACATTTTGGAAAGTAATAACAACAAAGAGATATAGTGTAAAATGAAAAGGGCTAAGATCATCCACCACATGACATACTTCATACAAATCAGGATTAATAAGCAAAATCTTAATTATAGCATCACATACCAAGTTCCATAGAGGAGAATAGGTATGAAATGCCACCTGTATATAGTTTGGTGTACAATAGATTACTTTTATTATACCCATGGTTAGTCCCTTCAAGCTTTTAGGAGAAGTGAGTAATAACATCTATCCGTACAAAAGATACTTCTTTAAATCCCTGTGGAGACAAAGCTCCTCATAAACCCCTTCCCGTGTTACGTCTGAATGAGCCTACTCGTGCAACGAAGTATTATATACCCGTCCCTTCCCTATCAGCTTGCATTTTTATGCGAACTGGTGCACAAACAAATTTAATTTGCATAGCACATACAAAATATATAGTGCTGCAACATGCACTTCCAACGATGAAAACATAATTGCATATTATTAACCACCTAGGAGAATTTGCATATTTCAATGTGTTAGTTATAGTCATGCAACTCTAGATAAAAAATTGGCTGCAGAGACAAATATCAGTCCAGTAAACACACTCCAAAGCAGTAAGGTTTTACTGAAATAAACTTCCAAAATTCTCGTTCCAAATAGAACAAAAGTATAAACCAAAGTGACAGAACAGATGAACACTTGATATTCTAGAAAAATATAAACCTCAGATGTCTCTGGCATGCCAACATCTTGAAGATCCCAATCCTCAAAGCGTGTACTTTTTTTATCAGTAGAACTGTAGCCCTGTGAAAACAATACAAAAGCATTTCAACATGACATCATGTTTTTTTACAACTATTCACTATTCACTATTCACTATTCACTATTCACTAGACACAAAAGAAGCACTAATCCTATACTCCAAAATGAATTATTGCACCAGTAGCATAAACTTACTCCAATTTAGCCATCTAAAAACTACAATTCAAGGCAACACCCACAACTTTTACATTATACAAAATATTCTTCATAGATAAAACCTACAATAATCAACAGCATCAAACTAAAGAACTCACAAAACAGATCCATTAGCAGAACATATTTTCCAGAATTGATATAATTGAATGCACCCCAAAACTCTCAAACCTTTATAGGATGTACAAAATGGCAGAGATACCAACCTT
The DNA here is from genome assembly GCA_039654745.1 of Houttuynia cordata. Classification (NCBI taxonomy): domain Eukaryota; kingdom Viridiplantae; phylum Streptophyta; class Magnoliopsida; order Piperales; family Saururaceae; genus Houttuynia; species Houttuynia cordata. The sequence goes on from CM077504.1 coordinate 36,277,441, forward strand.
CAATATATCTTCTTCTAGCCTTGTGATTAACTTTTGTTGTTCATTAACCTTTGCAACCAGAGATGTTACCTTGACTTCCGTTTCTTCTAGCAAAGATGTTTTCTCAGAAAGCTTGAACTGAAAATACATAATAGAAAAATTCTGTAGTGAGGATCATGTATAAAGAATATTTTAACATCTGCAATACAACAGACAAATGAACATTTCATCTGTCAAAACCTAAATCAGTCTAATCCATATTTGCATTTGTCCACCAAAAAAGTTTCCTAATAGTTGCTTAGATATGCTGAAAGTAGTGAATTTTTTTTAACTATGTGACATGAGGTTAAATTTCTCCTGCCTCATTAATATTCAGCCTCATAAGTACAATAAAACTAAAGGTAAACTACAAGAAAAGAAAAAGTAACTGGTGTAAAAGAGCAAATACATGGTGACAAACATTTGTACCTATCCGATCATACTTATATATCATAGACAACAAATAGAAACTTCCAAGAGCCTGTCATAAGTGACTCATAAGTTGCAACACATACCTTAAGCTGTGTGAGCTCATGTTCCATCTTTCGGTTCTTATCAAGAAGAAGAGACTCCAGTTTACTCATTTCTTCACCACTGGTAGCTACTTCCCAATCTTCAACCTCAATTGAGTTATAACCCACTGCCTACAAGTAAATCAAGAAAAATTGAATATGCATATAAACTAAATGTAAACAGTTATAATCAATCTACATATAAAGTTATTCTAGAAACTGGTTTCTCATGTTTCCTTTTCAGCACATCAGCTTACTCTTTACATCCAAGAGAGATCAGGGCCTTTAATTAAACTATACACAATAAACCAGTATTGTAGTTACAAAAATCCATTAAATACCATTTCCGCTTTCTTAGTTGTACAATAGAAAGGAACATCAAACTATCGAAACCTACTGTACTTCCCTCTTCAAGTGATCTGGTGACAAAAAATTATGATAACAAAGAACAATTGTCACATGCAAAAAATCAATTCATTTTAAAAAACCCAATGAGATACTTAATATGGACTGGAGGGAGTATTATTTGCTAAGAGATTGGACAATAAAAGAAAAGCAAAGAAGCACCTGCAGAATCTTCACTTGTTTACGTAAATCCTCCACTAGCTTCTGTGTTGGCCTTTGTTGTAGCTCCTTTTTAATTTCTTCGAGAGCATTATCCTGTATTGTACATATATATAAAAACCATCTGAATTAAAGAGGATGCCTGCAACTTGTAACAGAGACTCCCTGTATTGTAGTGTTTGCTCTTTTGCTCAAGTGTTCTAGCAGTTTTTTTACTCTTTTCTATTAACAAAGGGTAGGTTAGTCATTTATATGTAGTCTTCTAATTTGTTTGGTTTGCCTTTCATTTAAGTGAGGGCATATATGTCCCTTTAAGTATTTGGAGTCCTGACCTATATGAGAGGCTAGCTTACCAACTCCTTTATAATTCAGAGTTCATTATTAATAATAAAGAGAGTTATCTTCTTCTCTCAGGCCCTAAATGTCCTCATTCTATCAGTCTTAACTGTCACAGAGGACTCATGTTCCTGTATAAGTTGCAATCACAAGAGTAAAAAATCCCTTATCATCCTTTATAATACTCATTGTAATATTTTGAACAATTTGTTTGTCTGTTGGAAGATTTCTTCTTTTCGCTTGCAGATCCTTTTTTGCTCTGGTTCTAGGGAAAGGTTTTCATGATTTTTTTATAATATCTCGTGTACCCTTCTCTTAAGCTAATACATTATATTTTACTGATGCGAAATTTTTTTTTGACCAATTACATGTAATCAATCAGCTCTTAGATAAAGAAGCTACATCAAGAAACACACGATATACCTTCTCATTGAGCAAAATGCTCATCTTCTTAATCTCACCCATGTACTGCTCTCGTTCGTTTGACAAACTAATTTCCATATTGTGGAGTTCCATGTTCAACTCTGAGATTATTTTTTCTTTGGCACTCAATGAGCTTTCAAGAATGCTACTTGAGTCCAAATTATCACTGGAATTGGAACACCATTATAAAATACAATGAGACAAATCGAGAACCAACAAGATAGAACACTGCAGTTTGAACATATATTATCAATTAATATTACACATTGAGAAAAGTCAAGAACCAATATAAACACATCAGTGTTTATAAATGCATTTTTGTGTGCTTCAAGTTTCAATGGAAAGCTTAGCAGAGAAAATTTCAACAGTGCTTCAGGTAGGGCGTAAACTTCATCAAGAAGCCAAAATAACGGTATATTTAGGATTGTACTACGCCTCAAGGCAATCAATTGCTAATTTTCGGGACAAGGGCTATAAGGAATGCTTTTTTCAACATTTTTAAATTTATTACATAGCTTTGTTTGCTGCAACTAAAATATAAGAGCTTAAACTCTTCCCTTTTTAAGGCCAAAAGACGTGCACCTTACCCCTTTCACAATGCTAAGTAGGACAAAAAGGCAATATGACTAAGCTAAGTAGAGATGGACCTATTTAAGCAGAAATAGAATAACTAAAAGGTACGATTTTTAAATGGGAAAAACTAGTAGGAGTTTCATCTCTGAGGCAGTGGTGTAGTGGGGTGGGCATCCCACCAGGGCGGGGAAGGCATGATGGGCTAGCCTGCTGACAGGTGGGGAAGGAACCACCTCCATCTCTCAGTTCTAGCACCTTCCTCAAATGTGAAAGAGAAAGGGGAGGGGGAGAAGGCCAGCAAAGATCTGACGACCCTCAGGCCCAGAAGCTGACAAGCCCTGACTAGGTTGATTTTGCTTTTCAAATTATTTTGTCATAAAATATTTTCTCATAATATCCAACATATAGATGCATGGAATGAGAAGCTGTCTAGAGAAAACACCCTTCTAAGTGCCACTCTGCCAGATGTTTTCATACCATCCAGATTTACATTTAAATTCCAAATTAGCATTAGCAGAGCTATATGACTCTACCAGACCAATTCATATGACATATAGGTAACTCATTAAGCTAGATTGGCTGTTAACAGAAATTGAAGAATCTCTGCAAGAAAATTACTAGCACTAACCAAAATTCTACTTTTCCTTTTTAGATCAAGCCAATAGGACCTTCTATCCTGCTGGAAATTTTACTCAGTTATGCCCTAGACCCGTTTAAGGTAAATCTCCCCCTTAAGTACACAAACTTAACCAAACTACCTATCAAATTTTTTAAATATTGTAAGAGAAATCTATCTGAAGGACAGAAATATCTTTAAAATAGTTACAAAAATTTCGATATTGATAAGTAATTTGGTCAAATAAAAACAAGTTATGGGCAAGATTGACCTTCAACTTTGAGTACTAATCAATGTAAAATGTAGCAGGATATAAAGTGCAGTAGTAGTTCTGACAAGGGCATTATTTTAAAAAAAAACACACGTAACTGATATTTTCCTACATTATACTGCCACTGTCCTGAAATACCTGCCACATCCTAAAAAAGTGGGTAGTGTTACCATCATCCTTTCCTACCACTGAAGATAGACCCCAAACTATAACACTGAAGTAATGCAGAGCTAATTACTGGGAAAAGGTGAAAAAGCAAAGTTGCATGTCAAAATTTTCTGGAAATAGAGACCACAATAAATTACATTCAACAAATCCTGACCTTCTTGTATTTTCATTTTCTTCATTTACTGACTGCAGTTGAGAGCGCAGAAGCCCCTGAAGAAAATAATAAATACATGAGAAATTTACTAACATAGCAATTACGAACAAGCAGAACCAAGTGGATGAACAATATCTCAATGAAAATAGCAAATATAAGTACCAAAATCAAACTAAGGATGACCTGGATCTCTGCGGGAGGGAAAGATGTGACGACTACATTAGTTCTTACGGGTCAAAGTCAAGCCGAACTATCATGTAAACTTTATGCCCTTTATATCACGTAACCTTGACTATGCTTCATATTACAGAAGGCCTACCGCCGATACCATGTTAAAGTTGTAATAAGAAAAAGTACAACAACCTTTTCTTTAGCGTTCTCTTTGCCTAATTCTACCAATTAATAAATAGTTTAAGCTGAAAATCTTCTGCTTTTTTTTATCTCATGATCAACATAATCATGAAAGCGACCAATCCACAGCATTTACTGACGGAAGAAGGGCTAAATTTTGCATATGGGATGAAAAACTAAAATGAACTGAGGGTTCTCAAATTAACCTTCTCTCTTTCGAGACTAAGTAGCCTTGTTTGAGCCCTTTCTACTTCATCCATGAGAAGACTGACTTCAGTCTGTTTTACTGCCCTTTCATCCTCTGAAATGGAAAGTTTAATGTCAGTTGCACACCAGCCAATATGCACTTCAAGTTAAATAAGAACAAGACAGCTAAAAAAGACCTGATTGAGCACGAATTTCAAATAACTGGCTCTGGGCAAAATCATGTAACTTCTGCATATTGGCAAGACTTTCTTTAGCGTGTCGTAACTGTTCTTGCAGCAAAAACTCCCTGTTAACAAGGAACATCAGATTCGAATCCATCAAACACTGTTGTAATTACTTACTGCAACCAGAATAGTGTCATTCTACCATTCATAATCTACAGAAAACATAGGAAAATTAAAAGCTGGGATACTTGCTATATATATATAATTTCTCTACTGCACCTTTCTTTAAGAACTTCCAATGTTTTCTGGTTCTCTTCCGCGAAACTGCGCTGCTTGATTTCCACGATCTCCCTCACTTTTTCCTCCATCTATGACTCATCCCCATCACATAATGTCATAAAAAATTGACTGCATATCTAAAAGTAAATTCATGCTCTCCTAGTTTCATTTGTCTATTCTTCCAAAAGCTTAAGCTGTTGGCAAAGAGACCCAATTAACAGTCCCCACTCACGTGCAAGCACCACAAAGCATTGCATGTGAACACATACAAGGGCAACACACAATCGTGAGCACTGCTTTCCACGGGACATCAACCTCCAACCTTGGCTCTCATATCATTTTAATTAAAATACAATTGTCCCCGGTTGTATGTATGATGCCCCGCGAGTGTGTTACGTATAATGCTTAGTGGTGCTTGCACATTCAGGACAATGTTGTCGTGAGTAATACAAATAATTATTCCTTCCCTAGCACCTTAGGGTTTTATTTATAATAAAAGGTAAACTAACTAACGGCCAGCATAAACAACAAGCAAGTGACGCAAACAACTATATTTCCATAAGATCATCTTTTTGTATTAACGAGAGGAATTATCACTTGCAATCATAAAAAACCCATAAAAGTAAAATTCTTAAAAAGAACATGAGACTACTGTTCAATCACAATCTTTCTACTATTTCAGTGACGATCAACAGTTTTTTGTCAAAATCCTCATATTAGTTCCGTTGATTTCAGTTAGCACAGGAAAAGGACCACATCAAAAGCAAAATGAAACAACAATCTCTGTATACAACCATGATACAAAAGTCTGGCTTGCTTACTTGTTGCTCTATCTGGCGGTTTCGCTCTTCAAGTCTTCTTATTGTGGCCTGTTGGTTTTTTAAGTGAGTAGCTTCAGTCCTGTATTCTTCAAGCTCAACCTTCATCTTCCGGCTCTCAGCTTCCAATTCAGACACTCTTGAATCTTGCTCCTACAACCCAAAACAAAAGCCACGTAAATATGCACCAAGTCCAGAATAACAAAAACAACAACCTAAAACAACAACAACAACTAAAAGAACAGAAAATTGTATCCAGAGCTCGAGGGGCAAAAAGCTCAACTTACAGCAACTGAAGCAAGAGCAGGGTAGGGATCAGGAGCTTCATAAAGCTTCTGATAGATATTGAGGAAAGCATTCTCGCCAAACTTTGCTCGCTTAGTAAGATTGTCTACCTCTTCTTGGTAGCCCTTAAGCAAAGAGTTAAACAAATTTAACTTATCCTCTGGGGAAGCCTTTTTAAAATCTGCTCAGAGAACAAGGTCTATCATTCATTAGACTGCATGAAACATATTTATGCGAGTGCGTGCAGCATACCTCGAGTACTTTCTGCAAGCTTCCGCCTGTTTCTCTGACTGCTCTCCTGATTTTCCGCAATTTTGAGCCCCTGCTCATCCAACCCACTTCTTTCTTTCTCTAGATCAAAATCTGCAAATTATGCAACTTTAGTAAACTTGGAACCCACCTCACTACATTCTAAACATAAACTCCCTCGTTTGGGTGTAGTACTGTTTCACTTAACAACAGAGTATTAGCATTCATTTAAATAGGATCCAGCCACCAAAAAGCAAAAGCAATGACGCAGCTCCAAAACAATTATGGTTTTATAGAAATAGCAATAAGAGCCTTTCAATCGCCATGTCCATCATATGCGCTGATTTGTTATTATGTGCAGGTTTTCCCTACCTGAACATGATTAGTTTGGTAAGTTATCAACCAGATAATTCTTAGGTCAATTTTCTACATACAGAATCCTTCTCTCCTCCCCCGGTGCGTTTGATAGGCAAGATTCACACATCCTCACACAGTTTGCACCAACGGTATTCAACCCTGGGATCTCTCCTACAACCAGAGTAGATTCAACAAGCCCGACTAATGGCTAAATTGGCATTGTCGTTGCCAACTGAAAAGTGGCGTAGAAAACATTTCATAAACGCGGATTCAGCACGCATTTGCAATGCTTAGTTCCACACTGTTGCTTGCTATGACGCTCACCAGGAGCTCAAACAATATGCAAATCGATGGCACTTCCTTACACATCTATCTGTCTATCCACCTAACAAAATACAGTAAGATTTCCACAAAACCGCAAATAATACGAGGAACATAAGGATGAGCAGGAGGAAAGGGAAAAGGAGCAACGCCCTACCTTTCCAAAAATTCAAAACGGCAGCAACCGGGGAGGAAGAGCTCGTCTTCTCCCGCTCCGATCCGTCCTGCCCTCCTGCCTCCATTGATCGCGTTTCCTCAGACGCGAAAATCAAATCAAAGCGAAGGCGAAGATGAATTCAGAGATTTCGAATGGCGCAGCAGTTGTTTGTGAGCGAACAAACTAGAATTTCTTCTCCTAGTCTCGGGCCTCGGCTGAGAGCCGAGATGACAATCCCCGGAAGGTGAAGGCGAGGCCGCAGACCGGGGAACACATGCCGCGCGGGGAAGACGTAGATCACGGCTTATTGGATCTGGGTTGGTTTGAGAAGTCCATTGCTTGGACCGAGCATTGTTCAATTCTGGTTGGTTTGTTTTTTTTTTTTTTCTGGCATCAAATTTGGGTTGGGTTGGGTTGAATCTAAACCTTGGCCTGGATAAGGAGCGATTGTTCAGAGCGCCTGGCTTGCCACCTGGATTTACACCCATGTGACATGAGTGCGTCGATCTCAAGAACGATGGGCCACATTTTTTTTTGATAATTAAAAAATTGTATTAAAGAAGCCAAGTGAGTACAACCTCACTCAACACGACAACACATGAGGTATGGACCCCTCAAGAAAATACAAAAAAAAAACACTGAATAAAGTGCTAATCCCGCTGATCAATCGCGAGACACGGTCGATCGAGCGCGAAGTGATCGATCGGATTATCGCGATCGATCTTAACCTCAGTTTCTCAGTTCCTCTGCTTTTCGGGGAATGCGATCGATCGAAAGATGCCGATCGATCGCCTGAGTCTCCTCTTTGACAAAACCAGTGCAAAAAGAGTCCGTCCCACCATTCCTCGAGATCCTTTTATTCCCTATGGACAGGGGTTGTGCTCATCCCAAAAGGTATGCAAGAAAGGGCAGTGCGTGAGGCAAATATCCTTAAGATGAAAGGCGTTGAGAATCTCCTTTACTCTGTGGATAAGGTTTTGTCCCAAAATATATGTCTCGAGCTTTTGGTCTTCAAAGATTCGCCTGTTCCGCTCTTCCCATATTATAGAAATAAAGCTTGTGAAACCAGCTTGGATAATATACCCTGTGTGTTTATTGTTCCTGATCAACTGAGTCATCCATTCCAATTCCATGAAGCACCCCCAAATTGTATGATGAATATTGCACTTACGGAGGAATATTCGCCATACCACCTTAACATACATGCATTCAAACATTAGGTGTCTGGTAGATTCTTCGTTTTTCCTACACAAAACACAGTTTTCTCTAACTTTGTTCTTAATCTAGTTAGTCAACCTACCAATTTGTGGGTAAACACGGGAGCTAGTGTATATATTTGTGCTGACTTAGCCTTATTTTCCTCTTATAAGGAAGGGAGAAGCAATACAGTTATAATGAGGAATGACATGACAGCACAAGTTTACAGAGGAGGGAAAGTGGGTGTGAGATTCAACTCGGGCAATATTTTGTCGCTCCAACGAGTGCAGCATATGCCAGATGTGTGCAAGAATTTAGTTAGTGAAGCTCCTCTTAGTCAATAGGGCTTTAAGTTGGTTTTTGAGTCTAATAAAGTTGTAACAAGTAATTTGGCACATTTGTTGACAAATGATATTTATGTAACAATTCGTTTAAGTTAAATTTTTTTAATCGGACAGTTTTACCTTCAATGCAAATAATTCTTATGTTTTCAATGTGAATGAAAATAATGTATGACATATGAGGCTTGGGCATGTAAATGTTAACACTCTCTAGAGAATGATGAGTCTAGATTTGATTCTCAAATCTAATGTAGAAATTTATTCGAGGTGTGAGATTTGTGTCCAATCTAAATTGCCTAAGAAGTTATTTAAATCTTATATTTATGCTACATGTTTACTTGAGCTTGTTCATAGTGATATTTGTGAGATGAATGGCACTACTTCCCGTGGAGGTATGAAGTATTTTATTACATTCATTGATGATTTTTTAAATATTGTTATGTGTACTTGATGGAGCTTTTGCAAAGTTTACAATATTTAAAAATGAGGTTAAGAATAAAACTGGTCTAAGGATTAAAAAGTTGAAATCGGACCATGGTGGGGAGTATTGTTCATATGAGTTTAGCAATTTTTGTGAGGACCATGGAATAATACATGAAACTATAGCCTCATACTCATCTCAATCTAATGGAGTAGCTAAGAAGAAAAATATGACCTTTATAGGTATGGTTAACTCAATGTTGTCATCTTCAAGATTTTCTAAAAACATGTGGAGAGAAGCAATTTTATCCGCTTGTTTGATTTTAAATAGAGTTCCATACAAATGTCAAAATAAAACTTTATTTGAACTAATAAGAAATAGAAAACCTAGTTTAAACTTCTTTAAGTGTAAGGATGCCTTGCTAAAGTTAAAATCCCAATGTGAAAGTAAATAAACAAAGAGCTAAAACTTTTGTTTTATTGGATATGCACACAATAGTAATGCTTATCGGTTCTTGGAGTTGAGGTCTGATCACTCGGACTATGTGGCCAATACCATTAAAAAATCCGATGATGTTGTGTTCTTTGAACATATATTCCCCTTTAGAGAGAAGGAGAACGTGATTGTGCATAATCAATGAGAGACATCATCAAGTCCTAATGTTGATGAAGTTGTGGCTGAAATTATAAGTAAAAGACGAAGGATAGAGAAAACCCTTGGGGATGACTTCTATACCTTTTTGGTGGGAGATGGCTCCTTGACTTACACTGAGATTATGCAGGCTAATGATGCTCATGTCTGGATGAGGTTGTACATAGTGAGATGACTACATTCTTGAACATTGTACGTGGATCCTAACGGATTTACCTCTTGGGTGTAAACCTATTAAATGTAAGTGGGTATTCAAAAAGAAGTTGAATCCAAATGGGTCTATTGAAAAGTACAAGGCAAGACTAGTGGCCAAAGGTTATAGTAAAAAAGAAATTTTATACTATTTTGATACATACTCTTCTGTGACTAAAATCACTATTATCCGTGTACTTTTGGCATTGACAGCCCATTATAACCTTGAGATTCACCAAATGGACATCAAAACTTCATTCCTATATGGTGAATTGAATGAGGGAGGTACATATGGAGCAGCCAGAGGGATTTGTGATGCCGGGCCAAGAGAGGAAAATATATAAATTAATAATGTCCATATATGGTCTAAAACAGACTCATAAACAATGACATGAAAAATTTAATTCTATTATTCTTTCTAATAGGTTTGTTGCATGTGTAGCAGACAAATGCCTCTATTGGAAGCAAGTGGGTAATGCTTATTTAATTCTATGTCTTTATGTTTATTATATTTTAATTTTTGACAATGATAGTGATAAAATCATTGAGTCCAAAAGTTTTCAAAATAAGTATTTTGATATGAAAGATATTGGAAATGCAAATGTTGTGCTTAGCATTAAGCTTTACATGTCTCAATAAGGCATAAATGCTGAGTCAGTCAAATTATGTGGATTTTAGATACTGAAGATACCAAGACAACTAGTGGGTATTTATTCACTTTGGGTGGTGGGGTGGTAGCTTAGAAGTCAGCCAAATAGACGTTGATCATCCGGCCTACCATGGAGGCAGAGATTGTAGCACTTGATTTGGCTAGAAAAGAGGCGAAGTGGCTTAAGGATTTCTTGAGTCTTGATAGAGTTGCCAATGTTAAATAAGCCAATCCCTATTTTTTTGATTAATTGTGATAACCAAGCTAAAATAGGAAAAGTGCACAGTAAGAATCATAATAATAAAAGTCTTCCAAACATTTGGAGTTTAGGTATAAAATCTTGTGCAAGTTAAATTCTAGTGGAGTTATTACTTTAGACTATATTACGTTAGCTGATAATCTTGCAGATCATTTGACCAAAAGATTGTCATGTAGACAAATCCAATTTGCATCGAGAGGAATGGAACTAAAGATCCAATTTGCATCGAGAGGAATGGAACTAAAGTCGTTATCATCATCATATGCCTTATCCCAGCTATATGAGATCAGCGACATATATATGGTACAAAATCAATATAAAGAAACATATTGACAAATTTTTACACCGGATGCCCTTCCTGACGCAACCCCCCCAAGAGGGAACAATGATAAAAAGATTTAACATCATAATCATCATACACTTTTCCAAATATGTAGATTGACTTAATGAAATATTAATATAGTCATCTTCCATCACAAAGTGGTAACAATAAAAACCGGTCTGCTTTTACATGGGAGCACGGCTCAGGAATGGGACTAGAGTCCAGGAGAAAAACATCCAGACTTATCTTACCAAAAAATGATAAACACGCAGACCTCTACACATCTCTTGCTCATCAGTGCCCACATTTTTAACACACGTTTGTTCAGCCTGTGGATTAACAGCTTGTAGGTATTGGTGTTTTCACTTTACAATATGATCGCTCTGCACCGATAACAGCTATTTCACCAGTTTCAATTATTCTCATACATAAACAGTTGAAACAAATTAAAACTCGTCATTCGTTCAATAAATAGATTGACAACCCCATAGGTTTTGGAATCCAGAGTTCATACAACAGGATATCTTACTAAAAACAAACTAGAGAGTAATTCCTATTCTATTTTAAATAAAGTTTGAAAAATACACGTTCGTGGGCAACGAACCTAGGGGGTGTCTAATTAACTGTAGCCATGGCTTACACCGTCAGATGAATCATCTTCATCACTGTCCCTCACCTGAGTCACGCTTTGGAGGTTCTTTGATCTCGTCACCAGCATCCTCCTTTAAAGCAAATAAAAAAAAAATCAGATAACAAACACCAAAAAATCAGCCAAAGTACAAACCAAGGATGGGAAATTTGACCTACCACAACCAAATCTCAACGCTATCTATCAATACAAATGCTCAATTTTTTTTAATATTTGTGGTTAAAAAGTACCGAAAGATAACCGTAAATGGGAATCTAACCGAACACTCCACAGTGACTCTCTTTACATTCTCAATCAAAAGTTAAAAGGTAATTTTTTAGCCACAAAATTGTATGCGAGTTTTTGTAAATGACATCTCCATATTGGGTTGAAATCTTTGCAGCCTTCTTGCATGGATTTTTTTTTTTCAATTTTGCATTTAGCTGCAAGTGTGGCGATTTTCTTACTACAAAATTGTAATGTGCATCTATAACATAGAAGAGAAAATTTACAGTGATGTCAGACGTCCAGAGAGTCAGGTTGTCTCTGAGGAGCTGCATGATCAATGTGCTGTCCTTGTAAGATTCTTCTCCCAAAGTGTCCAACTCAGAGATGGCCTCATCGAAAGCCTGCGCAGAAATGTAACCACAAAATCATCTCAAAGCTGAATAATACTCATTATCCAGCTACAGAATTATTTAGCTTTATTAGCACTTGCATGGCATGAACAAACCTTTTTTTGTGGAAAATGATATTTATACATCAGTTTTCCTACATCACTGACATACACATGCTGTCCTTGTGTGTCAGTGATGTAGGAAAACTGATGTATGCTGTGTATGTCAGTGATGTAGGGTTATCACTGTCCTTTTTTTTACAAACAAATTTCACTTAGTAACTAATTTTTCCTGAGCATACAAATGTATCTGTTGCATAATCTGTTTGCAAACAATCCTATATACCCTCTTCATCCAAGCTCTATGCCAAGTTTTAGGGTAAAAGAAAAAAATGACTGCCACTGTCAAGTCATATAGAGAAACTAAAAAGCAAATTCCACCTTTTTTCTGCTGATCAAATTTTAAACCAACAACCAAGAAACACATAAAATAGAAAATAAACAAAGTGCAAACCTGTTTTGCAAGATGGCAAGCACGATCTGGAGAGTTCATAATTTCATAATAAAACACTGAGAAGTTAAGAGCAAGCCCCAGCCTTATGGGATGAGTAGGAGCAAGTTCGGCGAGAGCGATATCCTTCAAACCAATATAATAAACCGAAAATTAACATAAAAAAATAAAAGCACATAAAAATTCATGGGTGTATAATCACCATACTGAATTAGATTGACACTCACCTGAGCAGACTTGTAGGCCAACAATGTGCTCTCCGCAGCCTCCTTCTTCTCAGCTCCAGCCTTAAATTCAGCAAGGTACCGATGATAATCACCTTTCATCTTGAGGTAAAACACCTTGGACTCGGCTGTGGTGGATGAAGGAATGAGGTGAGACTCCAAAAGCCCCAAGATCCCATCGCAGATCTTGCTGAGCTCTGCCTCAATGTTACCCCGGTACTCTTTAATCACGGCCACATGATCCTCATTCCCCCTGCTCTCCTCTTTCTGCTCAATGGAGGATATGATCCTCCATGATGCCCTTCTTGCCCCAATCACATTTTTGTACGCGACTGAGAGGAGGTTCCTCTCCTCAATGGTGAGTTCCTCCACATCCACCGTCTTGGCGACTTTCTCCATGAACTCCACCATTTCCTCATACCGCTCAGCCTGCTCGGCCAGCTTGGCCATGTAGACATTCTCCTCCCTCGATGATTCAGCTGGAGACATGATTACCTGACACATTCCCGCAAGGAACAATTTTATCCTCACTTCATCGTAACTCCTCAGTGAAAAATCAACGAAACGCCTACTGATCACTGAAGTTAATGGACTAGAAACGTCAATCTATACTAAGAAATGAGAAACCAGAAACTCAGCACGAATGTGCCGGAAAGAGAAATTTCTCACTGGATATACAGTAAGATAATTCAGCTAAAAAGAATCCCTGATTTGAATGGCATAATATCCTTGAAAAGGTCAATAAAAGTTTTCTTCTTTAGCAAGGAAATCAAAGAATTACTCCGTATACAACATTAAACTGAACATTTAAGTAATACTCACTCCGTCCCACAGTAGTTATCATGATTGGAATTCTACAAATGAACTAAAATCAGTAAATCAGTTCAACTTTGATTTCCAATCAAGACAATTACTAAGAGACAAAGGGAGGAGATAGTTTTAATAATACTCCCTCTATCCGACAATAATTGTCTGAAATAGAAATTCAAAATTAACTAAACTCAATCCGCTTCTGATTCCCAATCCAGACAATTAATATGTCACAGAGGAATTAACACTAGCAAGTAGTAAATCCCCTAGGTCATTAAACTACGCTTGGCATCTCAGATCTAAAAGAGAACAGACTAATCACACAGAAACGAAACAAAATAACGCAACTGCGGCAAAATTAACATCAGAATCTTCTAAAACAGATCAAGGACGAAAAGAGGCATCGATCCATAAACACATCGAGAACATTGAAATTCAAACGGATTGATGATCATCTAACACTCACCAAACGCCAAATCAATTACCAATCGAAACAAATATGAAAAACATAATCAAATCGATGAAGTTCCTCCTCACCTTTTACTCTGGTCTTCGATTTCTTCGAAATCAACAAGAAACTGATCTCTTTCCCAAAGCCTTTAGAGCTCCCGACGCGTCTATTATTAAAGAGATGTCTGGCCCCCCCCTTGCACCACCTCGGCAAGTGGGCCAAAATTGAAATGAGGAAGTACACGAATGGGAAACCCCGTCACCGTTAGTTCAGCTCCAATGAGGACACGACACGTGAAGGTGTAACGGGACGTTGACTCTGAAGCGTGCCACGTAAACCCCCTCGACCGTCAAACTCACCGTAATTGCACACGTCGCTCCACGCCGGCACTCTGCCACGCGTGCAATTACTAAACTACCCTTCTACGGGGATTGCTCGTTTCGAATTACAATTCACTGATTGAAATAGCAGCATCATTTGTGTTGGGTATTATGGGGCTTTTGAGAATTTAAAGCACTTCTTTAAAAGTCATTTATTCATAGAATCTCTTACGTGGTGGGATATTGATAAAAGGAAAAGCCGCTTTAGAAGAAGTCGCTTCTTTACCCAATTTCAGATTATGACATTAGTCGCTTGCAGGGACATTTATGTCATGGACTAAAAGGCTCTGGTCAGTTCCAACTTCAGACTTTCAACTTGTGCTGGTTGGAACTTGGAAATGTTAGGCTAGGACCAGATCGACTGAAACGATCCCCGTCTCCCACAGGCCCAAGAGCTTTTTCTTGTCCCAAAACAAAGATTTGGGCCAAATAGAAGTTGTTGGACTTGGGCCTGCATCGAAGCAAACCCCTTCGAAGTTCGAAATCGAGCCCAAGTCTCCGCTTCGAGGATTATACAGGAATGGATTGCCCGGTCGCCTCACCTCCACCGTTTCAGAGATGTCTGTGGCGCGACTCTGCAGCAGCTGCTCGGCTCTTCCACTCCGGCATCGTTTTCCTCCGGCAGCTTCCACTTCCCATGGCGGTTTACTATGGAAGAAGGAGTTCGGTCTCGGCAGGATCGGCCTCTCTGTCGGGCGGCCGACTCCACTGCAACGCAGTAGTACTGTTGATGGCAGAAGAGATGGTTTAGTGTTATGCAAAGCCCAGAACGACGCAAATGAGCAGCAACCGCAAGGCATGATTACGGAAGCCCTGCGGCTGTCTCTGTGGGTCATGGAGGGGGTCTATGTCGTCTGGCTCTTCTTCCTTCCTTTTGCTCCGGTACTTAGCTCACACTTTGTTGATATAAACGTTTGATTAAGCTTTTTTTATTCGACCAGCCTTATGGAGATACGCGTTTAACTCAATGCTGCTGACTTATTGCACAGGGTGACCCAATATGGGCAATCAAGATGGAGACGCTTCGTGACCTTCTGGGCCTTTCCCTCAACTTCTTCTTTATACTGCCCTTATCAAATGCTGGTGCGTCAGTTATTTTTATTTACCCGATTACAATGGGTTCTCTTTGTTTTATTATTTTATGAAGAATCAAATTCTTAAGATGTAATTTTTTTTGTGCATAAAAAGTTTATATGGATCGTTCAAACTATTGTTCGTTCTTTAATCGAATCCTATCTACTACAGGACAACCAACCAATTAATTACTTGATTAGAATCGTCCGCTTAAACGTGACTAAGATCTTGACTTTCTATTTTGAAGCCCTTAATTAAACCCCTATAGTCGTAATATATAGGAGGAATTTTTTATTGAATAACATATGATTCCGCATAGACAAGTACCAAAAAAGTGAGAAAGAAATTGATCTCTTTTCGAAATTGAGATACAAATTGCATTGTTGTTTCAGAGAAAGGATAGCTATACTGTTTCGCTATTACTCTAAATAAGCCTTCAGTACAGTAAACAAGTCTCTTTTTGTTTTCTTTGCCAACTTGAAATTCAGGTTAACTTGTAAGCTCTAGACGATATGAAGCATAATTAATGTAGTTTAGTTCTCTGAATTTGCTATTTCTTGCATAGCTTGTAAGCTCTATACGATATTAAGCATAATAATGTAGCTTAATTCTCTGAATTTGCTGTTTCTTGCATAGCTTGTAAGCTCTATACGATATTAAGCATGATAATGTAGCATAATTCTCTGAATATGGTATTACTTGCATAGATGTTCATGTAATGTCTTCATCTTGGCAGAACAGTTGGAATTCATGTGATGGAAGCCCCCCTTCTTCACCCTGTAAGAAAATTAGAAAGCTTGATTGATTTGATCTTATAGAGAGATGAGATATTCTCATTATTTAAACCCATGGACAAGCTTCTTAAACCATTGGAGAATGATACTGATGCAGAGGGGTTACTATGGAATGGGGCTTATCTTGAAGGTAAAATTGAGCACACCTGAGAGAAAGCTTCCCTTTGATGCTGGACAACCAACGAGATCCAATAAAATGTAAGCAAGTAAAGAAAAATATAAAATTTTAACAATTCTAAGTAAGCAAAATAAAAATTTTAAAACAAGCAAATAAATTAAAGCCGATTCAGATGTTGCTAACAGTAGTATTGGACAATTAAAAAGGCTAACAGAAATCAGGTTCCTAATGATAATTGAGAAGTTATCTAAGGCTAGGCAGAGAAGGCTCAAACTTAATAGTTATATATGAAATCAGCACCTTCACACACTTGCACCGTCAACAAAGTGATGCTATCGCAGATAAAGAAGGAGAAGGGTCAGAGAAGAAAGAGAACTGCTTATCTGAATGGGAAGAATTCTGGAACAAAGTGTTACTTCCTGTACCATAGCGGAAGCTTTCAATCAACAGCACAGAGATTTTAGATCATCTTCCCAGCAATGTCCTTATGTCAAATCTAACGACAACAACAGCTTCCCTTATGAATTCTTCTTGTTTCGGTAGTCAAGCAACACGGGACTTCTCTATGGTGGTTGTACTTGTAGCACAGCAGGAAATTGTGCCAAAGTTTGAAACTTTTACACCTTGACTGCTGCTGCAACAACACAGGAGCAGATTTGGTTGCAGGGATTGAAGAGATGGAAAGAAAGGAAAAGGAGATAGAGGGCAGTAGGGTGTCTTATGGAATCACCACCAGAAGTTCCTAGGCATCAGCACCTAGGCGTTCAACATCTTCACCAAACAGAGAGTTTCACGATATTATTTGACAAAAGCATAAGATACCTTTATTGATATGGTTGGGCCTTTAAATAGGCTTACAGACTCCTAGATCCAGAATGAACAAACCGACCTAATCATATCCTCAATTTAGAAACGGAAATAAAGGGCCCGTTTGGATATTTTTTAATGAAGAAAGAAAAATTATTTTTCCCTCCTTTTCCTTTAGCAGAAAGGAAAGAATGTTTGGCGCATCCTTTTCCTTTAGCAGAAAGGTTTATTTTTCCTTTAACAAAAATGGTGAATTTTTCATAAACAAAATTAATTCCTTTTAAAAACTACTAGCCCCTTTCTGCTAAATTTTTTTTTCTGGTATAAAAGTATCATCTAAACAGTTTTTTAAGCAAAAGATCCTTTCTCTCCCTTTAAAGCCCCTTTCTCCTAGAGAAAGGGTGCATCCAAACGGGCCTCAGGTTACATCCTTTATTTTCTCCGATTTTATTCCTAATCAAAGTCTAATGCAAATAAGACTCTACTAAAATTAAATTACCACTATAAATCAGCATATCTATCATCATAACTGAATTCTTAAAAATACTCTAACTAAACTGGCGGGCTTGGGCCCTATAAGCTGGCGGCTGTAGACCTGTATGGGCTTGGGTCCGATGTCCGCACCACCCTTCATACATCATATTTGCTTGGAGAAGACCCTTCATACCCCATAAGTTCTTGCACATTTGGGATTGTAATTGATTGATTAACTCTATATCAGACATCTGAGGGACTCTTCAATTTCGTCATTGGCTGGACGTTCATGTTTGCTCCATTATTGTTCACGGATTACAGAAGAAACAGATTTAAAGGATCACTTGACATCCTGTGGGGCTTTCAAATGTTCCTAACCAATGGTAATCCCAAGACCTTGAATTTCTGTTTTCGTTTGTTTTCAGCAATTATGTAATCTTCATTAATTTCTTCCTTCTGAATGATCTTATTATGCATTCAGTGTTCTTAATACCATACATGGCTATCCGATTAAATGACAATGGCGAGGAATACAATCCAAAAGAAATATCAAAATTGGGCTTGTTGATGACAAGAGGTGCAGCCAATGTGGGACTGATTGGTGGAGCCGTTTGTCTTCTGTCAGCGTGGTGGGCCCTTTTTGGACGAGGAGATGGTGATTTTGGGGCTCTGGCTGATAGGTGGAACTTTTTCAAAGGTTACATTGGATCAGAGAGACTAGCTTATGCCTTCATATGGGACATGGGTCTTTATGCAGTCTTCCAGCCTTGGTTGATTGGTGATAATTTGGGCAATATGAAAGAAAATAAGGTGGCATTAGTGAATTTTCTGAGGTTCATTCCCGTCTTGGGATTAGCAGCTTACCTTCTGTTTTTAGATTGTGATAAAGAGCTTGAGTGATTGCAAAATCTTTGCCGGATTCAACTTTTGTTTTGTTGTAAGCACTCTAGACTAATTCTTTGATGTTTTGTGCAATCTCAACAGCTCTACATTTCATTGTGTAAAAAGAGGGTGTTACTAAATGCTCATCCAACTTGATGGCCATAATATTCGCTCTAAAATAGGCAGATAGCAATGGACTTGTAATGCTTGTTGCTTCTATGCATTCTGTTAACAGAATCAACCTCTCTGCGTGTATGGCATCAGTAACTAGGCGGAAATGTACTGATACTGTAGGCGTGGGGATCAACTATCAAGGGATTTCATGGACATGTATCATAGGATGAGCATTATGTATGAGCTGGAATTGTACTTATAAAAACATTGCAAAATATCTGTAATTTACAGCGATAGCCTGCAATTATACTTGCATTTTACATGCTTTGGTGAAACACATAATTATACTTACATTTTGGATGTTTTAGGGTGGTCACACAATTGTAAATTTTACTTCAGAGGATGCTTGCTGTGGTCAGAATTATGTCTTTTGTGGAATTATCAGACAGCCGATCAAACTCATGCTCTGCAGAGACATCTGATAACAAAAAGATGGAACCTCCCTGTAAGTTTGGCTAAGTAAATGGTCAGTTTTGCCGATCCATTAGGAACCAGAAAGCATCTGCTTGGGGTCATTCATGTCGAATTCTTTGATTTCTAAGATCTCGATTCGGCGCTTGATCCTTTTCCTCAATTTTATTGCCATGTCCGCAGGACTGAATGCCCCGCAGATGACTACTCGTGAGTGCTTCTTCTCTATCAAATGGCTGTCCAGTTCTTCAAAATGAGGCCATGTAAAGCCTTCAGCATATCAAACATTGGGAGCTAAAATATGATGAGAAAATTAGTGATTCCTCACCTTGCATCTTCAGGAGGGCTCTCCTAATCTTGCGAAAACATCCATTACAGTCGATGTTCATTCTCATCACCATACAGTAAAGCTACAATATTAAACGTTACAGATTAATGCATGACTGTCGCACATAAATATTGTAATACTCACAATTGAAAGGAAAGGGTGGGTCCTGCCTTTTCTGACATTTTGTAGTTGGTCTTTCCCACTGAAGGGGAGGAATTTTGCTTGATTACGTTGCTGTTGAGCTATGATTCTAAAGGCTCGGATGTAAATGGCATTGTATTTGGAGTATGGAGCAATAATGGAATATAGTTTGGTTGATGCTGAAGGGGAGAAAAGAAGCTCGGTGCTTGTACTCCTCTCATTGCCTTGTTTTGAAGGCTAAGGAACGAAGCCTTGATTTGGGTTTCTGCCCTCACACATCTTCAGTATATGCTTGATGTTCTTCTGGGCTCCTGGCTGTAAGAGGTGGAGTGTAGATTGGACGTCCTAAGAGCTATATAAACTTTTTTGTAACGGTAAGATAACCATGTTTCCCAAAAGATCGAGCTATTAGGAAATGAAAATCTTTATTCATTTATTATATATTCTAACATTTCCCCGACGTACAAGTGTCAATAAAGCGTGGCACGTGGAACATAATTGGGATATAAATGCCTCCAGTGAGATTAGAATCCAGGACCTGCATGAAGCTATGATACATTTAAGATAATCAAGTTTCCCAAAAGCTTTGTGTTCTA
The DNA here is from genome assembly GCA_039654745.1 of Houttuynia cordata. Lineage (NCBI taxonomy): Eukaryota > Viridiplantae > Streptophyta > Magnoliopsida > Piperales > Saururaceae > Houttuynia > Houttuynia cordata. Next base: position 36,297,715 of record CM077504.1, read on the forward strand.
GTCTTATGGATGCGTTTATATCCCAGCTATACTCCACTTGCCGCATTTTGTGGATGCTTCCATACGAGGGAGGATGTTAGAATAAATAATAAATTAATAAAAAATTTCATTTTCTAACCGCTCAAGCTTTTAGAAAACTTGGTTACCTTACAAAATAATAATTCTGAAAAACCTACGTCTATTAATGTATTATCTACATCTATTAATGTGTAACGCCTAAGCTTTGGCATTTTGACAATTTGACATTAAGTGATTGATGGTTTTAACAGTCTAGAAAATTGAGCTCGTAAAACTATCTGATACGTAAAAATTACATTTTGAGATGGAAGCTCTTGTTTTTGGGTGGCAAGCCATGTACAACAAGTGACAAGATTATTCGCCCAATAAAACGGACGAGATATTTTGTAACAGTTAGTTGTGTTACAACAACTAGAAAAAGGTAAAGATCTTCTTCACAAGTTTCCTGGGACTGCAATAGGACTGGAAGGAAGCCACAAGCCGTCGAGGTCCTTTTCCCGCAGCAACTCTGCTAATTAGTGTCACCTTCTTCTCTGATGCATCAACTAACATGGACCCAGTTGCAGCTTTTGCAAAAGAAAGAAAAGAAAACGCGCCATTGTTTAGTCACATGATTCCACAAAAATATTTTAGAAAAAAATACTCCATTCTAACTAGGAAAAGATAACAGCTGCCTGTATCATCATATATTTGCTAACTTGAAATGATTATTTGTCTTTGTTCAACCAAAAAGACAGAGATTCGCTAGGCTATGAAAACATACCATCTAATTTAGAGAAAACATGGCCTACTCGGCTCTGGCAATCGACGCAGCCCAAATCTGCAGTCAGAACGATAACCTGAACCTGAGCTCACAGGAATCATCACTATCTTCCAAAGGAGAAAAGAAAAGCTGGGATTGAATCAGGCCGAAGCAGGCCCAAGTTATAAAGAAGTGGCACTCACTAGAGGCATGGTTAAGGACTCAGCATCAGCCAGACTCATCACTGGGAGTGCAAGACTGCTGGACTGACCAGCCCACAGCCCTTTTAGCTTCTTCCTCGCAGCCATGGCAAACTCCACGGTCTCCACCGCCCTGATGATCAGCTTTATGAACAGAGCTGCATGGATTTTGAACATGGCATCGGGACCATGCGTGAGATCGGAAGTCCTGTCATTGAGCTGAAGAAGTACTCTCCCTATAGGCGAAAAGCAATTCCTCTTTCTACTCGAAAAGAAAATTTGAGAGAAAAAAACCTTATCATTTTCTTCGTTGAATAGATCAGCTAGTGTGGTGGTGACAGGTGACTCGTAGGGAGCTACTTTTCCACTTTCGTTTGGTAAGTTCAAGTGGAAAAGAAGTCTTGCGCTTCTGAGTTACGATGAGACATGAAAATAAAGAAAGGGATGAGTTTACATGAGATAGGAGCATGAGGCCAATCTTTATTGCCGTTAGATTATGATCGGATGGTGGATATCAAATCAGTGGGTAGGTGAGTGTGTCACATCAAAGAGTGGGTGAGATCATTATGGATATTTATAACCGTCAGATCAAGATCCAACGGCTACGATTCAAAGTGGCCTCATATAAGCAATATGAGAGCGATCTCATTTAAACTTTTTCCATAAAGAAAAGCGCCTTATGAACGATTCCGGGACTAACTGGGAGAAAGTGATAACTAACAGGCGAGACGAGAAACCCCCTTCGGGCTCAGGCTCCTTTTTGCTCTTTCTTCAGTTGGACAACGAGTGTAAAGAAAGAGATGGACAACTGGGCGAATCTTTAATTTCCAAATCTTATTTCCAAACCGAAAGTCAGCTGGATAAAGTCATGATATATATAGGGGTTGATTAATTATGTTGGAATCCTATTCCAATTTCTAAATCTAGATTGTACTTTTAGATTCTTTGACAAGGTACTCAAAATGGCAAACAAACAAGATTATGGGATGAATTTTGTAAGGATTCTCTAAATAATGTGTTATCCAAACAAGCCGTAAATAGCTTTAGATCGACGTTTATTACATATGCATTAATTAGAATCAAGTTTGCCTTTTGTATTGTACCAAAAAAATGTTTGCTTTTTGCATTGGACTGAAAACATGAATGAATGAATTAATTCCTAAAAATTTCTTTTACTTCACCACATCATGTCACTAGCAAGAAAGCACGTGCAAACCAATTTGAGAAAATAAAAGGAAAGAGATATATGTAGGTTGATTCCACTAATTTAATGATGCAATATTCGGAGAATTTATGATATGGGAAGAAACTGTCTCCTACTTATATACAGGTTGATTCCACTAATTAATTATACTACTCCCATTTAATTTCCATATATAGAACATTTTTCTTTTGTCTCTCCATATGCCTAAAATAGGTTATAACATTTTGAAGTTTGCCGTAAAAATGTTTATTTGTACACACGACCCCATTTGAGATCTACACAGCACACGACTCCATTCAGGTCGTGTGCACGAACACATGTCCTCAAATGGGGTTGTGCGTACGAACACACACTTTTATGGCAAACTTCAAAATGTCATAACTCACTCAATTTTTATCCGTTTTAGCCCATTTTTTTCGTTCTTTCTTATGTTCCCTCATCTTTCACCTCACGATGATATATTAGGATGAAAAAAGAAGAAGAAAGAAGAAAGAGGAAGTTTTCCAGCGAAGCTCCGAACGTCGCGACGATCTAGACCAAAGCCGACGACCGCTCATGCCCAAAAAAAGTTATGATCAAGAGATTTTGATGTAAGAGCAGTGGGGAAGGTTGCCCTACTACAAAATGTGAGATCTACATGTAAAGAAACACATATAAAGGCCACCCATTGGACCTCGACTGCTCATGGACATCAATTAAGAGGATAAAAATGGAAAAAAAACGTGAAATACTCGTCAGCGAGCGACAAGTATAATTTATATATCTTTTTGTGATCCTCATGAGGTAGTCAAAATGAGAATGATAAGATGGGTGAGTTAGATAACTATGAGAGATATGATTATAAATAAATATATTCGTGAGAATTTAGGAGTTGCTCATTTATGAGAAAAGTCGAGGGAATATATATTACGTTGGTATGGTATAGGCATATGCAAAGAAGATCAATAGATGCTTTTGTGAGAAGATTAGAAGGGATGAATGTCAATGATGCTAAAAGAGGGAGATAGAGACTTAAGAGAACTTGGATGGAGTTAATAAAAAAAAGATATGATTTTACTTTACTATCTTTTACAAAAGAGAGCCTAAAATGGGATTAAATGGAGAAGTAAGATCCGTGTCGGCGGCTCCAAATAGTTGACAAAAAGAGCTACTTGAATATGATAATGATGATTATAGCCCATGGAGAGGGAAACCAAAAAGAACTTGGATGGAATTAATAAAAAAATGTGACTTTATTGTCTCTTACAAAAGAGGTAAACCATAATGGGCTTAAATGGAGGAGTAAGATCCGTGTCGGCAGCCCCAAATAGTTTAGAAAAAGAGCTACTTGATAATGATAATGATGATTATATCCCATGGACAGGGTAGGTGCTGTGGAACACGAATTGTTGCTCCATGGACCTTGGCTTCAAGTGTTGGTTGGTGTTTTTCCCCTCAATTTAAGTGTCGAACCAAGTCGGATAATAGAAAATCCCCCAAATTGGATAAAGTTGCATCTTGGGTCAGGTTGTCTCGGGTATAGCAGAATCCGACCCCACATGAGATAGGACCCGAGATTCCTAAACCATAATCTATATAATTATAATAATTTAAAAAATATTTATATTAGAAATGAGGGGTTTAAATGGTATATCTTGGGTAGGGTCGGTTCTTGGGTATTTTAAAGCCAAACCCGATTTTTCCCGAGATAGAAACGGGTTTTTAAATCTTGGAACTGACTACCTGCGATAGGACCCAACCCGGGTCAATGTCGGGTCGGTTCCATCCGGGTTGGGTCAGGTCGGGTTTTTTTGTGCAGCCCTAAATATTGGACGGACAAGGACAATAATCGAGAAATCTCCGAGGGTTAATAATTGATGAGAGTAAAGTAGATTTGAATGTGAAATTAGATTTATGGAGGGAGGCTCTAGAATCAAAATGTTTCAAAATAAGTAGGACTAAAACAAAGTGCAAGGAATTTAATTTTAAGGAAGGTATAACTATATATAGAGACTTAGTTGAAATAAATGAGTAAGAAGTGTCAATGTGTGATCAATTCCGTTACTTATAATCTATTATCTATACAAAATATAATATTGATAGTAATATGATGCATAAGATAAATGCAGGGTGGATAAAGTGGAGGACAACCTCTAGAGTATTGTGTGATAGTCGTGTACCAAAAAAATTTAAAGGCAAGTTCTATAGGGCAGCCATTAGAACTGTAATACTTTATGAAGCGGAGTGTTGTGCATCAAAGAGAAGTCACGTAGATTGTAGTAAGGTGGCCTTCCCCACTACTCTTACATCAAAATCTCTTTATCATAGTTTTTTTTTTAGCTTGGGCGGCCGTCGGTTTTGGTCTGGATCGCTGCGATGTTCGGAACTTCGCTGAAAAGCTTCCTCCTCCGAATAGAATGCTACTTAAATGCCCTCGCCGGATACAAGTGAATAATTCCGTCGGTTAAAATATTTTAAGGCCGAAGATGGGCATTTTAGGAAGTTCAAGTCCCATTTTCAGGTGATATGACATTTTAGTCGAAAATCTAGGTAATATGGAAAAATGGGTAATGGTGCCAAGTAATATAAAAAAAACACTTCTAGCAGGGCTCAAGTTTATTGAACAATAACTCACAATAGGTTTAATTTCAATTGCGTGCAGTATTATATGTACGTTGCCTAATGGTAAATAGCCTCCAAGTGCACTTTTTATATGAATAGTGTAGACTCTCGACTTCTTTCATTAGATGGGAATGAATGAACTAGATGATGTCCTTTTTGAGTGGAAATTTTGGCGAGTGGGCTGGTCACGACTTCCTTGTAGAGCACTTAATTTTCATTTTGTTTGTTTCTTTCTAATGGTTATGGGCAGGAAAAGATGAAAATCTTCTCGTTTACTTATCTAACACTAGCTAGAAAATAGAAATCCTTCAGTAAGCAAAATCCTTCAGATTGATGACTAATGATGACCTGCTCACCTCAGGATTGATCAATCTTCCACCATTACCCCCGGGACGCCGGCTATTCGTGGAAACAATCCAAACTCATCAATCGCAGGTTCTGCACCTTTTTTAAGCCAATTTCTCCCAAAATGACAATACTGTGTTCTGAAAAGAATTTTTTTGTAACATCTTACCAGACGTTCCAACAACCAAATTGTTTCCGTGCACTGCAGTCCTGAGCTCTGGAGGGAAGATGAATCCCAAGGTGACATGGGTGCTGATTACTTCCGTATGTTCTGTCATCTTGAAAGCCGCGATTTGATGTTGAAATAGCCAATCGCATTCCCCTTGAGCGAAAATGTTGGCTCCATACATGAAAGCTACAAAAAGGGTTTTGGCAACATAGTGACATACTCAAAATGTTGGCTCCTTACATGCCTATGTTCATTTGATCTGCTATGTTTGCTAGACTTAATTTTTTTCTTGTGGTAAAACTCCTTTTGAGTAGACTTCAACATTTTGTTGGATCATTCAATAGCCTTCATATGTTAAAATTGCACTCTCCGTTTAAATCTAAAAATGTTAGTCATAGCTATCCAATCCTACTTGTCTTCGTCCTCCTTGATCCACAAAAGACCAGTTGCGTCCTGCAGACCGTCGGAGAATAATTATTGAACGTCAGTCGGTCAAATTTCACAACTGAATCAAACTAAAGTCTTCATCGCCGCCCTTTACGGCTTTCCCCCATGCAGAAAATGTCCCTTTCCGGCCAGCTTCTTCTTTGGATGAAAATTCTCGCCACCTTCCCCTCGGGTGATCAGACTACAAACCACCACCCTCAAGTCGGCAAATGACCAAAGAAATACAGCTGCCGGACCGATCTAACCGCCGGCACCAAGTCTCAACATTTGCCGACCACGTGACTTCACCCCAATCACATTCCACAGCTTCCCCAGGAAAAATTATTTACCGCCTTCCCAATGAATTGTTATCACCGCTCCAACCTCACCCCCCGATCCCACTGCCACTGCTGCCAACGAAGACGGCACCTAGCAAGGACGGCTTCACGGATTCTGAGGCGCTAGATATTTGCACCAATCGCCTGCCTGCTGATTACATTCCTTCAAGAAATTGAGATTAAATGAAGAGAGCCTAAAGTAACGGCGCCGAACGCCATGAAAGAAGAAAAGACACGTCTCTCTAAAAAACACGTAGAAAAAGAAAAGGTAACCGTGAAAACAGTCAAATAAAGCAGAAAGCCATCAGCCCCACGCGCAGCGAAGGGTCCTAAATGTCGTCCATCTACGCGGTAGCCACTGTTTGCGCCTTGAAGTCAGCAGTTTCGCCAACCCGACGTTTCAATCAATCCTCCTGTACAAAGAGACAAACCGATGGTAACATCTCGATGCAACTGGTAGCTCTGATCCCCATCCTCTGCCCCCGCCCACTCTCTCGGGATATTTTTGTTCAAAGAGCCGCAGCCCTCGTGTTCAGAGGTTTGTTCAGGGAATCAGAGGTTGCGAACGTCGAAAAAATCACGCGGGCCCACTGTTTTCTTGGTAAACATGTTCTCACTCTTACGATCGCTTCTACCACACAGAGACTATTATCACTAGTTCAAGCATCATAAACATTTCAGTCCAAAGAACAAAAGGTGGCAACGCACAGTTTTGTGCAAGAGATTTTTGGATACTTTTTTTTTGCTAAAAAGAGATATTTGGATATGCTGCTACAAGAATGCATCCATCACCACTGTATTATCATTTACTCGGGAGTATATTGCAGTAAAGCATGAACGATACAAAAGGACGATCTTATTTTTTCCTTGAATTAGAAAGGCAAAAAAAATAATGATACACTCATCCCTCGATCGTATTTGATCAAGTGGAGAAGGAAAATTGATTCCTGGCGGGGACCACTGTACACATACCTCTCGCCATTCAAATGGACACGAAGACAAGAGTCCGACATAAATTATATGCTGGGATCGTCATTGCTCTTCGGGAACCCAAATGGAAAAAGAAAAAGAAATTCGAAATCTCACTAAATCAGTCACCTGGACATTACCAAGTTCGAAAGAGGCGGCATGGATGCCATGAACAGAGGATTCGTGCCATACTTGCAAATTTCTCTATCCATTTTCAACGCTTTCGAAATTGCATGTCTTTCACAATCCAAAGATCCATCTCCAACCTGGTTGCTAATGTTGCAATTTTCTCTTTTCTCATCCCATTGCCTTCCGGAACTCACACTACCCTTTATACAGCCATCTCTGCCTCGCCTTCTCTTTTTAGGAACTCTACAGTTCCAGGGAGCTAAGGTCGCATCGCGAGAAAGCTCAGAGTCATCAAGTCCGGATTCATCCTTGGGACTGCTCGTGAAAGGAGATTTTAGACGTAGCGGACTGCCTTCAACCCGAAAATCGCTTCCGGACTGCTCTTCTGCACCAGCCACATGTGGTTGTGACTTCATTTCAACCTTTAATATTTCCAATTTGTTTCTGAAAATTAAGTCCGCCAGCTCTGGCATCACTTTGATTGGATTCCATCTGCTATTTAACCAGTCCTGAGAGTGTCTTAGATCTACTGATGTGAATAATTTACTACGCCCTTCACCTGCATATAGAGATCAAAACGTCAAATCATATTTGATCCACAAAATCTAATCTAATCAAAAGAAAAATACAAAGATGGAAAATACTGCATACCAGGAAAATAAACAAGAAAATTATCTTCAACTTCTTTCCTAACTACAATCCCTTCCCACCATCCGTCATGCCACCAAGCGTCAACAGCAGTTCCAACATCAAATGCAGAGAAAGTATTCATAGTGCAAGGTGGGTGTGGTCTAATTGTAGACCTTCCACATAGCCGGAGGCCCACCTTATCAGCAAGTGCAACCCTCACCTCCGGAAGCCATTCCTGAAAACCCAAAACGGTAACAAACAATGAGACACAAGTGATAATTGGTTGAGCATGTACATAAGTTTGAGCAATAAAAGTATGCATCCTACCTCCAAATTGCCTGTTTCATTCGCATTCTGAATATCTTGATACATGACCTTCACCTTGTCGTTACGCTTCTTGAGAATCTTAGCCCTAAACCAACAACCTCTAATTCCACTGTCTTGAGAAAGAACTTCAACGTGACAGCCCACGGATAAATGTGTCTTCAACTTCTTTTCTTCCGACGGTGAAGTCCTGCTGCTGGAAAGAGGCTTTGCCACTTCAAATTTTGCAGACAAACCATTCACAACTTTTTGATGATAATCACTAGGTCCCTGCTTTCGTTTTGATTTGTTGTTCAGAGTACTTGATGCACCATTTGCTCTCAAGATACTCCTGGAAAAAGCAGATCCAAACATAGACTTCAGCAAATCTTGGTTCCAGTAACCTTGGACTTGTGTAATGTCGAAGGGTTTTATTTCATCATTGTCAAACTGCCGATGACAAATGTGTGGGTCCCAATGAATACTTGCTGATGCACCGTTCACGAATATGCCAAAATGCTCAGGACAGAGGACGGTGGCCAAGCCATCTATGCATTCAACACTGAGATCTTGAAGACAAAGAGAAAAGAAAATCTCTCTGTCATTAAAATTGGAAGGCAAAACAATACCAACCTCATCAATTTTGTGAAACCATCGTACCAACACCATATTATTGCCTCTGGTGTCCTCATACATATCTTCCAAATATGCAACAAGCCTCTTGTACCCTTCCACCATTACATATACAAAGTCATTCACCTAATCAGTTCACCAAAAACATTTTCAGAAAATGACAACTGCAAAACGATACAATACAAAATATTAAAATATTCATAGAAGATAAGGAACTTACAGATATTGTAACACCGTTGCGACAGAAGGACTTGTAATGTCTTCTGCGTTTCTTGCAAATCCATGGAGAACCCAACCAGGAAAATGAATCTAAAGGATATTTCATTTTCTTAACAAACAAAGGAAAGAACAAAAAAGAAATTAGTACAAAATATAAAATGTAAAACAATAAATATAATTACCAATAGCCTAGACAATGCTTAATGATACCTTTGATGGAGGCTCTTCAAGAGAGCAAGGTTCTTCGTAGTCAAGAGATCTATCATCCTGTGGGGAAGATCCTGAGAAGTACAAAATTTTGTTCATTATTATCAATTCGAGATAAAAAAATTACAAAATGAACTTGCTAGAACCTGGTAAAACAATCTCACAGGTAAAGAAAGACAGAACGGTGAACAAAAAGTTCACCTTACAACAATTTCATTTATATAGGTTATGCATTTATGACACGATCCAAAAACCAAATTTAATCAAAACACAACAATAAAGGAAAAACAAGGACCATAAGATACAAATCCAAAGTGATCGAATTTAAGAGAAACATCTCTTTAAATTGCATAATGTTTAAAGCTCAAATACAAGACGACCAGAAGCTAGAGAAACCATCCGATCTGTAATATTCGTGAAACACTTTTTACTGTCACATCTCATTCCACCGAATTTGAAACAAATCGCATAACAATGGAAGGTTTTTTTCTCTTTTCCCTTAGGACTTCAAAAGAATCAACTGTTTTTTTTAAGAACTGAGACCTTGTAAATTAACCAGGAAAAAAGAAATTTGTAGTTTAGTTTTCCCGGCAGTTATCTGGGGCTACTTTGTGTACAAGCTGGAAACATTTTGTTTGTCTTGATTTGTTGTTCCTACTTTTTCAACAGTTTTGTTTTCTGATTGACAAAACAGAGAAGCACTTAAATTGAGAAATGATAGGACTCTATTAGCAAAATACTAAAACAAATCCCTTTTCCCCTATTTTTGCCCCCTCGTTCTCAAAATATATAAAGCCTCTAGAACTTCATAAAGCGAGACGAACAAACAAAAAATCAAAATCTCGCTTTATGAAGTTTCTAGGAAATTCCTAGGAAAGCGTTATTGAAAATTTTAAACTCTTAACATATTCTAAAAAAAGTAAGCATACAAACGCGGAATTCATGACACAACGCTTCAGTCCCGATGGAAAATCTACAATTAATCCATAGATATGACCAAAGAAAAACATAAAAGACTCAAAATTTCAACGAAAAAGGCTAATTAATAGATTGAACGATGCAAAATCTCCATTAACCAAGCAACTAAAAAAAAATCTCTTTGACGAAACCAGTAGACAAATATGATGCCATTCTTCCAAGCGTTCAGAGAAAGATAACCAGGCAGCCTTAGATCTATAAAAACTGAACAATAGAGAACCGGAACGCCTTGACATCAAACAAATTACAGAAATTCCGTTCTCTCCGTCCTTCAAACCCACAGATCTCGCAAGGGCAAAAAAATAAAACCCAAAACAGGCAAGATAATACGTACTGGAAACCAGAGTCCGAAGCCATTCAACAACTTCTTTCCGCGTCTTCAATTTCAAGCCCGGCGACAGCCCCAAATCCTTCAAGAGCGGGGCTGGGACGGAGTAGGACATGTGCCGGAGGCTCTTCTCCTTCCCCACGACCGCCAGATCCGACCGCCCATCAAATCTACGAAGGTAGTAATGAATCACCCTGCTCCCCTTCTCGTTCGACACCGTCACCTCGTCCCACCGCCCATACCCCTTCGCCTCCATAGCAAACCCCAAAACCAAAGAAACGGAAAAAAGGAATAGAAAGAAGAAGAAGCCCTAGCCCTATCCCTAAAAGAAGAGACGAGAGGCGGAGGAAGAGGAGGAGGAGATGGCGAAAAGAGGTTTGGAGGCCATGTGCCATCGGGGTATAAATAATGGATTTTGAAAGACAAGGCGGCCCTAAAACAAATTCAGAATTTGGGATTTTTTATTTTTGAAATCTTCCGTGCGCTCGGTTCATGCACCATTATCTCTCGCTTCTGGCGGGATGATTGGGAATCGGGGGGGTGGTCCTGTTGGCTACTCGCGGAGGTGGCTGAAAAAGACGGTGTCGTGTTATGTTACGCCGCGTGGAAGATACGTGCGTTTGTGTTTGGCGACGCCCGCGAGTGGCGGGAGGCCGACTTCGTTAATTTTGTGATGAGAGATCGACGGCGGGGATTCCGTCCAGAGGACCGTCATGTTTTGGCGGAACTGCCTCGAAGGTGCGGGGATTTCGAGGGAGGAAAGGATTGTGGATGATGTCAATTCGAAAAAACCCTTCGTCAACTAAGCTTATTACGGACAAAACCATCCCATAGACCGAGGGGCAAAGGGCTAAGTGCTGATGGGTCCCATGAGTCACTAATTTGTGTCATTAAAGGACAAGAAAAGATGTTTATGGCCGCTAATTATTTCATGGTGGGCCTGTAATTGTTCCCCGTCCTCTACTTTGTTTTTGCATTTTCCTTTCATCAAATTATTGACCATAATCAGCTCTCATCCAAGACGAGAGAGGTTTTAAACACGATGTTCTTGGCGTTTTTTATATGTACAAACGTGGAGGGAAATGGTTTTCAACCGGAAATGGCTAGTAGATAGCCATGGCGTGAGATGAAGGGTGATGGTGGGCTTAGTGGTTGTTGGGGCCCGTTAATCAATTTAAGAGAAGATAGTATCAAAAAGCAGCCAAATCCAAACTTGAAGGACAACGAATCTTCGGCATGTATATAAAAAAAACAATGAATCTTCGGCGTCATGACGGTGGTGATTATGGATTTTAATGTGAATATTACCATTAAGATATGGTAACTTCAAAAGGAAACTGCCGAAATGGCTTTGACGTCACTTGTTGCAGAAAATGCCTTGCGGCAGACAGCTAAGCTCGCCGGCCACTGGGAAATGGAGGCGAACGGAATCTTTTGTTCTTGATCAAATCTTGTAGAAAAAACAAACTCGAAATTTCGACCGGGTATGAATCTTACAATTTAACTTGCCGACAGCTCACGTGACGGTTGGTCCCCAAAATGGCCAAATACGGGAGGTGTAAACAAACGTGAGCTCCCCCCCGACCCCATCCCAGAGTGAAGTGCTGCTGCTCTGCTCAACTAGTGCGTGGGGTACCTTATTCATTCGCACGGAGGACAAAAGAAAATAAACATATAGAAGGCGAAGAGAGTTCTAGAACCTAGGCCCATACGGTCACAGCAGAGGGATACAAACCAATAATCGAGCAGGTTTTCAGGAGGGAAAGAGGCAAAGATAGGCGGCGATCTTTTACCTGGACTGTGGAATCTAAAGTGACTGGAAGCAGGCTTGCGAGACTGCATTTGCAAAACGAGTGATATTTGAATAGTCCAATCGAGTGGGGAAGTGGGGAAGAGCGGAGGACAAAGGGTAGAAGAGATGGGATAGGTTGAAGAAAGGGGTTTTTGCCGAGTTGGCCTCACATGCATGAGGAGCGCTTTGTTGGACTTGGATAATAAATTATGCTCCAGCTTTGGCCACAGTCAGGCCCACAGTGGACACACTTTTTGGGGAGCGGAGGTTGGCGCCTGAAAGCATGGCGGCCGTCAAATATGCGGCGTTTGTTTCCGGCCTATAATCTGAGCAAATTCGAATATCGGAAGTCGAAATATGTGAAAAATATCGTACCGTAAATGTTAATTATCATCCACTTGAAAAAGATTTATGTTGCCGTGAAACTCTTCTCATTGATTGTTGAATTAAATGATTGGGAGTGCATGCCTTGAGAAAAGGGGCAGATTTATTAAAGCAATGTGAAACTATAGAATTGAGGTGTACCAAAAAAAAAACTCATTGATCATCATAAAAATAATACTCCTATAATAAACAATAAAAGAAAACCCATAGATCATCAAGCAGAAGAATCCTCTCTAAGTTATATGTTGTCTAGGGCGTGTACTTACTCAAGGGATTGATGGAGGGGATACCAGAAGCACGTTGGATTATAATTTGTGAGACAAAAATTAGTTATTGTACATATTTTCTCAAAAAATGAAATTGCAAGCATCGAATCAATCAATCGAATCCCCCATAAGTTGGCACTCGTGGTGAAACCAAAAAAGGAAAAAGAACTTGGCACCCTGCACAGCCCGGCCCATTAGCATAAAGCCCAAGTGCCCAACCGCCCGTGGCCTGCTTCGCTATTACGAGTGTACGTCACTATCCTATGCTACTATTACAAGTCTACTGCTAGCTGTGGTGGTACCATTTGAGAGCCCTCTATCGACTTCCCGCCATTTTTCCCGCAGATGGCGCCGCCCAAATCGGACAGCGTCGAAGGTGAAGAATCCTCTCTCACTTCTCAATCAGATCCTTGAAACCATTCATCTCTGAAACCCTTTTGATGTTCTGGTCCAAAACAATATGTTTGATTATGTAAATGTGGCAACGAATAGCGTATATTGATTTATATTTTGATGTCTGGTCAATGAATAGCGTACATTTGCTTTTAATTTTCAGTTTTGAAACTTATGCTGAAATGCGCATTAACATTTAACACCTGCTTGTTCGAAATTTCCAGGCATCGTGTTGAATTTCGTAAACGAGGTAAGCCGTCATGAATTCCCTTTTCGTATTTTGTAGTATGCTTTTTTATGTAATGTAGTGCTTACTCTAGTGATTGGTGAATTTTATCGTGTCGGGAAAATATTTCAGAGCATCAAACAAGTTATGATGTCACAAAGCTTAAATATCTTATCGGTGCGATTATTTGTAGTTCTCGTCGTGAAGTGTGTTCTTCCATGTTAGTGCTGGAACCAATCTGATGGGAGCTGATAGTTTGTATGAATTATGGATGCCTGTCAACCAGGTTCCTATTGGCGATTGAAGCTTTGGCAGCTTCATTGCAAGATTTGTGTGATACCTGTGACATGAAATTTCATTTGTTCTTGTCTTGTGCATCATGAAGTACATTCCTTTTTATTTCATTCTAATAATTTATATGTGGCATGCTTATGTAGTATTAATTGCATTTTTGGTAGCTGCTTATTTTGTATATGCTATCTTTTTAAGATACTTGTAAGTCCTGATTGTCCCTCATGTCTCTTCCTTAGTGATATTCAGAACTTTCATTATCATTCTCTTGATTTACATTGTAAATAAAGCACAAGTTTGTACTTTTTTAATGCTTTCTGATTCAATATTGATAACTTCTTTATTGTAGCAAAATAGACCGCTTAATTCACAGAATGTAGCTGATGCATTACAAAAGTTCAACCTTAAGAAAACAGCTGTCCAGAAAACATTGGACACGCTATCTGATAGCGGACAAATTTCTTTCAAGGAATACGGCAAGCAGAAGATATATCTGGCTCGACAAGATCAGTTTAAAATTCCCAACAACGATGAGCTTGACCATATGAAAAGGGAGAATGGGAAACTGCAAGCGGAGCTGGAAGATCAGAAAAGGGCAATTGGAGAAGTGGAGGCAGGTGCGGTCTTATTCCAGTTAGTGTATTATAATTAAACAAAATGAAAATCTGCAGAGAATACAAGTAAAAAATCTTACAGGTCAGCATTCAATCGTATTTATATGCATCTTTTAATCTTTTAGAAGTTCGAGCTCTACAGTCAAATTTAACATTAGAGCAGATACAAGCCAAAGAAGTGTCATTAAAAGCGGAGGTGATTTTTTTTCTTTTTGTGGCTTGGTATAACTGTAATAGTTTTCTACATTAACTAGGATTGAAAGATGCAAAGACTTGTCCCTGCTTAGGTTAAGAAAATGGAGGAAAAGCTGAGCAGATTACGAGGAGGAACCACTTTGGTTACGCCTGAGGAGAGAAAGCTGGTTGAAGACAAGTACTCAGAAAAAATTAGCCAATGGAGAAAACGCAAGCGGTTTTTTAAAGACCTATGGGATTCTATAACCGAGAACAATCCCAAGGATATCAAAGAATTCAAGGTTGTCCTCTTTCTCACTTCATTCTACTATGCTTTCAGTTTGCTCATTTATTTTGGTTCATGGGCTTCTTGAGTTATCTCTGCATTGTCTTTGTGGTTGCAGGAAGAACTTGGAATTGAATATGATGAAGATGTTGGCGTAGATTTGCAGTCTTTCTGCGAGTTGATGGTGTGTGGGAAAAAGCGAAAGAGAGGCTGAGATGGTAATTCCTAATGTTTTTACTGTAGAGTAAGGATTAAAAAGTTATGTTTAATATCTTGAGTTGATACACTGGCGGCCCAATCTACTTGCATGTGCTTGTATATACCACTGTTTTCTAAATGAATGTGCTACTTTAACTGATGGATCCAATGATCTTAGGTTGCAGAAAGGTTAGAAAACCCTTTCGCAATTAATTCTTCTTGCATAATCCTAAGGATTTCTTAGATGTGGATATTGTTCAACCATGTATGTATTTGCAACATGCCTGTCGTTAACTTCTGTGGGGCGCTCCTAACATTTGTCAGAAAATTTAATGTGTGGTTTAAGGTATTGATTCATGGTAATGTCTTCATTGAAGAGTCGAGGTAAATTAATGAGTAGAGTTATCGTTAGCATAGTAAGCCTCTGACAATGACAAGGGCTTAGTTAGCGGGAATCAAGTAATTATTAGACTGGTTGTGAGGTGGAAGGGGGCAGCTTAAACTGGTTGATGCTGAAGCCTTCATTTGTCTTGAGCCAATCGAGGTTCTCTATATCAAGGATTTTAATGAAAGAAACTTCAACTACGATTATAAGTGGAAAGAAGTATTCTGTTGGATGATATTAAACCTGTAGTTTCCTCTAATAATTTATGTCGACCTGTGGTTTAGGAAAAGAGCAGATAGTAATAACAGATTCAGATAGTATCGGTGTCATATTTTTTCCTGCTTTAAAGCTCATCTGGTCCTGATGGAGACAGGCTTCTGATTGTTGTTTCCATGCCTGATTTCCAATTTTTCTTCATAGCTTGCTTTGATTGATTGGTTTCTTGAAAGCCAGGTCCAAATTTTGACAGGATAAATATAATTGTTTCTTTCTTTTTAAACGCAAAAAACCTCCTTCCTTGGTGCATTATACCTATTTCTTTCCTGTAGTCTTCATTGAAAGATGTTTCTTTGCAACGTGAATAAGATTTGTTTGCTTTTGCTGCATATTTACAACTCTCATATTGATATAGTAGCCAATCTCGTTTTTTTTCTTTCTAATCCTTCATCATTCTCAGCAGAACTATTGCCTTACCAGGCATACTTGTTTCTTGGTATAATTTTAATTTACCTGCATGTTTGGTATTGCTTCCCTTTTCTGGCAAGGAAATACCCTGGCGATGCAAAGCATTTCCTTCATTCCATGTTTCAGTATAAATGTACTTGATTGGTTGGTCCTTCTCGGATTCTATGGCACGATTGAAGCGTTCAAGATCACTGCTTTTCAGTTTCAGGGATCTGTCTTCGTCCTCTCTTTGGCTTACTCTTTTCCATCTGGGACCAGGACTACTATTATCATCTGAACTTTTGTCATGTGATTCTGATTTGGATAGCTCTACGGCAGCTCTTGCTGCTGCTGCTGCTGCATATACAGCTGATTCGAATGCAGCTTCAGGTGCACTGGTGACGTCATTGTATTTTCTTAGTTTAATTGATCCAGAAATTTGCTCCCCCTAGCCCGATTTATTCTGATTGCAACAAGCACCTTCTGCAGCTTTGAAGGAACAATTTGCATCTGGGGAAACTTTTGTCTTAGGGGTATTGTGCTGGTCAAAACTTGACCCAATTCCCACCTGTTTATATATTGTTAAGTAATGGATGGACGGAATTATTAGCATAGTGATCACGATAGACTGGACAAGAAGAAATGGGTCGCCAGAAGAACTGAGTCTTTGTGATTATCGACGTACGTAGTAGGGTCTTCCATATTAAACGTAGTACCTGTCTCTGCTGCAATCTGTGTTAATAATTTGATTTTGCTTTCTAAGCTCGGTTATATCGTCGACAACTTCTGTACCATCTACACATGCCAATTGAAAACGATTTGGTAGTACATGTAACTTTTCCCCTAGCAATATGAGAAAGAATGCACAAGCACTGGAACAAATTGCATACTTCATGATTGACTCCGCAATCAATCATTGCGCAATTCTGCAGCTGCAGCAGCAAACTCCTTGCCATACCTTGGGCTGAAAAGGAACATGCCGAAGCTCCGGCAATTCCCCACACCTTGAAGAAGCAAAAATGAGACTGGATATTGCCTCCTCCAACTCCGAGGGACAATCTCTACGCCATACACAAATAGAATCCAAAGGGAACAGATTAACGGGAAAAAGAATCTGTGTTGAACGGGTAGTCTGGGAAGTTAGAGCTTACTTCTGAGATCAATGATGGAAAACACATCTATTATGTTCTGTCCTCTAATTACATGTTCCACCTAAACATGAAGAGCAAAATGTAAATTCTCAAAGCAAAATAAGAGGACAATTGACGTGGTGACTTGGACCTTTCGCTGTTGTAGGACGAGGTCCCAGACTCTAGATTTTTTTTGGTGGGGGGGTGGGGAGGGGGGGTGATAATTCTACATTATCGTAGCTATATCATCAAATCCAAAATTGTCATTCAGGTAGAATTCTTCCTTGTATTATTTTTATATGTCTGCATTCATCCATTGGCCACACATGTATAGCAAAGGTGTCAATACTTTTGTAATAAAAAACGACCTCAAATATCTGGTTGTTATGAACTTTCATATGCACTAAAACATGCAACTCATGCAGCGTCAAGAGTCAAAGTTTACGTGAAGTATTAAGATTTAGCAGTACAAGAAAGCAGTACCCTCAGAAGCGCCCGTTCCTCCTGTCCTAGTTTTAGTAGCTCAGCAACAACGTTCTGGCTCTGTAAATACCGGACTTGACTCCGATTTTTAAGAACAGCAATCTTAATGACCGTGAGGTCGAGAAGACTGGTAAACTTTGCAGCCTTGAAGGTTCTTCCTAAAAGCCTGTCCAGTTTCTTGCCCATGCCTTGAAGTTTTTTAACGATCAAACAGGCAAAAACAGATTTGCACAATAGAACCTGCTCTGAAAAACGAGAACAGCCTCATTTGGCTTGCTGCTTCCACCAGGCACCAGACAAGGATGAGACATGCAATTTTTCATAAACAGAACACCTATTGCATTACTTTGATTGGGCCCTAGATTGGTCTTGTAGTGTGGGGAGACTCGGAGCTGAGTCCAATCTTCACATTTATGGGCTTTCAGGAGCCAGGCTCATTTACAACTTTTCTAAACCTTTGAAGTCGACTTGCCCTGTGGACCTCATTTTTTCATGGCCAGCGGGCCGATTCCGGGAAAGCCTCCGGCAATCTAAGTTTTGTTGTTGGGACCAAGTTGGAATTCGGTTCATTTTATTAAAGACCTATTGATGTTACAGACTACAAAACCTCACAACTGTAGAGCTTTCAATGCGTGTGGTATGACCCTGTTCTGCGTTTTATTTGCAAATTCACAATGACGCAGCTAATATGGATGTTATAGTTGTTGAGACCTTGGTTTTGCCATCGATCATTAACTCTTTGTTCATTAATCTTCAGACTATGTACGTCGTCAATGGTAACCCCACTTGAAAAAAGTGGACCATGGCGTATAAGATTGATTTTGGCTCCAAAATTCTAATCTTGGTGAGAATACAACTCCGATTATGATTTATCAAATATTTTTCCTGCTAAACTATAGGTGAACTTCTGCAGATGTACATTTTCTTGAAAACGAGTGTCAATTGTTAAGACGTGAGATGGTCTTCTTAGTCCAATCAACACGGTTTCCTTCGATGTAAGAAAAGAGGGAACGGATATCCTGTGTATGGAGGCATGACGAGTGGGTCATTCCAACCTTCTGGAAGGCCATTGGCTTTCTTCACCAGCGAATTCTGTATTTCTGTGTTCTGGCCAAGTTGAACCAGAGCACCCTGATGATGCAGTGGTGACAGTATCGATAACTGTAGAGACTTGTTCACCTATTCTTTTCCTAATCTCTAGTTGTGAAAACATATGCTAAAACTCTGATCCATTACCTTTAGTTTTAATTGTAAATATGGTTCTCGTCAAAATTTGCAACATGTAACAATTCATTGTGACACTTTGGCCATTTAGCTGATCGGAGCTTCTTTTGTTTTTGTTTTTGGCAACTAACAAATGTCAACATTGAATGCACATACTTTCGTCAAATTATCAGTCGAGGTCACAGTTGAAGGCGACAGCGATAAGATTTGGGCTCATCGTATCCTGGAAGATATAGGGATGATTTCCTTGAACCAATTTGCATCCGATAAAGACAATTGGTTGCTCTCCAATATTTGCTCCTACACCACTACCATTCCTTCACTTCCATCTTGTTATTTCACCACTCTTCTTTCAGCGATTTGATTACACTCTTTAAGAGAATGGCCTTCACATGACTTTAATACACGAAGCTGTTTTAGTTTTTAATACTTAACCTTCTCATAAAATTGCCTTAGGAGAGGGTCATAACGATAAGACATAATGAATGTATGTTAAAATTACCAAGATTGATGGACGCTTGCCCACGAGAAAGGGTATTCGACTAAACGTCACAGATTTTTCATTCCTACCAGCTTGAACTTTTGGGAAACTTGGTTATCTTAGAAGTTAGAGATTCAAGTGCCACAGATATCTAACCATCTTGTTGGGTGTAGGGAATAATGTGAAAAGCCCATCGCTCTTCAGATTCTCAAAGGCCGTGATGGGCAATCAATAAAGAAGCCACGAAAAAAAAAGTTACTGTACTTGAGAGTTGAGAGCTAGCTTTGGGTTCATAACAGATGATCACGTATGCGCCATAAGGTGGGCCTAGTGCCTCAGCCCCAGCTTCCTAACTCGCCTTTATTCTATTCTACAATCTATTTGTGAAAAGTGGCAGATGATGAGAATATCTTTGTAGGCCAAAAATCCTTGGGAAGATCCACCACCACCTCAACAGAGGTTTTTGACCAAGACACTTGAAGGAAAGTGGAATCCAAATTATCTCGCATAATATCATGTAGCTGTGAACTGCATGCGTAAGTTTATAATGCTAGCGTAATCCATGTAGTTGTTAATGTCGGCACCTCGGCATTGACTCTTAAGAGATAAGGTATACTCCAATTTGTATGATATAGGCCATGACACTTATATTTTAGCATAATTGAATTGCATGGCCATTAACCTCTCTCTCTTTTTGGTACTTATCATCTGTAATTGAACAGTAGCAGAGTAGTCACTTAGATGGAGATTAGTCGAGCTTTACATTACCAGAGAGAAGTAATGAAAATTAGAAAACAATACAATGAAAGGTCATAGAGATGACAGAATGGGCACCCCCAGCCGCCCCTCTTGCCCTGTCCACGTCCCATATTTCGTTCATTTTACCTTCTTTGCTCTTTGAACTTTTGGCTTGGCCTTATCCTTCTTCACGCAAACTTCTATATAAGAAGGGACTCCCACTACATCTTTCACACCGTGAAGTTTGTACAAGAGTGCATATAATTGGTAGTGAAGGAGATGGGTGCTCTCTCTCTAGGCGATCCAAGACTCAGCCTTCGTGGTCTCAAGGACCACAGCCACCACGAAGGTGTGGCTGAAGAGATTGAAGGGCTGATCAGAGTGTACCACCACGGCAAGGTAGAGAGATTTTCAATTGTCCCGAGCGTGGCGTGTGGGTCCAGCCAAGAGCCGGACGTGGGCTCCAGGGATGTGACCATCGACGTCCACACTGGTGTTTGGGCCAAGTTCTACCTTCCCAAGCGCCAAAGGCAGCTCCCCTTGCTCATTTACTTCCATGGCGGGGGATTCTGTGTGGGCTCCCCTGCATGGAAATGCTACCATGACTTCCTCTCCAAATTAGCCTCTGTGGCTAACTGTGTCATCATGTCCGTCAGCTACAGCCTGGCTCCGGAGAATCGCCTGCCGGCCGCCTTCGAAGATGGAGCCAACGCTGTCAAATGGGTGAGGCAGCAGGCCATTCGGAGGTCCGAGGAGCATAGCTGGTGGTGGGCGTGGTGCAACTTCTCCAATGTGTTCATTGGAGGAGACAGTGCCGGGGCCTGCTTGGCTTACAATGTATTGCCCCGGCTAGGATCCTCACCATCACTGCTGAGCCCATTATGTCTAAGAGGTGTAGTTCTGATCCAGCCCTTTTTTGGAGGGGAGGCTCGAACCTTGTCTGAGAGAAACATGGAGCAGCCACCCAACTCGGCCCTGAGCCTCAATGCTTCGGATGCCTACTGGAGGATGGCCCTTCCTATGGGGGCCAACCGAGACCATCCATGGTGCAATCCGCTGTCAAAGGGGTCGAGCAGGTTGGAGAGCTGGAGCCTTCCGTCTGCTTTGGTCTGCATTGCGGAAATGGATATACTGAAGGACAGGAACTTGGAGTTCTGTGCTGCTATGAGGAGGGAAGGGAAGAGCGTGGAACAAGTTGTGTACAAGGGCGTGGGGCATGCATTCCAGGTTCTCCGTAATGTACCACTGTCTCGATCTCAAACCCACGAGATGATGTCTCATATCAAAGCCTTCATCAACCGATGATACTGGATTTCTAATTACTTAATTATCATGATATAGGAATGTATGTTATCAACTGTAACCAAGTACATAAGATGTTGTTAAGAAAAGAACTATATATTGTTGGAAAAAATATTAGGGCAAGAGTACCACCAAACCGTTGACAAAAACTCTACGAAATACCACAAAGAATTAGATAAGTGATTGCATTCGAGGCACGTTAAACGTTATCCTTGAAACAGATACGCCACCCTTCATGCACATGCTTTTACTGGCGATCCGTTCCCGATATACAACGAATCACTCTGTTGGTCTAAAGGTGCACTTCAAATTAGACCAACTCGAACTCAATCAGAGGAGATGTTATTGCTCAATAATTCAGAGAGATTTGTTTGATTGAGAGAGTTTGAGAGTGTTTTTTTTCTCTGTATGTTTCGTTTTGTTTTTATTCTGTTTTGTTCTGTTTCATTCTGGTATTAAAGGACGCAACTTTTAAACATAACAGCCATAACTGACAACCGCTCGCCCAAGTGATCGATCACATATTTTAACTGCTTCCCATGTGATCGATCACCACTTTTTAATTCAAGTCATCATCATTCATTTTGTTTCCAATAATCCCCACCATGACTTGATATTAAACTAGTCAATACTCTAGAATATAGACAACAACATGAATTAGACATTGAGTAATAAAACTCATAAGTTTTCGGCGATATGTACCTTGCGGGTTTGAATCTACACCTAGTTTGATATGCTGTCACTCTCATAAGTTCGAAGTGAACAAACTATTGAACTTAAACCTTGGAGCACGAGCTTTGACATATTTAACATCTAGAGTAACTCCCTTTTCGAGAACACCAGGGTAGCGCTTTATGGTCATGCGCCTTGTATCTTTTCATGAGTTGCACATTAGTGAACAAGCCTAAGTTCTCCTTAACTACGACCTTAGTGGCACTCACTGCATAACAAAATCTTGTCATATAAGCCTTGACCTCACTAAGACTTTTGTCAACCTATTTCATATGCAGTAGAGCACTCTTATCAGAACACGAGAATGGGCATACAATATATTTAAATAGTGCTCTTCAAGTCACGCATTAGCTTGTTCTTACCCATTGAATTTTCGTTGTAGGATCTCCACTTAGAAAGATTGGGTTGCTACTAATGATGACTTAATTATAGGCTTTTAGGCCCTGTTTGGTAGCATTAAAAGAAGCTGGATTCTTTGGAAAATCTCCAAAAAGAATTTGGATTCACTTTTTCCCGTGGCATTTCCTGTAATTTCCAAAAATAGACAGGGGCATTTATAAAAAAATGTGATTTCATCATGAAACAACATTTTTGCTTATTGAATACCCTTCTTTTTTTTGAAAATTACAAACCCTGCCACGGTGACTTAAATTCATTCCTAAAATCCCATTCTTCCCAACCAAACACATAAAATGAAAAAAATTCACTTCATTCCAGAAATCTGGATTTCCTACAAGCCTTAACCAAACGGGCCATTAGCCTCATTCCCCTATATGAGCTTTGAATTTGCCATGTCGATAATCTTTTGATAAATGAATCAGCCAAGTTATCCGCTGATGGAATAAAATTTAAGGTAATGACCCCAAAGGTAGTCAATTTGCGCAAGATTTTATACCTTAGTTTAATATGTCTAGAGGACTGCTTATTGTGATTCTTACTTTTAACCTTATCAAGAGCTGATTGGCTATTATAGTGAATCAAAATTATTGGAATTTGCTTGTTCAACCAGGGTATATCTATTAAAAGATCCTTAAGTCATTCCGCAATTCCTCCAGTTTTATCAAGTGCTACTAACTCAGCATCCATAGTAGAATTTGTTATCACAATTTGCTTGGAAGATTTCCATGCAACCGCCTCACCACTTAATGTGAACACATAACCATTAGTGGCCTTAGTAACATCAGCATCTTAGACCCAATTTGCATCATTGTATCCTTCTAATATAGGATGGAACCCGGAATAATGTAAACTATAATTTACATTTCCCTTCATATATTTGAATATTCTCTCAATGATAGTCCAATGAGATTCATTAGGGCTCTTAGTTTATCTACTTACTCTTCCCACAACATAAGATATATCTAGTCTAGTACTGTAGTTAGCCAGATAACTTAAAATTCCTATAAGCTGTGAATATATAAGTTGTGACACACTCTCCCCACAATTTTTCTTTAATCTTATACTAGAATCATATGGCATATTGATGGGTTTTCTATTGAAGTAATCATACTTTTTTAGAATCTTTTCCATATACTGTGATTGACTCACAACTATTCCTTTGAATGTCCTATCAATCTTTAAGCCCAATATAACCTTGGCAAGATCTAAGTTTTTCATATCAAAATTCTCGTTAATGAAACCCTTAACCTTATTGATTTCATCTACATTATTACCAAATATAAGAATATCATTAACATACAAGCATAATATAGCATAAGAATTACCAACATGCTTCTAATAAAGACATTTATCTGAAGTACACATAACAAAATCATTCAAAAGAAGAACATTATCAAACTTTTGATGTCATTATTTATGAGCTTGTTTTAACCCATAGAGAGATTAACTTACATACTTTCCTTTATTGTCCAAGAACTACAAAACCTTCAGGCTACTCTATATATATTTTCTCCTCTAATTCACCATTTAAAAATATTATTTTGATATCAATTTAATGAATCTCAAGGTTATAATGAGCAAACAATGCAATAAGCACTTGAATTGTAGTTATCATGGTCAAGGGAGAATATGTATCAAATAAATCTTGACACTTTTGACTATAACCTTTAGCTACTAATCTAGCTTTGTATATTTCAATGGATCAATCAGGATAATATTTTCTTTTAAATATCCACGTCCCATTTGCAAGTATGAAATCCATCTCAATTTGTACCGCCTCGTTCTATAAATGAGCATCACTATATGATATAGTCTCACTAAAAATAAAAAAGGATCCTCATTCCCCACCATAAAAGTATATAAGTCATCTCCAAAAATTTTCTCTATTCTAGTTCTCTTAGATCTCCTAACCTCCACATTAGTACTCAGTTCTTCAATTCTGGGAACGAAAGATGAGGAACTATCTTGTTAATACACAATAGACTTACTCTTTTCTTTCATTGGAAACACATTCTCAAATAATATTGCATCATTGGATTCCTTAATAGTATTAGGTGTATAATCTTGAAGATCAGACTCAATTACTAAAAAACGATATGCTCTGTTGTTTTGTGTATAATTAATAAAAATTGCATCATAAGTTTTCAAACCTAGCTTATCTATCTTCAAATTTAGGACCTGCACTTTTGTAAAACTTCTGTAAACCTCGATGAGTTTTAAGTTAAGCTTTCTTCCTTTTATTAGTTCATAAGGGGTTGTATTTTGTCCTTTATGAGGCACACGATTTAATATTACACACGCATAAAAAATCACTTTTCCCCATAAATTCTTCGCTAAATCCGAAGAGGGGAGCATATAATTTATCATATCGATAAAAGTTCTATTCTTTCTTTCTGCCACACCATTAGATTGAGGAGAGTAAACCGATGTGGTTTGATATATTATTTCTTGATCTTCACAAAATTTGCAAAAATCATTGAACAATATTCACCACCTTGATCAGACTGAAGTTTTTTTATCTGCCTCTCAGTTTGATTCTCAACCATCTTATAGATCTTAAACTTTTCAAAAACCTCATCTTTAGATTTTATTAAATACACATAAAAAAAATCTAGAATAATCATATATGAATGTGATGAAATATCTCATGCCACCTCTAGTAATTAATTCATTTAATTCACAAATATTTAAATGAATTTGTTGTGTCTCGCCAAGAATAAAGTCATTAGATGTAGTTTATCAATTAGGTTTAAGTGATGATAATTGGCCTTAGGTACTTGTTAGGGAGCCCATTAATAAACCTATTTAATGTAAGGGTTATGCCATAATTGAAGTCCACAGTCCCAACTCCATGAACTCTAGCCTCAGAGGAGTTATTCATCGTCACTGTTCGTCCCTTTATTTCCAGATAGAAAGAAAAAGAAGAAACATCAATACTGATGTGAACGGTAGCCTCTGTATCAACCCACCAATCGATAGGTTAACATGCCAAATTAATTTCAGATTTAGTTAATCATCATCTTAAATAACCATGTTAGCCTGAGCAGAAGATGAAGCCCCACAGTGGTTATGCTCCTAACCATTCTTCTCCCTACATTTGTTGCAAAATATTCAAGTTTTCCAGAGTCCCTGCAAACCTTTGACTTCTTATTCTTTTGGATATTTGAACTGGGTTTGATAGAACATCCCTATTTTTCTTGTTCTTTTTCTTATTGTCATATAATCAAGGTTTCCCTTCAACTACATTGGCTTGAGCACTATCATTAGCCCCAAAAGAAGAGCCTTGAACAAGTTTCAACGTGCCCCTATGCTTCCCTTCAATCTGGATAGCCACCATTAGATCATCAACGGATATAGCGTCCTATTTGTGCTTCAAGGTAATTTAGAAATCTTGCCACGAGGGTGGTAATTTGTCGATAAGCGTTGGAACTTGGAGCCTCTCGTCAATAGGAATACTTTCTCAATGATCTTAGCAACCAAATTCTGAATTTCGACTACATGGTCTCTATCATACTTGCCATCAACTATCTTGTAGTCAAAATATTCGCCTACAACTTATTTTTCTTCCTCTTCTTACTCCTTGCCAAATTTCTTTTCAAGGGTGTCCCATAATACCTTAGCACATGCAAGTCATATAATTCATTTCTTAAAACACTCAAAATCTGACCATAGCATAATTCATCATCTTGTTTAACTTTCAGAAGATTTAACACTTTCAGTAATTTCAAGAGAACTTGCAGTCTTATCAGACTCAGAGGGAACACTTTGACTAGCTAGAATGTTCTACACATGCCTAGTGTGAGGAAGAACCTTGATAGCGAAGTACTTCTTAGCGAGAGAATTTTAAACTAGTGTTTAAATTAAATAAAGTTGTAATAACTAAATATGGTGTATTTATTGGTAAATATTATATGTGTGATGGTTTGTTTAAACTCAATGTAATTTCTTGTAATAATTATTTATGTAATGTTATGGATTCTATGGTTTGCTATATTGATTCTTTTGATATGTGACATATGAGGCTAGGACATGTGAGTTCACAAACGGTTAAGAGAATGGTGAGTTTTGACTTGATTCTAAAGTTGAGCAATGACACTTTTAATAAATGTGAAATATGTGTTCAAGCTAAACAACCTAGGAAACTATATATATCTGTTGATCGGACATCATGTTTGCTTGATTTAATTCTGTTATGATTGTGCCGGCGGTACTCGAGGGAGAAGTGATCGAGGGAGAAATCGAGAGAGAGAGAGGTTGAGGGAGAGGAAACTGATAGAAGAAAGGGGAAGAAGGGAGAGTCGGGGGAGAGAGAGAGAGAGATAAAGAAAACAGGGAGAAGGGATTACAGTTAATTCAATTGTGTTAACCAAAATTTCATCTTTGTTTGCCATTTCATGAAATTTTTTCCATCAAATTTTTCAGATTTCAGAAATTTGTCAACACCAATAATTACAGTACTCAATCAACAAGAGTATATGTTTCAAGAATGTTAGAAAAAATATTACGGCAAGAGTACCACCAACCCGTTGACGAAAACTCCACGAAATACCACAAAGAACTAGAGAAGTGATTGCATTTGAGGCGCGTTAAACGTTGTCCTTGAACCAAATGCACCACCTGATCATTTAAAATTAAACCCTTGCAAGTGCACAAGGTAATTGTGTACTACAACAAGTATTGAAGGGCTGTCGAACCACAGGGACGGTTAAATAGTTTACCAAATTCAAAAGAAAAGTTGCAGTTTGTTTAATTAATCTAGAGAAAGCAATGAACTTTAACTACTTCTAAAGGATTTGAAAGAATTATCAAGGCAATGAATTCGCCACTAGACATATAATTACTACTCTTGATTATTACTACACGCAGATTGATATGATATGGTAATTCGTGTTTTTAGCCAGACACTCGAATCACTAATGAATTCACTAACGTTCTTGGTCGGACATGAAAGTTCATCCACTATTGTGTAATTAATCCTATCCTTCGTCGGGCATAGAATCAATTACAAACCTGTTGTTGGTTAGACACAGGGATTAGAAAGATCTAATTTCATTCATATCAATTAAGTCTATGGTCAAGCACTCAAAAGAATACTCATAAAATAGCATTAAGCATGAATCATATCAACTTTATTAAATTAAACCATCAAGAGTCGCAATACACATCTAGGGCTTCATCTAGCCTTAACAAAAAATTTAGTTACACATAGAAAGAGAGAAAAGAAAAGTCTATTTTGATATTCCATTGGCATGAATCTCTTCTTCTTCTTTGGCTCCAAAAGACTTCTTCTCTTGCTCTTCTCTACCCTCTAATTCTACTCAAGATCTAATCTCTAATGTCCAAAACGTTCACCATTAAGGCATATATATAGGGGTAAAAATAAACCACGAAGTCCCCTTCCGAATTCGGATCGAAATAGGTTTGATTTAGGTTTTACTGCAGCAACTGATTGATCTCTCTATATTGCCGATCGATCACTTTCCTTCGTTAATTCCTACGTTATCGCGCCAATCGATCAATATTTCATCTCGCTGGCCGATCGATCACTTTTCTGGCCAATTGATCGATTCTACTGTAAACATCTAAAAACTTCAGTAGATACGATCGATCACTTTAAGTGCCGATCGATCGTTCCTTTATTAACACTGTTTTCCCGGCTCTGGCGATAGATCGCGCTGAATGTCCGATCGATCATTGTTACTGTTCATAATTTTCAAATGGTCATAACTTTCCACTCCGAACTCCGAATTGCGCGCGGTCATTGGCATTAGAAAGCTGATTTCTTGAAATTTAATATAAAACTTGAATCATTCCAATCAGAGATATGCACACGAAGTTATAAAGATTTAATCATTAAAGTCACTTTTCACCGCATTCCTACATCTTACTCTTGTTTTATACAAAAAAAACTACATTAAAGTATCACGAAACCTAATCAAACACTAACATAAATATAAGTTTAAGGACTAATCAAATGCATAATTCATGTGTTGATCACCGCCCTCCATGCACAGGTTTTTACTGGTGATCCATTCCCGAGATACAACAAATCACTCCATTGGTCTAAAGGTGTACTTCAAATCAGACCAACTCGAACTCGATTCGAGGAGATGCTATTATTCAATGATTCAGAGAGATTTGTTTAAGATAGAGTATTTTTTTCTTTGTCTGTTTCATTTTGTTTTTATTCTATTTCATTATGGCATTAAATGACGCAACTTTTAAACATAACAGCCATAACTTACAGCTGCCCGCTCAAGTGATCGATCACGTATTTTAACTGTTTCCCATGTGATCGACCACCACTTTTTAATTTAAGTCATCATCATTCATTTTTTTTCCAACATATATCTGATGTGGTATTACTAATACCTATTGATCTTTACTTGTTTCTCGATGTATTTAGATTTTTGTTAGGGAAAGCTCATATATTTGAGGCCAGGAACTTCTGCCGAGTTCAATGTCTAGGCCCAATTGTAACAAGGGCGTAGGCCTCGGCGTGGCACATTTGCTGTCCTTTAAGACATGCTAATTTTATGAATGGATCACCCCTGACATGAAGTCTGAGGACCACTTTCGCCATGGACTTGGACAGCTTGACGCGCACGTAGAAAATTAAAAAATGAGAATGTAGGGTCCGGGTGAGGTGAACGTCCTTGCATGGGGGACAAGAGGAACCCATAATGTGCGTATACATCATGTATCGTGATAGGGCATGGTCCTTGCTGCTTCTCTCACATATTTAGGGCGGTCCCCGGTCTGACTCTGAATGCCAACTATACGCCCTTGTACATTTTGTCGGTGGAATGTTGACAGTACGTCATATAATTGGCGATTCAAGTTACATGGTAACAGGTTCATTGAAAATTGGCTGAAAAAAGGTTTATTGAAAAGGTGAGATCAAGTGAACAACGTCAACTTTATGTGCCAAAGTCACCACCACCAATAAGGGAAGGGACCACTTTGACACAGCCATGTTTTTTAAAGGTTTTTGTGAGATGAAATCTTATTAGTAGCGTCTAAGGAAGGACAGTTCTCTGTTAGCCAAACCGGCAATGATCATACGCACATCTTCTCAACCGGTCGTTTAATTCCATTTCTAATCATGGTGTCTCGCTTCTTCAAGCACTTTTTAGCTCCACATTCATGGAGGTGGCGGACAGAAAACATCCTTTCATTGAGCTGTGGCTCCTTGGAAGGAAGACAAAGATGGAGGGCCCTTGTTTATTGGCGGCACTTGCTTGACCTGATTTCAGCACACAAAGGCCGAATGCAAGTGCCAAACCATAATAACCACACAACAAGAATATGCACATTAAGTGGGGAGATGATACCACTAAAATCAAATCAGGCCGGTGGCAATCCCACTCCATGTCAAACTACATTATATTGGGTATAGGAGCACCAGATGTTATCAGTTGCTTCTGGAATAGGCTGGTTAAGATTTATTTTTTCAAACTTACTAAGAAAGGAAAGAAAAAGTAAATGCAAGGCAAAGAATCATGGCAGTTGGCAGGCAAGGCTGAATAGCGATGGAGGGGAAGAGAAGCATGGAACAACCTAGCATGGGCAGGGGAGATGGGCAGATGAACTAACGCCCATCAACCGAAAAGGCTATGGAGTTGCAGAACAAGTCGACATTCGACAACCGGTGAAGCCAAGTGGGCTGAGCATCGGATCTATGAACAGAGATCCCGATGATAAGATATGGTGATATTCCAAAGACATGATTCTGTGCATAGTTTCTAAAATAGAATTTCCGGGCATCGCCATTAATAGAAACGTAGCTGGAAGTTGACCAGAGGCTCCATGCATATGCAGATATGCCATCTAACCATCTACCAAAGGAGTAAATCATATGGTAATGCGCTCGAGACGACTGCCTGAGTACATCGAATATGTCTGTGTCTGGCAAAGTGGAGAATCATAATCATAAATCAGTTCGAAATGGCCCCTCCCTGCTTGGTCAAGCTATCACTAGGATGTGAGTTGAACAACATTAGGACGATCAGACCACAAGGTCTTACATGAATTTGTTCCCTCCTGGATTCAATTTACACAGAGTAGGCCTCAAACTGGGCTGGTTGTGGGCCGGGCTCTATTCTGCCCACGTTGAGGCCAACATTGGCTCACCTTTGTGAGCAAAAGTGGTAGATGCGACTATTTTCTTCTATATTTCCAAGTCGTCTCTTCAACTTAAGGGTGCATTTGACAACCTTATTTGGATTTAAAGATGTGATTCTTAAAATCACGTCCTTTTGAATCACAGGTAGATGCGATTTACATTTGAAATCATAAATCACATACAGCATTTGGGAATTGGTTGATTTTAAGATTAAAAATTTAATATTTAGTGTTTGAGGGTGTGATTTTGTAAATTATAGGGTGAGACGTGCGATTTGCACTCAACCCAATTGATGTTATAAACCAAATGACGGGATTCAAGGTGAGATTTGGCTAAAATCAAATTCTGCCCAAAAAAATGTTGCCAAACATTGGATTTGGACCAAATGAAGTAATTCTATGAATCACAAAGTCCTAATCATTGTTGCCAAACACACCCAAACAGTTTTCTATCAAAAAAAACAATCTTAACAGTAAACATTTATAAATCACCATACCTTAGGCAACCATGAGAGACACATTAGGGCAGTTCAAGTCCTTTTTTCCCAAAGGGCAATACCTCAGCAAACAAAAAGGCCATCGCAGCTGAAATTTTTTTTGCTAATTAACCAATGTCACTCCATACATTATTAAGAGAAGCTGCCGGAGAAGGATTAGTTGTTCACTCCATTAAAAAAAGTGAAAACGGCCAATTAGGTTACAACTTGAAAACTTCCTGGTCCTGGCCTTTCAAGCTGTCTTGACTTCCGTGGCAATCAACGATTAGAGCCTCCAAAAAAAAGAAAAAACTGACTGGACAAATTCAGCTCAAGTTTGAATACAGCTCAAACTTGAATATATTTCATTGCTGAACTTAACTGACCACCAAGTCTAGGACATTACGCACTAACTCTTTGACAAGTGAAGCAGAGAGTCTTGGAAGTGATGGTCCATTTGTAGTTGAACATCTTGCTCTTGGAGTCTCTGATTCACTTTTTTTTACCTTCAATTCTACAAAAAGGGCAACAATTGCATGGAGCAAAGATCAATGAAAATTCAGATCATGTTTTGTTACAGAAGACATCATAGACGTAAAATTCCTGAATTCTGATCCGCACGCCTTCAATAGCTGATTCACATTCCATTTCAACCCCATGGCATCACTCACCAGAATCTATATTCAGATCTTTTCCTGGCAAGAACCTATATTCAGATAAAAGTCTACATTACTTCCGCCAAACTTAATAGACATGTAACCCATGAGATTCTTCTCGTTTATCTTTTCCATCTAGCTTTCCAAGAATATCATCCCAGAGACGAATCAAGAGAAAAGAACTGATAGATCAATGTTTGGGAAAAAAAAGGGACCAATTGGTTGATCTAAGCAGATGGTCAAGACCGTCATTTTGCAACAATTTAAAACTTCAAATCTCAGCCAAACAATTGCATCACTGGAGTCATGTTCATAAAATGCATGTTAAATCCCCCTTATGTTTGTCCCAGAAAAAAGTAGTGCATAAGAGCCAGCCTTTCCATTGATAACCCTGAATGATTTCAGATGAAACAAAACTCCTCCCAGATACAGAAAAAAAACTCGTTCAATAGCCATAAGCCAATTATGGCCTGCTGATTGCCACTGCCGTTTACATCCATAACTTTGATTCACCCAAGATGGCAATAGCTACTGTTGTTGCTGTTGCCATTTTACCCCTTCCACCAAAAGCAAATTTTAAATATTAAGGATGATGTTCAAATCTGTTGTTGTTGTTGTCGTGTTACCATTACTGCCAAAGCAAATTCGAAATAACAATGATGGATATTTATAATAGTATTATTAATTAGCAATAATGATAGTACTACTAATAATAAGAGTTAAACTCCACTTACATCCAATTACCCATGGGATGAACCCACGAGCATTTAGGTAACAATTGATCTATCAGTCCTGCAATTTCAGAACACAGATATGATCGTTACGATGGACAGCCGATGGGTCATCCTTCAGGTAGGTGCCCATAACCTTAGCATTTTTCAAATAATACTAGTCTTAGTAATAGGGATAAAGATTTCAAAATAGTAGTCTTAGTAATTGGGATAAGAATTCCAACATAGTAACCAACGAGGTTTGGTGTGATGGCCAGGGCACGCTTCCCTGAAAGTGGACCTCCTGAGTTCAAGACCCCACTTCATTGGCCACCCACATGGGATAATATCCCGATTTACCCTGTGCATATGATGGGTGGGCCTTGTATGTACCCAAGGGGATTGGCGGCGGGGTACAGTGCTCTAAGAGGTCGGTTGCCCTGCCCCTTCTAATCGGATCCTAAGGGCTCGGACACCCCTCGTTATCATAAAACAAAACAAAAAAAGAATATAAAATAGCAAATTTATTCTCAAAGATGTCTTCATATTGATATGTTCCAACGTGAGGATTTTTAACGTTAAACAGTAACATCAACAAGAGGAGGTTAAATGTGTTGGAATAGTCAGAATCTACTATTACTATCAGAATCTGCCATTACTTAACCCCAGATGACTGATTCCACATTTTTATTGTACTTAAACGTTTTAATCACTCAAACTCTTTAAGTTTTTCGGTAGGCATATTATGGAACTTCACTGAAAAACTATGGACTCAGACTTATGTTCTGGATAAGAAATGTGATAAATCATCATAAAAATTCCAAGCATTTGATTCAGTATCTATTCATGAAAAGAAATATTATAGAAGAAATTACAAAATAGAGCCCGCGTAAAATACAGAAAGACCGTAAATATTAATACATAAACCTCGACTCTTGAAATTCCAAAGACAGAAGTCAGGTGCCTTTCACCCAATGTTCAATAGATAATGGAAGTGCATAACACAAGTTGGTTTGGAAGAAACAGAAATACTAAACGTAAAAGATAGTATGACAATAAAGCGAGACAATAGCATAATCTTAATCAAAATCAAATAGCGCCTTCGTCCAACAATTTGAGGTCAGCGAAATGGATCTTAAATCTCCATTCTAGCCCGTTTTATGCCAACTCTTTGCTAAGAGATAGCAAAGCCATATCCTTTCTTATTAACTCTATCCAATTCTCTTAGGTTTCCCTCTCCCTATTTTGGCATCATTTACATGCATCTCTTCCAATCTTATTACCAGGACATCAATTAGTCTTCCTTGTATATGCCCATACTAATGCAACCGATACTCCATAAGCTCCCCCCCTAAAGGTACTACCCCTGAGTTCTCACAAATATACTCATTTCTAATCCTATCTCTTTTCATCCAACTTAGCATTCTCATTTTGGTTTTCTTCAATTTATTTATATGGATTTCCTACTCTCTTCTATTTATCTATTTACGCTAAATTTCTTATATCATTTAACAGTAGCTTCAACAAAAGCACAGAATATCGTTGGAGTAGTCAATAACCACTTTTTTCTTACCCGCATGAGCTTTCAATATCGCTACATCAACTTAGTAAGTCATTGAGCTTCAGTGGAAAATGTAGGATCACATAAAGTACACGTAAAGAGACATAATGCACCGTCAAATATTCAAATTCAAACGATTGAACCAGTATTTATCCATCAAGGGCAGCTGTAACACTAATGCTGCTTGCTGAAAGCAACGATTAACAGATAATGGTAATGTAAACAGCTCAATATTCGGTTTCCAATAATCGAATTTAAGAGACCAAATTATTCAGAATAAAACAAGGAGGAAGGATCGCACATCAGTTTTGGGAAATGACAACAAACCCTAAATTTGAGAAGGGGCAAAGGAGGCCGTGACAAAAACCCTACTTCTTGTACCTCTTCACCTCATCCTCGTTGGGGAAGAAACCCATGAGACGTCCGGCCGAGTTCTGGTACGCATACATG
Organism: Houttuynia cordata; assembly: GCA_039654745.1. Lineage (NCBI taxonomy): Eukaryota > Viridiplantae > Streptophyta > Magnoliopsida > Piperales > Saururaceae > Houttuynia > Houttuynia cordata. Next base: position 36,332,292 of record CM077504.1, read on the forward strand.
AAACCGCCCATGACCCCAATTAGCCCTCCCGTCACCATGGATGGCCCCCTAATGTTGGGCTTGATACCTGGAAAACCCCATCCCCGAAAACCAATGAGACTTTTTGCAAAGAAAAACACTAGATTTAGGGACAGAAAAAAAAAAAAAAACAGATAAGGTTCTTATACCGGAGAGGTAACCAACGGTGACGGAGATGCCAGAGATGGTGAGGAGGCGGAAGTAGTCAAGGGTGCTGAAGTTGGCGACCGTCTTTGTGAAAGGTGGGTTCCGATCGATCACCGGGTACTCCGGCTTCACCGACGCAGTGATGTCCGTGTTCATCTCGTCGTCCTCCCCGGCTGGCCCTGTCTTCTCTCCCTTGCCCTCTCTTTCTGCTGCCTGCTGGTCGCAGGATTTTGGAATCCTCGATCCGGTTTGAGCCGGGCAGGGTCGACCCGCGCCAAGAGGGGTGCCCTGGTGGGTCGATTGGCCGGATTAAGGAAATGATAATTATACACTTAAGCTGTACACCATACCCCTGCACCCGTGTTTTTACTTTGGCCGCCTATCCTGCCACCCACCAAAATTGCGCCGCCCCACCTATGTTTAATGGAGTACATGTGATTTGCATGGGCACCTCTTTTTAGACCCTATCTTGCCTTCTGGGCAGCTTTTATTTATGAGCCCACATACGTTTTTGCTTTGTGGGTGTCCGTTTTTTCATTTTTCATGTTTCCCTTACCCAAAAGAACCTTGATTTTTTTAAAATTTCACAAAAAAAAAAATAAAGAACATGGGAGCGCCTGGAATTTGGTGGGTGGTAGGATAAGCGGCCTTTTGCTTTTTATTACGGCTGGACGACGAAAGAAGTGGACTACGTGAGACTTAGGGCCCGTTTAGTAGCATATTCTTGAAGTAGAAAATCGGGATCCTAAGGAAGAATTAGATAGATAGAAAATGAGCGTTTCGTTGGAAAGAATTAAGGGCTCAATGGTATATTTCACAAATAAATTTAAAAGACGAGGGCATATAATAATAAAAAATAGGGGAATTTATATAATAAATCGTAAAAAAAAATTATGAAAATGACACACTGTAAAAAATATTTGCAAAATAGGGTATCTGACAAGCCACTCAGGCGCCCGCGTGGCGCGGGTGCTTGCGTGGCCTTTTTTTTAAAAACCAAACTGAAAGGCGTCAGTTGAACCGACGCCTCTCAGTTAAAAGAAAAAGGCGTCGGTTGAACCGACGCCTTTTACTGCCTTAAAGATTTTCCGTCCCATTTTAAATAGGCACTCACGTCAACTATACATATCTCTCTCATTTCTAACCCATTTTCGCCCATTTTTTTTCACTCTTCCTTATTTTTAGTGCTCTTTCTAGTCATTATAATATCACAACGATGTTGAGCCATCATATACCATTTATTGTAGTTTTTGTAGTATTTTTTTTGATAAATAGCATGCGATGGATCAATATCTTTGCGATATCATTATGACCAGAAAGACCACTAAAAATAAGGAAGAATGAAAAAAAATGGGCAAAAATGGATGAAGAATGAGAGAGATATGCATAATTAAAATTTGTCCCACTAAAACAAATCTGTCCCATTTTAAAGGGGTGATAACTTCAATGATGCATACCTCTCTCATTCTTTATCTATTTTCGCCTATTTTTTTTCATTCTTCATTATTTTTAGTGGTCTTTCTGTTCATAATGATATCACAAAGATGTTGATCCATCGCATGCTATTTATCGAAAAAAATACTACACAAACTACGATAAATGGTATGTGATGGCTCAACATCTTTGTGATATTATAATGACTAGAAAGAGCACTGCAAATAAGGAAGAGTGAAAAAAAATGGGCGAAAATGGGTTAGAAATGAGAGAGATATGTATCATTGAAATGAGTGCCTATTTAAAATGGGACGAAAAATCTTTAAGGCAGTAAAAGGCGTCGGTGTAACCGCAAGGCATCGGTTCAACCGACGCCTTTCGGTTTGGTTTTTAAAAAAAAAGCCACGCAAGCGCCCGCGCCACGCGGGCTCCTGCGTGGCTTGTCAGATACCCTATTTTGCAAATATTTTCTACAGTGTGTCATTTTCATAATTTTTTTTTGATGATTTATTATATTATTTTCGCTAAAAATATATTTTCTTATTTACGAAATTACAAGATATACCACATAAGAAAGTCAAAGAAATGATTCTTCGCTTCTTTTAGAAAATCTTATTTTCAAGAGATTCCCCTCAAGCATGACTGATTTTCTTAAAAACAAGCTTTGTAGTGGCAACCAAATAGGGTCTTACTTTTATTGTCAAATAACAATATAGGTGTGTGGATTACCGTGTACATGTACACCGATGTTGTTGGCAAATAAAAAGTGGACCATGTGTGGCCCACATCACCCACCTATGAGAGGCTTGTTGGGTTAGTTTAATGTGATTGGTCCACAAATATATATTTGGACTGAAGTGTGTTTAGGTCCTTCCCATAGATTATATTACCAGTAGATACAGATTGGTTACAGGGCAATGTTGTTGGTAGATATTTAAGTTTTTTCTTATATGATCCTCAATAAAAAATCCCTGGCAGCATTTAAAAAATTACATACTCCCTCTTATCCAAAATACTATATATATTTGAAAAAATTCTTATTTTTATTAGTCCTTGAAGCCCACAAAGAAGTCACATAGACTCCTTCTCATTAATATCCCGTCTAACTCGTATGCTCGTTCATTAACCAAGTTTAAGTCAATCCTTCCAAGTCTCCTCCAATTTTGGAAAGAGGAAGTCACGTGAATTTTGCAATGTACATAGTATTTTGGAATGGAGGGAGTATTCAGAATTAAATGATGAGATTTGCTATGCATGCCAATAGATCTTCATGAATGTGCATATACAAAGGTAAGTGGAGGCTTAAAATATTGTGGCCTCTACAAGCCACTAAATTTAACTCATTATAAAATACTGCCATATTTTTTTGGACGGAAGAAGTATTTATAACCCATTTAAGTGTGTTTGCTTATGCTCATTCATTTTCAATTGGCCTTTCCACGCCTTTGGCAATGTAGTAAACTCCTTTTTTCACTAGTTCATTGATAGAAATATCGCAACCTCATTGTACATGCGTCCTTCGGTTTATTAATGTAGTGGTAGCCAGTAGGTATCACCTCAGGGCAAATATTACAGATGTCGCAGTAGGAAAATGACTCAAAATTAAAAAGAAGGTTTTCATGCTCCCATATGCAAAGTTTTTTAGCCGACAGAAACGCGGATTACAATCAGGTTGTTTTTAATGAAAGTTAAAAACATAATCTATGCATGAATTAAAAAAAAATTTATGCGAATTGCGAACGGGTACGACCTGAGAAAATTCCTAGCACCTTCTTTGAATCTATTGGAAGACAGTCCCCAAAAACAGCGACACCGCGTATGCAATGAAGCAAAAGGGCCCTGGCGTGAGAGTTGGTCACATAAACGAACCTGATAGGGCGTTAAAATGCGACTGACGTTAGTCTACTCTTCTCACTGAGGTGGGCTTTAGCGGTCATCGAAGATGTGGCAAATTAATGGATATGACCGTGTGGGTAGAGTGTCTTTGCCATTTGACTCGTGGGTCAAAGGTCGTCGTCTTTTTCGATGAGAAGTTGAGAAATGGAATCAGCTTCGATTCCCATCCGAGAACATCTGTTGGGAAGGGGGGAAGGAGGAGGGATCCTTTCCCTTTAAACATACTGTATTTAATAGGAGACGTAATTGTGAAGAAATGGGGCAACTTCCAACGAACGTGAAGATCTTTTGTGGACACGCATCTCTGATCCTCAGACATAACGCCTTACACCCCTCCTCCTCTTCCTATGTTTCATATAAATATGCCATATAATATGGTACAGACTACAGACTACAGAGTTCTTATCCCCCACCTCCATCACAAGTACTGTAAACCTCTCTCTCTCTCTCTCTGTCTTTCTAGATTGTATTTGTACGTGGACATGGAATTCTGCACTGAGTACGATGATGGTGCCTACTTTGCCCATCTCGAAAGACAGTTATTGATGCTGATGATGGATGAAGACGATGAGTTCATGTCTGTCTCTCCGGTGGCGGCCTCGGACGACAACTCATCTTCGGCACTACTACGAAAGCAGGCGAGTGTCTAATTCCTTTGTTCACTGTCCATCTTCATATCTCTTGTATCCTCTTGATCAACTAAACCATCAACTCCCTTTCCATACGACAGATGAATTCTTTGGATTCTCTTACAAGCTGCATTGAAAATTCTCCACCCACCATCACTAACGATTGCAAGAGGCTTCCGGTAATATATACCTCCCTCCCTCTCTCTCTCTCTCTCAGCCTCTTGCTTAACATGAAATTATGTTTGCAGGCTTACTCCAGGGAATTGCCAAAGAGGGAGAGCAGCGGAACGGGGGTCTTCATCCCTCAGATGCGAGAGCAGACCACGAGGAAAGGAAAGAAAGGTAGATGCTGATTTGACCCATTTGATATCTGAACTTGTGGAGTTTTTTTTTTTCTTTGCAACGTAGCCGCAACAATACTCTGAACTGTTGCGACATCTTCTGCAGGAAAGGTGATCTATGCAAATAGATCAGTCAGTGCCAGAGCCTCTGGGAGGAGGAAGAACTAATTGTTTCTGCTCACAAAAAATAAAAATTGACTAACTTCACTAATGTATACTAGGCAAATTTTTATATTCATCCACTTCATTGTGCTTGTAATTTTTTTGTCGGACAATGAAATAAGGGTCCATTTCTTCACCAGGAAAAATGCATTGATTATCTCCAATTGTTACGTGTTTTGATTTACCTCTACGATCCAGATTCAAGCCATTTTTTGCTATATACTCAGTTTTGCAACTTCGATGGACCCCCGTAAATGAATGAAGCTAGTTGACCAAGGGAATATAGAAGGGTCTGAATTCTGATAGACTATGTTCAGATTATCGATGGATCCTAGAGTAGCCATATGCTGTTAATTACCTTGCATAAAAACTTTGATGGGGCAGAAGTGCACTTGTTCACATACGAGGTATTACATTAAACTTCAAATCAAAACAAAACCTACTAATTAATTTAAACCTAATAAATGAGTTATTGGTTTAATATCTACTATATGCTCATTTACAATTAATAACTAGAAACTAGGATTCATAGAAAACTAGTCATCATACAAATTACTACAGGTGTTTTCATGCTAGGACAATCCACAAACTACTGTCACCATAACTTGCTCAACCTTTACAGATGAATAGCTGGCCGCTTGCACAAAAATAAGCCTTTCCCAGAGCTTGTTTCGCTGCTTGATTAGGGACCCTGCATCAAATACTCACATTGACATCTTTTATACGTCCTTGAAATGGCATAACACAAAATGGGAGAAAAGAGCAAGTGACCTCTTCTTCACATCGATCTCCACTTCCCTTATCATTCCGAGAAATATCATCTACCATTCGGTATCCACCTGATGCAGGGAAAACCTGGTTCACTCCCTTGGACGTGCCATCCACAGGGAACTAAGTGCCCTCAAGCGTGAAAAGTAATCATTAATTGCAAGGAGGGCTCGAGCTGCTTGGCGAGTAGTCAATATTCTATGCATTTGTTGCAACGTCTGCTGCCTTAGAAGATCGGCCTAATGAACAAGAGGGTTGACAAATAAATTGGATTGTTAATTATATCTCGTTTGAGTCTTCTGGCACAAACCAGTCAAAAATTGAGCAGGAGAGCTAAAATATGCATGGGAAGCTACAGTACCTGGCGGAGAAAATTTTCAAGCATCCCCAACTTGCCCATGGCGACTGCCATTTGTCCCATATAATCAGCAACATTACCCAAACCAGTGCATCCTAAAGAGCCAGAAGCAATTGTCTCTGTCAGAGATTGTTGCAGGGCTTCCATGCCTTGTGACAAGGCGTCTTCAGCTTGCTGAGAGGATTGCTGTAGATTACATATTCCCATCAGTTGCTGATCGGTCAAAGGTTCAAGTTGGCCAACAAGCAGCTGCGAGTGAGAAAATCAGCAAATAAAACACAAACTAATTTCAAATTCACTAACTAGGATGAAAAGAGAACAAAAAGACAGAAGGAAATGTGAAAAAAAAGGAATAAATGAGAGAAACTGAAAAGAACTTCCAGGTCGGAACAAGCATCCAGTTGAGCATTAAGTTTCCCTCTAATCAAGTTTCAGCTACATAAATGAACAAGAAACTATTGAAAGGCAGTTTACTTTCAGAAGTTCCGAGGATCTGAAGCCTCCCAACCACATGAAGCATCTCTCTGCAGGAGTAGTCCACATTCCTGAAAGCAAATGGAACACATCCGCCTTTGCGCCAATACTTTTCAGTCTAAAAATGTCATCATAATGTGACATAACTCCATACACCAGAACACGAAGCTCATTATCACTGACTGGCGAATCAACCGCTGATCTTAGATCATCAATATGTCTTTGATGTGCATCAAGCCATCGTGCATACTCCAGATCAAATGCCAAAAAACCTAAAATCGATAAGTATAAGATGATTGATAGGATCTATCATAAATGTCTTACAAAAATAATGATGAAACTGAACCATATCCTAGCAAGCAATGGATAAGTAAAATTTGATACACTTTGTATGCACACACAAACTCTGGGCCACCCTTATAAAGGATTAGGAGTAGGTATATGATTAGTAGATTCAAACATCAATAGAATTTTTCAAGCTTCCAGGATTTGCAATTCAATGTTACAGTAGTTGACAGACTTTTGGAAAGTAACAGTATTTTATTTTCAAAATTTCAGATCAGAATAACAACTCAAGAATCACCAAAAAGCCTAAACAAGCAGTTGGTTTACAGAATTAGCCTACATCCATATCTAATACCTCAAGGATCAAATATCTATTCATTTCCCTGAACAAACATGTAACAATAGAAAAAAAAATTACTTAATGATTATTTGTGATCATATACACCATGTCAATGCTAATGGAGGAATCCGAGGACTGAAGCAATAATTTTAATCACAAGGGTTACATAAAAGACAAAAGCTATGAAATTAGAAATTGGCAGAGATATTCACTCGAAACGAAATCACAGGTTGAAATGCATACCATTTGCACCACCATGCCTTTGGCCTCCAGAACATCCACTTGCTATAAGAATACCCTGCAGATTACAAAAAATAAGCTATACAAAAGAATGATTTTTGATTTTGGCCAGCAAGATCAGAAAGCTCAAAACAAAAGCACGATATTATTTAAGTATGCAGATTGCAAAAGAGAGCCGGAACTATACCTGCTGACGAGCTCGTTGAATCTCTTCTTCCAGTTGTGCAAGCTTCAACCGGCTACACTCGAGCTGTTGAACATATGCCTACAAATACAATGACAAAGACACGGTTAGATAGCATATACAAGGAAGTAATTGAAGAAAAAGACATTAAACAGAAAATGCACTTGCAAGTAGAATGTCAAAGCCATTTTATGGTCATTCAAGACGGCATGAGAGGGCTAACATGGCCAAGTTTCACAAGGTACATGATTGCTTTCTCATGGTTTAGCATAGAACAAAGCAGCAACGGTGAATTAATTATATAACTACTACAGGACATCATACAAACGAACAACTCCTCAGAACAAGAGAAAAGAGAAATAGAATTCCTTGGGCTTTAAGATTTGAAGAAACTCTTAAAAACGGCTCAAGGAATCATTTACTGCAGAATTCATCTTGAAAGCAAAAAACTAAACAAACGTGATGAAATGAGAAGTGTTTCTTGTTAGAAGTGGGTAAACTAACCCATGTTTAAAACCCACTTACTATGAGATGAATGAGTGAATTGGGTGAAGGATGAATAGTCCCACATCTACACCAAGGATGGGTTGTGGATGGTATATAAGGTTCAAGGTTGGCCTTATAAGTTAGGCCCAAGGGCCACCCCACTTTTGTGGGGGAGAGAGATGTTGGACCCATGCACCTAGGTGGGCTAACCCACATGCGCGCGCCGCCGCCGTCCGGCCGGCCGGGTCGGGTCAACAAGAAAATATTATTTTGGGACAAATTAAATGGTCTGCTTTAACGGAAAACGGTGTGTTTTCAACGGATTTTTCCAGGTTTTTCAGTACGGATTTTTCCAGTGCTTCATCTTCTTCCTTCCTCCTCTCTTATGTGAAAGCATTGCATACTTGTGGTTCGCTGCGCGTATTGTTTGGAGTGCTCCTACAATATGTGGTTGATCGTCTTATCCTGGGAGGCAGACGCCCAAGAGTCCTAAGCACCGTAGGGAGGGCGAATTCTGTCTTAAGGACAAAGTGTTTCGCTTGATTCGATCATAAACTCTTCTCCTTTATTATCATCTTTGCAAAAGGTACACACAGTTCATCCTTAATACAGTAGAAGTAAGGATTTTTTATAACATTTCTTACGATTACTTCATTAATCAACAAAATAGAAGATAACATGCCTCATAGTATAATATAATTCACTATTGTGCCAAAACTGAGGTCAGAAGATAGTCTCACTTTCTTCCTCAAACGACTCTTTCTTGCTGCTTCCCGATTCTGAGCAAGCCTACGAAGTGTCTATAGGACGATACATGAGAACGGAATAAAAGATGATCGCATACATAGAAATGGTAGATGATATTGTAATCAGATGGACAAAGAAACTAGTAGAAAAACCTTTTGCTCCCCTGTTTTATTCTTTAGTCTATCCATGGCAAGCAGAGACGGAAGAATACCATTTGGATGATCCAAAATCTGGATATAACGATAATAACCTCAGAGACACGCCAATCAAAACGAAAATTGAATGTTGAAAAATTACTATAGAATCAAATGCATAAAATACATGGGGAACAAAAACGTTGCAAAAACATATGCACAACAGCCAAGTTGAGAGATAAAGTGTTCTGTTTCAGATACAGTTTTTTATAGGCTATAACCTATAGTTCAATGATAAAAGCAAGTTACGGTATAAAATTTTGAAATCAAGTATGAATGGATTATTAGAATCTATGATCAAAACCGCCCATAAGAAAAGCAAAACTAAAGTGCCCTCAACTAATCTGTAAATGTCCACAAAAGACACTAAAGAATGTCTGGCCATTACTTTGAGAATTGACTCCCCAAAAGTCTCCTTTTCATCTAATCTAAGTTCTGAAAATGAATTTGGAGATGAAAGGAGTTAACAAGGGTTTATGACTACACATCACCAGTGAGCATTGGTTGTTCTCCTCTGCGTCGACATTGGTCGACGTATCAGTTTTGGGACTAGTCGCCACCAAGCTGGAGTCCCCCCAGCTCTCAAATTGACGCACCACTCTCTTCTGGTAACTGTATTGGTAGGGATTTTGATTCAGCAAACTGAACTCCGATTCACTTAAACCCTACCAACCACAGAAACGAAATGTCAGATGCTAGATGTGGGCTGATACGAAAAACAAGTGCTTCCAAAATGTACATTAAGTTAGAGAAAAGGGGCAGAAATGTACAGTGTTTAATGCGCCAAAAGAAAGCAGGGAAGAAGAGTCCCCCGCTATGTTGCTCAACTCTGAGCTAAAAATTGAACCTTGCAAATTTTCAAAACGAATATATATGTTAGAAACTGTAGCTTCATAACCAAAAAAGTATGTTGGTCATGAACATACTGCCACGGTTCAACACAGCAATGTCAGGAATGTGAAATTCTTGTTCGAGCTCGGACAAGCTTCTTCCACTCTTATCGTCGCTTCTACAAAAACCCAAAGGAAGATTACTCACAAAAAATCTGGAAAAAATGATGGAAATAAAGGGGAAATGGGCGAGGAGACGCGGGACTTAAGAGAAGGGAAGAGTGTACATTGGGAAAGACCCAAATGATGACTCGAAGCACTGATGCATCACGATCAAAAGTTTGGTAGCTGCTGCTGCTTCTTCTCAAACATCGCGTGGGGAGGGAGGGGTCAGCATCAGAACAACATCAGCGCAAACTTTAAAAGAGCTGGCGAGGAAGAGGCAACTAGTAAATGAAGTGGGGTATAAGGCGGACCAGAGGATGATCAGCCAAGCATCGTTTTCGGGCAGATGCGTATCGGTACGGCTTCATCTGCATACTCCTCCAGTCCTCCTCCTCCTCCTCTCTCTCTCTCTCTGCAAGCTTCTGAGTTAGTGTTTTTTTAAAAGCTCTGACGCCTCCTTTATAATAGTTTCTGAGTCTTCGGGGGGTCGGCATTTGAGTTTTCCAAAGCAGCTTCCTCACACATAGCTCCCTCTCTCCTAGCATTAATGTCTGTGAAGGGAGGGACGGCAGAGGGGGAGCTGGATGATGGACGGAAAAGGCTTTGCTTGGAAGGAACATCTTGCAGAGTACAGAGCCAGGGCTTCTGCTGCAAATTTTTATAATCTTGCAAAGCTCCTGCACCCCGCGCTGCACAGAGATGACATCATGTTTGCGTCTGCGGGATTCGTTTAATGGGCTTCCCCTGGAGTCTACCAGTCATTAACTGAGAAATCTATATGCCGGCCCGCTGGGCCGTTGCCTATGATGGTTGTCCATGGACCGCAGGATATGGATGGAGGCCCGAGCCTAGGGCCCTAGAGTGGCCCATCCGAGTTTCTTATAACACCCCCTGCTGCTGCATGCACGAAGTGCACCATCAAGATTAACACAGAAACTTGGGGAGGAGCGCGCCATCGAACAAATTGGTGTGTCTTCTTTTGCCCTTAGAAAAAGACTTTGTCCGTATGGCAATAGCATGCTCATTCCCTGAAGCTGATTTTGGTCAAAGAGACCAGTATTACGAGATTTCCACACCAGCCACATTAATATGAAATAAGCTGCTGACGGTTCCAACCAATCAGTCTGTTTACCTTGGGGCCGTTTGGCCGTTTGGTTCGTGGATGTTTTGGATTTTTCACGAACCAAACAAAAGATAGATGGGCTAATAATCTTAACCAGTCAGTCAAATTATGTGACGGTAATGCGAGACAGCGAGTCCCATCACATTAATCCATATCGAATGAAATGACAACGAAGCTGCAAATGATTAAAATTCTCCCTATACTCTGCTTACAGAGAATTAAAGTTTGACAGAGGCATACCCAATTTGCGGGTCTTCTACTTGTCAAAAATCTCCTCCGCCCAGGCCAGAATAGCCGAGAGGTTTCGGTGTAATTTGTTGAAGACCAGATTGTGCCTCTCACTCCATGTGGCCCACATCAAAAATTTGGGTAACTGACAGGTCATTTGGTACGGACCGGTTTAGCACTCCAGTTAATTTTATTTTAGGGTTTATTATTTAAGTTAAAATATCATATCCTTCGTTTCGAAAGTCCCTTTCTCCTTTGGTTGGCTGTTTGGTACTCATTTTAAGTTTATTTTAAAGTTTATTATTTAAATTAAAATATCAAATTCTTTCCATCTTTAAATTCCACTTAAAAGAAAGACCCTTTTTCTCCTTCGGAGAGTAGACAAGTACAAGATCCTTTCCCCTTTTGTGTAATCTTTTACAGACTATCATTTACCTAGGAATTTTTTTATAGAATTTGCTTTCTTGGCCGCCTTCCTCGCATGAGAAAGAAGTGCATGAACAATGTGGCAACAACTAGTCAGCTGCTTAACAAACAAACAAAAACACAATATAAGAAACTACTAGTCAGTTATAGCAAAAAAAAACCCTACTAGTCAGCCTCATCAATCACTAAACATGACCAAACTAACTTATTAATTGATCTCCAAAGTACCTTGGGAGCAAAACGTGCCTTCTACTTTAGATAAAAGAAAGCAAAAAGAGATGAATAACAAACAAACCGTGGCTTCTATAATCACACTCATTATCTATCTTATTCAACATCTCCCAGATTATGGTAGGTCTATATACAATTAAAACCACAGCCTTCTTTCATTCCATCTCCCCCGGGGCCGAGTCAATGTTCCCACAGTTTAAGCACATAAGATAGGCATTAAACCAGTCCAACGTGGATTGGTTAAGTCGGGGACCTTTATAACTGTCGTCGGTTAAGGTGCATTTGGTGTTGTAATCTGTTGATCAGGGCAGGACTCAACAACACAGACAATCATTAAAAGCTGTTGCAATCCCAACATAAATCATCCAAGTTCAAAATGCGCCGTGCCTCTGACGCGTCCTCTCCAACTGCAAATCCGAGATCTCTCATGTTCTTCTTTGGACTTTGATTGCTTTTTTATCTGTTCTGGAGATTGGGAGGATGGTGGTCTCAAAGGTGGGATCTTTCCGGTACAATTTCGCGGAGAGGAGCAAGGAGAGGCTGCTCTCCCAGAAGCTGCTGAGCGGGGCGGCTGATTGGGGATTCGATGACTCCGGGCGGGATCGGCTTTCCTGGTTTCAGAGATTTGTCAAGTTTATCGAGGATTTAGGGGCTGGTGTCAAGGACTTTGCGGTCAAGGCGTGGGATTTCGGTGTATCTGATCCCAGAAAGGTGGTGTTTTCTGCGAAGATGGGGCTGGCACTCACTCTCATTTCCTTGCTTATCTTCTTGAAGGAACCCTTGAGGGATCTCAGCCGGTATTCCGTTTGGGCTATTCTTACGGTCGTCGTCATCTTCGAATTTAGCATTGGTGGGTACTCACTGACTTCAATGTAGACATGGAATTGCTATTTATATAGCTGATTATACTTACCATTATTTTTGTTTTAAAAAAATTGTGAAAATTTGCAAGGTGAATGAGCTATTTGAATGGACGTCCTTGTTAGAATATACAATATACTCCCTCCGTTCGGAATTAATAGAACATTTAGTTTTTGGAGTTCATTTCCAAAAGACAAATGTTCTATTAATTGTAGATCGGAAAGTGTGTAATTATTTTTTTTTTCCAATGGCTAGAGCTTCTGGGAAACTTGGTTATCTTACATGGCATTGGAGCCTGGATCTTAAGATCAAGTATCATTGGAGGCATTTATACCCCAATTATGGCCTATGTGATGTTTGATGGATGGTTGCACGTGAGTGGATTGTTAGAATAAAAATATATAAATAAGATTTCTGCTTCCTAACAGCTTGAACTTTTAGGAAACTTGGTTCTCTTCAAAGGGTTTAATTGCGGTTCTGAAATTTCTCTATATAACTGTAGGTGCAACCCTCAGCAAAGGGTTTAATCGGGGCTTGGGAACGTTATCTGCAGGAGGCCTTGCACTTGGTGCAGCAGAGCTATCAATAATGGCTGGAAAGTATGAGGAATTCGTAATTATTATTAGCATCTTTGTGACAGGTCTCTAATATTTTCAATTATCTTTGTAGATATAATGTCTGTATATATTCATTCTTCTTGCTTGGTTATATGCTTTGTAAAATACAGGATCTTTTTTTGGATAATTTGAAATACAGGATTTTGGGTGACCTTTGTGAAATTGTACCCCACAATGAAGCCTTACGAATATGGATTTCGAGTATTCTTGCTTACATATTGTTTCATAATGGTATCTGGTAACCGGACACGGGATTTCATTCATACGGCTGTAACCCGGTTTCTCCTTATAGCCCTTGGTGCTGGTGTTGGTTTGGCTGTTAATATATGCATTTATCCCATCTGGGCTGGAGAAGATCTCCACAACTTAGTCGCGAAGAACTTTATGGGTGTTGCTACCTCACTAGAAGGTTGGACTTTGATTACTGATCTTTACATTTTTACACGTGATGGTATTTACTGAGGGAGGACGTTCTCTAGGAAATTGTGGACTAGATTGTTATATTCAGCTCTCAAATGGGCAAATAAGATCTGTTATGTGAAGTTTATTGCAGTCTATGGTTCTAAATGATTTATGAATAGGAAAAGCTTTTAATGTATGAATCTTTTTAAATATAAATATACATATATATACACACACACACACAAGTCTATTCTTTGTAGAAATTGTTTTTCTACCAGTGGGGCATATTGGAATATGGTTTCAACTAGGACTGCATTTGTCTTGTTAGTGGTATTGAATTCACTTATTTTTAATTTGGAAGATTTCTATAGGCTGCGTCAATGGATATCTCCAATGTGTTGAATATGAGAGGATCCCATCAAAGATTCTTATATACCAGGCTTCCGATGACCCTCTTTACAAGGGTTACAGGTCAGCTGTTGAATCAACAAGTCAAGAAGAGACATTGGTGCGATTTAACTACCTCTTTACTCTATTGTCTATCTAAATATTCTGCCGGGAATTTTGTTCTCATCTGTAAATGTGTTGCAACTTTTCAGCAAGGTTTTGCCGTTTGGGAGCCACCTCATGGTCCCTATAAGATGTTTAGATATCCTTGGAAAAACTATGTCAAAGTGAGTGGTGCTCTACGGCACTGTGCATTTACGGTTATGGCATTGCATGGTTGCATACTTTCTGAGATACAGGTAATCTCTACTCTTTTCTTCTATTATATGCTGATATGTCAGTTGTTCTGCTTCCCTTTTCTATATGCTTTGCTTCTTTTAGGACGCCATTTTCCCTATATTACCTTTATGTGATTTCTTCGTCAATTGAAAACTCTGCAAAGCTTTCTAAAGGAGGTTTTTTGGCTTGGAAATTCTTAAAGGTGTTTAGTCATTCCTTATAATTTATTGCTAGAGTTATTGGAGAAATTCTTTGTTTTCCGATGGAAGAACAAAGTTCTAGAGCATTTGATGGTGTAGAAGCAATACCTAATGGAGCAGAGGGTCACATAATAACAATGTAACAAGAACAACTGTAGTTTGCCATTTCATTACTGAAATATTTTCAAACGCACAATAACAAAATATATAAACAGGGAAGAAATGTGGGGATGAACGTGCTGAGACATTATGCACACTAAGAAAATTCTACATTTATGGCATTCTTTTGGTAGATTTGTTCAAACACTAACCTTTAGCAAATTTATTTGTTATCTAGAGATACAGCAGGTTAGAGGATAGGTGAATGATAGCTGAAGTACAATTCAACTTAATTTCGAATTCTTTTGTTGGAAATTGATTATGCAGGCACCTCCAGAGCGAAGGCAAGTATTTAGCAGTGAACTGCAGAGAGTAGGCACAGCAGGTGCTAAAGTACTGCGTGAGCTAGGTAATAAAGTTAAGAGAATGGAAAGACTGAGCCCTGAGGACATTTTATTGGAAGTACATGATGCTGCAGAGGAATTGCAGAAAAAAATCGATAGGCGGTCTTACCTACTAGTCAATTCTGAGTGTTGGGAAATAGGAACTCGGCCTCCGGATCCCATTCTAGACACAAAAGACTCCCTAGGTGAGATGGGAACTGAGAACAAAAGGTTAGGGTTGAAATCACTTAGTGAGACTGTGCTTGACCTTAGTTACGTTCCTCTTTCAAAGAGTTGGGACATTCGCAATGCTAACGTGGGTTTTAGTTCTCAAGAATCGTTGGGGAGTGCTGATGGTCTATTCAAAAAACAAATATCACTCCCCCAAAGCCAGTCATACCGTCCTCCTACAGTGCCTAATGAAGAAGAGTCAAGAACATATGAGAGTGCAAGTGCGTTATCTTTAGCTACATTTTCTTCCTTACTCATTGAATTTGTGGCTAGGCTTCAAAACCTTGTCGATTCATTTGTAGAGCTAAGTGAGAGAGCCAATTTTAAAGAACCTGTTGTGGAGCCAATAGTTGAGATAGGCGGGTTTTGGAGACAATTGAGGAGATACCTAAGATTGGAAGATTGAAGACTTTGTTTTAAAGGATTGAAGACTGCTCTATGTAAAAATATTGGAAAATGCTGCTGCGTTTGTGTTTCTGAAGTGATCATGAGGTGCACTGTCGGCCTGTATTTTTTGCAATTTTGAACATAAAACCGGCGAGCATGTATAAAGTGAAAATCAGATGCTTTTGTTTTTTTAAGATGTAGAGAACCACACGGACTGACTTTTTAATGTATTGGACACGTGAGGGGTGGTGCATTGTGCTCTAATGTTCCAAATTTATGATAGCTTTTCAATGTGGATGACGTTGCTGAAACACTTCAATTGCTTTATTGATAGCGTATTACATGAAAAATACTTTGGACGCTTTCTGATTAGAACCAAGTAAATTGTTCCAAGTCTAATGTATATCTATTTGACATTGATGAAGTAAATACTTCAGGGCCATTCTGTTGAAGTGTCATTGCTCCCTTCTCTTCTAATTGTACTCAGTTTTGATGAGAGGAAAAACGTGAGCAGTGGTATAATGTATTAGTGTTGAGGAATAAAGGGTCTTCTTTGATTGACACTGTCTGCCAGGCTACCTCACTTGCAATCGAACTAATTGCATTCCAAGACGGGCGAGCATCCAAAAGGAGGGGGATGCGCACCAATGCATATTTTGGACATGAATATCTGACACGCACATAGTAAGTAAAAGTTTTTTTTTTCTGACAAAACACGTAGTAACTAATCACTTCGTCTGCTAGGGTGGACAAACAAGCTGCTTCCAGGGTGGATAAATAACCTGCTTCCTTAATTTTTGGCTAAAAAGAATGTTCCGTTAAAACTTATAATTGCAGTGGCCATATTTCCATTAAATATGAATATCTACTAAGTGGTGATGGCCGACTGCCCCAGCTCCTCCATTGGAGAAAATATGTATCGGATAGATGTGTGTGAGTGCGCGTGTGTGTGTGAGAGAGAGAAGAAGAAGAATTAACTCATCATATTGTACAGTATACACTAGTATAAACAGCTTCCACCTACATGTATCCATTACTCTAGTAAAAAATGTATAATAAAGGGTTTGATTGAAGCATTAAGTGTGTTCCCGGCTCTTCTCTCGTCCATGTCCAATCTAATCATGTTACTTCACTTCCCAGTCCTTGTGCTCATGACTAGTCATCCACAGCCTCCAATATCATCCAACGACTCTGTTCCTTTCTTGACAGACAAAAACCCGCATTCTTAGCTACTAAACACGGAAAATTATTGGCTACGCGCCGCGCAGGAGAACAGTGTACTCATCACCAATGGGTGATGGGCACTCTCCCCGTAATGATCGCCACAAGGGACCCACAAACAGAGGAGACGTGCCCATCACCCATTAGTGATGAGCACACTGTTCCCCTGCGCGGCGCGCAGGTAATAACTTCTCACCAAAGACCATTTCAACAGCCCCTTCAGTCAAGCCCTCTCACGCGTCCTTGTCTCACACGATCGATAGACCCACAAACGATACTTAACTCAGCTGGGCCCTCATCTCCAAGCAATGCAACTTCGAATCCTCCTCAATCCAGCAATCTGACATCTGAATTCTAGCTACTATGATCAGAGTCCAAAACGTAGTAATCAGATTATACATAATCCAATATTGTAGATTCTCTTCAATTTCCTTTATGCACTCCAGCATAGGCTTCCAGGCAGTGCTACCACGCTTGCTACACTTCACTGACCTTTGAGGCCCGGGAAGTTCATTCTAACTTGACGTCCAATCTCTGGCTCAGGCAACTGAGGCATGCAGGAAGTAGGCAGCTGCTTCTCATGTGTTAGTCTTTCTGTTGCTATCTGTCTAGTAGTCTTCTTCAATTTTGCTCTGGTATCCTTGCGGAGAGTGTAGGTGGGCAGGAGGAGGTATATCTTGCCCTTGTGTAGCTCCGTGTCTGGGTGCAAGAAAGAGGGCTTCTGCTTCACGATGGCCTGGGATGAACTAGAACATGCTTGGGGTTGGCTTTCATTACTTCGCCGGCTGTGACTCTTCCGCCGTACTCCTCCACTCGCCCGTCTGCATGCAACATTCTCACCACGTCCAGTGCACCACATGGAAGAATGCACGCTATGCAACATCTCAGAGTGTTATCAATATCTCTCCTCTCTTCTCTTTTCACTCCAATCTTCTTCTTTGAAGTTCCGCAGTATGTTGTTCTTAAGAAAGAGAGAGGGAGATGTATAATAGATGGCGATGAACCAGATACAGTGCCTTACTTTATGAGGTGAATGTGTCTACTCTTTTGCTCGCAGTGGAAGTAACAACAACTGGAAAAGGGGGGGAAAGAAAGAGTGCAGATGAGATCAATGGAAAGGTGTCATCTACGGACGTCTGCTTCTGTTCCCTATCCCTCTTCCTTCCTCTGCGGAATCACTGGAACTAGGAAGATGCATGCCAGCAACTGAAAGTCTTGTCTAAGCCACGTGTTGCCTGTTATCTTGTGGCGTGCACTGTGGAAGACCCCCGATTAATTGAAAATGAGAATTCGAAGCGAGTTGAAGGAGTGTGAGAGAGACATGGCACTCGCAGTTTGATGCTAAATTCAGTGGGATTTGTATGGCGTGATGCGTACAGCCAGTGGTGTGAGGCACAAAAGCGTGTAGTTCGAGAATGTTGTGTGGGGGCAATTATGTATGTGTTGAAGTATGAAGAATGCACTTCGGAGTTTGGACGTAGGTCGGCAGTATGATATTGAACACACTTTCAAAGGAGACCGGCCCACCGCCATGGCTCTACAGCATGCACGCGAAAACAGAACGTTCATGCTTCTTCATTTTATCATCATAGTTTCTTATCTTTTTTTTTTGTTGGGTAAGGGGGTACAATTAGGGCTGGGAATTGGGTCGGGTCGGGTAAAATAGGTTCAGATCGCCCTTTACCCTACCTTATTCATGAGTAGGATCAAGAATGGCTGACCATAACCTTACTTCGGTCGGCTAATGACCCGACCCTACTTTTTTAAAAATAAAATAAAATAAAAATTTTTATTTACTAATTTAGTATTTAAAAAATCAAAATTAACATTTATTTGACTAAATTCTAATATTGATACTGTTAATATAAGGTTTTTTGTGATTTAGAACTAAAATTATCTTTGAAAATTAAATTATTCAATATTAAACGTATATTATAATATTTTATAATAGGTACATTGAGTTGGGGTTGGGTTGTGTAGGTAATTTAGGTAATTACCCTACCCAATCCTATTTTAAATAGGATAAAATTTTCAAACCCGCACGTAATTAGGTAGAGTAGGTTTTCCCAGCCCTGGTACAATCATCATATGTTCTGCTGGTATTGGAACAAAAAAGAAAAAAAGCTGGGCTTTGCTCTGTCCCAACGTATATTGCTAGAGGTAAGTGCTTGTGATAAGCTTCAATTTACAATGAACTCGAATATGAAACGTCGATGATGATTCAGTTATAAACTAATTTCTAATTAGCTGTTGTGTTTTACAGGTGAAGCATAAATTCCTCATTAATTGTCACCTGATGCAAAATCGCCTTGAAGGAAATCTCTGTGACTGTATCAATGATACATACTACTTTTGCAGTTACAGTATCTTTGTAATTGTATTCTCGACCTTAAACTTGGACGTAAACACCAGACGTACAATGGCGCAAAAAAGTGGATGAACTATTAGCAATTCAGCACTGCTTGCATCTAGGGACAGAACATGGCAGAAGAGGGGCGTACTACCATTTGGCATTTACCCAAGCCTGGAGGGCGGGGACTAGCCCAATCATCCGAATTGGAGCTGATTTTCTGCTCTTTTCAGCTTACATAGCAGAAGCCCAGGAGGACCTGAAGCTCCACTCCAGTGTAATTCTCTTGGGCTGGAAACCCGTGCACTGCAAGTCTGTACAAACCCACTACGAAAAATTTGGTGGTCGGGCAGCCAAAGAGGGCGCCCAAATTGAGTTTGGAACTAAAATTTGAATCTTCGATTTGGTCTAGGTGAGCTTTCGGTGTTGTGGCCTCAACTCCAAGAAGAAGGCCACGGACCAGAGACTTGTAATTTGAAGTTCCAACAACATAAAATAATTTCAAAAAGAAAGTAAAAACACTAAGATCAAACATTTCATTTTTAAGGTTAAATGCTATTTACACAAAAATATAGCAAGCCCTCACGCATGACATCAGCATACACTTTCTATGTAACATGATTTTGAGATTAAATATGTCTGGGACACCACACACACTTGTCAGAGTGGATCCTACACTCTATCGAGAATGCTTCACTTCCATTCTTTCGACAGGAGGAAGAATCCCACGAAATTGTAAATCTGTACATGAATTGATCCCTTCCATCCCCTTAAACCAAAAAAGCTGTCGAAAGTCTATACATCATATACAGGCAAACGTTCCTCAATGGCTATTCGGCAGATGGGGCACTTTTTACACTTCTCGGAACAAGTACTGGTAGAAAGCAAATCATATTTAAGAACGGAGCAGCAGAATGCCAAAAAAAAAGCTTCAAATAAGGAGATAGGAAACCAAACTACTATTGCGGGATACCTGCAGAGGACACGGTGCCTGCATGGCAGCAAGACTGTGCTTATCTCTCCCTCAAAGCAGATTCTACACAGCACCTTTTCCTGATCAAAACGGAAATTGTCACAAGAAGAAACATCCACAATGGGAAAAAACCAGATGATCATCATGAAATCCTCACTGTCATCTCTCAGGTGTAATCAAAGGTGCCATGTTAACACAGTTTATAAATAATATTTCTGTGGGAAAAGCAATCGCAATCTTCAAAGCACAACCACTATATGCACTGAACCTCTAAAGTTTTTTACTGCCCGTTTGCTTTTCCTATGAACAATGAGTATTATCATATTCAACTTTACAAAAATAACCACAAAGTACCACAACCATATTAAGGAGCATTATGTTACCCCCCCCAAAAAAAGTAGAGCATTACATTTTGAAGTCTTTCATACTCCTGCTGGCTAAATTTTGTAATTTCTGCTTGTTCTCCTAGTGCTGCCTGAAGTCTCCAAACCTGTGGAAGATTTATAAAGTTACTAAACAGTGACACTCAGCTACAAGTCAAAGCTTGAGCCACAGATATCTGAATATTGAGCTTCTAACTTGGATTATCAGGACAAAAAGTGTGGCCAAAATATAAGAAATGAAAAGGAGACATGCAGAACCTCTTCTGCTAGATCCTTCTTCGGCATTTTCTTCACCACCTCCGGTGGATAACCACAAAATGTATTATACCTACAACGAACAAGATAAAAAAAAACATCAGTAAGTTACTGGGACTAATGGAAGAGCTGATCAACCAAGTAACACTTCACAATACAATCTACTGCAATACACCATTGAGATGTCCACTTACACAAAATTATGTCTCCTTCATGGTATCTACTAATTACTAATCCACAGCTTCCAAGCCAGTACCACTTAAAACCAGGAAATAAGAGCAACCAGCTAACGTTCTCATACCACAAAAGCATGAATAGTTCAAAGAGGAAAGCTCCTAATAACTTAGTGGAACTGACACACTTTAACCTGTCACAGAGGGAGGAGGCAATCAACCATATGGTGCCCTCTTTACTTGTAGCAAAGTTCATATAGTGCAAGAATATATAGGGATGTCAATGTCCATCTATCCGTCCATGTTCACCCTGATACAAGTGGATGTGGACAAATCAAATTTTCATCCTTAGACTCAGATGAGTGTACCCAATTTACACCTATTCCATCGGTTTGTTTCTGCAAATTTATATTGGAATAATTTTTGCCAGATAACTATTCAAGGATTGTGCCCTAACTTTCCTTCTGTTCCTAAATTCTTTTTAATCTTTGAATAATCATGTTGTCTGCATCCACGACCGCTCACACGCCTTATAAAATTCTAAATTCCCAATTTCATGCTCATAGGTTTCAAGAGGACACAATCGGCTTCAGGTTGATGTAGTGACTTCTAGTCAATCAGATGCACAAGGCAATGGATGACCTCAACTATCACCTCCTTTGCCGAATATCAGAAATAATGTTTAAGTTCCTACAAAATTTGATAGATGAAACACAAAATTATAGATAAGTTGAATGTTCGAAATGAGAATGCTCCGGTGGATGAGTGGGATAACTAGAAGAGATAGGATTACAAATAAATATATTCGTAAGCGTTTAGGGGTAGCTCCTTTAGGGGAGAAGCCGAGGAAATATAGGTTGTGTTAGTATGGGCATATAGAAAGAAGACCAATAGATGCCCATGTGAGAAGATTAAAAGAGATGCATGTAAATGATGCTAAAAGAGGGAGAAGGAGACCTAAGAGAACTTGGATGGGAGTTAATAAAAAAGGATACGACTTTAATATCTTATAAAAGAGTTGGCACAAAACAGGCCTGAATCGAGGCGTAAGATCCATGTCGCCGACCCCAACTATTTGAGAAAATGTTCTACTTGATTATGATTATAATTATGAAACACAAAATTATCTATGACCTAAGACCAATAGCCTTAACTTTTTTTTCCCAATAGCATCCTTAACTAAGGGATTACTTTAAGTGATAATTCCACCTTCTGTTCATGAAAGTTCTGTGATACTTTTATATACAAAATACTCAAAAAATTAATACAAATAGAAGAAACTGTCACTTTTGCAATCACCATCCCATTTGTGAACCCCAAATAACAGTGACAGGCATCTTCTCCAATTAAAGGTAATTTCTGGGGAGCGGAGCACATTCCGTCTAAAACCTTGCCACTACTTTTCGCATACTCATTTAATACTAAATTCTCTATTATAAAATTCATATCAGCCTCATATGGCAACATAAAATCCATGTTACTGACTCCGGATAGCAGTATTATAAACTAGCAGATGCTGACGATAAGAAGCCTACACCTCTGCGTTACTATGGAGCTCAAGTATGATAATTATGTAATGCCTAGCCTCAAGTCCAGTTAAACGAGAGGTAGCTGCATGAACGGTAAGCAGTTATAGAAAATCATACAGGAAGGTTATTGGAGTTCTCAACAAAAATCTAACAGCCAAAGATTGAGACCAATGCATGACGGATAGGATAATGCTTCCTTTCGGACTTAAAAAATTATGTAAATTGTTCCACAAACTTAATGGCAGCAATACCCACCCAGCAGCCTCAGAATGGAATAGGCGAGCCTGTTCCTCTTTACTGCCTTCATCAATTGACCACCATCCCAAAAGCCTGCATCATTAATGTCATAAAGAGATTCCAGACAACTTACATTAGCATCTTAAGGATTTCTTGCACAGTTTGAGGCAGAAATTACCTCGAACCATGATGCAAAAAACCAAAACAATCACGAATTCTGGACGAGAACACAAAATATCTTCCTGCTCCAGATTCACTACGTAGCAGAAGAATAATCTTCTCCACTAATCTAGAAATGGAAAACAACAGACCAGCACCTTGAAGAAGAAAAAGAGGAGTAAATAGTGCAGGCAGTGAAATATGTCGAGCATTGGAAGGTGTCCCCTGAAAGAATAAAGTCAAGAGCAACTGTTGGCAAATACTCTCACCATGTGTTATAAGCAGCAACTCCGAATTTTATGCTTTACGTAGATTACCTCTAAACGCATACAGAGGAGAACCTGGAAGGTTACGATAGGAATTTTCATTATATGGCCACCTATGTCCTGAAGCCCACAAAACCGGCCTTGGTACTGGTCTTCCTCAGCTGAAACCACTAGACCACCATTCCAATCAAGATATCTGATGGCTGAAGAAGACGAACCAGGATCCCCAGGATTGAAGTTTCTATGAATCACTGGATTTGACCACTTTGTACAAACAAGAAATGCAAAGCACTCTGCGATGCTGTTATAAACCCAAGGAGGAAAATTAGAAAGCGTGAGGTTCAATAATAAACAAATGAAACGTGAAAAGAAGAGTATTTAAAAGTACCCAAAATTTATGAACAAGTCCCACCAGCCTAAAGCACCTACGTCACCTGCATTATGTTGCAATAAATAATGAGAAAGAAGTTCACAGCTTCTACTTCAAATGCCAAGTAAACAGAAAAACAAGACCATTAGAGAAAGAACTAATATGTTTATAGAACCTTAATCTTCCCTTTATTCATTTATTCACTCACTAGGGACTTCCTAAGCAAATGACTAGTGAAAACGTAAAACTTCATATCTCAAAGAAAAGTTACCACACAGCTTTAAAAGGGTAAATGTCGTGGCTGCAATGAAAAACACCATAGAGATTGCCACCCAGAAGTGCTGCAGATACCAACACATAACTTAATATCCCCACCTTCATAAGATACTGAGAATAATTATGGTATCAAGAAACGTGCAGAAGGTAATTTGTACCACAACCATTTAAGAATCTCAATAAAGGTGACATTATAGGAATAAGTCAAAAACATAAAAGAACATATGGATGTGGATGACGAGGAATGCTAATCAAGATAGGCAGATATTGTCTTCTCCATGACTCACTTCTTAGCCTCTCTTCACAATGAGCTATAAGATTCTCTCGCACACAGACAGGGTAAGGTAAGAAACACTCGAGTGGACAATACCCTTTAAACAATCGTAGTCCAACAAGTTCCTGTTAATTGGGATGCAATACAATGGTTGTAGGAGTTAATCCGATAATGTACTTACTGGAAGTGTTTCCCAAATAGCTTCATCGCTCATGCTTTCTTCATCTCCTGGCATTAATGCCCTACACATCCTGATAGAAAATAACATATCAGATTTCCATAATGATTATCTTTAGCATAAGAAAAAAGATGGAGGCCAGCAAATATATCAGCTACCAAGATAGGCAGCTTATACTGGCACTCTGAATATTACGTCAATTTTTTTTAAATTGTACACATGCATATTCAATTGACTGACATAATAGGAAGAAAAAAGTGGGGGTCATTTCAAAACAACACCATAATCTAAGACGTTAATTCCTTATTTGTATCCTTATTACACACTAGAATAAAAAGTTTGACATATCACAAGAAAAGACCATATTGCCATTTTTTAAACAAAATTAATTCGTTCTTTCTTTTGCAGAGGGGGAGGAGGAGGAGAAGGGGGGAAGAGAGGAACACACCAGCCAGTAGTGGTTAAAGAAAACAAAAAAGAGGAATGTATCCTTTTATGGATGATAGTACTCCTTTGGCCACCGACCAGCAATTATATTTCGCTTTACCCGGACTCAGACGCCGCTTGTTAAAAAAATGGATAGCAATACAATAGAATAACCAAATAGTCTGATCTTCTCATGCAGGTTATTTGCTTCATTAGTGTTGCGAAGCTACCCCAAATGGTCACCAAAAATGGAGAAATAGTTAAACTTTAAAACAAAAAAGAAGAAAAATTACCTGAAATTATCAATCAGAATGATGGCTTCAAATGCAAGTAGTGGAAGAAAAACAATCTTCAAATTTAGAGCTGGATAGTGACGGACTGCAACAAAAAAATATCAATTATAAGGAGACAGATAATAGCATCTAAGTTCTTATCATGTAGCTGCTGCCACTAGCTTAACTAATCTCGTTATAAACCATGCTATGACATGAAGGAATGAAGCCAAATACCATATACGCTCTCCAAATATATACACAGAAGCAACTCAAATGCAACAAGCAATGGTGCTGCGACGACGGCATGACAAGGTGCCCACTGCAGAGGCATGAAGATTATCATCGTATCATGTAATCACGATCATCTATATTGGATAGAAGCTTTTATTAAACATTATGGTCGGAGACTGAATTTGCACATACATGGCGATCATGAGGTAATGAGGGAGCAGGCAAAGAAAATCTCCCCCTTGCAACAGTTGCATGGAAAAGCCAGACTGGGAGGAAAACTGTCCTGCATAGATGAGGAGGAGAAACTTTGTACATCCTTAACTAAGAAATATAGGAGTTGATATCTTTAATTTAATTATCAACAAACAAAGCAGTCTAAAACAAGCAAACTGCCAAAATTCTAAAATCACATTCTCTGACATCTAGTAGCAATCACATGAGCAAATTTATTGTGGTGAAGCATATATATATATGTACAGGTTGTCGTTTGGTTAAAACCC
Organism: Houttuynia cordata; assembly: GCA_039654745.1. Taxonomy (NCBI): domain Eukaryota; kingdom Viridiplantae; phylum Streptophyta; class Magnoliopsida; order Piperales; family Saururaceae; genus Houttuynia; species Houttuynia cordata. The sequence continues at coordinate 36,357,980 of CM077504.1, forward strand.
TATCAATCCTAATTTAATCATTCAGTAATAAGTGATTTGCGTTAATGTTGAACTACATACTAGATTGGTCTTTTCTCGTTCTAGATTATTCTCATGCAGCAATCTACTCTCTTGTAGGCCAAACGCACCACTTGTCTTAGTCGTTCAAGCTCAAAATGTATCCTACTCATCCTTTTTCCGTATGTAAGTAAGATAAAGTTACGAATGACAAATTGCACAGTTGTTTGAATCTTTTTTCAACTAATCACGACTAGTATGATAACCATATGTATCCGTACAGATTTTGATTGGCTAAAGTATTTTCATAGTCATCCATCCATGCTACTCTTACATTCAAGAAGAAATTAAATAATTACAGTGGAGTCGCCCCATGCTGCAGCCAATAATTCAGCTGAGCCTCAAGAAGGGCAATTTCAGAAGGGAGAGATGCCACATAAATAAAGAGCGCCAACATGCTGACGGACGATATGCGAAGATCTTCTAATCATTCAACGAAACAAGTTATACACTCAGCTGCTTGTCTGCTTATGCGGCCTTGCTAGGATCTACGGATACCAAAACTTCTATATCTTCTTGAGCCCCCAACCCAGCCATAATTTTGACAACACAACAAATTACTCAAAACAGAACAGCCGTAATAAGGAGTGATTAACCAGTAAATTCGAAAAGCTTGCTGGACAATACGATTCTCAATCTCAACGATTCCTCGAACAGCTGAATAATGTTCGTAACATGTATAACACATCCAAATGCATTCAGAACGATATATACTATATTCAAACTTCAAACAAAAAACAGGAGAAGGCTTACCACCAGGAGTAGTTCACGATCCTGTCAAGCTTGAGAACGAGCAGAAGCGTGAAGGAGAAGAGCAGAGCGTGGGCCGCCATAGCCTGCGCAGACTTGGCGACCCTCGGCCAGGTCATGGGCCTCCGTCGAAGCATTCCCTCCCACCGACGCCGCCCAAATACCAAAAACCTCTAATCAAATACCAAATCCACACACCCAGCAACCCAGCCAAATAAAAAAAAAAGTTTCCTCCTTTTTCAGTTGCTCGGATTTCTCAGGGCGAGGCCAACGGAGGAGGAATGAAATCCGAAAGGAAGGCTTCTTCTCTGGTGGTGAGGAAGCCGAGAATTCCAATGTAAAGGAAAGCACAGCTTTTTATCCTTTTTTTCATATTCTTTTTCTAGCTCTTCTTTATTCTCTCAGGACTGGTGCTACAGCTGCTGGTGGTCAAGCTGTTTTTTTTAAGCTTTTTGGGTTAGGAGTGAGGGAAATTCAAGACTTCCCTTGCACGGCAAACAGAAAACGTTTCATTTATCTACTATTCATTTTCATGTGCGTGGTTATCACATGGAAGTTCTTTCTTCCATTTTCTGATGGGCTGTTTGGACAGTGGGGTAATACATTTTTTTTATCAATTTAATTTACCACGAAGGTTGTTTAGATAAAGAAGTAAAAAATTCACGTAAAATATATTCACCAGAAGAGGGTAGTGAAATTAAAGTTTCACCTGAAAGAGAGAGAGTACTACCCAATTTTTACCAAATTTACTTGAATTTTCTTCGGGACGACTTTTACCAAATTCACCACCTTTAGATAGTCACGGTCATATTGATGAGTGTGGCCACATCAAATTCAGCAAGTGAATTTAATTATCCCCTATTCCCCTTCGTCACCTTCTGTTATCTCCTCTCCTATAATAGTCTCTATCCCCTGACCTCTTGCCGGCCGCTTAGGCGTCAGCTCTCAGCCATCGTTGGCTGGGCCTGGGGTGGGAGCCACAGAATATCCAGGCCCTTCCCTCACGTGCTTTGTGTGTTCCCTTCCCTGTATGGGGAAAGCGTGTTAGTGCGCTATCAGCCGTAGGATGGAAATCTGACAGTGTGTGTAATCGGAGGGGCGGGTGGGTAATTTAAGCCGCTTGTAGCCTGAATTAAAGTGTGCGACCGAATCATAATCCAACAGCCCACAGCATCAGAGGTGGGTATTAGGAGAAATTACTGAGTGTGTCGGACATGCCACATAGAGCCTATGCCTGGCCAATGAAATTTACCCACATAGGATGTCATTCTTTTTATAGAGGATGCCATTTTTGTTATCCTACAGGCTGTTTATGAATTTTCATGTAAAATATCAGAGATTGCTCCAACTAAACTATTGCACGGGGAGATTTTTTTTATCAATAATCTCTGTGCATTGGGTCGCATATAAACGTGACTTCGCTATAAGCCTTCGCTGTTCTTATTCCTTTGAATCCAAAAATAAATAAAAAATCCGAAATAATAAATAATAGGGAGGATCTGCAATACCTGGAGGGCATGGCTCAGAAGGACAGCCAAAATAATCGACTGTTTACTCTGGTCTGTACCGAGAGCAAGAAAGGATTAGCAATGTTTTATTTTGGGTATTCTTCTGAGCCAGGCCCTTCGACTCTAAACAGAGGGCAAGAAAGTGCAGTACAGATATATAAATGCTATTTATGTGCATACTGACAAATGAGATGCAGGAGGATGAAGTGGGTACTATGCCTAATAACTTTTCCTAGATCCGCAAATACTAACTTTGAGCTCTCAGAGGTCAGAAGTAGGTGTTTGTGGTAGAGTGTCATGTCATCTATCCAGTTGAGGGTGAAATTTCGGGTGATGAGATAAGGCCAAAAAATGGGAAAAGATCCCCTATGGTCTTACAGATATTTGCCTGGTTTAGAATTACGGCTGAGGCCCACTCAGAATGGGGACATTGGCCTTGCCTCCCCGGAGATGGAAGTTTTCATGTAGAGGTTGATGAATGTTATAATGATACCTTGGTCTTTTCTACGGCGATAATGACATATTTGTACCTTACACATTGATGGAGCATTAAACAATAATTCAGATAAAAAAATCTGGAGTATAATTACTGCATCACTCATCGGATAAAATAAATTTTTCGTTCGGATTCTATCCAAGGCGGAAATTCTTATGTTAATTTGGCCAACATTAGTATGAATTTTATCCTTCGTCACCCTAACTTCAAGGGCGACGTGACCGTATTATCCATTAATCATATATGATTAATGGTACTTAAAATGTAAGATTAGCAACTAAGAGTAAGACATGACGGGCACTCAACCTCGGACTCGGGGACAAATTCTGAGATGGTGCACCATACTATCAGAGCTCTCGTGGAAGGCTGAGTGGGTTATTTCGATGACAAACTGACAATATCCAACTTCCAAGAGCCAAACTCTCGCCTGATAAGATGACATCAGGCCCCATTAGCCAAACTCCCGCGGCCAGAGCCCAGAGGAGAGCATGTCCACATGATGTGCTTGCTGCTTTTGTTCCAATCATTTGAGCTTGGACTTGCAGACAGTCGGCCCACCGTCACTTCCTTTTGGGGTGGAATCTCAGAGAATTTAGGCTTGTTCATTTTATAAAAACTGTCGAAAGAAAAATTTGATAATGTCACTACCATGGCTTATGTCAAGAGTCAGTCTAGCCATCATGGGTAGACAGGGCTGGCAGACGTTAGATCATGACTTCAAATTCTTTCCCTATATCTCGCTTTCCAGCATGGATAGCCAAAAAAAATATTAGTCAGTTTCTAATCTCGGCCCAAGTTTGTGTTCAAGTTTTTGTTATACATGTTTGGGTTCAAGTTTCAGAACAAAAGTGTTCATCACTAAACATATAACCTTGATTTGAAGATCTACGATACCATCTGGACGTTAAAAACTGCCTATGGAAACTTCTTGAAAGCACAACTACCATAAGTTTCACTATATAACATTTTTGTTTATTGATGTGTTAAATATTCGTGTACCTACAACTCTAATAAACTGGCGAGGCAATTTTGTTTGCGAAGAGTTTAAAATTGTGACTTTAGTTGGAAGTGCCACCAAACACCAAAGAAAAGGAAAGGGAAAACATGTAAGGTGTGAACCTGTGGGTTTCATAGAGATGCAAATACGAGAATATTCAACCATTGCGCAGAGGTTTTTGGCCAGACACGCAACAGGTTTCATAAACTAGCAGATGCATGGGTTTTAGATAACTTGTCAGAGTTTCTCACGCCGCGGCTTTGAAGTGGGTGGAATCTACTAATTAAAAATGAGAGTTAGAAGAAGAAACGTCCATGGTGGAAATTGGCTACAAAGTTGGAAGGAAATAAAACTTCTGGAAATGGGTATAAACTACACTCTGGTCTTCCACAAGCATGTTATCATTATGTTTGACATTGAGAATATCGGTTGGTAAGTAATTGGAATTTCGATCATACTAGCTACTTAAGCTAATTGGGTTTTTGTTCTTCACTATCCCTTCGTATATGGAGGTTGACAAACTTTAGTAGGGAGTAGCGACTAGGGAGTGGTAAGCCGTATGAGTAAGGTCCATTAGAAGCCCATTTCAATACTCGGCCCATAAGAAAATATTCTCAATGCTTTGTCAACTTAGCTCGATTGTGCCGAACCACTTCCTCTGTAACTTCCAGCCCTAGAGAACTTTTTCGGTGTAGGTACGACACCAAGCTGGCATGATCGAGCAATTTTGATTAGATGAAATGCTAAGAGCCCACACTATTACACTAACAAGTAACAACACTATGCACTGATGGAACTAGCCCATGCTTTGGCCCCCACATGGAGCCTGTGCCATTAATGAGAGCATCTTGTCATGGTCTTTTGAACAAAACCCCTCGCTTTTTTCTTTACAAGAAAACTTTTTTCAAGTGTAACATCTCAGAATTTTTTATTTTCTAAGAAAATATGCCCCTCCCAATTAGTGGAGTTGTTGACCAGTAATATAGACAAGCACGTGTGATTCTTTCCCAATAAAGAAAAATGGTACTCGTCATTTTCTTATCTGGTTTAGATCGTCATTAGTTAGCTGATTCTTGAGGATAAAAAAAAGCACACGTTATGGTTCGACATCGCAAGATTTCCGCTGCCAACAGCCTCTTACATGAAGATGGCCATTTCACAAGTTTAGCTCCTAGCTCCCTGGCATTGTACTACTCATTTTTGGATCCCCATATACACTTTTCATCTTTTTCTCTTCCTCTACTCATACGATTTCCCACTATTTATAGTATCTCTTATTCACTGTTTGGAAATCAGTACGACGATAGGATTAGTTGGGCCTTTCAGATGTGAACAATGAATAAAAATATACATGTAGCCGTCGCCAAATGGCCATGGAACTTTCTACATTTTAGGCAATCACAATTCACAACTGACATTACCATTTGCTGTGGTCGATCCCCATCCGGGAACTAAGTAGCCAATGCTTCTGGCCTTTCTTTCCTCGTTTAGAGAAGCAAAGATAATTGTCCGCCGAGCTTTCTTTGATCTATTGCCCCCGGCAGCCTCACAAAGCCGCAGCAGCAATAGAATATTGCTTTCAATCAAGACAGGGCGGAGTGGAATGGAAAGGACCTGGGATTCTGCATCTCCTGAAGCTGAAAGCGCAGCAATGGTACTGTTGTGTTATTTTGGAAAGACTAGGGTTAGGGTTTGGTCATCGAAGTACCAATCGGGCGGGAAAGAAGGGCTTTTTTTTTGTTTTTTCTTTTGGCTTAGGTAGACAAGTGTAGGGAGGGCAGAGGTTGGGATTGCTTTGTCGCGACGCGCAAAGGGGCCCAGAAAGCGCTGACAGTCGTACCATCAGAAAGCCTAGCCTCAACGCACGCCTGGACGCGTCCTTGGCGGACGAGCCCACTTCACATGGCCTCCTCAGTTCCTCTCCTCTACATGTTTTCCCTCCCTTCTATTTGTCCACAAGCCTGACGTATTCAATGATCTTGGCATTTTCGCTGTTTAGCACCTGCACCTTTATGACCTTTTTCTTGTGAGCAATATATAGTGACCAATGTTTCTGTTTCAAGATTGCTTTTGCATGTGGCATGTATGGGACGACGCGATTGTGGTTACCTCGGAACAATTTGGATGCTTGGGGAGCATTGGACTCATTCAGGTGCATACTTAATAAATTCCTTGATGTATACTCCATATATGATTACCCGTTTATCTTGCTGGTATTACTGTTTGTTGGTCTGGTAGAAAAGAGTGAGGCATTTTTTTTTCATATGTGAGTCAACGCCTACTATATTATGGGATCAATTGGGAGAGGGAGAGGGAGAGGGAGAGGGAGAGAGAGAGAGAGAGAGAGAGATATGTCGAAGATGCATAAATAATCGTAGCATCCTTATAGTTACTTGTGCCTATAATTAATATTTTAAGTCGAAAAAAAAAACAATGAATGCTGGAAATCTAAAACATCCTTGGTTAATTGTGCCTAAACTTTTGACACTTTATACTGAGAAGGTGATTTGGAAGCGATAAATTTGCGTGCTAGGAGCTAAACGTTATGCATATATCAGGGCAGATTCCAACATATTATATAAGTTTGGCATGATCCTTATTTCAAAACTCAGATGGTTGATCTTAGAGGTGTAGTTCACAAATGAAAGTTGAAAAGTATACGTTAATTGTGTATAGCTACTGGAGATAGTAAATTATGTGATATATGGTTGCAAAACTAGTTAATTGATACATCATTCTCTTTTACTTTCTTATCACTTTACCTAACATGCTAGAAATTTTTAGGCTGAGTAGTATCGATCTGCATGCTGATATCAGGTATAACGAATGAGTCACTTCCATTAAGGTCGTCTGCGCTGTCATTGTATGGTTGTAATCTGATGGGCGTCGTGTATTGTATTTAGCTTGACTTCCCATGTTTTGTTTCCAAGCTTACTCTTAAGCCTGCAAGCTGCTACCCAAAAGTAACTGTAATCTGACGTGAAAGTTGGCCTTTGGTTCATAAATCTCAACAGTAAATGTCAAATCTAGAAAAAGATGTCAAATCCAGCCAAAAAATGTAGTCTGAACCTTTTTGAACAGTTGGGATACAGAGCTGAAGATTTTTCCGTTGTTGGAGAAAGGCCATCAGCAGTAGATTTACCTTCGCTGATTCGACTACCGTTAATCTAGCCTTTAAATGTTTCTACTTAAATCTTAATCAGGCTTAAAGAGGTAACCTTGTGGCACCGGTGTACGACCATGAAAGAAGGCTAGCCAGTAATCAGAAAGAAGATTAACAACTATGGTCAAGTGTTATGGTTCTGGCCGAGGCCCTAAATAAAGCAACAAATCACTGTCAGCTGCTTGCTTCATCGCGTGACCATCATCCACAAATACGGCACCCCAGATCAAACATCTGAAACATATATCGACGGAGTAAAGACCTATGAGCTCGAGCTGATCTTCCTGCCATCTTGAGGTTTCGTTGAACCAGGCAAACAGATGAAGAATGGAAGGAACTTGAAACACAGGGCTTTATAACATCTCGTTATGGTAAGCTGAGGAGTTTTAAGTGCTTAATTTGATAGTCAGTAATTTTTTCTTTTCAGTTTCAGGCTCTGATAGTTCTGATCTGAAGATTTGGTTTTGCTTTTGCCTTTTCAGTCTTCGTTTTCCTTGTACTAATCTTTTCATAGTAGCTATAGAGTATCTCTAGTATCACGCTCTAGGACAAGTTTTACCTGGTCCTAGTCTACATTTCAATTTCCAGATAGGTCGTAGAAGGATAGTTGAACAAGTATGTAAGATATTGATATTAGGGTACTTGTCATGTAGTTTCCCTTCTTGTTATATGCTTCTTTTCTTTAGCTTTTGATGCTGATGTAGCAGTTTTTGTTCATTGCAGTTCATTAATTAGGGATTTTTTAAAAACAAAATTTAGGGATTCTTATGGGACAGAATCTCCATTATTGTTCCATTTTATTTGCTCTGTTAAAAGAAGAAGTTTATCGTTAAAATAATCTCCATTGACAAGAATCACAAATTCGATGGGATAAATCTGAGGTCGTGAGTATGGCTATCTTTTTGTGCCATGTTCGCGACTGATGGCGAACCATTTAGTAGATTACACAATTAAGTTGACAGAGATTATCCTTTCCAGTGCAATTATGCAAAAGAAAACTATATGGATACAGGGCCACCATTAAGTTATTATGGCTAATTAGTGCACAGCTAAGATCTGATATCATCACAAAGAAAAGGCATGTTTCGAATATCCTGCATGTTGTTTTTCAGTTGAGTTAGCTATGTGCTTGATATCACTTTGATTACTTATGAATCTGTTGATAGATGATCCAAAGCCACAAATTAACTATTGGTGTTTTCAATGACTTGAATAAGTTCCCCCACCTATGCTCTCCAGCAGTTCAAAGTTCTTTTCGCAAATACCAACAGTTTTAACCATAAGCAGCTTTTCTTTAATTTTAAGCTCTGGAAGCGGAAGGAAGCCAATTTTAGCTCCAATTTTCTGTCCGCTCCTTTTGCACTGTCTTTGCCTTTTTGTTTGCAGACTCCATCGGTTATTAGTGATCCCATTAATTTGATAGTAGGTTAATATACAATAAGTTCTCTCTTCCTAACGATTGAAGCTTTTAGAAGTGGTTAACTAGCATGGTCTTATAGAGCAAATGGTATAGCGTTCTGGTCCCATGCATATGTTATGTTCAAATCCAATGCTTAGAGTGTGAATGCTTACACACTTTTTTTACAAGAAAAGTTGCTTACACACACTTAATTTGCCTTAGGACTATGTTAATATATAGACAAAGTTACTACATAAAAAATGTGTACGTATATACATAGAAATGCTTTGAATGTTTCATAAGGTCTATATTCCCCTCTTTAGATTTGTTATTTTTCGGATAAATCACTTTAGGTATATTCTTCCTCTGGTTTGTTGTGATTATGTCCGTTCCAACAAAATTGGCCAGTCAAAGAAACAACATTCGAAATAATTGGCTCCTGAGGCATCCAAATTTTTTATGGTTGGGATGAAACGGCTTATCACACACTTCTATCAATTTGATAACAAGAGAACTAGCATGCACCCGCCGGGTCCATTTAGACTACATTAGCAGACAAGTCTGTGTGAAATAACATTTTTTTTGTCAACTAAAAATAATATGTTTTTACACAGTTTTTTTTTTTGAGCTATTAACTTTCTGCACTTCTCTCTCTCACCCGAAAGAATGTAAGATCATCTATATTTATTAAGTACTTTCCATGACTTTTTGTTTGTTGAATACTTTCCTTGACTTTTTGTTTGTGCAGGGATATATATTTACCATTTCTTGTTTACTGAATACTTTCCATGCATGACTTAGAAGAGTTACTTTATTTGGAGATCATAACATCATCTATATTTATTTATTTGATGCCAAAAAAACAAAGATCTATACTTATTTGCAGTGTCGCAGATGGTTCGTACTCTAATTCTTCATCCTGCATGTGATCTGCTAGCCCTGCGCCAGCAGAGTTATGGGCGAAAAATTTACTAGTACTTGACACATAGTTAACAATTTTCCTATTGCTTATCGGCCGGAAGTGATTATTTACTTCTCATTACAAATGGAATGATTAGATGAAACTTATTATAGTACCTACTCTTTATTCACCACTGGGAGAAATATTAAGAGGAAAGGCAATACAAGAATTCTTAATTAATTGTTTTGCATATCTTGAGATGATTGCTATTACAAATCGAAAATTCAAGTGTTTAAAGATAATTCTTTGGAATGGTGCCATCTCGCTTACGTTTCCCCCTCACCAACAATGACAGAATGGAATATTTCGGTTATAACCTTGCAATCTATAAGTTTGAGGATTTTATTTTCAAGTTTATAAATGATCAGACATTCAGTCTGAGGTATATAGGAGTGCAAAATATTTTCCTAGTTTCTTTCTTTTACCCTTAATGATAGATATGCGAGACTATCAATCCAAACCAACCCACTGATTTTATTGCAAAACATTCAGAGAGCAGGCTAGCCTGCAAAGCAGCAGACTTTGATCAAAGAAGAACTCAGTTTCCACGTAGTGTACAATACAGCAAGTACAAAATTTGTACTACTCCCTCCATGTCACTTTTAATTGAGATAGTCACATAATTTATCAATTTTATTGAGATGTGGGATCAACAGTAAAAGTCTAGGCTTTCCAAGCGAGTTATCTGTCATCGTGGAGGCCTCTCAACGTTGACCCAAAGTAGCTGTTGGGCAGCCTATCTCTAGGGGGAACGGTATCTTTTAATTTTAGAACGCTATTTTGGCTAATTGTCTCAATTAAAAGTGACCGGAGGGAGTACCATTTTTTTTAACCTTTGTCTTTCTAAAATCAACTGCTTTATCATCATTTGAAAACATAATTTTTGACATTGTAAGCTTACTCTTATCGCAGGCTTCTACCAAAATATCGCCTCCATTCAAAAGGAGTCCGGATGGCTGCTGGTGAAGTTTCCCCAGCGGATCCGGTTTCATTCAAAACAACAATCATGGAATTATCACCATGTATGAAAAGTGAAAACAGAATGTCCTTTTAAACGTTATGGACAACTAAAACAAGTTCGAAAGAGACATTCTCATGTGCAAAAGCAGAATTTCCGCTCGACTGGAAATTTTGGTGCATCACGGACGACTAGGCCCTCGCTGGTTCGTGGTCCTAACTCAGTTACGGAAACTCTGAATCTCAACTTCAATAAAGTACTTTCCATGGAAAACACCTGCGTAAATGGAAAAGAACAGGACAAGTTCAATTCGTCAAGGAGCCACTGACTGGTTGTTGAAGAATCTATTTGCGTCAGGTTACTTTTAGGCATTCGCCGGCTCCTTTTATGCCATCTGTCTATCCATAGGCCTAATGTAGAAGCGCCTATCCTGCTAGCTCTAATCCACTCCTACATTGCTTAGCCAAATAAACACATAAATAAGAATCCCCTAACAGAACTTATAAAAGACAAGGTGTGAGCCAAGCATGCCCGAGAAAGAAAATACAATTTTCAACTCGTACTGTGCCCGAAGGTGCACGAAAGGTACATGAACTCCGATAACCCAGAAAATAGGAGCCACTGAGTTGGTTTTGAGTGCCAATCTAAATGGGCAGCACGATGCCTGGAGCTTTGACTTGGCAAAGGGATAAAATTTGCATTCATTTTTTTAAATTAATTATGAATTCCGTCTCAGAGGATTTTTTGGGGGGTAAAATATCTGAGAGATTGATAAATAATGACATAGTTATCCAATAGTGGCTGATGGCATCAATTATACGAGTCTGGGGCTCAAAATGACATAAGAGAGGACAACACCACAATAGCCGCTATTTATGACAAATGAACTTGCTATAGTGAGGTGGGCTGATGGCTGATGAGTGATGACTGAGATGATATATGCGGCAAGGAGTGGATAAGAACAAAAGAGCGGCATGTATAAATAGAGATGGAAAGGCATGTCTAAAAAGCAAAGGAAAGGGACGTGCTTGGGAGTGGCGACAGGACTAGAGCCATTTTTTTCACAAGATAAGTTATATGGCCCCCCTGATTGGCCCAAATGAAAGGAAGGGCTCGTGAGTGAAAGGCAATGCAAGTACGAACATCATCTCCACCCACCTCACTCAAACCTTTCCTTGTCTGTCTTTAAGTCTTCGCACCTTCCCCTGCTCTCTCACTATTCGCTCTTGTTTCTCCCTCTCGATCTCTCTGCTCAAGAAAGATGATTTATGGGCAGGCCTACGAAAAGGGTAGGCGGCATAACTCAGCACGCGTCCGGAGAGAGAGAGAGGGAGATGCTGGTTGCTGAGCAGGAGCCAATAAAGATGGGGTGGGGTGGGGTGGGGGTGGAGGAGAGGAAAGGTGAGGAAGAAGCGACGGGGGAGTTGCTTGGTCAAGGGAAGGAGGGAAGGATGATTGGAGCGTTCCAATGCAGATGCCATAGTGCCAAATAATTGTCCTTGAGCAGGTCCCTCAAGGGACACGCGTAAGTCTTCACCCCCACAAAGCTCAGTGCAGAGCGTACGGACCGGGAAATAAGCTCCTCTTCCTGATGGAACCCTAAACCTAGACGACAACAGCCCCACGAGACCATCTCCCTCCCTTCCCAGTTCAGTGTACAGGTACATGGAATCCCATCTATTCACACCTCTGCCCCTTTCCTGAATAACGGGCTCCGCTGAAAAGCTAACAAGGATTGTTGTCCATACCTCACATGCTCCCCACGTGAAGCTGCACCACATCTATGATCTATGTCCTCTACAATCCCTCCTCAGTACTACTCTTTCCCTTTCTCTCCACCTCCGACACTCCGTTCCCAGCTTTGCTTTGCCAATTGCCAAGTACAAACTACAGTTGCTTCTCTTTTTCTTTTTCTTTTTACCTTTTTTCTTGCAAGTTATTACGACTACGTACAACCTTTCCCTATAGAATACAGACACACCTTTGTCATGCATGAGGAAGATAAAAAAAACTGAGAGAGAGGGGCAAAAAGAGAAAGAAAAAAAACTGTAAAGTTACGGGCTTCTTTTCAGTGATATATACCACACAGCTAACATGTGTATTCTTGTACCTTTTGCTCTCCAGCCTTATTCCTTGACCCCCTTCTCATCCCTTTCTCTCATCTCCTCTACTCTCATCTCCCTTTCCTAAATGGAGCAAATATACAGCTTCAAGCTAGTGAATTGCTCTACAAAATAACTCTCCTGTGGCACCGAAAGAGATGTAAAGAGGCGGACAGTCTAGTGGTACCCGCCTGCCCACGTTTGTTCTAGCTAGTTAATACTAACTTCACAGCGAGAGAGAGAGACGGTCGTCGCTCTTTCTCTCGCCCATCAATTTTAGACAGAATCTGCCTTCCGCACGCAAGAGGGAGCTGTTGCGGTGCAGTAGTACTCTCTAGCCCTAGCTGGCCACACACATCATGTTTTCATCTAACGCCTATGCCGAGAACTATTTCCTCGGCGACTCGGACATCTTCGTCCCTTCCAACTCCACTCCCTTCTACACCCTCTCCAACCCCAGTGGCCACTTAGTCAACAGAGGCCATGACAACGAGCTTCAGCTGCTGACTCAGAGCTTCAACTGCTCGTCACTGGACACTGCAAGAAAATCAACAGCCAAAGTTATCAAATCCAGCATGGCACCTCAGGAGGGTGTAATTACACTTAATTCCGTCCTGTCTGACAACACTGGAGGTGGTGAAAGGAAACGATCCGGCAAAAAAGACCGGCACAGCAAGATCGTAACCGCTCAGGGGCCGAGAGACAGGCGAATGAGGTTGTCACTCGATATAGCTCGCAAGTTCTTCGACCTTCAGGACACACTGGGCTTCGACAAGGCCAGCAAAACCGTGGAGTGGCTCATGGTCAAGTCCAAGCTTGCCATTGAGGAAATCACTGGCGTGTTCCAGCACCCGAAAGCCGGCGGCGGATACTCTTGTGTCGCTAAAAGCGTGTCGTCCACGTCTGAGTGCGATGCCACTTCTGGGGTTGATGAAAACAATGAAGATCATGAGCAAGAGGATGCATCCATGGAGAAGTGCTCTTCACCTCTGGCTGCTAGCAGTCCGATGTGTAAAAAGAAGAGGGCTGTTAGAAGAGCTGCGTATCAGCCTCAAACTAGGGAGTCGAGGGCCATGGCGAGAGCTCGAGCGAGGGAGAGGACCAAAGAGAAGTTGCAGTCAAGGAGACTGGACAAGTCCAAACAATGTTGTCAAAGCGATGATCAGTCTCGTCCAAGTGTCGACCATCATGGTAATAAATCTGGCCTGCAATCCTTGGAGCATCAAGTTCAAGTCCCCTCCTCTCTGACTATCAACAATGTTCCAGTCTCTTCTTGCAAGTCGGGTTTGGGGCCTATGTTTGAGTATCATCATCAGCTAATTGCACCTCTCTCTCGTGGGGTTAACTCCGGTGGCCGAGTCTCTCTTCACAGCCCTGACGTAATCTATAACTTCGTCCCCCAGGAATGGGTCATGAACACTCCGGCAACTCATGCAAGCATCCGTTATTGCTGATCAATCTTGTCAGGAAGTGTTATTGCCCAATTTCCAAAGATGATCTACTAGGCATTGGTCTTTTCCTCGATACTTATAGTGCGCAATTGTTGTAGCTGTTTTCTTCAGTCAGCCTTTTCTGATCGTATCACTTGTCTGCCCCTGTAAAGAAGCTTTGTATGTTTGATGTTGCATCTTCGTCGTGCTGCTGACAGGTATGGTTTTTAGTTCATATGCAATGTTTCCGTGATTAATTGTTGGAGACCATTTGAGCGGCATCCATCTGGTTTGATTCATGACTATATTAGATGAGATTGTTGTGTTGCTACTGCCACTGTTTAATTTGCTTGAAGTATCTTTCCAACTAAACAGTTTATAAATGACTGGCAACTGCTCCCAAAACGGATATAGCCAAGATGTGTGCAGTGGACCAAATGCAAATGGTTGCATTTTATACCCCACAAGTAATATGTTGAAGCTGACTAGGAGACAAATAGTGTGAAGCTAAGCCCTCATAATTATGTTGTAAAGTTGGAGTCTCTCTAGAAAGACGTAAGCAAAAGAAATTCTTCTAGATGAAATGAATTGGAGTGGAAATCGTTGAAGAATTGACTAACAACACAGAAAAAGGAGCTTGTCTTTACCCCAATTTTGTTGGTTTCATTTTAAGGGATTTAGGGGGTGGCTATGTGGCAGCGATGCCTTACAGGCAGCACTAGATCAGGATGTGTTTACAACCACCCAGAAAATATATGATTTTTTATTTTTGCAATTACAAATTTTGCAGCATGGTCATTGCAAGTATGATAATGCCTAACTGATCTTGTGGAACCAAATAAGGGGAATATAGGTAAACTCTCCAGGAAAATGATGCTGCTGTGAGCCAAACTGGCAGTAATAAATCTCACTTCAGAGCTTACATACGCTTGAAGCTCCTACTTATTTACATGTGATGAAGTAAGCTGTAGAAATTGATCGTATGACAATAAGCTTAATACTAATGCAGAATTAGTGTTTTTCAAACTCTGAGCATAAGCCCTAGGCTTGATTTTATTAGTTCCCTATTCCATCTCCTGGCAACAGGTTTAGTTAATTTTTATGCACTAGGAAGCTTCATTGACAAGGAGAAGGCACTTACTTGAGAATTCTTGGTTTACATGATTCTTCACTAGATATTCCTATTAACAGTTATCTTAATCTGACAGTATGTCCTTGCCAGACAATATCCAAATACTTATAAGGATGACAAGAATCAAATGTGTGTGTTAAATGTTTTGTCATAGCAGTGGAAGTTACAGTAAATTGTAAACCTTTATTATAGTTCTCAAACATAGATGGATCGGATGATTGCTAAAGTTTCTATATAATACGAGAATGTAGATGTTTCACCTCATCAAAACATCATATTCGAATGTGGGAATGTTCTATTGAGATGGAACAATGAGTTCTTTGCACTTCTTAATTCAATCTGATTTGCAGATTTATTGTTACTGGTCCTTGGCGTGTCTAACCTCATTGCAGTAATGTTGCTGAAGATTTCATCTTCCTTAATTAGGAGAGATAAGTAATAGTCTAATATGAACCAATTAGCATCTAAAGAACTTAAAGATGTTTTCTTACATTCTGCCATGTCTTCAATTTGTTTTAGTGACTTGGAAGGTAAGATAATTGACATCTTGTCATTATTCTTATGGAAACACTATAAACTTTCTGATTGCCAAAAGCATGCTATCAGTGGATCTGTCGATATTTTTTACCCGGTTTATTCAAACAGGTAGAGTTGCATGTGACATTTTCAATATGCAGTACCGAACAAGGCTATTTTCTCAGGAAATACGTAGTATACGAATTTAATTTTATCCTCTATTCTTTGCATCATAGAGGGCAGTAAATTGCAAATCGTAGTGCTTCATGCATAGTCGAAAGCAGTTTGGAGTACAAATATTTAATCTAGAGTCAATTGCAAAAACAAAATTCACAATAGACGGTCATCCAGTTAAATTGCAAATTTGGAACATATCTTTCCTGAATTACATGCCTAAATGTAAACATGCTGCAATTAATTGACAGGAGCATTTTGCAGCAACCATTAACTGCATTGCCCTTAAACTTATATACAGTTGGCTGCACTTAAATCCTAAACACGGTCTGTTGTGCAAGCTAAAGAATAGTGTGAATATGGTAAAGAAGCCATTTGTACATTTGAAACGGAAGGAAATTTGGAAAAGTTGCAGATATATGTTCTAAACTAGTCCTAGCTTTCATGAGCAGATAATCTCATTTAATACCATATATGTTACCAATATTCTGAAGAAATGGAAATACAGACATAAAAATATTCTTGTCCTCAGACTAAGAAAGTATCCTCTATAATTCTATTAGATACAAAATTCTTTCTTAATACTAGAATATTGACTACCTTTGAAAAAGTTATTACTCCCTTTGCCGCATATTAATGACTCCAATTGGAAAAATAATGATTTTTTGTCAAATGGAACAAGCCACTTAAATTTGAAGCCTCTTCGACTAGCTCATATTCATCAAGCTACTTAAATTGTGCCAAATGGAGATATCGATATGAGACAAACTTTATCCAAATGGAGCTGTTAATGAGGTACGGAGTATTTTTTTGGATCTGGTAAATAGTGAGGAAAATTGACCCCTATTATTGAGTATAAAGCACAGGAGAGAATTTCTAAAATTACAAGGATGAAAGTAAGAGAATGAAAAATAAGAAGATTATTTTTATGAACAAAATTAGGAAGATTATTTTTTATGAAAAAAACGTAGATTAAAGTGCCATCATTTGAAATTCATCCTCTATTACAATGAAAAAGGCTTCCCTTACACTATAATGTATTGCATATCTATATGGAAGTTAAATTTGCATCTTCCGCCAAAAAGTAAGTTTAGGGATCAAATCTGAATCTTCAGAAAAGTGTTTATTACAGTCCTAAGCTTTGTCAACAAATTAGTCAATGTTTGATGACAGATTCTAGGAATTTTCCTTTAGTGGATGGATGACCAGAACTCCTAGTCCAATCATCATTGTCATAACCTTTTTGGCCCCCCAAAAAAATTCTTCAATGACAATTATCATGAGTTGTAAGTAATCACGCTGTTTTGCCCCCACAATTAATTGATCCTTGGTAAAGTTTGAAGCATAGAACTGTCATGGAGGGCAATCAATCTTCTAACCCTTTCCCTGTCAATAAAACAGATAATTTGGAGCATAATTTCAGACTACTTTCTAAAGGTTTGGAAGGAGATAGCCTCATTTGAATCGAAAGCCTAATGGCCCATCAAAATCCTTTGCGAAAGGAGTATCCAAGATTAAACTAGATGGGATAGGTGTAAGTTCGTCCACTTTCCAGGACAGAGGGTTGTATTTACCAGTTTTGTTAAATTCTAAGAGATTCCCATGATAAAAAAAATATGAGGTTTGCGAAAGCAACAGATAAAAGCGGAATCGCCTGTATTTTCCTTTCAGAAAAAAGAAGAGCAATTTTGTAAGTTCAACGGAGATGGAACTCAAGCTTCAAAATTCCTGGTAAACAATCCAATATTGTTAGGAAATGCGCCAGGATGCCCTCATGGCCTCACCAGACTTGCAGCTCATTAGGGTTTATCTTTTGTAATTAAAATCCAGCAAATACGAATAAGCGAGACCACATTTTAGGCCACAATTAAGCCTTCGTAAATTATATTTGTCCATCAAGTCATCTCCGACATAATTCTCAGGAGTCTTCTTACTTGAAACTTGTAAGATACTTACGTCCACCCAGTTGTTAAAGGCGAATATCACGATAGCATTTAAACATAAAAACATTTGCATCTCTATTGTCATTTCTGCAAATCAATCTCTACTCAGTATGTTCTCTTCATAGTTTACACCGTCTCATTTGATCTCATAGTCATGCAAAAGAATAATTGTTCTCGTAATGATTTCAGTATAATTACAGCCCCAATGGATGAAGCATTCTTGATTCCCACCTTTCAGATGAGACGTTCATGGCGTGCTACCTTGGCTCTGTGTTGGCTAAAATAATGCGAACAAGTGGGTTGAACCAACTCCTATATTCGTAAGAGCAGTCTAGCGTTTTTTTTTCTAATGGCCTTGAGGCGACAATAAATCTTCTACCACAGAAGCACATGATACCATGTATGGAATACAATGGTTAACATTTGAACTCCAATATCTACACAAAAAAAGGCTAGTGGAAGGGAATGAAAAAAATTTCTGTACGATTGCTCATATGAATCAAACATGTACAGAAAAAGAATAGGAAAATTCAAAACCAATAAAGAGCTTCAGCCATCATCTCTAGCAAAATTAAAATGTATAAACTCTCCCACACCTTTAGAAGCTCTACCCCTTTTAAGCTTTAGCCTGAGAACCTTCCACGTCATAAAAGTCAGTACTTCATACCAGGTTCAAGAGTTGATCTTCAATGTGGAGAAACGATAGACTATCGGAATCATGCCAAATAGGAAGCACATGACCGATCAATTCTCTGGAGATTGGCTGAGCAGACTGGCCCTCGTTACTTATTTATTGAGTCTTTTACTTTGTACAGTTGCAATATATATGGTCTCCCTTTGACCACCTTGTTTTCTATATCAAGGTTCTAAAAATCGGACCGTTCATCGACCCGGAATTCTTGCCGAGTAGGTCCAACCCGGGTTGACCCAGTTGTTGACCTCATATAAAAAACAGGGGGGCCGCTCTGGCGAGACGATGGCGGCGGTGTTGGCGAGGGGGGGGGGGGGGGGGGGGGGGGGCAGTCGCCTAGGGAAGGGGGGCGACGGCTGCATCGGCTGGTCTCTCCCATTGGCAAGGTAAGATCAAATGAAGGTTTTTATCTAACTTTTTCTTAATGGTAAATTACTGTGAGCTTTGAAGAATTTGAAAAAGGAGAAGAACAGGAAAATGGAAGTTGTCAAAGATGTCTGCTTTATTAAATGGCAGTAGAGGGTGTAAGATAATCGAGTTTCCCAAAAGTTCGGGCTGTTAGAAAACGGAAATCTTTATTTATTTATTACATATTCTAACATCCCTCGTCACGTGCAAGCATTCACCAAGCGTGGCGCGTGGAACATAATTGGTATATAAATGCTTTCATCGAGACTAGAACCCAGCACCTTCCACAACCTAGAGCTCTGATACTATGTAAGATAACCAAGTTTCCCAAAAGCTCGAGCTGTTAGGAAACAGAAATCTTTATTCATTTATTACATATTCTAACAGAGGGGAAGGTGTGTCTTTTGGGTGTGTATTGACTTTGACTAAAAATTGTAGACATACACTACAGGTCTATTTGGTTAGAGATTTTAATAGTGGAAAATCTGGATTTTAGGGAAGAAGCTAGAAGAAGAATATGGGTGTTTGATTGGGAATAAATAGCTTTTAGGGAAGAATTTAGAGTTCGATGACATGTTTTGTAAATAAACATGAAAGGCAAGGGCATTTAATAAGAAAAAATGCGGTTTCAATCATGAAACCGCATTTTTTATTAATTGACCCTATTTTTTAAAAAATTATAAAAATTGTCATTAAAAAAAGTCAATGAAGTGAAAGCTGAATTCTTATGAAAAATCTTCTTATACAAAAGAAGCTGAATTCTTCTAAAATCCAACCTTATTTGGGCAGCCAAACAGGCCCTACCTTAGCCATGGGGTACATCAAGTTCCTGCATGACCAGGTTCAAGTACATTAAATTGGAAAAAATACATCCCAAAAGAAAGGCATGTCGGTGTCTGAGAGAGGGGACTAAGAAGAACAAAGATATTGGAAAACAGAGAAAGGCATGTCGCTTTGCCGACGTTGAGCGAGGCGGCGGCGTCATGGAATGTCGTATCGGATATCGGTAAAATATCGGTCGGCCAAAGAGACAAAATATCGGAGATATATCGGAGATATTGTGTAAAAAAATATCGGTCGGCCAAAGAGACAAAATATCGGAGATATTGTGTAAAAAAATATGGGTCGTTAAAAACTAGTTTTTACCGTATATTTTGACAATCTAACTTCTAAAATGAGTTATACTAATTTAAACAAAGAATACATTTCAAAATATGCATAAAAATGCTTATTAGGATAGAAAACAAACATGAAAGTTTTTTTTTCAAAAAAAAATTCAAATTTTTTTTAAATTATTTTTAATTAAAAATACTGATATAGCGCCGATATTTGGAAAATTTTTAAAAACCGAAACTATGTAGTATCAGTGTATCAGTTTGTGTCCGATACCGAGGCGAGACGATTTTCCATGGGCGGAGTGGGGTGAGACAGCGCGGGGCGATGAAGGCAGGGGGGAAGAGAGAGGGGAGGGGGCTTATAAAACCTGGACCGGCCCGGTCTGGGTCAACCTACCCGGCCAACCCGGCTTCAAAAAGCGACTCGCCCCGGTCGAACCGGCCGGGCCGATTTTAAAACTATATTGCTCCCTCAGATAGGTAGGCAGTCTTCCTCTTGCGTCTGTCTTTCATTACGAATGGCATACAACAGTGAAATTTTGTGTGCTATTGAAATCCAGATGAATTTGAATTACCACCACATCTTTAAGCTATGGAAAGGAAGAATAGCTTCGTGCTTTTCTTCAATTTGTATGACCACCATAAGGTCATCAACGGACATTGCGTCCCTCTTATGCTTCAAGTTAACTTGGAAATCCTGCCATGAGGGTGGTAGTTTGTCGATAAGCGCAGGAACTTGGACCCTCTCGTCAACGAGAATGCCTTTCCCAATGATCTTAGCCACTAAATTCTGTATTTCGACTACCAGGTCTCTAACAGATTTGTTATCAACCATCTTATAGTCAAAGTACTCGCCCACAACATACTTCTCTTCCCCTTCATGCTCTTTTCCAAATTTTCTATCAAGAGTATCTCATAATTCTTTAGTAGATTCAGTGTTTACATACAAATCATACAACTCATTGCTCAAAACACTAAGTATTTGACCATGACACAAATCATCATCTTGTTTGAATTTATTACTATCATGAGATTTAGTAATTCCAACATCAGAAGAACTAGTAGTTGTTGTTGTTTTAATTAGTCTCCTAATTTTACTCGCAAGTGTACGAATCGTGTTTGGAGTATAGTCGCACAATTCTCACGAGGTCGAACCCACAGGGACTTGTGTTTTTGGAATTATAATTCGAAGATCAGATTATTACCCTTGTTGAAGAATTAAATTGATTTGATCCACTACAACTACGACTAATCTAAGACTCAATGCAATTAAACAGCTTTAACTAAGAAATTAATCTAAAGGCAATTAAATAATCTATGAAAAAGAAACTAATTGACAAATAAAAATTGAAACTTTAATCAAGAATTTAAAACTCTAAGGCATAAGAATCAGCACATGACAATCATAAGAATATTTCTTTTTAAAATCAGCAATTGTTTTCACGATTATCTCGTAGAGAATTGGAATTCAATCTATTCTCCTACGAAAAATTTCAGCATTAAAGCATATAGATTTTTAAATAGAGTTTTGCATTCTCTTGCATATCAATAGATGAGATTCAAATCATTAGCTGTATCCATTATATGATGAATCACAGGTAATACCCAAATATCATATTAAACATATACCTCATTGCAATTTAATTTGAGAATAACAATCATTAAAACATATTAATTTAGATTATCAATTGCATCACATGAATACCATTCCTACAACTAATCATGGCTTCATCTCAGCCCTAGACAGGGATTTAGCTACTCATGCTATTTAATTGAACTACAAAAGTAATAAGATTCATCTCAAATAAAATCAGCAATTGACTTACAAGAATTTCGAAATTAAATGCAAAATAACAGAGTACTGTTCCACTTCTCTTTCGGTCGACTGTTCCAGCAGCAACAGCTCGAGCAACTGATACAACTCCAAAATAAAAACGAAACAGAGAAAAGAAATTTTCTGGAACTGTAATTGAAACTAAAGAAACTCTCGAACTGTAAAAAAAACTGAAACTGTAATTGAAGATGAAACTCAGAACTGTTGGTCGTCTTCCTCGCTCGGACTGTTCTTGCTTTTGCCGGTGCATCCCTTTTTATAGACGGCCAAAGGGAGCTCTCTTCCACCTTGAGGATGAGCCCGAATCGAGTAAGATGGAGGCACGCCTCTCCTTTGGACGATTCCCAAATCCGTCCCAAAATAAAGATCCGACTTTCCAAATCGAGCCCCCAAATCCAGCACAACTCTACAGTCCAAATTGAGCGCGATTTCTCCAAAATCAGACTTCTTTCCTCCTCGCCATGGCCTCCAGTCTCGCCGTGAACTCCGCCGCCTTCATTTAACCACCGCCCATGGCCTCAGAACTTCTGCCGTCGTCATTTAACCATCGCCCGAGGTCGCCATCTTGCCTCGCCACGAGCTTCTGTCATCGCCGCCGTCGGACTCTCATCACCGGAACCCATCATCATCGCCGCCGCCCATCGCCCCGACCGTGAAGTCATCGTCTTCACAGGCAGAGAGCTCTCTGCTCTGTTTCAGACAGAAGATACCCAGCAGCACGAGTGCAAACTCGGGCTATTTTCTCTTTTTTTTTTCTTCTCATTAAACCGGACCATTGAACCGGTCCGGTTTTTTCTTTCTTTCTTTTCTTTTTTTTTTCTTTTCTTAAAACCCGTTGTATCAATGCCATTCGTCTGATCAAATCTGAACGCCCGTCATTGCATTCTGCGCCCGTCTTCTTTTAAGTAGCTCATCAACGGTTCAGATCTTCGATACACGTGATCTCAGCTCTTAGGTCACTTTGGCACTTCAAAACCCGTCTAATGGCTTTACTTTAGCTGTTCTACAGTACGAGCACGCGAACCTATACAAAATAAAATATGTCCCATATTAGTCGTATCAAATAATTCATAAAATTACAGAACATATTGAATTTTAGGCATTTAGAGCACATTGTTTATTTAATTTCTAATTAATCAACTAATTACTAAAAATCATTTTATTCCTTATTTTAAATAGAAAATATGACTAACAAACAGGTAAAAAGGCATATAAAAATGTGTATTTTTCATGCTTAACAGTAGTCTTATCAGATTCTGAAGTAACAGGTTTATCCGTAATAGCATCAGAAATCATGTAGAAAATATTCAATTGTGTCAACCAGAATTTCATCTTTGTTTGCCATTTAATGTAACTCTTTCCATCAAATTTCTCCGATTTGAGAGATTTGTCAACACTCATAATTGCAGTAGTATTCAATCACAAAATCAATAATATCTATTTCAAGATTGTTGGGATTGTCACATAAAAGAGGGCTAGAATACTACTAATTATTAACATTCAATTGACAAATTATTATATGAAAATACCAGAGAGAGTATAAGAGATTAAAACCCGGTTCGAGGCACGCTATGCGCTATCTTTGAAACAGATACACCGCCCTCCGTGCACAGGCAATCAAAGGCGTTCTGTTCCCGAGATACAATGAACGACTCCGTCAGTTTAAAGGTGCACTTCAAATCAAACTGGCTGGAACTCGATCAGAGGAGATTATATTACTCAATGATGGACCAATAATTAAAATAGGAGTTTGGATCAGCTTATGTAACCCTAATTTGAGATTTTTCGTTCTCAATATAAAGGAGTTTTTTTTGGTCTTTCTAGAAGAAAAGACGCAACTTTTAAAAGTCAAAACGGCTTATTTTTCCCGAAAATCACCGTTGTCGATCGATCACTTTATAAGCCGATCAATCGGCTCAATCGCAAAATACAGATCTAAAAATTACAGTAGATACGATCGATTACTTTTGTGATCGATCGATCACTTAGCGATCGATCACTTTTATTACCGTATATCAAGCCGATCGATCACTTTGGCGATCGATCGCATTAATTTAGCCGATCAATCACTTTATTTCTTGTTTAATTTCAAGTCAATTTTCAACAATTGGGGCTCGTTCTATTAACCTCTCTGCCTGACTTAGGTATCCTCCACGCCCAAGAATATCTGCCATGCATGCCAACTGCTCGTATTGAGGGTCAATTCCATACCTCTTCCACATTAGATTGAAGATTCCTTGGCCTTGAGCAACAAGTCCAGTATGAGCGCAAGCTGATAAAAACCCGACAAAAGTGGGCGAGTCGGGTTTGATATCCATAAGCGCAAACAGGTGCAGAACTTCATTGCCTCTTCCATGCATGGCACAGCCTTTGATCATCGAGTTCCATGAAACAACATCACGCGCATTCATCTGATAGAAAACACGTTCAGACAGCTCGAGTCCAGATTTGACAATCTGCGTATGGATAGCAAATCCATGTTTCCAGCACAGGCCTTGATAACAATGGAGAAGGTGTGCTGGTCAGGATTCAGACCATCATGCCGGAGCCCACAGAACAAGCGAACTGCCTCTTCAGGTCTTGACTCTGCCAAAGCAGTCATCATCCCGGTCCAAGACACAATGTTGCGCTGATCAGACTCAAGGAAGAGCTGATAAAAGTCTGCAACTTCACCTTCAAGCTTGGAGTAGGCCTTCACTAATGAAGTAGCAACCTCACAATTTTGAACAAAGCCAGACTTCGTCGCAATCGAATGCAACTGGCAACACTTCATGGGGCTCGCCGGATCAGATGCTAAACAAGAAGAAAGAACACTGACCAGCGTCGCTCCATCAAATCCAATGCCTTCACGGAGCATCTCTATGAATAACTCTAGTGATCGGATTCCACGGCCACGAAGCAAGGAGCCGGCGATCATGGGGTTCCAGCTCACGAGATTCCTCTAGGGCATGTGCAGGAACACCAGCCATCCATCCTCGCCATTGCCACCATCCTTGCTACATTTGGAATATATGGTAATCAGGGCATTGCCCACGTGAACATGTGCATTGAGAGTGTTTTAATGGCGAGGCAGTGCACTTGCCGGCCGCCACTTAGATCGTCGGAATGAGCTCGAGAGCTCAGGACACTGGACATGGCGTAGTCGTTGGGCAGGTAGTGACGGAGCAACTGAACGAAGAGGCGGAAGCATTTTTCGTGGTGCCGGTTCTGGTCGTAGCCAGAGATGAGGGTGGTCCACGAGACGAGGTTCCGGTGAGGCAATTGATCGAACAGCTGCTGAGCATAGTCCAGGCAGCCACATTTGGCGTAGAAACTGATTAGATGGTTGGACAGATACAGGTCGGGGCAAGTGACGTGCGTCTGAAGGTAGCGGTGCACGGCGGTGCCCTCGGCAAGGCAGCGGAGCCGGGGAGCGGAGGATGGCGGCGTAAGCTTGTGGGTCGTGGCGGGAAGAATCGGAGGCGTACAAGCGGGCGAGAGCGTCTTGGAGGCGAGCGATCAAGTGGGAGGCTGGCGGGGCCACGGCATTTGGCACGGAAGTTGCAAGATCGACGGCTGATGTGCTCAGGCTTTGGGCGATATGGAGGCCCCATCTGGGTCTTGACATAGAGAGACATGCAGCGGCCGCAGCTGAAACGATTCAGGAGGAGGCTCTTCGGAAGGAGATGGAAACTGGCCGTGACCTCGTTAGTGTTCACATCATCTCATCCAGCTTCAGCTTTTGTTAACATCACCTCATCCAGGAAGCAAAAGGCTCCAAAACATGCCCGATTTGAAAAATATAAACATTGGATTCGGACTCCAATTCTCTAATATTGATTAAGAAAAACTACTAATATTGTTTAAGTTTTTTGCCATTGAAATATGGTTTTTTTTTCACTAATTGCTCAAGGTCAAGGATACCTATCCCACGCAGAACCTATTATTCTAGGATCCTCTTTGAGCCAGGGTAAAGACTCGAACCCAAGTCTCCTCTACCACACGGGAGACAGAAGACTCGTGCACACACGCTTAAAAAAAGAAGAATTGAGATGGGGGAAGCACGGGGAAGCACGGTCAACACATTTTTTGAGGGGGAAGCACGGTCAAATTAGTTATTCATATTTTAATGTTGGAAAATGCTCCTCCTTTCGTTTTTTTTTTCACGGCCAACTCACGTGAGGTTGGCCGTGATAAAAAACGGGAGATATAAACATTACTCTTTAAGAGATGTTTGCCCTAATTTTGTACGGATACTTAGGGTGCGTTTGGCAACCGCTTTTGCTTTTTTTAAAAACGGCTTTTTAACAAAATCGCTTTTGTCAATAAAAAGCTAAATCGTAACTCCTATGGTAATGCCCACTCTTAAAGCGCTTTTGTCAAAATCCGCCCCTAAATCTTGTTTGGATAGGGCAAATTTTAGAAAAAAAATAAACTGTTCTTGTGACGCTTTTACCCTTAATGAGAAAGATTGAATCTTGACCTAAGAAGCACGGATACAAAACAACGACATGGTACGGACACGGCGACACGCCATTTTTTCCAACAAGTAGGATATGACACGGCTAATAAAAAATATTTATTACTCCCTCCATCCAAATTACTATGTATATTTAACAAAAACCTTATTTTTATTGGGCTTTGACCTTCATATAAAAATCACGTGACCTAAGGACAGAATGACAACGTGGAAGGGGACGAGCTAACAGAAGTAGAGAAAAAAAAAGCTCCACGCCAAAAGTAAAAGACGAAGGACATACAGGAATTTCGGGATGCTCGAGGGTAAATGCAGTCATTTTTTCACCCTGAAGGATAATTCAGATCATAAAAGCCGCTTTTGTAAAAAATCTCCTCAGGAGGAGATTTTCTAAAAAGCGGCTTTAGCACCAGTTTTCGAGTAAAAGCCGCTTTTGGCGGCTGAAAATCGTTTTTTCTAAAAACCTGCCTTCCATACAGGATTTTGTACAAAAGCCGCTTTATCTACCTAAAAAGCGGCTTTTGGGAGGCAAAATCTGCCTCCCAAACGCACCCTTAATATGTCTTATTCACTTGACTTTTCTTTCATTCTAGTTTCTTTAAAGCCAAGTAAAATAATTAAATATGTTAAAAAAAAGTAAAATAATTAAAGAATAATATCTTACTAGCAGCCACGTCCTTGCTAAATTTGGACTTTCCAGTGGTGTCAATTCTTATTACCACCATGAGGATTTTTTGTTTTTCTTATGTTATTTGCTAAGAACCATTGTGAGGAACTGAGGATTACCATCATGGTATGTACCTTGAGTCCTGGCGAAGAGAAATATTCATTTTCCTATGCAACCAAATCGTGTCTCTAAATGTTCTTAACTTCTTATGCCAAACCGTTGATATGATATGTGGGGCTCACATTCTGAAAATTTAATGTAAAGCTAGTGTGTTCTCTCTTTAATTAACTAGTCCAACTAGTTAAGAGTCAAGACACTGGTTAGTTTTGCCGTAGTAAGAGTGCTAACTCCTTTTTATTTTATCTTTCTTTTTGGTCTTCGAAAACCCCCACCCGGCTCCCTCGTACACCCATCAGCATCAAGCCATCAATCCTTTAGCAGAGGAGAACCCGTCAACACGCTTCTTCATCGGCATCGAAAGGCAGAGATCTCCGATTCTGCAGTCTTGTACAATTTTTCTTCATCGAGGATCAAGAGCAGGTTTAGAACAAGTATCACAAAGACGAGCAGGAAGAGGAAGTTCCCCGTTCGACCACCAACTATCTGATTTATGTGGTGATAGCAAAGCTCTTCTTGCTCCCCTCCCTGAGAATGAAACAAAGAAAAAGTTTTATGGATACGCTCATCAAACCCTTCAAATCCCGCTCTGAAACAGGTAAGCTCTCTGTCCCTGATAGTGAAAAGGATTCGATGATCTCCAGCTTCAGTGTCCAAAGTTAACTTTACTAATTTGAATTCCCCCGACTTGGTTCATTATGAATGATTAGGTGGGCAGCAAGAATTGGACCTGGAGACTATAGCCGCTCAGGAACAGAAGCTCTTTTCCTACACGACTCTCGTAGCCGCCACCCGAGACTTCCATTCAAGGAAAAAGCTTGGCGAAGGTGGCTTTGGCCCCGTGTACAAGGTACGACCACACCCAAATTAATCCAAACACGAGTACTTTTTCTGTTCATCTGCTCTTTAGGTTGGATGGAGATGTACATTGTGGTTATATTGTTAATGACTCGATCGAGCCATTGTGGGTTTCATCTGATAATTGAAGGTGTGTTTTGGTTTCTGAAGGGGACATTAGACGATGGCAGAGAGGTTGCGGTGAAGAAGCTATCACATAGCTCCAATCAAGGGAAGACGGAATTCATGAATGAGGCAAGGCTGCTGGCGCGCGTTCAACACAGGAACGTGGTGAACCTGGTGGGCTACTGCGTCCATGGTGCCGAGAAGCTCCTCGTCTACGAGTATGTTACCCACGAGAGCCTCGACAAATTCCTTTTTGGTACGGGCTCCCTCTTTCATTAATTTTTTAGCTAGAACCTGAAATAAATCCAATCATTTATCCATTAGAAATCCAACTTTTTTAGAAGCCATTTTCTAGTACAATATTTTTTTTTCGATGGAGAACTCATTTCTATTATCCAGAAAGCCGTGGAATTAGTCTATGTCAGCGCTGCATCTTCCGATTTTGGGGGTGGCGAAAAAGTAAGAAACAAAAGAAGAAAATGGGTGTCAAATTTTGGAGGGTGAGATAGGTAGATGGTTAAAGGCCTAAAGTGCCCGAAAATCTGTTTGATCACAGAAGGGAGGTCAAAGCGCTTCCCTTCATTCGACGCCTTTCGTTTTTGAATCTGAACAATGGAAATGACTGCAAATTGAGAGCATAAATTAAGCTGATCCACTTTTACGTGAGTAGGGAGCATTTACTTACGACTTACGTGATTAGGGAGCATTTACCTGTTGGTGAATCCATTTTGAGCGTCTAGGCCTTCACTGGACTAAAACTGAAAAACAAAGCTTGGGTTAGATTTCATGTTGGAGCCGCGTGGATCGTATGTAATGCAAACATATTTAATGTTATTATCCTATTTTAGGTTTTTGGAGAAAGTTAATATGCGTCGCATTTTAAAAAATATGGGCCCGGTGTATTGCAAGCCGTCGAATTGAGATGGGGGTGCAGCGATGATCGAAAGGCACTCAACTAGCAGAGAAAAGGAAGGCGAGAAGAGGGCTGGCATCAAGTGTTACCGATGGACTGCCCAGGAGGAAGGAACTTTCAAAACTTCGATGGGGCAACATTCGCGGAGCTAAACTGCTCAGGAGTTAGCGTGGTGGGGAGAGATCACAGGGGAGCATTGGTGGCATGTTTTTCCTGCAGGGAACAAAGAGTTGTGGAGGCGGAGGAAATTGGAAAACTAGCTGTGTGGCATGCTATCCGCCTCACCATTGAGCTGAGACTAGCGAAAGTCGTGTTCGAGGTGATAACCTTAGTGTGATTATAGCAGTTTCCAATCATCTGAGGCTGGCTTATTCCCCTTCCATCACTGCATAACGGGGGACTGGAACTATCCCAAGAGTTCTCTGCAGTTGCATTACATCTACCAGACTGGTAATGGAATGGCCAACGCCTTAGCCAGTCGAACTAAGAGTTTTATAGAACTTAAATGTTGGTTTGGAGGACTGCCTGAGTTTGTAACCCTGTTGTATGACTCCTCGATAGGGACGGACTCTCTATGAGAGGAAAGTTTTAATCTAAAAAAAAACATCAGAATCCTAAAAACAAATAGTAATGCTTTTGACGCATACCTCTTAGGCAATCGTACTTTTCTTTGTCCCAAGTGCTCCATTTGACCAGCTTCCAACTTATATTGCTAAGCTTTTTTTTTTAAATAAAATGAGTGTTGTAACCTGATTTTGAATGCAAAAAAGGTGCGGTTAGAAAACTCGGTCTTTGTGGGCTCTTTTGTTTATACAGGTCTTTGTGGGTTCCACGATGTGGATTGGTGGATGTGTCGATTTTTGTTTATACAAATGGGCAGGTGTTAATTAATAGTGTGAAGTGTGAACTTATGACCAAATGAGTCAAATGACACCCTCTTATACTGACTGGATTGGCGTTACCAATAACAGATGAAAGAAAACGAGATCAGTTGGGTTGGAAGAGGCGATACGACATCATATTGGGGGTTGCTCGGGGACTGTTGTACCTGCACGAGGACGCCCACATTTGCATCATACACAGGGACATTAAGGCCAGCAACATCCTTCTTGACGACAAGTGGGCACCAAAAATTGCCGACTTTGGCATGGCAAGGCTCTTCCCGGAGGACCAGACTCACGTCAAGACGCGAGTAGTTGGGACAAAGTAAGCTTATTTGCACTAGGCGAGAGTTCTTCTGCCTTTTCTGTGTGTAGTAGGGACCCTGACCTATGATTGAATGTGCAATTTGCAGCGGGTACATGGCGCCGGAGTACGTCATGCATGGCCGTCTTTCGGTGAAAGCTGACGTCTTCAGCTTTGGGGTCGTAATGCTGGAGTTGGTATGTGGTAAGAAGAATTCTTCTTTCCATATGGATTCGGATGTCCAGAGCTTGCTTGAATGGGTAAGTTCTTTAAAATTGATGAATTCGGTCTTTTTTGCAACCGAATTCTGAGTAAGAGAAGCCACATAATTAGTAAATAACGAGTAGAGTTGACATGGAAGTTGATAAGCTAAACGCGCAGCTTGAGCTTGATTCTTGTGGTTTTTGAGCAGGTATGGAGACATTACAAGAAAGGACGATCCTTGGAGGTTGTGGATCCTGCATTGGCATCGACGGAGGACATGGGACAGGTAGCAATGTGCATACAAATCGGTCTCCTTTGCTGTCAGGCTGACCCCAAACTCCGGCCCGAAATGCGGCGGGTGGTGATCATCTTGTCCAAGAAGCCTGGTGCATTGGATGAACCCACCAGGCCTGGCTTCCCTGGCTCTAGGTACCGGCAATCCCATCCGCCAGGCAGCTTGTCCTCCTCCGCCCGCCCCTCCCATGGCAGGGAGTCGTCTCATGCTGCCTCCACCTCCAACACCAACACAGCCACCAACTCCACATCTACCTCGAGCCCAGTAGGTCCACAGTCTGTTCCTATTCGGCCCCGCAAAGAGAGGTTCCAGGCTGGGACCTCGGCCTCCAGCTATTTCTAGAGGTAGCTTATTCTTTCAATTGCTAGTTAGTCTGTCATTTGTAAATCCATCATTTAGGCGGCATGGATTATATACCGCATTTGATGGTACAAAATCCATACAAAGAAACATAGTGTCTATCATTGTAAATCCATCCTTCGCATTATATAATAAAATTGCTACGAATAGAAGATTAGTGATTTTGTAGATCTTCCAATGGTACTTCGTCAAGTTTGGCTGTAATCTACAAAACGATATTTTTTTTTATATAATATAAAATAATATTTATACATCAGATTTTCTATACATTACCCACATCAATTCACCTACTCATAGGAATATGATGTAGGGTTATCACTGCCCTATTTTCTTTCACCACAACAGCACGTGAGGTTGACCGTGAGCGGGATTGGAAAAATGCTTATTTCCCCATCCACCCCTCCGACTGGCAACACCCAGGAAACCGGCCCTCTCCTCTGGCTCCGGCCAAAAACCAATTCTTCTTCCCTTTCCTGTCCTAACTCTGGCCCTCTCCCTCGGCTTCGACAACCTCTCTAGTCACGGGATCTCCTTCCGGCCTTTGCGCTAACGGCGCAGGGGCTGATCTCGGCTGACGGCTGGACTAATCACCGGCGACGAAGGAATTGGCCTTTGACCAGCGTCCGGACGAGTCGCCGGCTAAGGCGATATACAGCAGCCGCATGCACCGCAGCGGCGCTCAGCAAAGGCTGCCTGTGAGACGCTCTCGACAGCACCGGTGGCAATTCCATAAAAAAATTAGTCTTTTTCCGCCGGCGACGGCTACACCGAAAGCATTTTTCCATGGTGGACGCCGCGCTTGCTGAAAGGGGTTTCGGCCGCCGAGGTGTAGCCCAGCGGTGGCGCTGCTTTTCGTTGGCGGCGATGTCTGCTGCGGTGATTCAAACCATCGCAATGTTGTACGCAGCCGCGGCGGTGCTGGTTTTCGTTTCGCAGACGACGCGACGTTGGCTATATTCAGGCATCCAAGACCGCCGACGCCGGCCTTGCTGGGCTGGGCGATCCTTTGGCAGAGGCCGGCCTACCGGATCCGCTGGTGAAGCGGAAGCGAGGCCGCTGGTGAAGCGACTCCAACCGACTCACGTGCTCTCACGTGCTCTCACGTGATTTATATTACGTGAGAGCATCTGGTTGGCTGGCTATCGCTTCACCAGCGGATCCGGATTCCCTGGAGAAATTATCCAGTCGAACCGTTTCCTGCTACAGAAATGGGCTAGTTCCACGTCATCATGTACGAACTCAACGTAAAAACGTAACGTCATAATATTCAAACCGAAAGAGGGTAAAATATTAAAAATTATTTAGATATTAATTGAG
Organism: Houttuynia cordata; assembly: GCA_039654745.1. NCBI lineage: Eukaryota > Viridiplantae > Streptophyta > Magnoliopsida > Piperales > Saururaceae > Houttuynia > Houttuynia cordata. The sequence continues at coordinate 36,390,091 of CM077504.1, forward strand.
CTGATAGGAGCCACCGATAAAGAAAGGTAAAAAATTTTACCTATTAGAGTTGAGTGCATTTAGAAACTGAAAAGGGTAATTTTTATTTCTAATGGTGATAACCGATAAAAATCAGCAAATTACCCGTAAAAAAGATGAAAATACTGAAAATTAGGTTGATGAGAAAAAAATCAATAATCATGCTAAAGAAAAAATGTTAAAAATTTTGGAAGTTAAAAAAATTAATTTTTTAGGATAAAAAATTAGTGTTTTAGGCGTGAAAGATGTGAAATGAGTTTGCAAGGTGAAAGTTGAAAATTGTGTTAGAGGCGATAATTCGTCAACAATTTTCACCTTTCACTCGCCCTGAATGATGTGAAAAACTTGAAATACATAATGGTAAGCATCAGCTCTGATAAGAGTCATTTATTAGAGTCAGCTTTCCTTTCGAAGGGACAAATTTTAGTTGTGAATGATTTTTGTCACAAATCATTTTCAGCTTCCAAACGCATTGATTAATTTTAAGTTCGCAAACGGGTTTTTACCAATTAAGAAAAATAACTTTGATTATTATTATAATGACATTTTTTTTCACATTTCAATATAAGTTTCCAAACGAAGCTTGCATGCAAGCTTTGTGCCGGTCACCGCTCGTTAAATTCGTTAAAACTGTTTGGTGAGGCTGTGGTTGCGTGTATGTATCCGATTGGCAATCTCCACCACCCCTAGTACGCAAGCTTGTATCGTAACTGCACTGAAAAATATCTCAAAAATAGCACGAGGAATATTGTATTTGTATACCGTGTGACATCCATATAAAAAATATAAGTATGATGTCACAGCCATGTCATATAATCAAGCATTTAATGTTGCCAAAAAAATCCAGCATTTAACCTTAATAATCCAGCAATTCTGTTTATGAAATTAAAAAGCACAAATTTGTGTAAATTTGTGTAGATCCATTATCCAATCACCCTAATGATCCGTTCCGAGGAAGATTATCCTAATCAATTCACTCAACCACGACTACGTCGTCCTCATCCCACACAAAGCTCGCCACGCGCCTCGCCCTCTCTGGTTAGGAAACGCCTTAGACTTCCTCGGAGGCGCAAAATGCGCTCATAATCCACCGCATTAATCCCATTATTAATCCCTTTCCACTTCTATCTCTTAACCCTCTCCCTGTCAATTCCCATCCCATCTCAGAGGTCTGACCGCCAAAAAAAAAGCATTGAGAAACTATGGCCGGCGAGCAAAAACCAGAGCTTTTTGAACTGAGCAATGGAACTATGACCGTGAAGCTCACCAACTTCGGCGCTATCATCACGTCTCTCCTGGTACCTGACTCCAAAGGTGCTACACTATTGATCGTCTTTGTATTTCATCGTTTTTTCTATCCAGTTCATAGCGCATTTTATTGATCGCAGGATCATTAATTGATGTCTTTACACTTTTTGTGTTTTGTGTGGTTGGGCGGATTTCAGGGAATCTTGCTGATGTCGTTCTGGGTTTCGATTCTCTCGAGCCATATCTGGTAAATTTACAACCTTGTTCGAGTTGCTACTTTTTCTGCTACTTTTTAGTGAGAGTTCTCAACTGGCTGGCCGGTCATTATTATTTTCCAATGTGTTGTTCATTGCTTAAAATGGATATAAGTATATATAAGAAAGGCAATTTTGATGTTTTCGTTTCTTCCCCTTATGCATTGCTGAACAACTGATCATGTTGGAATACGAAATGTATGCCATCCAGGTAAGAGTAGAAACTGTATTTATTTAGTTGAACATCTTCAGTCTCTAAGAAGATTTATTCTTGGTCAAGTAGTACAACGAAGTAATTTCCATTGCATGCACCATTAGACTCACCTCAAATTACTATAGCCTATAGGTATATAATAGCCTTAATTTTTGTTTGTTCTACAAATGTCTTCTTTGATTTCTGGTTCACTAGCTGACTTCTTATTGTGGTTGTTTTTTTCCTTTTTCAAATATAGTAGAGAAGTTATTTATCCTTTAAGAATATTGTCATCTTGTTTCTGGTGTATCATCTGCAAGGTGGCTTAATGTGACTTGTGCTGCTTGGAAAGTTAGAAGGAAATATAATTGTTGCTGTTGTGAATACTCAATGGACGGTTAGATGATAGGCTATCAATGTCTAATGAGATATTATTAGACAGTCTGTCTGGAATCTGGATATGTGTTGCACAGAAGCTCCCGCTAAATTTCAACATTTTTTCTGCTCATGACAATTGTATCTCTTTTTGCGTGTTTGCTCATATAGGATTGAGTGCAGGCGAATTATTCCTACACAGAATCGTCTGATGTATTATCTTTGTGGTTATAGTACTTATTGGGGAGAGAAGTAAAACAAATTGTAGTCTTGTGTAAATAAATTGGACATGTCCCCGACCAGTTGGGTTATGGTGTCTGTGGGTGATGATCATAATCTTAATCATAATCATAATCAAGTAGCGCATTTTTCCAACTATTTGGGGTCGGCGACACGGATCTTACTCCTCCATTCCAGCCTGTCTGTGGGTGATGATGTTTACTTAAAATTTTAATTAAATTTATTACTAAGCTGGTCCTTCATTTCAAGATTGCCATCTCTTATTGAATCTGTCAGTTTGTATATCGTTTGAATAAAAGGAAATAATGGTTTTTCCAAATTTAGCATTTCGTTGGCTTTGGTACATGTTACAAGCTTTAGTCATTGCCATGTTTGAGCATTCCCACTCATGTAAGTTCTGTATTCCTTTTTGACTGAATATGTTTGTTACCTCTTTTACGAAAAACTGCTAGCAAGGGAAATCACCTTTCTTTGGATGCATTGTGGGTCGAGTTGCAAATCGAATTAAAGATGGGAAATTCACGCTCAATGGTATCCAATACTCTTTGCCCCTAAACAAGCCTCCTAACAGTCTTCACGGTAAGGACTATTATCAACACTAATAAATGATTGGTTAATGTGTGGCTACAATTTTAAATCCTCGTTTTTTGGCTTATAAAATGGATATGAAAGATGCATATTATTATATTAAGTATTTTATTAGAATGATCAACTCCATAATTTGAAGGAGTTTTTTATGCGGGCCTTATAGAGTGTGGCTCTCACAACAATTCCTTTGCAAGCACAAGCTGAGACGCAAAGTCCATGAAGTGTGTGCCTCACGCACTCCTCAAAGCTATGAGACGCCCCTCAGCGAGGGATTTGAAATTATATTATATATTTTATTGTTTTTTCAAAAACATTTATTCGAAGTGGCTGGGGTCATATGGAACCTATAGTAGATAACAAGCCCCTTCTTAAACATTATTAACCCCATTCATCACGATGTGAAGGCAGCTTGTTCAAGGCCTGCCCTTGATATTAGTGTCTCTATTGTCAATCACTGTTTGCATAAGCAATGTGGGACTGTGTGGGTGAGAGCAGAATTACGATTCTGATAATATTCGGAGTTGTAATTATTGGTTTAATTAGCAGTTTTTCGTGTGTAAAAATTATATTTCTAGGAGAATTGGCATTCTTGACACTTCGACAGCTTGTACTATGAATCTAGTAATGTATAATAAATTAATGTGTGAGTCTTATCCTTTTTTGAGTGAAATGCCTCAAGGCTTGCCTTAGGCATTGCAATACTGATTAACATTTCTAATTTATCTTGTGATCCTGAAAATCATTCAGGTGGATTCAAAGGTTTTGATAAAGTAATTTGGGAGGTGGCAGAACGTAAAACTGGTGAAACTCCTTCAATTACCTTCAGATATCACAGTCATGATGGTGAAGAAGGTAAACAATTTTTTTTTCTTAGAGAAGCAATAGTGACAAAGAAACTGGGCGTACAGTTCCTTGTTTTTTTTTCTCGGAACTGATTAAATGGATGTAATTAGGTTACCCTGGAGATGTTGTTGTCACTGCCACTTACTCTATCACTTCAAATACCACTCTAAGACTTGACATGGAAGCAGTGCCACAAAACAAAGCTACTCCTATAAACTTAGCTCAACACACCTATTGGAACTTAGCTGGTCATGACACTGGAGATATCCTAGGACATTCTATTCAAATATGGGCATCTCATGTGACCCCTGTTGATCAGTATACTGTTCCAACCGGGGAAATTATGCCTGTAAAAGGCACACCTTTTGACCTTACAGCGGAGACCAATATAAGAGAGAGGATACACCAAATACCAGGTGGGTTTGATCACAACTATGTCCTTGATTGTGGGGAAGAAAAAATGGGCCTTAAACATGCTGCAAAAGTCAAGGACCCTTCAGGCTCAAGAGTGCTTAATCTCTGGACGAGTGCACCAGGCATGCAGTTTTACACAGCAAACTATGTGAACGGAGTTGTGGGAAAAGGCGGAGCTGTATATGGAAAGCATGCAGGACTGTGTTTGGAGACTCAAGGGTTTCCAAATGCCATAAACCAGCCAAACTTTCCATCTATTGTTGTTGAACATGGACAGAAGTATAAGCACACAATGTTGTTCGAGTTCTCAGTGCAGTAAAAGTTAATGTTGGTAAATAAGCTGACCTGCATGCTGGCAAATAAGCTACAATTTTTTTCTTTTATGAAAAAAAAAGGACATTGCTTGATGTTAAGGTCAGAATAAAGCTAAAACATTCTGATGAGGACTATCAACTAAATGTGGTTTTTGTGACTAATCTGCACAGTGATGCAACGAATGATAATATAATTAATTTTACAAATATATCTCTAGATCGCTTTGATTCAATCTGTGGTTACAGGGTTTTGTGTTCCTGCTGCTCAAGGCTTGTGTAGTCATTCATATGATGTCAGTTCCTGCTTTGGTTAAGGATTGTGCTTACATGATGATATGTGCAAAGTCTTGATATGAGAAGGGATTATCCTGAACATCTTTTGGGCTTGGTTTGGTTTAGCTACGGACAATATACACGTATCAAGTTTTTTTAAATATAACTACGTATCAAATTATTAGTGACTGATGGGATAAACGATATCCACCTTTCTAGTTTCCTTTGCAATGGCCTTTCCGCTTTTTTTGAAATGTGTGATAAAAAAAACTCTGAATATGCCTGTGAGTTCTTTTGCGTGTAATTAGTGGGCAGTTAATATGAAAAGTTGGAGCAGCCGAGCAGGTGGTGGCAAGGCGTAGACGTGACCACACTATTGCTGGTTAATCAAATTTTGAGACTTTGCCGTGCTTATTATTCGGGGGAATCCTGCAATCCGTAGGCTTTAACATTGATATATGCGTGGCTTGCTGCTCATTTCTCATGCAACCGTTATTCAAGAGTCTGGCGATAGATTTTTGGCTAAAGATTTAGTATGAGGCTATTTGGACCTATTAAACAAACTCCTATGTCCCCAGTGCTTCCTCCCCTCCCCACTAATTTTTTACTATCCAACACCCCAAAACACATTATCTTCCCCATTCCCTCTTCTTCCTCTTTACAAAGCCGGCAGCGGTCCAATGGTAGTGGGCCTCCGGCCGACCTTTTCCTCTTCTCTTTCTTTCTCTTCCTCTTCGTCTTACCTCCGTTTCTCAATTTACTTCATGATCTCGGGTTAACCGTGCTAGGGCAAAAGCTGCCACCTTTTTGGTTGAGCTGGTTGTTGAACCATCTTCTCCGATGTTTGACGCCATCATCTCCGGCAGTTAACTTCCCATTAAAGGGCCTCAAGGACCAATCTCCGCCAAATTACATAAGTATAATGGGGTTTATTCCCCATTAGTAAGAAGTCAGTAATAAACCAATAATGGAGCTCTTTGACTGGATAATTTTGGCGACAAATCCCTCACAAATTACAGAATTGGACGAGGACCAATCCTCATAATAAGCCACTAAAAAGCCAAGGCGGCTTTACCCGATAAAAATTATTCAGACTATTATAAGAAAACTGGGGTATAAATGATGAATTCTCATGTTTATCATGGGGTGTAGAATTAACGAGGGACAAACGAGATTATCAGGTCAAAATAGCCGCATTCAAAGATTTATCGTTGCAACCAACTCCCATGTGTGACTCAAAAGACGTGCCTCAAAGATGGCCAGGCTACAAAACTCCCAAAGTCCAGATCACAAATGGCTTGAAAATGGGCCGGAAATGAGTTGGCCGGCGACGCCTGTCTTTTAAACTTTTACTCCTCAAATGCTGGGGTTATGAATACGGGATGAGATCATGAGGGGACCCACGTTTGACCAGGGCCGTCTCATTTTAGCTTAATTTTATGATCTTATCTACTGATATAATGCAGTATTTACTCCCTCCATTTTTGTCTGGATTTGAAAAAAGAGGGTCCAATAGTATATGGCTGGGTTTTCTCTCTCAAGTCCAATCATACGGGGAGGTAGAAAAGCTATGTTGTACTTTATTTTTGTATACCTCGGAGTCCAATAAATTTTCTCATGCAGACGAGTGTCATTGGACGGAGAGAATAATTTTATATAATGACAGAAATGATCATTAATGGCGAGAGAATCATTGTATTAGAGAATTCATTAATCTTAATCCATAAAATAATTCCGACCTCCAAATCTGTCCTGCAACAAATTACCAGTCAGGAAGGAGGCAACAAACCCTCCAGCGGCTCTCCACTGCCTCTCCCACTCTCCAAATCTGCATCTCCAATGCCCCTAATCCAATAACCACTTTCGCCTCTCCTTCTTCCAAGTAATACCCATCTCTCCTTCCCCCATTTCTCCTATCACACTCTTCTCCTTCCCAGTCTCGCCCCTGCTCCTTCACCATTTTTCAGGTACTTCAATCTGGTCTTTCGCTTAGTCTGATTTAATGCCAAGATTCATCTATCAAAGTTCAGCCTTTCCTGCTTGCGGATTTCATAGACTTTGAATTGGGTTCTGATTGATTTTTGTTATTGAGCTCCGATTGAGACCCCCTAAAAAGGTTGTCTATTGGATTGGGTCTGAAATGAGTCCGTCTTCGTCTTTCTTAATGAATTATCAAAGTTGATTTATCGAAGTTCAGCCTTTCCTGCTTCCGGATTTCATAGACATTGAATTGGGTTCTGACTGATTTTTTCATATTGAGCTCTGATTGAGAACTCGAAAAGGTTGTGCCTTGAATTGGGTCTAAAATGAGTCGGTCTTCGTCTTTCACAATGAGGCTAGACCCCAACAGTAAGGCTGATTCCACCTCTTTGCGTCCATGGGTTATTGCCTTTTGCATTATTCGCTTTGATCTCGAGCAGGGCCAAGTCATTGAAGAATGCTTTCCTCCTGGTGCCCTATCTTCTCAGGAAGAACTCGAAATTGCCCTCAGTTCCTTCCCGGATTCGATGTCCCAATACCAAAATCGCTCAAGCATCACTGATTGTATTTTCTTCTTTCGTTTTCCATGTCGAGGTTTCACTCGCTTGCAAAGCAAACCCACTTCTGAAATGCAGAACTTGGATCATACTTTGCCAATTGGTAGCCGGTCAAGGTATATCTATGGTTATGTTTTCAATAGGCAGAGGCAAGATGAGCGGCTTAAGCGGGGCGGAGAACAGAAATCTGTGGTAATTTTGTCGCACAGTCCGTATTCTAGTGTCTTCAAGCCGTTGTTACAAATACTTGGTCCTCTGTGTTTCGACATTGGGAAGAAAGCACTTGAACATGTTGCTTCTTATGTTGCGGCTTGGCCTCTTCCTGTTCTCGGTAAACTAATGGAGCTTCCGATTGGAAATGCTACCATGAAAGTCTATCTACCTCCGGCATATAGTTTCTTATCTGGAGGGGCGTTTATTGACGAGTTTGTACATATGATGGCCCCCTTCCCGCCGGCTAACCCAAGCATCCCGCAGGGCTTGTTCCATGATTCTGATATCTTTGGCATATTTCGTGGCTTGTTGCTACAGCTTTGGATGCTTTGGGAGCTTTTAATCATAGGTGAGCCCCTTCTTATAATTGCACCAACAGCCTCTCATTGTTGTGAAGCTGTAGCTACTCTTGTTAGTTTGGTGGCGCCTCTACCACTTAGCATGGACTTCCGGCCTTATTTTACTATTCATGACCCTGATTTTGCACGTCTAAATTCTCTAAGTGCGGGTGATCACTTTCCACCAATGATCTTAGGGGTAACCAATCTCTTCTTCTTGAAGGCACTTCGTAACATCTCAAACGTTGTATCTGTTGGCAGCCCTTCCCCTAACTCAGCCCGGTTTTTGCAAGCTCCAAAATCCTCTTCTCTGGGTAGAATTGTCCGACCTGATCAGTTGAATGTTCAGCAGTTCGCTTTGAAAAAATTTTCACCTTCCAATTTACTAAATGCTATGAAAATGAGAAGAGATGGGCCCCTTTGTCTTATGACTGAGCATAGAGAAGCAATTTGGAGCAGTTATTCAGCAATTACAAAGGCAGACACAGCTATTTTGAATAGACTTATTGATGCTGGACTTCCTGGGAGGATTGAGGAGTCCGTGTCAGTTGTTAACAACGAGATTTTGAGGAGGCATTTTTTGGAGCTGACTACCAATTTTCTTGCTCCATTTGGGCCATATTTGAGAGCTACAACCCCATCTGAGGGAGTTTCTCCCTTTCTTGATCCACCTCCTTTGCCTCCATTTGATGCAAGTGAGTTTATTGAAAGTCTATCAGCTAGGGGCCCCGGGAAGTTTTTATCCAAAAGGATGAAAGGAAATTGGCTCGACTTGTACAGGTAATAAATCATTGTTGTTATGCAATTAATTTTCCACAACTACAGAGATTTATGAGCTGTTAACAGTAGAAAATTACGAGAACCTCATATGTTATAGATTGAAGTCAGTATCTCCTTAGGTTGTTATTGTTATATTCATTGTGCAGACGCTTTTTGAATGGAAAAAATTTCATGCCATGGTTCCAAAAAAGGCGTGCTATGGCGGAACAAGAACAACAGAGACTATGGAGGCAGGCACGAATGAGAACTGATATACGGCATTTTATTTCAAAAATGTCCGAGTTAGAAATTGTTGATTCTTTTAATGCTATTGAGCGACATCTGCTAGTAGAAATACAGGTATGACCTCTCTTCCAAGTCAAAACCATCAAGGAACTTATAAATCGAAACCTTATGCTTAGACTATTATAATACTGGCAGATATCATAGAAATGTCCTTTTCTTTGTGTGTTAGAGTGTTATCAGTCTGTCTACGCCCAGCTTCCTCGTAATTTGCAGTTGCATTAGTGTAAGTGCTCTTGAATATGACACATAATTCTGGAATCCATCTTGTCTCGTGTACTAATCAACTTCTTCTATCTTTGTGTGAACTTCAAAGAACAAATGGAATCTAATACTGAAATATGAATCGATTAACCAGTCTCATGAGACATCTGAAACTGAAGGTGTCTGCTTTATGGAATGCAGAAGGCAAAAAAATATGGCACTTAATAGTTAAATTCCAATATATAAAAATAGATGCCCCTGCGAGAAGATTAGAATGGATGCATGTAAATGATGCTAAAAGAGGGAGAGGGAAAGGGATACCTAAGAGAACTTGGATGAAGTTAATAAAAAACGATATGACTTTACTATCTCTTACAAAAGAGTTGGCACAAAACATGCCTGAATGGAGGCGTAACATCCATGTCGCCAACCCCAAATAGTTGAAAAAAGGCGCTACTTGATTATGATTATGATATGATATTAAAATAGTTAAATTCCCATATATAAAGGCAATTTTTGGAATTTAATATGTTAGAACTTTTTCTAACTTGCATTAAAAACTATAGTAGAGGAGTAAGTGAGGGAAAAGCAAAACCTGAAGTAACGGAAGTATGCTAGAAACAAAAAACACCAAGCCCCCTGATGATATATCAACACTCCTTCAAAAGGAATATAAAATCCCAGAGTAATTTGGACACAACGTCTCTAGGGGATTATGATGCCAACTAAAACATACCATTGCAAGAATCTTGAATACTAAATATGTTGCTCATATTAAAGATTTACGGGTGTGTAGGTTACGTTGGCATGGACGCATGCAAAGAAGACCAATACATGCTCCGGTGAGAAGATTAGAAGGGATGCAGGTAAATGATGCCAAAAAAGAGAGATGGAGACCTAAGAGAACTTGGATTGAGTTAATAAAAAAGGATGTTTTTCTATCTCTAACAAAAATAGTTGACACAAAACAGTCTAGAATGGAGGCATAAGATCCATATTGCCGACCCCAAACTGTTGGGAATTTACGCTATTAAAGATTTACAGGTGATTACAATGCATGTGTGGTGTATCTATATTTTTCATAGGAAAGATAAGTACTTCAAGTTATGGATTCATAGAAGAGTTTCCTTTTATGAGACAGGTATTTTCTGGGTCAGTTCTCATGCTTGTATGCATTACCCTAAGATACCTGTCATTACTAAGGTTCTACTGAAGTGCTTTCAATTTGCAACCGTGAGAGATCAACCATTGTAATGACTCTAATGAAACTAATCGAGCAAATAGTTAAGAAAATTTTTATAAAATGGGCAGAATTTCTAGCCAATGAAAATACAGGTTGCATTGTGTCAATTTCTATATTACTTGTTGGTAAAGATAAAAAGTCACCATATGGTTATATAATACTCCCTCTGTTCCAAAATATTGTGTACATTTGAGAAAATTCTCATTTTTATTGGACCATGAAGCCCACAAGGAAGTCACGTGACTTCTTCTCTTTGATATCCCGTCCAACTCGTATGCTTGTTCACAAACCAAGTTCAAGTCAATCCTTCCAAGTCTCCTCCAATTTTGGAAAGAGGAAGTCATGTGATTTGGCAAAATGCACACAATATTTTGGAACAGTGAATATTTCTAAATGTACATAGTATTATGGAACGGAGGGAGTAACATTTTTGGTGCATTTATTGGAGATTGAGAATATTATGTTTGGTTTAGCATGTAAAACTTGAGTATCAGGTTACACATCTAATGAAATGCAAAAATTTAGAAGAAATTCATTCCAAGTTGCAACTAGAAAAAAAATATTTGAAATTCACTAGGTTTTGCATGTAACACTTACTGTGTAAACAACATTTCTTTGGTTTAATCATTTTTCTGTGGATTTTCGACTAATGGTGACCTTAAATAATTTGCTTTTAGTAATGAGATATTCTGTTGATTTTACTTTATTCATTGCATAGCAGTCTGGAGTAGGTAATGTAGAATCTGCATCAGCCTGTAAAAAATTGAAGAGTGACCTACAAACTGTGTTCAATGTTCTTCCGAAGGACATGCAAGAGCTCCTACTCTTTAATCCTCAAAAGGCTTCTCTACTACGTGGAGGCTTTGAACTTGCAAAATTTCCAGGAAGGCCTGCTGCTCTTGTTGAAGCAGTTTCGGAAAGAGAGTTTTCCAACTAAGAGCATTTGAGAATGAAGAAAAATGTACAGTTGCAACGCCTCTCTGAAGATTGGATCCTTTCTCAAGTATTAAGGTTGTTTATTAAAACACGTTGGATTCATCCTCACGTTTATTTTCTCTTCTATTTAAATTTATGGGCTTAACAAGGAGTGTCAAGGGGAAGGGCAACCAGCCTCTTAGAGCACTGTATTGCGCCACCAATCCCCTCAAGTATGTACACAGCCCATATATTATACGCACCAGGTAAGTTGGCCTATAATTCCTGTGGGTGGGCAGCAAAGTGGGTGTTCGAACTCAGGACCTCTGAAGTTAGATGACTGATTTTGATATTCAGTAACAGGAAGAATATTTTTGGCAAGGCTTTTGAGTAATCTTATCCAAAAATCAAGTGACATATTTGTGTATGTGCGTCAGATAGGCTGACTAAGATGTGCCCAAACTGCAGCATGTTAGCAATCTCGAATTGATTCCATGGAATATCAAACTATGCCTTCGAACTATTAATTGTAATTTTTTGCTAATTATCTAATCTTGTATTGTTAATAACGAAATGTAGAAGGTACAGCAATATGGAGATGCTTGCTTATGCGAGGAAACTGACTGCTTGTGAAAGATCCTCGTCACAGTTAGCTCAAGAAAAGGGCACCAAGAATAGAAGCAGCTCGAAATTTGGCCAGCCGAAATTTATCCGAGTTTGGGTGGTTGCGAGGAATTTTGTGTACAATATTTTTACATCATGATCAACAATGGTCGTCATCTGCATCAAAACTCACATTGAATGTGAACTACGTGTGAAATTGGTTTTGCAGATATCCTTGCATATGGCGACAGATTGTGTTTGTCATTCTAAAATCTAGGCATCAAGTTTTGACGATGCAAAGAGATTATGGGTGATATTTATCCATCAATGGATTTAGCTGTCTAAGAACCTTGTAATCATAGGTTGTACTTTCTTCGTGTCTCGCAATGTGTAAAACAAGGTGAATTATTTATCAGGCAGAGTGATGGTAACTTTTCATGAACCTTTTACTAATCACACTTCAGGAAAAATTATTTTTTTTCTGTTAGATGACATCTAAGGTGCTTTGGGTGTCACTTATTTTGGCAATAAACCTTCGATCTAAAGAAAAATGCTCATCAGTATTTCTTTTTCATGTTTAGTTTGAAGGATTGTAGTCACTTGAGAAGATTGGTTTTCAAACTATGTACCTGGGAAGGACCCTGCTTGACGTGGGCAAAAATGGTTGAAATGTCTACTGTTTGAAAGAGAGTTAAACGACCCGAAATCCCAGGAGCTAATCCGGTCATATCCGACTATCTGGCAACACGCACGCTCGGATAAGTAACGCGATTAACCGTACCTGTATCTCTAGGCGCTATGAGGTCTTATTGTGTGGATTATGTCTTGCTTGAGGAGTTCCGAACCTCGCCCTTCTCTAGGATTTGATCATATATTGTAAAAAATCTACGTTAATAGCGATCCAAAGTGTATTAAATTTTAGTTCATCAGGGCTTTTTACATATTACCTGGCGCCAACTATGGAATTCTCATATCACCTAGTTTTTTTTGTGACTTCTCATATGACCTGGAATCGACACCTAGAGTACCAAAAATGCCCTTCTATTACGTTTTTTATGCATTTTGTACCCAAAATGCTTCATTCTTCCCAAAATTAGCGATTTACAACATCATCAAGTTAGGGAAGAAGACATTCTGGCAAAGATCCGTCCATAATCGAGGTTCATAATATCGCCGGCGCCGTCCAACCTGAAAAAAAAAATTTCATGTCGAAAAACTGTAAAAACAGTGAGAAAGACGGAAAAAAATCTGTGATGAAGGGATTTTGATGTAAGAACAGCGGGAAAGCCCTCCCAACTACAAAAATTAAGATCTACATGTAAAGAAACACAAATAAAAATCACCCATTAGTCTTCGACCGCTCCTGGACGTGAAATAAAAGGATAAAAATAGGCAAAAACGTGAAATACTCGTCGGCGAGCGACAAGTTCAATTTATATATCTTTCTGTGAACCTAATGAAGTAGAAGAAGAGGAAAAATAAGGAAGAACGCAAAAAAATGGACAAAAACGGATAAAAAATAAGTAATTTATGATATTTTGAAAATTGGCATTTATCGTGTTGTCGACGACACGACTTGGATTCAAGTCGTGTCACATAGTACACGATAAATGGGCAATTTTAAAAATGTCATAACTTGCTCATTTTTTATCCGTTTTTGCCCATTTTTTTTCGTTCTTCCTTATTTTTCCTCCTCTTCTACTTCAATAAGATATATTAGAATAAAAAAAAGAAAAAATAAGAACAAAGTGAAAGCATTCCGACATCCGGAGCTTCGCCGCACCGCCCACACAAACAATAACTATTATCCAGAGATTTTGATGTAAGAGCAACAGGGAAGCCCACCCAACTACTAAAATTGAAATCTACATATAAAAAAATACATACAAAGGCGACCCATTAGTGCTCGAGTGCTCATGGACATCAAATAAAAGGATAAGAATGGGCAAAAGCGTAAAATATTCGTCAGCGAGCGACAAGTTTAATTTATATATCTTTCTGTGATACTAATAAGGTGGAAGAGGAGGAAAAATAAAGAAGAATGAAAAAAAATGGGGAAAAACGGATAAAAAATGAGCAAGTTATGACATTTTGAAAATTGCCCATTTATAGTGTTGTCGACGACACGACTTAAGCATTTATCGTGTTGCATATAATACGACAAAATGACAATCTTCAAAATATCATAACTCGCTCATTTTTCATCCATTTTTGCCCTTTTTTTTGTTCTTCTTCATTTTTCCTCCTCTTTCACCCCATTAGTATCACAGAAAGATATATAAATTGAACTTGTCGCTCGTCGATGAGTATTTTTCACTTTTGCCCATATTTATCCTTTTATTTGATATCCATGAGCGCTCGAGCACTAATGGGTGGCCTTTATATGTGCTTTTTTATATGTATATCTTAATTTTAGTAGTTGGGTGGGCTTTCCCGCTGCTCTTACATCAAAATCTCTTGATAATAGTTTTTTTTGTGGGCGATGCGGCGAAGCTTCGGACGTCGGAATGCTTTCACTTTGTTCTTATTTTTTCTTATTTTTCCATCCTAATATATCTTATTGAAGTAGAAGAGGAGGAAAAATAAAGAAGAATGAAAAAAAAGGGGCAAAAACGGATAAAAAAACGAACAAGTTATGACATTTTGAAAATTGCCCATTTATGGTGTTGTCGACGACACGACTTGAGTATTTATCGTGTTGCATATAACACGACAAAATGACAATCTTCAAAATGTCATAACTCGCTAATTTTTCATCCGTTTTTGCCCATTTTTTTTGTTCTTCCTCATTTTCCTTCCTCTTCCACCTCATTAGTATCACGGAAAGATATATAAATTGAACTTGTCGCTTGCCGATGAGTATTTTACAATTTTGCCCATTTTTATCCTTTTATTTGAGGTCCATGAGTGCTCGAGCACTAATGGGTCACCCTTATATATGTTTTTTTACATGTAGATCTCAATTTTAGCAGTTGGGTAGGCTTCCCCATTACTCTTACATCAAAATCTCTTGATAATAGTTTTTTTTTGTGGGCAATGCGGCGAAGTTTCGGACGTCGGAATGCTTTCACTTTGTTTTTATTTTTTCTTCTTTTTTCATCCTAATGTATCTTATTGGGGTAGAAGAGGAGGAAAAATAAGGAAGAACGAAAAAAAAATGGGCAAAAACGGATAAAAAATGAGCAAGTTATGACATTTTTAAAATTGCCCATTTATCGTGTACTATGTGACACGACTTGAATCCAAGTCGTGTACTATGTAACACTACTTGGATTGACTCGTGTTACATAGTACACGACTTGGATTCAAGTCGTGTCATATAGTACACGACTTGGAATCAAGTCATGTCTTCGACCACACGATAAATGCCAATTTTCAAAATATCATAACTTACTCATTTTTTATCTATTTTTATCCATTTTTTTTTGCATTCTTCCTTCTTTTTCCTCATCTTCTACTTCATTAGGATCACAGAAAGATATATAAATTGAACTTGTCGCTCGCCGACGAGTATTTCACGTTTTTGCCCATTTTTATCCTTTTATTTCATGTCCAGGAGAACACTAATGGGTGATCTTTATTTGTGTTTCTTTACATGTAGATCTTAATTTTTGTAGTTGGGAGGGCTTTCCCGCTGTTCTTACATCAAAATCCCTTCATCACAGATTTTTTTTCGTCTTTTTCGCTGTTTTTATAGTTTTTCGGCATAAAATTTTTTTTTCAGGTTGGACAGTGCCGGCGATAGTTCAAACCTCGATTATGGACGGATCTTTGCCAGAATGTCTTCTTCCCCAACTTGATGATCTTGTAAATCGCTAATTTTGGGAAGAATGAAGCATTTCGGATACAAAATACATAAAAAACGTAATAGAAGGGCATTTTTGGTACTCTAAGTGCCGATTCCAAGTCATATGAGAAGTCACGAAAAAAACCAGGTGATATGAGAATTCCATAGTTGGCGCCAGGTAATATGTAAAAATCCCCATTCCACACGATTACTAATGGGGGTACAATCTCAGACCCTGGATGCATTACTAGTTATTTCTAACAGGGAAGCGCACAAATTGTGAAGTATGTTGTTGGCCTCCTATAGCTGTTTGGTTCCATTGACCGGGGCCTACTTGGATCCACTGACAGGGGCCTACTTGGTCCGATTGATCAGTAATTCTCCCAATTATATGCTTGTACTATTAGTTAGTGCATAATGATTGTCATTAGTTAGGACTTATTTGTTACTCCATCTGTCCCAGATTAATTGTCTAAATTGAAAATTTTAAGTAAACTAGATAAACTAAGTGTTTTCATTTTGGACTCCACACAAATAATGTGGCACATGTATTATTATTTCTCTAAGTTCATGTTATTGCGCTTTAAGCTTATACAAGCCCATTTAACCTCTATATATATACATGTAAGGGCATAGACCTAGTCCTGTTGGCAATGAATTATTTTGAGCATAACTTTGATTAGTAGCCTCCTCTTCCTCCACTCTATGCGCAATTCCTTACTCTTCTGCTGTCCATTACTGCCGTTGTCAACAGTGAAGTAGCAACATGAGAGAATTTGTGGCAATATGGAACTTTTCGCTAATATATTGCACAACCTCATGGATCCTATAATAAGCAAAATAAGTTGACAATGACTTCCGTTGCAATAGCTTACAGGACTCGGTTACATTACCTTGGTTCATTTTGTAAAACGCAGATTACAACTGAGCCATTTCTTTCCAAATGAGTCCTACTAAAAAACATCTAAAACCGCAAAATGAGCTCAACTTTTATCCATTTCTTTCCCAGCAGGCAAAAGACACAACTGTTCCTTGATCAACAAAAACTCTTGCCTTTCAATCAGCTACTTTCTCTCCACCCCAAGCTAAGTAGCTCTCTTGTGATCCAAATTCCTGCAGCCAAACAGGAAAAAATTGACAATTGTTATACAATTTGCAAAAGTAAGCCAGAGCCAATATTTAGACAACACATTAGAGATAGAGAGTACAAGTTGGCTTAAACGAAAATCTGGAGGAGTGTCAAGTTCAATTTTTGTTGGATCATATCCAACTAGCTTTTGACACTCCTCTAAATCCTTCTTTAGACTTTCAGCGCCTATCTGAGCATAATCAGATAAACAAGGTTTGATCTCGGTCCTGCCGTCTTTCCCACAAGAAGATGCTTGAAGAAGCTCATCACATATAGATAAACCTTCAACAAGTTGCTGCGAATCTAACAAAAACTGTGATTCTCCATCCCACCACTTAGACCCTTCCTGAGAAGGGTGATCCATATCATCAAAATTTTCAACACCTTCATGATGCACCTCGTTTTTCTCTTCTCTATTCTCATGGCAACTTGTTACCTGCATAATGTGATTAACATAAAAAAAATGGTTAAAAAACCAAATCCAAGAATAATTAAGATGATTTTTTATAATCCATCAAGAAAAAAAGTTCTATAGACAAAAGAAAGAGAGATTATTACTACATTATCTGCAAAAAAATACTGCCCCACACATTTAAGGAAATATGCTGAAATCAAATGCAATTTTAATGGAAAAAAACCTCTGGTGATGTCTCCTCGCCAGCATATGCTGGTTGTGCAAAATCACAACTTGCATGGCATTTGCCAGAACGAGGGGGATCAGGTGTCACACACATTGGCGTAATAGGGTCTGTTTTCACGGCTTCATCTATCTCAGAGCGCAAGTCTTGCTCGTTTTTATCACTTGGTTTTAATTGTTGTTGATAGAATATCTTAGAAACAACATATTCACCATCTTTCTCATCTTCTCCTGTGCCTAGATGATATTGGTGCATAACCCAATAGGTCTTCTCAGGCTTTCCACCCCTTCCACTGCATATATAGAGAACCAATATCTTTTTACAACCTTTTTGCACTCCGTCAATGAGAACAGGCTTTGTCCTCCCTGTTTTATGCCAACGTACATCCCCCAGATCATTGATCTTTCGACGCTTCCGTGTCCCAGTGCTGTAAGCTTTAATTGTTCGATGGAAAAAATGAGCCACACTTCCATCTTGTTTAACCCCTAAAACAGCACCAAATTTGGAAAATTTCAGCAAAACAGTAAACAACAAAGTAGACAAATAAAAGGAACATTCTGATTAGTCAATTACCAGGTAAATTTTGAGGATGCCTGTAACAGATTCCATCATCTTCGTCAACACTTGGTATGAACTCATCGATAAAAGGGTGTGGCTTCACATCCTCTTCACCAACTTTAGCAATTAAATGCCAAAGGAGCTCTTGATCAGATGGATCAAACTTCACGCCTCTTGGTAACCCAGGCCACTCTTGAGTGACCTAGAAAAAAAGGTGTATGCAATTTATATCATCAGAAAAAGAACACAACAAATGTGCATTTCAGTAAAGAGTATATCAATTTTGTAACAAAAAAGAGAAGTAGAGTGGGAAGCTCTTATGCTTCACCTTAGGCAGCCATGAAGACTCAAAATGCATAATAAACACGAGAGGGTTTAATGCATACATCACTATTATCAATTATATGGTTGCAGTTCGGGCAAGGTCGACAAGGGTTGCTTTTCCACTTCACTCTCTTGGGATCACATGCCTCGGAGGCACTCTTAATTTTCGTAGCGATTCGCTTGCTATCAATCAACCATGACGGTCTGCATTACATACAGAAGTAAAAATATTAGTCCTGGTAGCAAGCTGAATATACTTGCCGCCCTGACAAGGTTAACATTCACTGATTTAGAACAAAGCGGGTAGCTAAACATCGAAAACAAGTAAGAAAGTGGAGCCATTCACTGAATTGATTAATTTCTCAAAGCCCCCCCATCATCCACCCCTCCCCCTCCCCTGAAGCGATACTCTTGTGTAGTATAACATCGTTTCTTCACAAATGGCATGAAAAGGACAAGCTTCAAGGGAAAAAACGAAATCGTATGACGAATTAGCGTCCTACATGCTCTTTTGAAAAGAAGTTTCTAAAGGAAAGAAGCCTCGACAGACTAGATTCCATTAGAAAAAGAGGCATTTGATCATCTTCCTCTAACTCCAACAAAAAGAGGATGCATATTCTCGAACTCACATTAACAAAATAAAGTAAGTAAACGAAACACCAAAAGAAGGCATTTCCCACTCTTCCTGGCATCCAGAGTTATCAAAAATCAAAAAGAGAAAAAAAAAAAAAAAAAAAGAACAGTGATCACGTTAGGGCTCGGATCAGTTGAAGTGTTACCCGGCCATTCCCGATCGAAAACTAATTTCCAACTGCGTGAAGCATGGATCAGCACCAAAGAGGGGAGGAATCTGAGAGAGAGATTAGTCGGCGGTGGAAGGGGAAGACTCTGGGGGCACAAGAGTGGACGGGGCGAAGACGCAACGGAGAAGGAGAGGGCTAAAAGGAGGAAGGGCCCGGCTCTTGCGTGGCCCGCGCCTCGGTTCCCGCTATGAAAAAGCCATTTCAAAATGGTGCGACCCGCACGTGATTATGAATGGGCTTGTGTAGTTCTTACTGCGAACATGCTGATGAGACCATTGCAGTGTCACATGTGCTCTGACCATTGTTTTTTTTTAGAGGGCCACTCTTTTTATGAGTGATGTGAAGGGGCTGTTTGGAACTTAGGTTATTTACCAACAAAAAAAAACAAATCAAATGAATCTATATGTATACTAATATTGGACTATATCTAATATAAAAAAAAAATATTAGTCTATATCTACTATTAAATCTACTATTATTAAAAGTAAAAAGGGACAAGCCCATCATGATGGTTAAAAGTAAAAAGGGAGGAAAATGACAATTAAATGTTGTCTAAAATGCCCTTGCAATTAAGAGTGTGCTACTTGTACCAAAAGAAAAAAGTGTGCTACCAAACCTACCATTCAAAATGAAGACTACATGCACCCAAGAGAGAAGCTACATACAAGAGGGAGGTTGGAAATGGATCTTATTGGCTGTGAAAAACTGAATTTGAGTTATGTATTATAGTTTTAGAGAGTTACGTACAAGTGGGATGAGTTTTGAGAAGAATTTGATTGGCATTAGAAAACTGAAAGTGGATGATGGCTTTGGAGAAGAAAGTGGATTGGCACTAAAGAACTTTATCATGGTTTCAAGTTTTGGATTACAAAATGTTCATTTTTAACATGAATTTTTAGTAGTTTTAAAAAATTAAGTGGAGCACCGTAGAGCGGGATTTTCCAGTGTGAGTTTCATAAGCCATGGCAGAACCATGGAAAATCATCTCGCCCATCTCGCCGATATATCGGCGATAATCGGGCCCAAACCGATACATCGATACCAATTAGTATCGGTTTTTTAAAAATTTATAAATATCGCCGGTATATCGGTATTTAAAAAAAAAACTTTCATGTTTGTTTCTTATCCTAATATGTATTTTTATGCATATTTTAAAATTTATTCTTTGTTTAAATTAGTATAACTCATTTTAGAAATTAGATTGTGAATATATACGATAAAAACTAGTTTTTGACAATCGATATTTTTTTACACAATATCTCCTATATTTTATCTCTTTGGTCGACCGATATTTTACCGATATCCGATACGACATTCCATGGGCAGAACTAGTCACACTTCAGCCCTTGGGCAATCTCGGTCTAGTGGCAGCATTCTTCTCCGTTCATCCCCTTACCCATATTCTCTCTTATGGCTCTTTGTGTGGTGGATTTTGTAATGGCCCCCTCTCCTCCATCTCCCATGCCTCCCACCTCCTTGTCTTCTCTCTTTCCACATGGCCTCCACAATAGAAAGTTGAATTAGCGATATATCGCCAATATATTGATATCGGACTTCAATCGACAAAACGATATTGTGTAATATCGTTTTTGAAGTTTTTTAAAATATTGCTGATATATCGGTTTTGGTCCAATATATTGGTATTTAAAAAAAAAATATTTAAAAAAAAAATCAACTTTCCTGTTTGTTTCCCATCGTATGCCAAGTGGAAGGATACGGGTTTAAAATGCAAACACATATTTTGAATTATATACATATTTTTATGCATATTTTAAAAATTATGTTTATCTAAATTAGTATCACTTAGAAGTTATATCATGAAAATACATAATAAAAACTAGTTTTACACTACCAATGTTTTTTTAAATAATATCTCCTATATATCCCCGATATATCTTTGATATTTTGTGTCTTTAATGGACCGATGTTTTACCAATATCCAATACGACTTCCTTAGCCTCCGCTTTCAAACCCACTCTCTTCCATTTCGTGGTCCATTTCACGGCCCACTCCCATTATATCCATTTTATTTACTTCCCTCGCCCACCCCCATGATTCCCGGTTTTGATAGAATGTTAAATTAGCATCTAGCATTTTACAACACGTTTAACACTTAATGGACCTATCTAACTGTGTCCCATGGAATAGTTTTCCGTCCATTGGGAGTGGGTGGGGGTGGGCCCGCAAGCTTCAATGCCAAGTCATAGCGGGAGCTTTAGAATTTTAGGGGAGGTTTCATGAGCTCGGCCCCTTTATGGCTGATGTGTAGGGGTTCAGATTGTCTGCAAGGAGCCGAGGACCTCATTGCTGCGAAGGTGTAAGGCCCAATTAGTTTCAAACACCTAGGAAAAATCAATGGGCCTAGTTAAACCAGACTTTAAATGTGCATCTCAATTTCCTAGGTATCTCTGACATACTGGTAGGGATGCCAACAGGGCAGGTTAGTATAACTATTTTAACGGGCTGTTTGGGGCGTGATTAAAAGCAAAACATCCAGATGGGATGTTTTGCTATACTGTAGCATCTGGATATTTTATATATCCAGCTGAAACTCCTCCTGAGGTGTTTCAGCTGGATGTAAAAATCCACATGGATGCTACAGTATATATCCAATATCCAGTCTGGATATTTTTGCAATAATCACGCCCCAAACGGCCCTAAATCTTAAAACCCGGAACGTACCAGACCCGCTATGGGTCCAAAAATTGGACCCGGAATCGCCACGATACCAAAAACTAAAACTTGGCCTGTCCCGGATTATTTTTTTAATAAAAAAATATATATATATTTAAGGGAAGAGATAACCCTCCAGCAGATTCCTATAGAGTTCACCCACTTATTTTCCTACACATTAGCTGTGTAGGAAAAATGTGTAAGAATCTGCTATACAAATATCATTTTCTTATATTTAACTGTCTCGACCACACCGGCCCCGATTTTGAAAGATGGACCATCAATCCCCGCCCCCAACTTTTGACTTGTCACCCATTAAAGACAAGGAGATGACTCCAAAGCAACAATCCAACTTAATCAATTCAACATACTGATCCTACGAAGTCTCATCACAAAAATTAGAACCTCAAGTTTTTTTCATTCCAATTCTCGAGACATTTGCACATCAATAATTTATTTTTACATTGCAAAAGTTTAAATCAACCTCAAAGTGAAGGACAAGGGCCTGACCACTCGTATGGCCAAAGGGTCATTGCACTTGGATTTGCCATATTCCATTGGAAGTACGACTAAAATCATAAGAAAAAAATAAAGTCGTTTTACTTGAGAATTGATGTTTGAAATGGATGTTACAATTGTTTATACGAATCTCCTCAGTGACCTTAGAAAAGGCAGTCATCATACTATATATACCGGGTCGAATTTTTATGTAATACACGAAACTCGACCCGACCCGATGAGTTGGTTCTTCTCTCCAACCCAGAACCGAAATTGGGTACAATTGTGGTTATCAATGGTACTTGATAGTTAGGACATGCATATTCCTCCACAGATATATACATCATGAAAATAGCACCAACGGCCATGTGGAGGTGGGACCTTGAAAATTTAAAGTACAATAAATTTGAAGTACCTATGTAATTTTTTCCTTTATTAAGTCATTTCTTTCTTTCTCTTGATGACGTGGTAAGCCCTCCTTATGGTGATGTGATGATGGTAACGGAGGCTAGACGAACTCATTGTTCACTGGTCCCCAAACTCCTTGCTATAGCGCATATATGGCTGTGGTTATCAACGGTACTTCACAGTCAGGACATGCGTATTCCTCCACAGATATATACATCATGAATTGTCATCGAGAATCCGTGGAATAATTTCTCGGAGCTAATTACGGATGAGACTTTTCAGCACCCAAATTTTGCTCAGTAACACGCCTTTCCATATTTTTTTTGGAGAGATATCGTATTTACGTGGAGCACTTGGAGAGCGTCTTCCTCGTTTATCCTGTCACCAAACCCATATTCAATCCCATTTTGGCCATGCCATCACGGCTCATTGTACCAATAATCTTCAATTAATAATTTCTCTTTATAAAGCATAATATATAATTGATCAAGATTAGGCGACTGATGGAGTGATATCAATGTCACATGTCATGCCTGTGATATTTCATTGAAGGTACTTGAGAAAAGAGAGTTTTACGTGTTGGATAGAAACACTGTCAATTTGTGGTTTCGCCAATTATCATCGTTTCACTACAACAAATCAGGGCTTTTGCGACAAATTTTTTTGCGATAAATTTTTTTGCGACAAAATCATTTTTGTCGCAATAGACAACCATTGGCGACGAAATTAAGAACTGTCGCAAATAGCGTAGACTTTTGCGACGAAATGGTAAGTAGTCGCAAAAATAAGTACTATTGGCGACCAATGGCCAATTTGGTTGCAAAAAACTATACATATTTGCGACGAACAAGCTCTTTAGTCGCAAAAGGAAACACTATTTGCGACAACCTATATATTAGTCGCAAATAATGATAGTTTTTGCGACAAATTATTATATTTGTCGCAAAAGTAATATATTATACTTTTTATAAATAAAAGTATTATTTTTTATATAATTATAAATAAAAATATATAAAATTTTCATTCTCATTATTTGCAACAAATAGATATTTTTGGCAAAAGATTATCCGCTTATATTTTTTATAAAATGGGAATAAGTGATATTAGTTATTACAGAAAATG
This sequence comes from Houttuynia cordata, assembly GCA_039654745.1. Lineage (NCBI taxonomy): Eukaryota > Viridiplantae > Streptophyta > Magnoliopsida > Piperales > Saururaceae > Houttuynia > Houttuynia cordata. The sequence continues at coordinate 36,413,906 of CM077504.1, forward strand.
GTAAACACGGCAACAAAGGTGGGTTGTAGTGGTGAATTATTATCGACAAATAAAAATTCGTCACTATTGATATTATTTCGATGGATTTTTACGACAGTAAGAAATTGAGCGGATTGGTGTCAGGATATGGTGCTCTAAGAGGCTGGTTGCCCTGCCCCTTCTAGTCAGATCCTAAGGAGTCGGACACCCCTCGTTTTTTTTAAAAAAAACTAAGATGATCTAAATATACATTTAGCATTATTTTAGTGGCCAAGCCATCATATCATTCAGATTCAACTTAGTAATAAATCAACTGTCGACAACTATATTTACCTACATATGAATATACTTATTTGAATCATAGTTTTAAAACTCCATTTTAAGTGTAAGTTCTGCATGTCACCTCGAGTCATTTGCTCTTGACTATATGGCAGTTTAAAATTAAAATAAATTTGTGATTTGTCCTTTTATTCATAAAGTATTAATATGTTGCACTATATATGTGGTCTATTTGGTTCAATTTGGTCCTCTATTACGGCAGGAAGATATCTGCTGCTCTTGTTTTGACTTTTTGCGATAGGGACAAGATTATAATTAGAAATTATGGTTAAAAATCCATGTTTTACTAATGTTAGTTGTTCTAATTAATTTGGGAATGCCATATGTGGATGCTCTTCTCTGATATGAGTATGTATGTGCCACGGTATGGTCTTGTTGACCATGTTTGTTACGTCTGGCCTTTTCATTATGTTTGTGACATCCAACTTACTAGATAATATACACATTTTTATATGCCTTTTTACCTATATGTTAGTCATAATTTTTAATTAAAATAAGGATAAATAATAGGTATGAATATTATGTTTGTAATTAAAAATTTATTAAAGAATTGTGCTTAATTGATTTATTTAGATGTAATATTTGGATTTAACATAGTTATATTTTATTATGCGTATAAATTGAGTTTAATTTTATTTATGTAGGTTCAATTGCTCAGACTGCGGAACGGCCAAAGTGACCAAAGAGCTAATATCACATGCAAAGACGATCCGCTGATTTAAAGCCGCTTATTTAAAGTCAACAGCCGTTCAGATTAGATCCAATAGATGAGGTTGTTATAACGAGTTTTAACCCAATCCATACTACTACTATAATACTATTAAAAGCATCAACCTTCGCACCACTTTTTTTATTTTTAACCCCTGGATTAGAACCTAATTAATCATGTTTATTAAACTAATTTCGCGCCTAATCTCCGTAACAAGATACTGCTAACATGGGCAAAGGAGTCCACGTGAAATTAATCGACAATTTCAAATGCTATACCATTTTTACCCTTCGAAAACGAAAACTTCATCGCTTCTCCTTAAGGGTAACATTGTCCAAAAAAAACCCATTACCACCCTTTCATTCGCCAAAAAAAAACCCAGTACCACCCTCTTCCCATCTCCTGTCTCCCACAGTCGCTTCCATTTCCCCACCGTCGCCTCCCTCCCCTTTCCATCCGTCAACTCACGCCTCTTCCCTTCTCCTCCGAGATCGTCTTCGCCGATTCCTCCCTCCTCCTCTGCACGGCTGCCTTCTCCCCCGCCCCCCACAGCCGTCGCCCCGACCGCCACCTCCTCCGCCTTCCTTCGCCTCCACCCCACCCTCGCCTCCCCGAATTGGGATGAAGTGGAGAGGTATCTGTCTGGTTTCACCAAGGTCGATGACAATCATTACTCTATGAAGATCTTTTTCGAAATTAGGAAGCAGAAGTACCTTGAGGCCTTAGATAAGTATGTTATTTTTTTTGTTTCTGTTGTATTTGATAAAAAACTGATTTTCATGAGTAATAGTTGTGGTTGTTCATTTTTGGCATTTTGACCTATGATTTAAGTTTCACAGGCATGGTCGGTCAAAGGCGGTAGACATCCTTGTGACGGATTTGAAGGTGTTTGCCTCATTCAATGAAGAATTATTTAAGGAAATTACGCAACTTTTGACTTTGGAAAATTTCAGGTACTCTTGAGTGATTATATGTGCGCTTAATTTGGACTAAGTAAAGCCACTAACTTTAGAGATTTAATCTGTTGTATACATTTATTTTTCAGGGAAAATGAACAACTTTCCAAATATGGTGACACAAAGTCTGCACGAACAATTATGCTGGTCGAGTTAAAAAAACTCATTGAGGCCAATCCGTTGTTCAGAGACAAACTGCAATTTCCTAACCTCAAGAGTTCAAGGTTGCCCACTCTCATAAACCAAAGGTAATTCAACATCTAATACAAAAAATGGGGACTTTTTTCTGTAGTTCTCCTCAGTTTTATGTGGCATTCTGTGCAACTGCCTCGTCTATGAAAGAACCTTATTCTTGTTATGCATCATATGCTTCATAGCTCCTGTGTACTATGATTACTATATTGAAGTAAAGTGATTAATATTTTCATTTTTTCCAATAATCCCGCATATGATTTTTGTCTACTGGTTAGCATTGTATTACAAAAAAAAGTCATATACTGGTTATCACTGATATTTGACTGCAAGCTGCAGATTTAAAAAAAAAATATCAATATAGTTCTCTAAATCATGCTATTGACTTCTGGGTGGAGACCTTTTATAGTTTTCCGGTCTATTTGTAGATTTGGTGAAGTAGACAGTTAGAATTTGATTTGTTTTGGTATTTGTCATGTTAACTTTTATTGTATTATGCATATTTTATTGTGAGATTTTTTGTAATGTTTTGAAGCTGTGACATGGTTGTGCGACTTGAACTGGCAGCATCAACTTTGCAAAAATCCAAGACCTAACTCTGATATTAAAACCCTCTTTGTGGACCACACTTGTGGACAACCAAATGGTGCACGAGCTCCATCCCCTGCAAACAATGCACTTCTTGGTTCCCTACCAAAATCTGGGGGCTTCCCTTCTCTAGCAGCACATACGGTGAGCAGTATAACTTAAATTGGTTAAATTTTTTGTTGTTGGTTGTTGTCTGGAATTTTTCTATAACTTTTGTAAATATATATATGTAATCCACAGCCGTTTCAACATACACCTTCGCCCATTCCAACTCCTCTTGCTGGTTGGATGTCAAATCCATCAAATGTAACACATCCTGCACTTTCTGGTGCTGCTATTGGACTTTGGTGCTTCTGCCAACACAGGTATTGCATAGATTTGGCAACTCACTTAATGATTATCTTGCAAGTGCTTACACCATACATTTTCTGAAGAAACATGGTCAAGGTTTGTACTCAGACAACCTGCCCAAGACTGTTGCACACACGCTGAATCAGGGATCAATTCCCATGAGCGTGGATTTTCACCCTATTCAGCAGACTTTACTTCTTTGTTAGTTTTTGCTTCTTTTTTATCTGGGTTGTTTTGTATACTGCTTTGCATATGTCTTAATGTTGGAATTCTTCAGTTGGGACAAACGTGGGAGAAATTGGGCTTTGGGAAGTTGGCTCGAGGGATAGATTGGTTTTGAGAAATTTTAATGTTAGGGACTTGAGTGCATTCTCAATGCCTCTTCAGGTATTTTAGCAATCCGAGGAGTACGTACATTCTGTAATGCTGTTGATAGAATCTATCTGCTCTGGGATAAGCAACATTTGATCTCTCATTTTGTGGAAACAGGCTGCCCTGGTGAAAGATCCTTCTATATCAGTTAACTGCATAATATGGAGTCCTGATGATTCTTTCTTTGGTAAGCTTGTACAATGTGTAGATATAAGGATCAAACTTTATGCTTGGTCAGTTGTCAAAAGGGCGTGACTTGTTGCATGCATTGCAAGTTTTCTGGCTTCTGGTTACGAGGATTAGTGAATTACCTCTTCTTACTTTGCCAGTGCCTTAAAACTTTTGCCTGGAAAGAAATATTTACCTGTACAACAGTGAAGTGATCCGATCCTATAGTTTGGGAGCATATTCTGCATTGTTGAATAATTGAATGGTGCATATTCTGCATTGTTGATCCTTTTCCATGTCTTGTATATAATTCACTGATATTTAGCAAAATTATCATGAGCTATTACAGTTTCTCATTACTGCACTTGGCTCTACAAGTAGAAAGTCCTCTAGATTTGTGTGGTTCTTGGCTTTTAGGTGTTGTTGCTGGTATTATTATAGTTGGTTACATATTCTACAAGTACAGACTCCGGGTATGTCATAGGAACCAAAATGAAATCATGATCTTGATTCTAATTCTCTTCCAAAGGATGCAACAAATACAAAATTATTTTTTCTCTTTGGCAGCCGTACATGGACTCGGAGATCATGGCAATAATGTCACAGTACAAGCCACTAAATAACCAGCTGACAAGACTTTGAAGACAATGACAATGGAGATTGCAGAGTATCAGGTTAGTTCTTTTGTAGAAAAAGACTCCCTATAGATTTTGAAAGTGGCTTAATGATTTGTAGCTTTCTAGGTTTGTGTTGATGTCTTAATGAATAGTACATGCCACTACATAACCAGCTGACGAGACTTTGAAGACAATGACAATGGAGCTTGTAGAGTATCAGGTTAGCTCTTTTGTAGGTAGAAGAAGACTCTGTATAGATTTTGGAAGTGGCTTAATGATTTGTAGCTTATTACCTTTGTGTTGATGTCTTAATGAATGATATTTTACAATTAAATATTATAAATATTGACTTTTATGTTAATCATGGCCTTTTAAACAAGTTATGGCCCTTATGAAAATTGTACTCCCTCCGTCCTAAAATAGATGCTCCATGAGAAAAAAAATGGTTAGCATTGCTATGGAGCATCTATTACAAGGCGAAGGTTTTTTTTATTATAGTAGAATAGTTTTTGCGACGAATTAATATCGTCGCAAAAGGACTCAGATGTTTTTAAAAAAGTGGAAAGCTATTTTTGCGACGAACTAATCTCGTCGCAAAACACGTAAAACGTTTTTAAAAAGGGAGAACTTCCTTTTGCGACAGAAGGAAGTTCTCCCTTTTTTAAAAACGTTTTACGTGTTTTGCGACGAGATTAGTTCGTCGCAAAAAATAGCTTTACACTTTTTTAAAATAAATTTCGTCGCAAATGTTTTTTTTAATTAATTTTTAATTTCTTTTTTCTTCTTTCCACGGACTATTGGCGACAAAATTCCATCTTTTAGCGACGGCATATTTCGTCGCAAATATTATTTTTTTGGCGACTAAAGTCATCTCGTCGCAAATGCTTTTTGTGTCGATGTATTTGCGACGGAATGGCGACGAGCTATTTTTTGTCGCAAATAATATTTTGCGACGAAATTAGAGGTTTTGGCGACGAATATAAGCGTCGCAAAAGCCATAATTTGTTGTAGTGTTTGTTATCATGCATGAAGTCTTCACTTCACTTCATGATGTTTGAATATTGTTATCTTTTTTTCCTTTGTATTGGATAACTTGAACACTTATCTTTTTTTCGTACATATATCAATCAGCTTACGAAGTTCAATTTAATGCTTGAGTGGTCGCCAAGAATTGATTTAACAAAATGCTTATGATTCCACGGGAGCATAAATATCCAGGACGGATCCTGAGCTGTGATCGCCTTCTGCGACCTAGCTAGGTTCAGAGAAACGCCGTGGATCTATCTACCAACTGATCTCATATCTTACAATCATATCTCAACTTGGTCAGATGAGATTGGCTAATTAGGTAACGGTTCGGCTGTCGTATTCCTTGAATCGACCAGGGGGGCATTAGCGGATGGTTAGTCATCTCTTGCTGCCGACGGATCGAGCATTAGAACTAAGACAAAAATCTCACACTCTTACTCTGGGACAGCGTTGATTCGGTTCCTCACCGGTTCTTTAAATGTAACGTTTATAGTGTTGCAACACTTCCCTTAAGTTACATCTGCTAGCCACGCTCTCGGCACGTGACATAGTCGTCAGTACTTCAACTACGTACCTAACTATTAGAATGGGCGTCACCTACTCTTCTCACAAATGAGTACGTACGGGTGAGGGTCACTTCCATTCACTAGAGTATTGACCTACTCGTAATAGCGTAAGGGAAAGAAATTGGGCACTTCCTTAAGTTGACGGGCGGGTGAACGAGGTGTTAGATGGGTGTGACGTTCCCCCGCTACTATAAGTCTAATGTTACCAGCATTGTTGGAGCCAACCAGACAGAGCCTGATCCGAAGGCCCTATTTGAGTTCTACTTTGGAGAGCAGCACACGACGGCGACGACTTTTGAGATGGCTACCTGCATAACGCTGATCGTCGGGGCTACCGGCTTCATCGGCCGATATGTTGCCGAGGCCAGCCTCGCGTCCCGAAGCACAACGTACATGCTCCTGCGTCCTGGCTCGCCCCCATGCCCGGCTAAGACCAAGACCATCCAGGCCATCCAGGATCAAGGAGCAACTATTGTACATGTACGAGTGCCACCTCATTTTTCTTAACACCTTCATTAGGCCTCGATAATCTATCTGATAATACTCCTTGTAATGCTTTCAGGGCTCTATCAATGACAAAGAGTTCATGGTGAAGACAATGGTTGACCTGAAAATTGATGTGGTCATATCGGCGGTGGGTGGCGAAAGCATCCTAGATCAGCTAATCTTGGTGGAAGCAGTCAAAGCCGCTGGCACTGTCAAGGTATAGAAAGCCAAGATCTATTCCTCAACTTTTTTATCAATCAAAGTAATAATCCTAGTCAGAGAGGTTCTGAAAGAGGATGTCTGTCTTTGGATGCAGAGGTTCCTGCCGTCGGAGTTTGGGCACGACGTGGACCGAGCCAACCCGGTGGAGCCTGGACTCAGCATGTACAACGAAAAGAAACAGGTCCGACGGGCGGTCGAGGCGGCCGGAATCCCTTACACATACATCTGCTGCAACTCCATCGCCGCATGGCCCTACTATGACAACACTCACCCTTCAGATGTCATTCCGCCCTTGGATCGCTTCCAAATCTACGGTGACGGCTCCGTCAAAGGTATTAATCTTTACATACAAGTCGCTTCTTTCTTGTCTTTTAAATATATATATATATGGGAAAAGTTTAAATGAGATCGCTCTCATATAGCTTACATGAGGCCACTTTAAATCGTAGTCCTTGGATCTTGATCTAACGGCTACAAATAGCTATAATGATCTCACTCACTCCCTGATGTGACACACTTACCTACCCACTGATTTAATATCCATCCTCCGATCGGAATCCAACGGTTATAAAGATTGGCCTCATGCTCCTTGTATGAGAACGATCTCATATAAACCCTTCTCTTATATATATATATATATATATATATATATATGCAAGAGGATGTCTGTCCAATCTTTACATGCAAGTCACCTCAGGGTAGTTTTTTTTTTTTGCAACACCACGGGGTAGTTAGTACTGACTCGGTGTGGTTTGGCCGTTGATGCTTACATTAAAGAGGTTTTTTTTTATAAAAGCTCACATTAAAGAGTTGCAGAAATTAGAAGTTGTATATCAGAAAAAAAAAAGAACTTAGAAGTCGTTTTCCTTAAAAAAACAACCAAGGTAATGACTTCTCATATGACTCACGGCCGTCTGGTGCGTGATTATAAGCAAATATCCACAGTGGATTTTTCAAATCCAATGTAGCATCCATGTTTTTTTTCATATCCAACGTGAAACACGACCTGAGGTGTTTCAGCTGGATATGAAAAAACATAGATGTTCCAGTATAGCAAAATATCCACAGTCAAACAGTGGATGTGCAAAATATCCACAGTTAGACAGTGGATGTTTTGCTTTTAATCACGCCCCAAATGGCCAATTAGTCAGACAAGGTGAAGACATTAGTAGCCCGGATAGGAACTTAATTAGGAACAGGCATCCTAATTTCTACTAGAAAATTGATAGTACTTGTCGTTAGGCAGGTATGGTCTATATAGATTTGTAAGTACATTGGCGTTCGGTCCTGGTCGCCTCTCGCATGTGCGGCATAATGGAAAATTATGCACTAAAGGCTACGTGTGGAACGAATCTCTTGTACGTCAGGCCCACATTCATAATTCCGTAAATAAACATCAAAGATCGCAAGAAACAAGATGAAGTACGCCAACCCGCGTTGGTCAGGCGTCTGTTTTGGACCGCCACCAATCCTCGGGTTGGCGTTTTCATTGCTGCTGCGTAAGCATAGCGAACGTTTTGTGACAGTAGTTTAAAAAGAGATGAATACTTCAAGAGGATTTAAGAGGTACCAGATAAACACAAAAAAATGTATAAACCGGGGCCTACAACAGAGCCAATCAGACTTGCTCTGACCTGTTGACCCCTTGTCGAGCCGCCAGGCTTGAGGGCTTGTTTTTTTCTAATATAGAGGCTTGAGGGCTTGGTAACTGCAAAACTTAGATAAAAGACTTGAAAACGATTATTACTAGCATCATTTGGGCAACAAAAATCATGATTATGAATTAACGTCAAAACTTGTTTTTTGACCATAATGTTTTTTTTTACTATAATGTTAGTCTGTTTTTGCTCCAATAGCTCAATTTTTTGCAACAAATCCATAATCTATGCCATGTGTCTCTTCCTTCTTTTTCATAATCCGCCGGGCTTTCGCGTGAATCATGGCTGTACATGGAAAATATGGGCCTAATCAAAGGATGAATTCTTTTTTTGTTTATGGGTAAAAACTGATGGCGGCTGCATTTTGGCTGACAGCGTACTTCGTAGCGGGGACCGACATCGGCCACTTCACCATGAAGGCAGTTCACGACGCTCGAACCCTTAACAAAAGCGTTCACTTCAGGCCTGCCATCAACTGCTTAAACATGAACGAGCTTGCCTCTCTATGGGAGCAGAAGATCGGAAGAACTCTCCCCAGAGTCACCATCACCGAACAAGACCTAATTGCCGCAGCCGAAGGTCCACCTTCAACTCCTTGCTCCTATATAAAGTATACTCCAACAGGAAAGAAGACAGCCTAATTCTGACCTTTCCTTGACAATAACATTTAATTTAATTTAGCTAAAAGGGTGCCGACAGCTTTTTACAAAGCCCAATCAATGATAATTTTTAAGACCACGATATTGTCCCTGGATAAGACAATCAGAGAAAGGCAATATAAAGATTCTCGTTGCCCTAATTAGATTAGTAGCGTAAATTTCAGGTTCTTCCCTTATCAAGACATGGTTATGAACACTCACCCTTTTTTTTGATATTTGACTAAGCCTCAAGGGCTAGAAGCCAAAGATCCCATCAGGATCATGGTTATGAACACTCACCTAACTCTCTTATACTTGCAATATCTATGACACAGAAAATATAATCCCGGAGAGCATTGTGGCGTCATTCACACATGACATTTTCATCCAGGGCTGTCAAATCAACTTCTCCCTCGATACTATTAAAGACGTCGATGTCTCTACTCTGTATCCCGATCTTCCGTTCCGTTCCATGAGTGACTGCTTCGACGACTACCTGGTCAAGCTCCTCAACCAACCGAAGCACGAGATAGCTCCCACCAACTCAATCCCAGAACGTCTGCGCATCACTGCACCCTGTGCCTGATCCAACTTCAGAAGCGGTGGATAATATTAGTACTGCCTCGTTTCAGCTGCTTTCTTCAACCGTTACGTCGTCGCAAATCTGTCAATAATTGAATTATTCTAAATCCCACCAAGAATCTAGCTACCATTTATTCTGCATGTGATCGCTTTTCGTGTTTCTAGTAAGGGGCCGTTTGATTGGTCTGATTAAGTGCTGAACTGAATAAGCAGCTGATAAGCTTGCTAAAAGCCGGCTTTTCAGCTTGTTTGTTAGGAGACTGAATTCACCGGCTGAATTAGTTAAAAAATCAGACTACGTGTATTTTTGGAGGCCTGCAATCAGATGGAAAAACACATCGGAATTTTCTGAATTTTCTGAATGGAGAGGGAGAGGATCATGTACATTGAGGTGAAGATGCCCGTGTCACCGGCAGGTGAGATACTCAGCCGTCCGAAAGAGCATCTCGTGCACCTCCACCATCCCCTTGGGTGAGATCCCCACCATAACAGCACCGTTACCACCACGTGGTTCCTCCAGTAGGCGATCTTCCCCATCTTCAGGCGGCGCCACCACTCCCCCGCCGAGATCGACGGTGCCACCTCGACCTTATTGTCGCTCACTCCTATTTGTTATTTCTAGCCAAGCCCCTTCCTCAGCCTTTCCATCTTCCTCAGATGCTCCTCCAGGTGGCATTTCCGCCAGATGAAGGTTTTTTAAGATCTGTCTGGGTTTTGAGGAGTTAGAGGATCTGAATCTCTTTTGGATTGTGGCGTGGTGATTGTTGTGGCTAGGAAAGGGGCGAGCTTTTTTTACCCTGTTTCTTGGGCTCTTTTCCCAGTTTGAAGCATTGGGTTGTTTGTTTGCTTGAAAGGCTATTTTTTCTTGTGATATGTTTAACAATGCTTTAGGTGGTAGCTTGAAAGGGGGTTTCCTCGTGCTGCTTTTGCTGATGATCTGAAAGCATGGCTCATCTGGGGGTGTTTTCTTAAAGCAAAAACAGAGAATCTACTGTTGATTATCTCTTTTTCACTTGCAAGTTGGAGGCAACATCTTAGAGGATTCTGAAATAGACAACCAACAAGTCCATTGTGAAGGTATTGCCTAATGGATTTCTACAAGTTGAAAAGGTTTAGAAAGCCCCGTGTACTGAATGAAGAGAAGGAGCCCCTGATAGACGGTGATAATCAGCAACCTGTGGCAGAGGAGGAGCCGAAGAATGGGAGTGTGGAAGTGTTGCCGAAAATGGATGTTGCTGATTCTCCACCGAAAAGGTCGACGGCGCACTTGCCCTTGATCTCGGCGGAGCCGAGAACGCAGATGAACCAGCAGAGGCTGCCGGCGACAAGGGCGCCAGTGCAAAAGAGCGGTTGAAACGGAGGCTGAGCTTGCGCAGGGCCGGGAGGGCTGCGAGGGACGGGGAGATGGGTCCAGCGAGACGGAGGCGGGGAAGGCGGAGCTCGAGGACGACTGTGGAGTTGGTGGTGGTGCTTCCGGTGGCGCAGAGGACGCCACGCCAGTCCAGTCGCAGGGGCAGTTTTGAGACCAGAGAGTTGACTGAAAGTCCATTTAAATTTCAGATTCAGTTTCAATTTGAGTTTCAGATTTAAAATCAGATTAGTGGCTTTTTTAGAATTTTCAGATCACTTTTTAGATTCAGATTCAACCGAAACAAACGGACCCTAAGTTAGAATCACCTGTATGGTTATTTTTTAGTAAATTTTTTTGGAAGCGGGTAAGATACGGTAATGTAGCCCTCAAAAAGACCCCAACCCATGGAATGTCGTATCGGATATCGGTAAAATATCGGTCGGCCTAAGAGACGAAATATCGGAGATATATCGGAGATATTGCGTAAAAAAATATCGGTCGTCAAAAACTAGTTTTTATCATGTATTTTCAAAATCTAACTTCTAAAATGAGTTATACTAATTTAAACAATGAACAGATTTCAAAATATGCATAAAAGGATAGAAAACAAACATGAAAGTTTTTTTTTCCCAAAAAAAAAAAAAAATTTTCAAATTTTTTTTTTTCAAAAAAGGCCGATATATCGGTCCGAAACCGATATATCGGCGATATATCGCCGATATATCGGCGATATTTGGAAAAAATGGAAAAATCGATACTTAATGGTATCGGAGTATCGGTTTGTGTCCGATACCGATGTATCGGAGTATCGGCGAGCTGGCATTCCATGCCCCAACCAACTAGCGCGTCTCTTTGAATAATGTTCACTGTCATAGTTATCAATTATGGTGAACATGACACTAGAATTTGAAAGTTAGCTAGGCTTGAGAATAGCGCCAACGTCACCAACAACTCGCTTGGCCTCAATATAAACTATTGTCTGGCCAATCAGACAAATATTGGGTATGGTGCGTTTAAAAGTTGAAAAGAATTTATGACATAAATCTTTCACAAAAGGAAAGCTGACTGTGAAAGATTCCCGTCACATCATTTTAAGTTTTTCACATCTTTAACGGTGAAAGGTGAAAATTGTTAACGAATTCTTGTCATTGACACAATTTTTACATTTCACCTTCTAAACGCATTTCATGTCTTTCACGCCTGAAATATTGATTTTTCACCCTGAAAAACTGAATTTTTCAACTTCCAAACGCACTCGGTGTCTAACTGAGATTTTTTTCGGCAACAAAATATTGGCTGATTGTGTTGCGTAAATATGGCACTTGGTTAGCAATGATGAGCCAATGTGTTGGACCACTCAACATCCGAGACGTAATCAGCCACTGGCTGTGTCAGGTCCGTACGTAAGCTAGCATAAGCACCTGCATGCAGGGACGGATCCATGTTAGAGCTAATGGGGTCAGATGACCCATTGGGTTTGAGATTTTTCCATTACTACCATTAAAAAATCTATTGGGTTGGGCAAGGAAAAAAGGTGGGCTTACTAAGTGACCCCATTGAAAAAATTCACTGACCCCAGAGTTAGGTCAGGATTTGGGATTTTTTTTACATTCTTGACAGGGTTTCTTGTTAATTGCAATCCAATCCAAGCCAAGGTGAAGACTCTCTGACCAGCATTCTACATAACATTTAATCCAACAACCAATTGCCCCCATGCAAGTAGCCAGAAGATTATCGTCCTCTTCTCCAGCCTCCATTTGAACAGTAAAACAAATGGACGGACACGGACATCAACGCCGTTTACACCCCTACTTATGACCCCATTGACAAAAATTCCTGCGTTCGCCCCTGCCTGCATGGACTGCGCCATAGCAATAATTGTTATCGACAAAATTATCGGGTGGTAGATGGCTAAGTACACTTAGCGTGCATTTGGGAGGCCGCTTTTGGGCTCTAAAAGCTGCCTTACACCCACTTTGGCGCAAAATCATGTTTAAGAGACAAATTTATACAAAAATAATTTTATTATAAGAAAGCAGTTTTTTCTAGAAATTTGGTCTAAAGCTGTTTTTTATAAAATCTCCTCAAGATGGATTTTGTACAAAAGTAGCTTTTGTGTGGGAAATAATTAATGTGGAAATGATTCCACTTGCCCCCCTCCCTCATTAAATAGTTGACACAGATTCGTTCATTCTTTCTCTCATTAAGAATAAAATTATTACACGAGATATTTATTCTTTATCTAAAATATGTCTCATTCAAGCAAGTTTTGAAGGTTAGCTTTTAACAAAATCGCTTTAGGTGGGTGTTACCATACAAGTCATTTTTTTCTCGCATTAAGGGTAAAATAATCACATTAGCATTTATTTTTTATCCAAAATCTCCCCGATCCAAATAGGCTTTAGGGGTGGGTGTTACTATAGGGGCCAGGCTTTAGCTTTGCTATAACAAAAATGATTTTGTCAAAAAGCCATTTTTTACAAAAGTAAAAGTAGTTGTCAAACACACCCTTAATAGTAGAATCCTAACCCAAAATGTAATTTTAGGGGAACAAGAGTTTATCAGTATGGAAATGTCAATTTTTAAGTGTATGGCAGTTTATCAGTATGTCATTCCCTTCATATTATGGAGTGAAAGTATGTATTTGGTGCCAAGCTTACGGAAATAATGAATCTCAGTCTCCACTAATCATAAGGGATTGGGTCATATGATGTAAACATCCACTTCTCTTTTGCCAGTTGGCTTCCCTTGCCCAACTGAGGAAGCTAAGTGATATGTTGTGTAACGCCTCATATTTTAAAAACTATTTTAACATGATGAATATCAGAAATAGAGTGGATCTATTAATGTTTTCTACATTGGTAAAACGATGCATCTGATACACTACTCTGGTTTTTCAAAATTCTTTTCCAAAAACATCGAAAGTACATAATTATATTTTATTCATTCAAATCAAAATAGGATATTCCCATATCTGTTCAAAAAGTGCAACAGTACAATCCATCCTTAGTCATACAATAAGCACAAAATATAGGCTCACTCACGAGCTTACAAGAAAAGAATGAAAGCTAGATTTATACTCTACTGTATGTTGCGCCTTTCCTCACGCCTTCCCTTGCATTTGCAAAACTGTAAAATTGTGCAACTTAGGGGCCGTTTGGGGCGTGATTAAAAGCAAAACATCTAGATGGGATGTTTTGCTACACTGTAGCATATGGATATTTTATATATCCAGCTGAAACACCTCAGGAGGTGTTTCAGTTGGATGTAAAAATCCACATGGATGCTACAGTATATATCCAATATCCAGTCTGGATATTTTTGCAATAATCACGCCCCAAACGGCCCCTTAATATTTTCACATACTTGGTAGAACAACGACGTAATATATAGTTGTTTTCATGTGTTATTATCATCATACCAGACATTAACACAACAAATATACATTCATTTATTAGAACAACTAGTGTCCTTTGTGCATAACTATCCTAGATCCAATCTAAGCTCTATAATTTTCCTATTTTTTTGCTAAAGGTCTATGAGATTTGTCTCTACCTGTAAATTCCTCTTTTGTCAAAGATTTGCTCTCAATAGGTGTCTATATTCCTTTATTTTCTACTCCAGTTCACCACACAACTGAAAGACTTAAGGAGATTTCATGGTTTTCTCTGGTTTGATTTAAAGACACCATAAATTTCGTTATAACTCTACATTCAATACTTGATCTCCTGTGGATCTAAGACCACACGATGACCAACTTTGATACAGGGCTTTGTGCCAATCCTCTACCATGATTGCTCTTTTGGCATGTTGGATTCTTACTTTCTTGATTTCCATTAGTGATGATCTTCCTCAATCAAGGCTCACATATGGAACTTAAGGGTTGACACTACTGATCATTCTCCCATATTACTGCATGTTTTCATTCTTTCAATGTGACCTAATTATTATTAAGTCAGAGTCTTGATATGTATTTTCCTACATATCATCTCACTTCTTCTATCATGTCTCTAGCGTTCAAAGTTTCTTAATGCTTTGTAAGATCAATTAATTAGCAATCACTGAGACAATTCGTCATGCATATTCATTATTAGTCTTGACACTAATATGCTAGGAACGAAATTTCTCTTACTACATATCATCGCTAGGGCCTTAACTATAAGCCTAACTCTTAATTCTGCTTGTACCCATGTATGGAACCCAAAATACTTAATTGTCTACCTTTTACCGACAATGCCCTTCAACAAATCTTTTTGTTGTGAACGCCAGGCCAACGTCAGCAGAAGCTATCGTGCTATTAGAATATTTAATTAGTATTGCGTATTTTATTGTAATTAGCCTGTTTAGGCTAATTGTTAGGTAACGGGTCTGATAGAGAATAATATGGCCAATTAGTGGCCCATCAGTTTGGCCAGATGGCGCGCGGCCCTAGGCAGATGTGCCATCTTTTCTCTTTATATGGAGGATGTCCTCCTCAGTTGGAGGCTATGTAATAGAAACCATTTCAGTTTATTACTTTTTCTTCTTTCTTTTCACTTTTGCCGTCGATCGATACCTTGTGACCATTGCAGGTCACAACATTGGTATCAGAGCGGTGCCGATCTGAGAGCAATCATGCCTCCTCGCAAACAACCACTGGGAATGCCAGAAATCCAAGAGGAATCTGAGGCGGCGAAAGAGGTGACTAGTCCACGACCGACGACGAAATCCAACCAGGAGGTACTGATCACCATGATCAGTGCGCTTGGTGTCCGACTGCAAAATTTGGAGATGATCCATTCACATAATCAAGCGCAGAATCCGGCCAACCAGACAGCCACACTCACTCCTCCACCGCCACCACCATGGGGTCTTGGTGGTCCAGTTCGACAAGGGGGGTCCAGTGTACTTGGAGGCTCTACACAGGGCCTGAACGCTGGGTCTTCCATCGCACATGGAATCCAACTAGGCTCCTTTAACCCAGGCGCTGAAGAGGGCAAATCTGGCCTTGAGGGACGAAGCACTCAAGGTGTTCGAGGAAATGACACAATGAATCCGCACCTGCGAAATGTCCAGCGTGAGTTGGACGCGGATTGGGAGGAATGTCTAGGCTATCGTGGAGGCCAGAGGGGTAGCGCGGAACCCAGGTTGGCGCGGCACCAATTCCCACGATTCAATGGTGAAGAGGACCCCGTGGAGTGGCTATACAAGGCGAACAAGTTCTTCGTCTATCAAGGGACTTTTTCAGATGCCGAACGCCTGCGTGTGGCCGCTTTTCACTTAGATGGAGACGCTTTGGTCTGGTACCAGGCCTTTGAGAAGGAGGTACGATTTCCGACTTGGGCGTCATTCTCCGATGAGTTGTGCATCCAGTTTGGGCCAAACGAATTTCAGGATTTCAACGAGATGCTCTCCACCATTCGGCAAACAATAACCGTGAGGGCGTACTATTCGGAGTTTATGAAGATTACGAACCGCTTGCCAGAATGGCCGGTCGCAGCACTAGTTGGCACTTTCAAGCGCGGCTTGAAACCGGAGATAGCGGACGAAATGCGGCATTTTCCTTGTCACACGATGAGAGATGTGGTGCGTCATGCATGCATCGAAAGGGAGAAGCTGGTTAGACAAAGGAGGGGGGGAGGGCCCCTGCTGGCCCAGCGCTAGGGCTGCTGCCGTCTCCTGCTCCAAATCCCAGTCGACCCATGGCAATTGGCTCTGTTGTTCCCCCTGTTCGGAGACTCACAACTGCGCAAATGGAGGAGCGTCGCGCCAAGGGGCTATGTTACAAGTGCGATGAAAAGTTTGTTCTCGGACACCGGTGCGCAATACGGGGAAATTTACTCATAGAAGAAGTCGACGAGGATGTTTCGTCCCAGCCCGAGGAGATGACCCCAGAGTACCCCGACGTGCAGCCTGGATCTCCGTGCACGCCTACTCAAGGACCTTCACCCCACGCACCATGCGGGTACAGGGACTCCTCAAGCGACAGGAGGTCGCGGTATTGATTGACAGTGGGTCGACCCACAATTTTATCAACGATAAGGTCGCATAGCGATTGGGTTGTTATGTGGCCGATGCCAAGCCTTTTGACGTGCTCATTGGGGACGGCAAACACCTCTGAAGCTCTAGGGTCTGCGCTCAAGCTTCCCTTACTATCCAAGGCCACACTTTCATCACAGACTTGTTCCTACTGCCGATGAAGGGGGCGGATGTGGTTTTAGGGGTTCAATTGCTGCAGAACCTCAGGGATGTGGTCTGGAACTTTAAGGACCTTATTATGGACTTCGAGGTGCACTAACATCGGGTTCGACTCCAAGGGGCCCAACTAGGTGCTTTGCAGACGGCCCAGGCTGTGGGGTCGTTCTTCAAGTTCGCACCACAAGGGCTATTGTTGCAGCAGTGGGCCATAGTGGATGTTGAGGAAACTGACATACCGGAGGATTTGTGCTCTCTGCTTGATGATCATGCTGACATATTCTCGGAGCCAACTGGCCTACCGCCCGTCCGATCACATGACCATGCCATTCCTATTATACCTGATGCCGCACCGGCCAATGTGCGCCCATACCGCTACCCTCATGTTCAGAAGGCGGAGATTGAGCGCCTGGTGCATGACATGCTACAGTCCGGTATTATTCAACCAAGCAACAGCTCCTTCTCCTCACCGGTTCTATTGGTCCGCAACAAGGATGGGTCGTGGCAATTTTGTGTCGATTACCGCGCCCTGAATGCTATTACAGTCAAAGACAAGTACCCAATTCCGGTCATAGAGGAGTTGTTGGATGAACTGGCCGGTGCCAGGGTGTTTAGCAAACTCGACTTGCGTGCAGGATATCATCAAATCTGCATGAAACCGTCAGATGTTTACATAACTGCATTCAGGACACATGATGGTCATTTCGAGTTCTTGGTCATGCCCTTTGGCCTGACAAATGCTCCTGCTACCTTCCAAAGTCTCATGAATGACTTGTTCCGGCCCTTTCTCTGATAGTTCGTCCTGGTTTTCTTCGATGACATCCTTATATACAGCCAGTCGTGGAATGCACACTTGGCACATTTGCGGTCAGTTTTCTCCATTTTACGGACTCATTCCTTATTTCTTAAACGGTCGAAGTGTTCCTTTGGTAGCAGGCAGGTGGAGTACTTGGGCCATGTCATTTCGCACGAGGGAGTTTCCACTGACCCCGCGAAGGTATCTGCCATGCTGTCCTAGCCGGCTCCCACAGGTGTCAAAGGCCTCCAAGGCTTTCTGGGGTTGACAGGGTATTACCGCAGATTCATCAGCCAGTATGGAATTATTGCCAGCCCACTGACCGTACTACTCAAAAAGGGGACCTTTGCATGGACAGAAGAAGTGCTAGAGGCTTTTGATCATCTGAAGCAGGCTATGGTTACTGCACCCGTTTTGGTCTTGCCAGATTTCATGCAATCATTTGTGGTGGAAACGGATGCATCAGACACAGGCATGGGGGCGGTTCTCTTCCAGAAGGAACAGCCGGTGGCCTTCTTTAGCAAATCTCTCACCGGCCGCTCTTTGACACTTTCGGCCTACGAGAGGGAAATGTTGGCCATTGTTCATGCAGTAACCAAGTGGCGACCTTATTTGTTGGGTCGCCATTTCATCATCCGTTCTGACCATCAGCCATTGAAGTATTTTCTTGAGCAACGGGTGTCTACATGATATATGCAAAATATACACATTTTTATATGCCTTTCTACCTATTTGTTAGTCGTATTTTTAGTTAAAATAAGGATAATTAATGTTTATTTGTGTTAGGTGAGTAATTAGGAGATTAATAAACAAATGTGCTTAATTGATTAATTTAGATGCGTTAATTGGGTTTAATGAATTTATAATTTATGATGCGTCTAAATTATACTTAACTATATTTATGCAGGTTGTAAAAGTCCTAAATCGACAAAGAGAATGCACGTCAAATGGGTTCTGTGCCGAGATCGGAGATTGGACGCGCGAGATCGATACGACGGGTTTTAAGGAAGAAAAAGAAAAAAAAAAGAAGAAAGGAATTGAAATGGGCCGGTTCGGGTTTGTCTCGGTCCGGTTCAAGTAAAAAAAAAAAGAAACAACCCGAGCCCGATGGCTCGGGCGTCGGGCGTCTGGAACAGAACAGAGCAACGGAGGCTCTGTTCTGTCGGAGTGAGCACCGGCGGCCGTGGGCTATGGGTCAGGCAGCTGAGGAGCTCCGGCGAGGACGGCGATCGTGAGGAAGCTACGGTGGCGGCGGATTGAGATGGCAGACGGCGGCGAGGCTGCAGTGAGGTGATCGACAGAGAGACGAGCAGCGAACGGGGGTTACTGCAGTCGATGGGTCTCAATTCCGGCGAGAGCTCACACTTCCGGACATGGGGACGACGCCGGTGGAGAAGGAGGGGCTCGAACAGCACGAACAGAAGTCTTGATTTGGAATGTCTGAGTTTGGAAGGAAAGAAAATTCCGAATCAGGAAGATGCAGATCGACTGTGATTAAAATGGTAAGACCCGTTCAATTTGATATGACAAAAGGGGCGGATTTTGGCTCTGATTGGGAAGCTTTATTTGGCACGATTTGGCTCTGTATCGAGAAGGCATAAAGTTGGGATTTTTGCTGCAATTGGAAAAAAAAAGCAGGGGCCGTGCTGTTGGTGGGTGTGTTCGGTCTGTTCTGGGCCGTGGTGTGCAGGAAAGGGAGCTCTGTCTGTTCAAGAGCGGCTGTGTTGAGGAAGAAGGTGTCTGGTCGAAGAAGAGGTTGTCTGGAGAGGAAGACGGAGACTGGGTTCGGTTCTGAAGGATTGGCGGCTGCTGTGTTCTGGAGGTTCGGAAGTTGTCGGCTTTGTCTGTGGAAAAGGGCGGCTCGGTTGAAGGAGGCTACGACTGCTCGAGAGGGAGGTGAGGCCGACCGTGCTGTGAAAGGGGTGCTGTTCTGGTGGTTTGAAGGGAGGACGGCTGTGGAGCAGAGGAGGTTTTGGGTGGCGGCGATTGCGCTGTCGAGAGAACGGAGCAGGTTCCGGCAGTGGTGGATTGGAGAAGGGCCAGTTGTGCTGTGGAGGGAAGAGACTTGCTTTTGCTGGGCAAACGGAAGAACGAGAGAGAGGGCCGAAATTCACTGCAATCAGATCTGCTTTTGCTCGAGAGAGGGAAGCAGGTTTGTTTTCAAGCAAAGGCAGAATTGCTGGTCGAGATTGATAGGGCTGCTTTGCTTTGGCTGGAATTGGGGACTGTCTACTCTGTTCGAGAGAAAGAGTAGAACGGTTGAGGCGTGCAGTTGAGAGACTGTTGCTGAAGGTGGAGGAAAGAGGAAAGCAGGACGGGATTACAGACGGATTGAAAACAGCAGCAAAACAGGATTTTTCTTTATTAGTTTATCTTTTGTTTGGTTAATTTCTGTGTTTTTAGTTTAGTTGAACAATTGATTGCTTAAAAAGAAAATAAAAATTAGAACTTTACATTTCATTATTACTTGCTACGTACTCTAGAATTAGGTTGAATATCGTACTAAGTCTCTGAGGGATCGACCTCGTAGCCACTATTCTGCATTAGATTCGTGCGCTTGCGAGTATCATATTAAAATTTACATCACTACACCAGCCCAGCAAAGCTGGGTGAGCAAGCTGCTGGGGTATGACTATGATATCGTATACAAGAAGGGGTCTGAGAATACTGTCGCAGATGCTTTATCAAGGCGCTCGACGGAGGGTGCCTGTATGGATATGACTGGCCCGGCTTGCCCCTTTATCTGCATTGCGCCTATACGAAGGACCCCAACACCAGCCAGCTAATCGAATGTCTCCACGAGCATCAATTGGATGATCCTTCCTTCACTTGGCATGGTGACACTTTATTTTGGAAAGGGAAGCTGTGGGTGCCTAACAGTGGGGACTTGCGTCGTCGTATTCTTTCACATTTTCATGATACGCTGATGGCGGGACATGAGGGTGCCTTCCGGACCTACAAACGGGTAAGCCAGAGTTTTCTGTGGCCCGGATTAAGAAAGGACGTACAAAATTATGTGGCTGCCTGTGACACATGTCAGCATGCTAAGGCTGTCACTATCTCTCCACAGGGTCTCCTTCAACCCCTCCCCATTCCGGATCAGATATGGGAGAATATCTCTATGGACTTTGTCGAAGCCTTACCCGTCGTCCAAGGAAAGTCGATCATTCTTGTGGTGGTGGACCGGCTCTCAAAATATGCTCATTTTTGTGCTTTGAGCCATCCTTTTACAGCCCAGACGGTTGCTGAAACATTTGTCAAAGAGATCGCTCGGTTGCATGGCATGCCTAAGACTATCGTCTCGGATAGAGACAAGGTTTTCATTTCTATATTCTGGCGTGAGTTTTTTGCTCTCCAAGGTACGAAACTCACCATGAGCACGGCTTACCATCACCAGACAGATGGCCAGACGGAGGTCGTCAACAGGTGTGTGGAGCAATATTTGCATTGCTTTGTGGGGGATCAGCCTCGTAAATGGTTACAACTTCTTCCCTAGGCTGAATGGTCTTATAATACGACTTATCACACACGAACGGGGTTTACGCCATTTGAAGCTGTATATGGCCATCCACCTCCTTCAATTCTCTCTTATGTGCCTCATAGGTCGTCCGTTGCTGAGGTCGACTTTTTGCTTCAAACAAGGGATGAGGTTCTTAGGCAGCTGAAAGCAAATCTCGCAGCCGCCCAGAACCGTATGAAACAACATGCTGATAAGAAGAGGATTGATCGGGCCTTCCAGGTGGGTGATTTGGTCTACGTGTCCGTCCTACATCTGCGCCAGACCTCTTTGTTCAGATCGGCCTAGGCAAAGCTCGCACCTCGTTATCATGGGCCATATTCCGTGCTTGAATGGATTGGGCCCGTTGCTTATCGCCTGGCTCTACCCCCGGGGTCACTGGTGCACCCAGTTTTCCATATTTCGTGCTTCCGTCATTTTGTGGGTGATGCAACTTCAGCCACTATGGGCGGGCCCTTATCTATTATGACTCCTATGGATGTGGATACCCCAGTGCCTGCGTCTGTCCTTGACAAAGGACGTGTTCGAAAGGCGGCTCGCATTATTACTGAGATATTGGTCGCCTGGAGGGGTCGTTCCTTAGAAGATGCTACGTGGGAAGTGGACGACAACATTTTGGCTCGTTTTTCGGATTGGTCGCCTTGAGGTCAAGGCGATAGCGGAGCATGGTGGATTGTTGTGAACGCCAGGCCAACGTCAGTAGGCCCAACGTCAGCAGCAGCTATCGTGCTATTAGAATATTTGATTAGTATTGCGTATCTTATTGTAATCAACCTGTTTAGGCTAATTGTTAGGTAACGGGCCTGATAGAGAATAATATGGCTAATTAGTGGCCCATCAGTTTGGCCAGATGGCACGCGACCCTAGGCAGACGCGCCATCTTTTCCCTTTATATGGAGGACGTCCTCCTCAGTTGGAGGCTATGCAATAGAAACCATTTCAGTTTATTACTTTTCTTCTTTCTTTTCACTTTTTCCGTCGATCGATACCTTGACCATTGCAGGTCACAACACTTTTGTCACTGGAATTGTCGCTCAAAGCGGCATTTTGCACTTGCCCTGCAAAGGCAAGTCCAACAGGCAAACATCAACCATTCCATCGTTTTAAAAATTAATTTCTCATTACTGGTAGACCAAGGCGGATTTATTTCGATTGGCCTTGGCTATCATGTATTCGTGTACACTACTATCATGTCATCGATTACACGATAGTAGTGTTCTCTTGTAATTGCCCATTTTTGTGGGACACACTTCAACGAAACATATATCTTTAATTTCTGATCCGTTTTTGCCCATTTTTTCCATTCTTCTTTATTTTTACTGCTCTTTCTTATAATGATGATATCATAAGGATGTTGAGATAATATCTAATAAAATATAAAAAATTTATAATAAATAGCATGCGGCGTCTCGACATAACTAAACTATCATTATGATAAGAAAGAAGAGGAAAAATAAAGAATAACACAAAAAAGAATGAGTGAAAATGGATAAAAATGAGAGAGATATAAATCGTTAAAGTATGTTTAAAAAAATTGCTATCATATAATCGAGTACACGATATATCACCGCTATCGTGTATTTGTGTACACGATAGTATTACACACTTCAACGAATCATATCTCATTAATTTTTTATCCATTTTTGCCATTTTTTTCATTATTCTTTATTTTTGCTGCTCTTTCTTATAATGATGATATTATAAGAA